>CM073590.1:22590000-23790000 GCA_037074705.1 Zhengitettix transpicula | reverse complement strand
AAATACCACACAACGTTGCTGGGATCCGTGTTCCTTTCTTCAAGAGCTAAAAAGAATTTTTTCATTTCAATTTCCTTACACTAATATTAACTTTTAATGATAATGAAGTTTAGTCAAATAATTTGTGCTAAGACTTATGGATATGGTTTAAAAATAAATTATTTATTTATTTCTCAAATTTATTTTGAATTATATATGAATATTTAGTTACTGTAATAAAATGAACATTTTCATTGATTGATTTGAAAATAACACCGTAAAAGTAAATCGCATTACTTATGAAGTATTACAGTTCATAGCGTCGCAACGTGTAATTAATTCTTCATACAAATATTCATTACATCACAAAAATTTATCGTGGCACTCTGCATCAAGACATTTCTTGAGACCAATAATGGTTGTCATCATTCAAATGTATTTTCTGTTTCAAACCATCATATTTCTCAAGTTCACGGATTTATGTTCTGTTTTAACATTCAAACCATTCACCAGGTCAGTCAAAATTCGAGTGAACGCTAGAGCGATTAATACTCAGCGAACTCAAGAAATCAACCTCGCAGAGAGCTGTTATTTGTTATCGAGGAATAATTTGAGAATCCTGGAAACATAAATCTAACAATCTGACAATGGCGAATTTGTCTAGGTTAAATATAGTTCCTTGCCTTCTTCCCATCGTACAAAACACAAATGCACGAAAAAAGTTCACACTAATAAAGCATCTCCGTTCTTCTCAATCCATCTTATTATAAAACATGGAATTGTACCTCATCAGGGTCTGGTTTGTATAATCAGAAAACTTTTTGTAGTAGGCCAAGTGCTACTCATATTCTATTCTCAATTTTATAGCCAGCCAATATAAATGTATTAGATATTTAATATCTTTAACAGTTTTGTTATATTGCGAATTCATTCGAACTTTAATATCTGTTAAGAATCAGAAACGTAAAAGATACAAAATACAAATAGCACAACAAAATTCCTTGGTTTGAAAAAAGTTTGAAGTGCATTTAAAAAATGTAATGCATCCATTAATTATTAACATATAAAATACAGCTAAATGTTAAAACGCTAAGTGAAAGATTATTATTTTTATCACCTTTACTTCCACCTCTGTCCCTAAGGATTGCTTCGCTCCCAAAATTAGATACTAAAAAAAATTCAGTGACCCCGAAAACCATATATTCGTCGCTAATATCAGTAGTTGTCGCGTTTTATTAAAATGTCAACCCCGTCTCAGATGCTCAGTGTTGATTCCCGGATCGATATTGTATATTTTCTTGCCATATCCTTTAAATCTGAAACAATGGTATAAATTAGGTATCTACAAGTTTATTTTTCTTATTATTTGGATATTGTAACAATAAATAGCATTCAAACATTGCAAGAATTATCATCATAATGGTTGCTTGCCTGGTACTCTCGGTCATTTTATAATTTTAAGACAGTATTTGTAATTGAATCAAAAATTGTTTGGAAACGGGCTTGTTATTGTTATACGAGTTATGTAAATTAATCATTAAAAATTAGACTATAAATCCGGAAGGAGTCATATTACATATTCGTAATATACACAGTCTTAAAACCAATTATATCATACGGTAAGACAAATGTACAAATTACTACAGCACCAAATTGTGAACTGTAAACTAATAATTTTATTGTTACATATAGATATGGTCAGAGTTGGCAGATTTAAAAAAATCAAGAATCGATTGTATGTACAACACGTTAATACAAGCACGACTGATTTTGATTTACAGCGGGTTTCGTGGCTGAATATCATAACAAATTCACAGAGAAATGAAACATATAAATCAATGGATTGTCTTTTTCATCCCTAACAGAATAGCTTCCGGACCTTTTTGACGTCTCTCACAATTTATAGCGGATTAGTGAGTTTTTTACCATACAGAATGAACGGAAATCCGCAGCTATCACTCAAGAATATTGTGAAAACTGTTGTGTGTTATAATTCAATCTTTTTATAAATCACATCAACCTGGAAGATGTTTTTGTAACTATAAATTTGCGCAAACTTTAATTTACGCTTGAATGAATTGATCCTTAAAAGTTGCTAACACATGTAGATCTGAAGTCTTACTGGTACAATTCTACTGTAATTCGTCTTAATGATGCTGTCAGCTCCAAACAACGACTGTAAGTACGTCATTGAATATAAAACTTAGAATGGATAATTGTCATTCAGTCATTCTGATTTAAATTTTGTCACATCGCGAGCAGAAATACTGTGGAGAATTTCTGGAATCTTGATGTTCCAAGGCTAAAAGGTTCTGTTTCGGCGCATCACAATCGCGCGGAGTGCATGACTTGACAATAGATGTTTTCCATCGTTAAGGTCAGCTAAGCTAAAAGTAAAACGTAGCACTAGGCCGTGAAAATCCGGTCTGTGAATCCCGTCAATTCGAGAATGGAGGGGGGACTGAAAATCCTGGTGAAAAAATTCAACGAAATCGAGGTTCGAGGACTGGCAAAGGATCTATTTTGTTTTAAAAATAGATACGCAGCCTGATATCGACGGAAGGGGTCGATGAAAAGACGACCACAGCTTCCAGAGGGCGATCGCTTCACCAAGCGATCGATCTCGCAGGTGTGGTGTCAAGAAAGAGGAGGAGAGTAGTAAAGGGTGCATAGGGAAGTGATAAAGTGGAGATGGCTGTCGCCTGGGCGACTGACGAGGATAGTTACTTAGCCGGAATGTTAACAAAGTATTGAAGAATACGTTTATAGCGTTTAATGCAGGCAACACAATAAAGTAAATGATAGAATGAAATTAAGGCTACGTATAGAGTCTTTGAAGATGTCTCCGCGAGCACTGTTGAAGAAATGTCCGAGCGGTGAATGAAGGTTTGTTCAGGGGAGGGTTCTCCCACCTTCACCAGCCGCTATAGGATTAACCATGGAAGGTTCGAGCAAGACAACGTTGGAAAGTCGCGCCACTGACACACTGTTGATCCAAGCATCTCAGGACGACTCAAGAAAGAAGTTACTTCTCCGTAAAATCTCAATACATATCAATATATGTTAAGAGCAAGAATAAGTATTATTATCTAGTAAAGTCGGAAGTGGTGA
Organism: Zhengitettix transpicula; assembly: GCA_037074705.1. Classification (NCBI taxonomy): domain Eukaryota; kingdom Metazoa; phylum Arthropoda; class Insecta; order Orthoptera; family Tetrigidae; genus Zhengitettix; species Zhengitettix transpicula. The sequence continues at coordinate 23,786,910 of CM073590.1, read as the reverse complement.
TTGGAAATTGAATGTACTTAAAAGTGGCACTAATTTAGAAGTTTGAGGAAAACACTGAAAGAATTCTGCACAGTACAGCTTTTTGTACATAACTCTTCTTAATTACAGAATGGCTGGTTAAGATGTCTACAAAGAAAAATCTTTTGACACTGCTAACATAATTGTCATCTAGCCCATGGATAAACTCGGGTTAAGATTCTTATGGCTTTATGTAAATAGGCAACAAATATTTTTTTAATTATTCATTGAAATTAATTATTATTGTTATTTTTATAAATTAAACATTACAATACTTGTCTTTCTAGAATATATATAAAGTAATCTACATACTATCGGTTGCCAGCTTAGAGAACACCACTACAGAAATCTAGGGATACATTATGGAAAGCTGATAACTACCTATGAAACTTATAGGATTCTATTAAATTTTCCTAAAATGCACTATTCCCTTCCTTGAAGAGTAACTCGATAGATAAACATTTATTTTACTTCAGCATTAATATTACAAATAACAAATTATCATTTTCATTATCGTCGAGTAACAATATTGAGTGATATTTGTTATAAAATATTTTATTCAACACAATTTCCAGCCGAATCAACGTCGGTTTCTCACAATTAATTTAACAAAATAGCCTTTGGGTAAATACAATACCCAACAAAGCCAGCTAAACCAAGCAGATGGTGTAAATGAGGTTGCTATTTGGACGTGAATATCTGTGTGCAGACTTAATCGATCTTTTAAAAACTGCAGAAAAATTAGTGAATAGATCACTTGGATCGTACGCCTTCCTTTCCAGTGTGTCTAAGAAAGGAGATATTTTTATTGTAATATGTGGATCGCGGAAACGAAATTCCATTCAATTCTTATTTATTATTTACCATTTCTTCCTTCGCATCTCAGACCTTTCCCTCTCCCTAAATAATAACTCTGCACACGTATCCCTCTAAGTACAAACCTATTTATAAGAAAAAAAACAGGTTACCTTTATGAGAGGATGAACAGTTTTCAGGTTTTTTTTAGAGTTAGTTGGTATTTTCTTATGTGGTAAATTTATTTCATAATGCATTGCGACACAATAAAGGGAGCGTGTGGCGTGCTTTTAAGGGATTAGAAGAACAGCTTTCGCTAAGTGGCTAAGGCGACGCACTGTCTGGAACGCAGCTTGACTCCTACACATGTTTGCCCCACAAACAACAATTATTATAAATAAATAGCAGGGAAGCACCAAAATCGTTTCATTAAATGAATTCATTCATTGTTAAACATGGAGTGTGGACTTCCAGGAAACCCTGTGGGAACTGGTCTCAGCTCTCGCAGTGGGACCTTCCCGGAGAAAGGCCTACCTTCGTGGATGCCTTCTTCTCCATCTGGTTTTGAACTAAGGTTCATAGAACCCGAGACATATCAGGCAGTTTTGTCGCGGACCTTTGGCATACGGTACGGGTTTCAGCTGTTCCTATTAGAACAGTCGGCCAGCTGCCTCGTAAACTTTTCGAGGCATGGAGAATAAATGCTGCTTCCCCACAGCAAACCCCACTCCCGTCATGGTAAGGGCGTGGGACAAGTAACTAGAGCAAGACCTACGTGATGCAGGTTTTCTAGGTTTCCACTGCATTATTTATTAAGCTAAATGCCGGCTAGGATCCTTAACGTATAACCCAGAGGCCCTAGATAACCCTGGCTGGCTACCTTGCTGTCCCGTCCGCATACTACCTTACAAATTCCCTTCCAGCTCTATTACAGGGGAGTTGTGACTACTTGGATTACCTTAATGTAACCTGTCTCAAAAAATAAAAATAAAATCTTAACTTCCTAAAAACCTTCAAGGAGAGTAGAAGAGCGCTAGCTGCTGCGATGTAATCTTCCCTCTGATTTTAAACTAATTATCCATATTTTATGTTACGCATTCCACAGACTAGTGAAATGTATGATTTTTTCATTACAAGGTTAATGCCTATCTAGAAAGTGTTGAAGTGTTTCGAGGTAATCCTGTGTATTGAAACTGTAATTTAATCCTTAAAATACATCCCGAGGACCCTAGTTAACCCTTGGCTACCTTTCTCTTCCTTCCGTATCGTCCCCTTTCAAATACCTTCGTATGCCTATTAAAGGGAAGTTGACACCACGTGACTTCACCAAAGAAAGTATAATAAAAAAGGTTGGAAAAATAGAGGAGGCACAGAAATGACTGTTCCGCTAAAAATATTTCGAGATTAGCCGCAGAAAGTAACTCAGGAACTGATAATAGCGGCTAGTAATGGAATGAGAAGATGACAGATGTTAAAGAATAATAAAAGGACTCTTATTAATGAGAGGCAATCACGAGACAATAATCAAAAGTTCGGTTATGCAGAAAAAGAATAAGTCAGATAATGTTATCACCTTCGAGATGATATTACGCTTTTAAGCAAAACAGCCTTTATGATATTTTGGGAGAGCGTCGATGTCGTATGTGAGAGCGAGAGAGAAAGAGAGAAAACCATGAATCATTCCTTCTTTTATATTTTTATGTGAAATACATTTATTTTGTCATTTATTCTATAATATCAAAGAACTCTGCTTTTTAACAGTTAAGAGGAAATTTGAGAAAAAGAATCACATTGTTTCGTTGTGAATATATACCGGATAAATTATTTTAATCCACATGTAATTTGTATTTTAGAGAAAAAGAAGCCCCAGCCCAAGTTTTGTGTGTAAAAATAAAACTCATTATTTATAATAAATTATTTCAGGATCCTTTGTATTTATGTTTTAAATTTTAAAAATAAGTGCTTAAATACAATAAATTCTTGCGTTATGTAATTTGTAGTTCGGCTGCGCCACTAACAATCTCGCAGTTGGCGACGTAAGGGACAGATAAGCGCTATAGAGAACAGTGAACAGAAGAAGATATATTATTTAAAATAAATATATGAATACAATATAAATATATTGTAGTAATTAGTAATTAATCCATTGTTATAATTGCAAAGTAAAGGACTCATTATTAGAGTACATAAAGCGTGCACCGCGACACAGGGCGGCGAGTCAATAGAACCATTGTTGAGATATACGCAGGCAAAATTCTACGAGACGAACACACAGTCAGCGAGGAGGAGCGAAACGAAAAGGTTCCAAGTTAAAATTGAACAAAAAGTTTTTCAGTCTGTAATTCATCGAATAAGGTTACAGGAAAGTTTCTCAATAAGTAAAGCCACAAACAGTAACCTAATAATTTCCTGCCGCAGTAAAAAACTCAATAAGTAAAGAGACCGTCACCGATGTCATCGAGAGGAAGTTGGGAACAATCCATCTAACCATTAATCCGGAAGGAGTTGCAGTTTCCAGTTTCCAGAAGAGAGACCCAAAAGTTTCGACAAGTGTTTTGTAACCAATTTAAATTCAGTGATATCCCCAAAAACGTGTGCACAGAAAACCCCAAAATTGAGACCTGGTCGGCCGTAAGTAAAAGAACTCTAAATTTATTTGTAAACCATTTCATTAAGATACGTCAGATCGTTCTTCAATTATTTTCTTTTCTTTAATTATTTCTTTTCTTCAATTGTTTTGTTAGTAAATTTAAATTCAAGTCACCCATTTATCAAACTCAGTCGGTAGAGCATGAGATTTTAAATATTATTGTGTAATTTTAAATTGTATAAAACTTTAATAAAATTTGTTTAATTGTTCACCTTTAATAATCTTTTTATTTAGACGCCTTTTTAATCTGTTTATTACAATATATATATATTTTAATAAACAAAAATAAGGTGTTAATTAATTTTTAGTTTGCCTCACGTTGAAACGCCAAATATGTAATAATCAAAAGAAAGCCTTTATTTAATTTAAAGAATTTACCTCTCGTTGAAGCGCCATTTAGGTAATAATTAATGGAAGTCGTTAATTAAATGAAATAATAATCAAAATTAACAAACATAATATTTATTTATTTTGTGGCAAAAAAGATAATTACAACAAAATTTGAGATCTTTCTCTCTCTCAGGGTCTCTACTGGTTTGATAATGGACACAACAAATTGATTTAAAAATCTTATTAACAAACACTTCACATTTTACCTAAACAATGTGTTGATAGAAAGAAATTTAAAAGTAAAGAAATTAACTCTAATTGACAATTAAAAGAGAACGAAATCTGACTTTATCATTTAATTAAAGTTTAAAATTAATAATTCGTTATGGTTTTGTTACTTACGTAGTGTCCAGCTGGTACCAGCATTCTTTTTGGTTTCGAAAGTACACTATTGCAAAATTACACTGATTCTAAATATCGACTCACATATTTTACACTATTGAAATTAAATTTGATAGGCTCCCAGGAACTCGGACGATCCTCCTGAGTGTCAGCTATCTGATGTCTGCTTGCCTTACAGGAATCCTATGATTCGTAGATTTATTAGTCTTTTACTGATTTGGACATAACGTAGCTCCTTGAATATTTAGTTCAACTGTTTATTCTTTCGGAGCGAAATAACTTTTCTTTAGCTCCTGGCTGTAGACTTGAACTGCTCTTACTTTTCAATATTTACGCTGCAATACTTGCGGCGTGAATGTTTTCTTCGTATTTCATTACAACTTTAACTAGTTATACGTTGACGATGTCTAGTCTCTGCCCAAATTATATTACTTGTTCTGCACCTCATGATGTTTTTCCGCCAAATGACTCCTAGCAATCTTTCTCCGCTAACTAACAGTTATATTATTTGTTCTGCTCCTCACGATGTTTTTCCGCAAACTGACTTCTCTCGAGTTTTAGCGCGCGTACGCTATTTTTGACTTTTCGGCAAAGCAAAGTGAGCTCGCTTCTCCCATTGTTGCTTTGTTCGATCAGACCGCTATAATGGATTTATCAAACAATCAAATTTTAATGGCCTAATTAATTGACTTTACAATATATATATATATATATATATATATATATATATATATATAAATATATATATAACATTAATTTCCAGTATCACACAATAGTACCCCATATTAAACACGGAAATCATGGAAATCATGTGAATAAAAGTTAAGTTAAAAAATGAAGCATTCGAGTTTCTTGACGCTAAAGTATTTAGATGTTCGCACTTAGCTAGTGGTTGAAGAAATTATTGACTAATGTGTGAATGAAATTACATTTCTCATTGCAAAGTTCCGTTAATAACAATACGACTATCGAATAATTTTGTACGACTTTAATTCAATGAAATAATGAAAACATTTACGTCTGATAGAAAATAATGAATAATAAAGATAGCCAATAGACAAAAAAATAGGATAATATAAATACCACACAACGTTTCTGGGATCCTTGTCCTATGATTATTATTACGCTAAACCTTCTGTTTTCCCATTGTCGTTGATCCCTTATTGTTACGCCAACCCTTCGGCTTTCCCATTGTTGTTGCGTTTTCGTCGCTTTTTGAGTGTTGTCAACTGACCAGTGCAGTTCTGTTTCTCTAGGCTCTTCTTAGCACAAAGATCGTAGGACAAGGATCCCAGAAACATTGTGTGGTATTTATATTACCCTTTTTTTGTTTGTATTGGCTATCTTTCTTATTTAATGAAATAATCGCCATTTACGAGCAATGTTAGTGTTTCAAAATCGCTTGCCTTTCGAATTCATTCAACCGATGCAATTTATTCCTTAAGTATATGTCTTACTGTGGAGCTGATGATTCTCCGTACGTATTACCAAGTAACTTGTAAATGTCGTATTTGCTATATTTAACTAAGTCAGCCCAGTTAAATATCTTTCATAGGTGCTTTTCAGAACTGTATTTCACTTAACAATAATTTAAATAGAAAATTAAAAAGTTTATTGATTGAAAACCTTTAATATCCAAACCAATATTTCAGACTTTGGCGATATTTAATAAATAATTCCAACCACATAAGTACTCAATTGATTATAAAATAGCTGGGTGTTGCGTTGCCCTGGTATTTATTTACATACGGCCGAAAAAGTATATAATTCTTCATTAATCTATTGGCCAAGAAGTGAATTAATGTGCAGCCAAATAGTTTCAGTAAGCGTCTAGGGCTTGCCCGCTTTAAATGTTTGGCGTGTTTGAGTGTGTTTGCTCGGTACGGATCGTGGCAACGTCGTACTTGCCTCCCATGCCTCAATATGCGCTACCCGTTTTTGTTCGTGACGTTTACTATAGCAATGTGACACTATACAAATTCTAACCAATACTTGTATCACACTATCTTCATACTACAATTTACGCGCTCCATTTGTCTCCCGCTTCATATACCTCCTTACATTTGCCTCTCATCTCGTCCTGCACAATCTCTCTTCCACACGTCCCGCTCTCCAATTCTTAAACCTAACCTCAATGGCAAATCGGAAAGTTGACTTATAGTGCACTACGTACGGAGAATGACTCCTACAGGAAATTCAAGGACAATTTGGAATATTTTTGGATTATAGTTTGAAAAATATAGTAGATAAAGTATGACAGTACTCTGTTCTAGAAGGACACAGATCTGTTCAACTAATTTAAAGTTATCATTCTACTTGTATATCAAGTAATTATTAAAAGAATTTATTTATGATATAATTATAAATGGGAATAAAACAGGAAAATTAAGTCTGCTGATTGAACGAATATAATTTACTTGACGTCAATAAGAGTTTTCGCGTTACTAGAATATATAATATTAAGAAAAATAATGCTAACATTAATCTCAGAGTATAAATTTTGCTATTTTATGATCAGAAAATTGAATAACCAAAGTAAAAGTACGAGATAAACTGAAAAATGTACAATTTTACACCTCAATAGCATACCGGAAGGCTTTCCTAAAGTATCTTATGTTACAATGAAGCGCTACTCACGGTAAAACTGTGGAGCGCTTTCTTAAAAAAAAATTATTTAATATTACCAGATTTGTTGGGCGCCCCTGCAAAGAAATTATTCTCTCGCAGGAAATGGTGAAATAAAATATTTAATTAATAAAAAAACAAGAATTTATTCTAGACAAAACCGAAATACTTTCCCACACATTATCAATACAGAAAGATTGCCAGCATGCCCAGGGATGCATGAACCCCCTTTTCCAAAATGAACCGTGGTTTATCTGTAACAAACTGTCGCGCTACCCGGAAACACAGAATGCGGCTTACCAAATCTGCAGCTCGGACTGGGGTCGACTATCGTTGGTGACTGTGGCTGCAGCAGCAAACGGCCCAGACACAACGTGCACACCCAAATTGCACTAGTCCACACTAGGATTGCTGCAGACTCACTCTCCTCCGCTAATGGTCACCGACTGTCTTCGCTGATCGTCACAGACTGTCCTTACGTCTGGAGAAATGTTCCTGTCGGACCCGAAAAATCCCTATGTCCTGATTGGTCCTCGTTGGCACGTGACTCATACTTTATTCTATTTTAGAACCATACCTTCTCGGCCGTCTACCCCTTTCTTGACCGACCATGACCTCGTTTGCGGGACCAGTGGATTACCCTAATCCGTCCCGCAATTGTCCTCTGTCGGCCGCTCGGCACCGGAAAACCACGTTTCCATATTTCCAGGCAGAAATTTAGACAAAATTAAAAAAAAATACTTTATGTTCAAGGTAAATGCGAAAAGCGCACCATAAAACAATTCTGTGTAATAATTTCTAGATTGCTGATGATATGATATTCTCTACCCCCGATTTATATAAAGTAACTACATTTTGTACTCTTTTAAAATAACGATGTTCCATGGAAATAAACGCACCTTTAAGCATGAAGTATTACTATCCTCTGTGTACGTGCTGTTAGAAGATCTAATTGGAACTCAAGGATTGAGATTGAGTTTGACCCAGACCGGAGGGAATACTTTGAATAAAATATTTTTAATAATAATCGCGTCATGGAGATTTATGGGCATTTCTACAAATTCATGAACAAGTGGCGCAGTTCTCGTTGTATCGGTCAATAAACGGCTAGAGGGGAAGTGTTCAGTAACAAGAGTGTGATAGTGGCTGCTCAGAAGTCTAATCATAATATTATGCGACATCTCTAATTATTTCCATTAATGGGACAATCATATATTAGGATGTTGCGTGTCCAAGGTGTTATGACGATTGGGGTAAAGACCTTGTGTTGAAGAATATGGATTTTACTTACACCCACTTTCCCCCGACTGGTGCTCTTGGACTGAGAATATAAAGACCTAATATTTCAGAGGAATGTTTGTTAAGACTAATATTTGTTCCCTGTCACATTAAGCTCATACTAACGGTATTGTATTTAGTTTTTTAAAAATTCTTTACACCGTACAATTTTTTGTTGTAGTATCTTTTAGAAATATAGTTAACCTCCATTTGATTTGCGGCAAATATTAAAAACATTCACACCTCATATCGCGCATTAAATTGTAATATTTTCAGGAAACGAACCCGCAGATTATCAGGAGGTATTTATCGAAGCTGCAACCATAACTCTGAAGGATCTCGAATCTGTTGCCACATGGCATTTTGATGGCGACTGCATCCTCGTATTTCTCTTCGGCACCGGCTTTAACACGTAGTAACTCTTACCAGTGTTTTATTGATCAACGCGAGCAGCCAATAAACGACGGATGTTACTCTTGCGCTCGGAAACCTAGTTTACTCTCGTATTTACATTTATGCTGACGAACTATGCCACAAATATTCTGCAGCAAATGTTTTCGCGAACTTATTTGTACTTCCATTGACATAAAAATAATTGTTACGACTGCATTATAATAACCAACATTGGGTAAAACTTTTCTATAAATTGTAATTGGTACATTTACTTACATGTGTCACACTAACAATACACAAATGAATTTTTATTGTCCTGAACCTTAACTGTAAAATATTTTCTACTTTTTCAATGTTTAAATTTAAATTTAAATGTATTAATTTCTATTAATTCAATGCAAATACCCCCGGATTAAATCAGTCACAAATTAAACACTTTTATTATCTTCATACCTTCATTTAGGGTGGACCTGTTTTATAGTTAACAACACTTTATGAAAACTCGAAATGAGTTGAATGTTCTGTTAGGGATTCCGACGAATTAATTGATTTATCGGGTCTATGTTACTCAGGAATATAAAATATTACAAGTAAGTGTGTATATAGTGTTAATTATAGACATTACCATGGTTTTTTTAAAGTCTAAATTTTGATTCGTGTCTTAAATATTGTAATGATAATATTTAAATTAGTAAATTAATTCTTGTATTTTAAATTGATGATTGTAAATATATATGCTTATTAAAATTTCAAGTTTCAACATATAAATAAACGAATAAAATCATGACGACAGTAAAAATGTTTATTTTGCAATAAACATGAGTTTTTAATGGAAGTAATATATATTTTTTCTACTTTCTTAACACGTAAATATTTTCCTCGACTATCATTTTGAATATTAAAAATATTTTATTTGTTAAAAAAACGGATGCGATCTGTGACTTAAAATAAGGCGTTTCTGCTTCATTCTCTTATCTTTTAATATTATTTCCTCTAACATGAAGTGCAAAGAATATTCTTGGGTGATTAATATATTATTAAATCTCACAGTTAAAGCAAATTCATTTATAATAAATTTATTTATTTAAATGTAGTAGGCTGCGAATAATTATTGAGGATTATAATAAAAACCCTTTAAGTCAGCCTCTAGATTGTGGTTTATTATTAATTTATTTTCAAATAACTTACAACATTATGTCATCTTTAATCGCTATATAGTTCACTTAAAAATATATTATCAGTCTTCATCCACTGCTACGCTAAGAATTTTTTTGGCTTGACGGTTCGCAATAATTAGTATCCATTTCTTACTGAACCACCTCAAAATGTGGTGTGTGAAAAGGATGTAATTTTAATGACTATAATGGCTTCAATTGAAATTGATTCCATATTTTTTGGAATCGCTAACATGATTTGTGATCATGGCGATATGACTTAATCCCGAATTCAGCCCGCAATAGATGGGGTAAGAGGATGAGATTGGAAATGTGATGCCCAAATTGACTTATATTGGTGTCAAATACATAGTTTTCACTGAAATTAACAGTGACACCCGCCATTCATTACACTAATATGAAGAATTTAAGTAATTTATTATACCCATTCGTGTCCTCACCCCACACATGCCGATGGGCCATCGACTGCTGAGTAAATAGCGTTTTAATGGCGGTCACTGCCATCGTTGACAAGTGATATCACTTGATAACGATGGAAGTGACCGTCAGCCCCAGAAACTAGACAATGAAGGGGATTTCATTTTTCTATTAAAAAAGGGATGGAACAATTTAATAGATTTTATTGTCATACTGTCAATTATTGAAACCAATTTTGCATTTCAAATATAAATTAGAATAAATTAAAAAAGTATTCTAATAAATTTACTAATAGTCTGTATAGGACGAAATCGAATTGTTCATTCGGCAGTTGTGTTGCAAAAAAATGAATTTCAGTTTCTCGTAGCTACGAAACGAATTCGATTACCAGAGAGACGTAGAATTTAATTAATATATTCGGAGTTCCACGTACGTACAATACAGAAGGAATATTGGGTATAGGAGAACCACACATGTAAGGATACAGGAACAAGAGAGAGTAAAACGAAAATAAATATAATGGAAGATCTAATATTTTATATAAGCTGACAATTATATTTCAATAAATAAATAAGAAATACAGGCATTAAGTCAGAGAAACGTATTAAACAATTAAACAAAAAATTAGTTTGAATAAAACGACGTTCACAATTTTGGTACTTCTTCAGCTAATCATGTAAAATACCTAAATAGCAAAATTTATATGATAATTTATAAATTTAAATTGTCCAGAACATATTTAAATAAGTAATAAAAATTTACGAATTAAATGCACGTTAAAATATAAATTATACAGTTTTGAACTTTTTATGCTATATTAACAGTGTGTTTCTCACTTACTTAATAACAGAAGATCGTTTCAAACGGGTAGTCATTAATGTTGAAATAAATAAAAAAGAAGTCTTAACTGAATAAGGGGAAATATTTAGAAAGAAAGAGGCGAGAACTCATAAAAATAAAATAAATATCGTGGAAGTAGGAAAGAATATTAATGAAATATGAAAATAATGAAAGATTTAATAGTAAATTTATAATGTTATATTATTTCAGTCGGAAGGAGCGTAAACAACTAGACAGGATAACTGAAAATTTACAAAACGACAGAAATAGAAAAGAGCAATGAAATAGTATTTAATTAATGAAATAATTAGCTTGAGGAAAATATTTAAAAGCTCAGTATTATAATAGAAATACGATAAAAATTGTGTTGAAGAGTGAAGGAATCCATTTTTTGATAAGGAGAAGCAGTGTTAAATAAATGTTGAATTAATATAATGAGATAATGATAGAAACAGTATTTTGAAATATATGTATAGTAAATCAATTAATTTTCCTTCAATCATAATTAAAAGCATCATTAAAAGAACTTGATTTTAGAGTGGTATAAATCGTTTTCCGGGTCGTAAGATTAATATGTCAATTCCGATTAAGTTTTAGTCTAATTTCAACCATGAGATGAGAGGGAGATTACCCCTACGTGTGACGGTGGAAAGGGATGTCATGAAATTAACGCGAATTCGAAATGAAATGGTGCCTAATCTATCATTTTCGAGGTCTTAGAGGATAAGCAGTGCTATTCCGATTCCACTTAAAGCTCCTTCAACGAGGGGTGAGAAGGGATTGATTGTAAAATGTCCAAAGTGACCGAAATTTGTGTCGTTTTCATATGTTTCATGTTCGCTAAGTTTCTTGGTAACAGTCCACACGTTTCTGAATAAAATGGAAAGGGTGAGACAGGCGTTATCCTGAGTAAAACACTTGTTTGAAGGATATTACTTTTAACTTTGTTTATCGATCACAATAAACAAGTCGTGTTTTAAGTTCCAAGGATGAAATATTTATTCATTCTCCTAAAGTTGAATGTGAAAAAATTATTTATTATGAAAGTTGGAGTAATTTTACGCTACGGATAAAATTAATTCATTTTTATGTCTATTATAAAATTGAAAATAATATATACCGAGGTAAAAGAGATGAAATCAACTATATATCAATAAAACTCTATTGCTTTATTGTTCAGCAACGTAATTTATTTATTATTTTAAAAGTAATAGCTATTTTATTACCCGTGAAAGTTATAAATGAACACTTCGTGATCTATTTCTTCAATCTGGAAAATCTTTGTACATATTTTATACAACTATTTTTGTACGTTTTTCTACTTTTGAAAATTTTCCACGAGATCGTTCCTCCGTGTTGTTATATATGGTGTACTATTCCAAATTTAATTATGTGCTTATAAAATATGTAATATGTATTATTCAATGGTTATTGCAAAATAATTCTAAATTAAAATATACCCGATTTGATTTCTCTAATAATTTTATTTATAATTCTGTTATCTTTATGTTATCATGAGAATATTTCTGAAAACGTAATTCGGGCTTTTTCGGGATATACACATTATTTTTAATTAGTTGAATATCGTTATATTAAATCGAACAACCAATGATTGTAATATTACCATTTTTATTGTATTTGACGAATAGGGGCTTAATTAAGAATATGTATGTACTGGGTGCTCTCGACGTGCAAATTTAATTCGGCAAAAACTGCAATGTGGAAAAGTGGAAATTACATCGTCACCACCTCCAGGGCAGGACGCTACTGGAGTATCGGATTAAGGAGCCAGTGCCCAGGCAGGACAATTTTCTACTGGGATTAAGACAATTCTGCTGTGTAATACAACGGCGAAATACAGCCTTTAGCAGCTGCGGCTCTGCTATTTACTACAGGAATAATAACTATAATTATTTGTAAATTATCTTAAGACGTACCCATTATATAAATTATAATAAATTATTATTCCACATTGTCGGAAACGGTTTTTTGTCGCTCATGGACTAAATAATGAAAATTATTACAAGATCACACTCAAAAGGAAATAGGAATAATAAATTAAACAAATATTTATGCAAGACACAAGAAGTTTAAAAAACTAGCTAACTTTTTAATATTCTGATCTACAACTGTAAATAACACCGAACTGAATCAATTCCCAAAGATGCCAATAGAATTGGTTCCGTTCAAATAGATTACTTTTTAAAATTAAAATTAAATACATAAAAATTTATGCATCTTGTAAAAATATTTATAGGTTATTTTCATTGCCTGCAGCGTTATGGAGAGCAAAGTTATACAGATTTAAAAAGTGAATGAAACTATTAAAAATGAAAGTCAATAAACGGGGTGAGATAAAAAATAGTTAAAAATTATTACCACGGGGGTACACGGTGCAAGTGCTGGATCGAGATGAACCACCCAGCTGTTATATATATATGCAATAAACTTGCTGCCAGTATGTATAGGTTAAGAAATTACCAAATTAATAAATTGTTGTAAATAAGCGTTAATCATGACGTACAAATTGTAAATGGATTTGTACTGTAGAAATCTACTATCTAATTAGCGAATATATTGTTGTACCGGTTTTTATCTCTACAGGAAGATCGACAGGGGTCGATTCCTGTTTACCTGTTTGTCAGGGTCATATCGTCGTAATGATGAGACCAGCTCATTACTAGAATCGTGCGCACTGCGGTAGAATCTCTCGGAGATTCTGAGAACCCGCTCCCACAGGTGCTCGACTCCCGATATATCCCTTACCGCTGCGTTTGGCATCTTCGGCGGTAGGTGTAGAGCTGTCCGTAGGCACCGCCTCTCCAATGGCATGAGCTTTCTTACATGAGTCTCTGCTATGGTGGCCTACATATGCGTATTCGATGATCGGCCGGATGAGTAAGATGTAGATATATATGTCTACTCTCGGCGATAGCTTCGACATAGGGTTTAAAATCGGATATAATAAACTTAACCTAGATACAAACTTTTCCAGGATATATTTTACGTGCTGTACGTTAGCCTTGTATCCAGGGTTACCCCCAGGTACTTGGCCTTCGTGGTCCTCGGGATGACCTCTCCAATAGTCAGAAAGCGGGTTTCCTGTCCCCAGTTCTTCTCTTCGTGATCATAAGCGCCTGGCTCTTCGTGGCGTTGATCTTGACCCTCCAGTTGGTGGCCTAGCGTTGAATCTTTTCCAGGCCCGTGTCAGACGGGTTCCCACGATGTGCAGGTCGTGTGACGCAGCGTTGAGTGCGGTGTTTCGTCTGCGTAGGTGTCGATGTTGACTCTCTATCCCGGCTTCGAGACGTCCGACGTGAAGATCGTGTACAGGACAGGTTCGAGGACACAGCCCTGTAGTACTCCGGCTAGGATCGTCCTTGTCGTAGATTCGGTCGCACCCACCTTTACGGAGAAGGTTCGCATCTACAGGTAATCCTCTATGATGCTCACGTAACAACTTGGCACGGCAGAGTGCGCCAGTTTGAACATCAGCCCAGACTGCCAGACGGAGTCGAAGGCTTTCCCGACATCAAGGAGCATCACACCACAGTAATTCCTACTGTTACGTGCGAGTGACGCTTTCTCGACGACCCTCATTATCTGCTGCGTCCTTGAGAGATGTGTCCTGAAACCAAACTGAAATGAGGGAATTAGTTTAAGGTCGTCTAGGTGTACATGTAATCTTACGAAGAACAGCTTCTCGAAAACTTTTGATAGCGTCGGAAGCAGAGAAATCGGCCGTTAATTATTTGGGTCCTTCCTGTCCTTCCCTGGCTTCGGGATGATGATGATGACATCATGCCTCCATATTCTTGGAAATATCCGCTGTCTGAGTGCTGCGTTGAAGATGTCACCACTGATAGATGGATTTTCTCAGAATTCTGTCACGAACACTTCAAGACTCCCGAGGACTAATAACAGTCTTTTGCTTGTTTACCCTAATCACTGGTCGGAAGCGCTACACTCAATTCGAAGGTAAAACACTACATTGCAGAAGCGTACAAGTTAGATGAGAATGTGCCCAGCGCCCGTACTGAACGGACGTGTCTTCGCAGCTACCGTTTGTTTACGGAACATAGTGTTCGAGCATTCGGCGGACCTCTGAATCAAGTGCGCCGGGCCACCGTGGCCACAAAAATCCACAGACTAGATTAGTTTATCAATTATCCAGCAGTATTAAAGTGCAACGAGTGTAAAATCAGTGTTCACGTGCTTTCGCGTACTATTGCGAATTCAGTGTTTTAACATCGGTGTCCAGTACGCGTAAGATAACAGTGTAGCGCCAGATGGAGGATTCCCTCCCGGCGGCGCTCTCTCAACAAGTAACCCCTCATTCAACAATCAAGATAACCAAGAAAAGCCAACTCGCTAAGAATACAATACAAAAATGCAGAGCCTACCTACTGTTTCGCCCCTCCAACACAATCCAACTTATGCACCATTGCTAAATATACCTCATACCATGACTCAATACACACCACCCGCTAGTATTATCACTCCAGCTTACTTCCAACCCGCACAACCTTTTCAAAATAGCGACACTATTAGCATCGAAAATATGAGCACAGATCCAGAAACTGAATCTGAATCGAAGCTGACAATGACAAACATCCCTGGCAATATATGAATAAAAAGCGAAAACCTACAAGTACGAGTATCAAAGTTAAGTGACGACATGACTGTACTTAATACAACCAACAGATTCAAGATACGTGCAGAAATTGAAACCACCTCCCAAACTACAAATAATCCCACCAAAAATAACTTATTACATTCAGAGCAGAGTCCTCCACCAGTATTTATCTATGGTGTAACTGATTTCAAAGCAATGACCGAAGAATTAAACGTAGCACTCGGGAATTAAAGATTCTACTCTAAATCATTAGCCAACAACACGGTAAAAATAAACATCAAAACCATAGAAGCCTACAGGAAACTGATAAACCACTTGCGTCAAGAAAATATTGTCCACCATATTTATCAGATCAAGCAAGAAAGAGCCTACCGGATTGTTATTCGCGATCTTCATCACTCAATTCCTCCTGAAGACATTAAGACCGAACTAAATAGACTTGGACACCCCGTTAGAAACCTGATCAACATTCGACATAGAATAACCAAGGAACCCCCGTCAAAGTTTTTTATAGACCTTGAACCTCAAGCTAACAACAGAGAAATCTATAAATTATAATTCATTCTAAACACCAAAATCCGAATTGAAGCACCCCGAATTAAGAACAACATTATTCAGTGTATTCGTTGCCAGGCATATGGCCACTCGAAGACCTACTGCACTAAGCCATATCAATGCGTCAAATGTGGAGGACCCGACGACAGCAAAACATGTAAAAAATACTCCCGCTACATGCGCCTTGTGTACTGGTAATCATCCCGCGAATTATAAAGGTTGCACAATATACAGAGACTTAAAAAATAGGAATACACCAAAAGCATCAAATAAAAAATCATATATCCATAATACCAACCCAGTGACAGAGAAACCTATCACCCACCAACCCTGCTATAATCCCCCCCAAACCACTCCTAGCTATTCTCCAATTGTAGCTGGTCGAACTAACAATGACATCACAATCAACCAAGTAGCACAACGAGGCATCGAACAAAATTATACGGAAGACCTAACCTTACACAATTTCCTACTGGGGATCTCGACAACTTGATACGTGAACAAGACTACGGATACCTCTCTACTGGCGAGCCCACATATTGGCCCACGGATTTGGCGTAAATACCAGACTTACTAGACTTTTTTGTCACTAAAGGAATGTCCTCCAATTATTTTGACATCGTTAACAACTATGATCTGTCATCCGATCATACAGCAGTTACAGCTACAATTAGTACAACAATAATCAAAAAGTCACCTAGACCGTCTCTATATAACCAAATAACAGACTGGCATACTTTTAGGACAGTGGTTGAAAAAAATCTACAGAATAATATTAGCTTACGTAGCTTTCATGAGATGGAAGAAGCTGTCGCTCACTTCACTAATACTGCATGGAATGCTACACTTGAGATCACCAAACAAGTACAGGATGAGTACGACAAAAAAGCAGAGCAAGAGCAAAATGGCATCGATCCCGACACCCAATAGACAAAACAATATTTAATAGATTAGCAAAAATTATTAAGAATAAATTAAAAACGCTAAAACAAGATACTTTTAACCACTATTTAACAACACTCTCACGTACGGACCACAGTATCTGGAAAATAGCAAAAACAAACAAGAGACGACAAACAACAAATCCTCCGTTAAGAAAAACAAATATTGACTGGCCCAGAACTGACCAAGAAAAGGCAGAACTGTTTGCTCAACATGTCGTCAGTCTTCACACCAAACGATGAAGTAAAGCGCCTACTAGATGCACCTCTGCAGCTGTCACTACCTAATAAAAACTTTTCCACTGTAGAGATAGACACTGAAATTCAACATCTTAATCAAAAGAAAGCGCCAGGTTATGATATAATAACAGGAAAGGTCCTCGCCGAGTTACCGAAAACAGCATTAATGTTCCTAAGAAATCTATTAAACTCCATCTTACGTTTTAAATACTGGCCTGCACCACTTTAATTTGCGCAGGTAATACTAATACTTAAACCTCGTTAACCCGCCGAAGAAGTCTCATCATATCGCCCAATCAGTTCTCACATATTTCTAATTTATTGGAGAAACTTTTACTAAAATGATTAAAGGAAACTGATTCACTAGAGAACTGGATCCAGAATCACCAATTTGGATTCAGAAAGTACCACTCCACAATTCAACAATGCCATCGAGTAGTAAATATAATATCCACGACCTTTGAAAACAAAGCTTATTGTCCATAAGTTTTTATAGACATACAGCAGGCTTTTGACAAGGTCTGGCACGACGGGCTCCTACTCCAGATAAAGTCATCTCTGTCAAGCGAAATTTACCTTCTTATGAAGTCATACCTGTCCGCCAGATTCTTCCAAATAAAATATGGTCAATGCTATTCTGTAATCCATCCAATTACTTCTGGTATACCCCAGGGAAGTGTGCTGGGACCTATACTGTATCAGTTATATACAGCGGACATCCCCACAACAGCTGACACATATATAGGCACTTTTGCTGACGACACCGTCCTCCTATCTCAACATACCGACCCACACTTGGCCTCCATTTCCTTCAAACCCATTTATCGCTCCTTGAAACATGGCTCAATAAATGGCGGATCAAAGTCAATGAAGCGAAAAGTACACAAGTCAACTTCTATTTAATCTTTCAGAATGTCCATCAGTGTCCCTAAACAATATAGAAATTCCACAATCCAAAGAAGTTCACTATCTGGGTCTACATTTGGACAAAAAACTAACGTGGAAAAAACATATATTAAAAAAAAGAAGGAATCCGTCCTGCGACTGAGAAAAATGTACTGGGCACTGGGGAGAAAATCGTGTTTATCGCTTGAAAACAAAATCTTACTTTACAAAGCTATAATAAAACCAATTTGGACATATGGCACTGAGCTATGGGGCTGCTCTTGCAAATCCAACGTCAACATCATCCAACGATTTCAATCAAAAACACTCAGAATGCTTGTAAATGCACCTTGGTACGTCAGCAGTCGAACATTACATACGGACCTCGGAATGCCAACCGTTCAAGAAGAATACACCAACCGGAGTGCCAGCCACTTCCTGCGTCTCCAACTTCGCCCAAACGAACTAGCGTCCACCCTGCAACATGACCCTCCCTACACAAGACTCCAGAACAAGAAATGGCCGAATGACCTGAAAGCAGTATAATTTCACAATCCGGATAACGTCATAGGATGGGTATCCGCTCAGGTTATTTTATTATTGTTTCATCACATTAACTCATGGAACATGTACTATATAGTTCCGATAGTTAATTTTCTAATAAATTTAAAAAAAAGTTAGATCCCTGACGAAGAACGCAATTGCTTAGGATCCTATGTCTTTTATCTTCATATGCACACAAGGGATGTATCTAACTGGCAGGATGTTCACAGCTCTAAAACAACACAGAACCGAGGCTATACAATCAATACAATGTTGTGAAGTAAAAAATCACAACAACGTCTACTGCACCATGCAGAGAAAGATAACACAAAAACGGTAAACAGCAGATCAGTAAATCGAAACTAAACAAAAAAAACAGGCTGAACGGTACGTTTCCGATTAATTTATACCAGTCATCTGATGACTTAGCAGCTCAAATGCGAGTGACGTGTCTTAGCTCGCGGAAAACCACTAAAATCAAAACTAAGTTTGGTGCAACACCAAACAATGACGGCAGAAAATTTATTGTAATAAAAATTTCCATACCTATCCAACGATATTTATAAGTAAAGCATAAAATATTCCAAGTTGGTTAGGCAGTGAAACCACTATATGTGAAACCACTATATGTTCTCTGTAATGTTACAACCAAACGAGAACTTCGTCAAACTTCGAAGCGATACAAAGAAATTAACGCGTTGATCTGTGTGGTACATTCGGATCTAATTTGGTTCGCCAACAAGAAATTCTGTCAAATATAATTAAAATCGTCGGTATTGAGAAAATAATAACAAATAACTTTTGTCTGAACCTTTCTTAAAATCGAGTATCTATGGTACGTTTCATGTACCAGAAGATCCCAATCAACGTCATCAAAATTTCTGTCACCCTAACTTTATTCCCTGTTCTCGATAAACGGTCGTAACTATTTACCGAAGCTATACAGAGGAGCAAGAAGGTTTACAGCATTATCAAAGTGCCATACGCAATCTGGAAACTATCCAAAACCTGATTTCAACTGATTGGTCAGTAACTTTGTACGTATTAGAGAATAAACTGCCGAACGATAATAGATTTGAGGCTAACTTAAATTGTCATTTATTTCAAAAAGTAAAACCTAATGATTTAGTTTTCTCAATTTAACTTTAACGGGGCATGCCATTGGTAGGTAAAAAAATATTTGTCCCCAAGAGTATGCGAATCTTAACAGATTGATCGAATAAATAATATACAGCATGAAAAATCAGAATGCTTCGGCAACGAGGAATAATCTATAGTAAATACCATAGAAAATCGTTGTGACAAAGGTTAACCAGTTTCCATAGTAATTGACAAATAAACATACAGCGTATCGTTAGTTAAGTTCTGAAAGTGGAAAAAGTGGAAAAAGTGGAAAAAGTGGAAAATTCTCTATATTATTTTGTTTAGTAGACCTCTTTAAGTTTAATATATTTGCAAAGTGAATGTATGAAATTAAAAAAAAACGAGTTTGAATTACTGACCAGATTTCAATCCAGTTTGGAGGCTTTTACTGCAGCTTTTATAGCTTATTACAGCTGTTACTGAGTAAGATCCTAATCATGACCGTGTTCACCGAAAAGGTTTCGTAATAAATTGATGAACCATATTTTTTAACTCACCCAAGCCTCACTGAGTGAGGACCTCCGAGTGTTGAGTTACCTTCAATATATTGTAATGCCTTGAAGAAAAGGTATTGTTGCCGATTGATAGGCTGGGCCGTCGGAAGCAAGGCACATGCAGGGTGGCCTGTCGCAAGATAAATCTGTTAAGATGGCATTGTTTCTGATTAATGGCCTGGACAGGTCACTTGTTGACTTGGGATCGAGGGGCAGTTTGGGCGGTCTGGAGAATTTAGAAACGCGCACGTGTGAGTGAGGGTAAGAAGAAAAGTGCAAAGACAAATTAGACCTGTCTCGATTGGCGGCGTCGGGACAAGACAGAGCGGCTAGATATTTTGCTAGCTAAGGAACAGCAGCTGCAGAATGTAAATATCAGGATAATGGAGAAACTGTCAACGAGAAGTTGCGACGTAGTTTTGGAACAAAGGAAAAGAGAAGGGACTGGAGTATATAAAGGGGAAGATAAGATTTTTGCAGAGTTAGTTGAGTTTTAGAGCTAGGAGATGGAGTTAGTTGAGTCTTGGAGTCAAGAGGGGACTGAAAGTTGTGGAGACGTACGGCAAGCACCGAGTAGGAGAAATTTTGCAGCCTGCGAGAGAAATAGCAAAATTATTCAACGATAAACATTTTTGTATGCAGAAGTTCAATCTGTTGTAATATCAAAATTTGACCACTGTCTTCGATGGTAGGAGACCAGGACATTGCATCCAGCGTCGAGTAGTTTCACCACGAGCAAGTGGGATGTCCTTCACGAACGAAGAATCAGCTATCGTCGAACCAATAATATGTGTTAGAGTCAGTCTATAAAGTGTGTGTGTAATGAACGAGCCAAATGTTCCTGAGTAGTCGTAAGTTGAAATTTCATGGTATTAATATGTGTAAACGGAATTAAAAGATACAGTCAGATATCGTTCTTTTCTTTTGTGTTAATAAAATAAACTCTTTTAAATTTAGAATCAATCTGGTAGAATAAGTTCGTTAATAAGTTTCGTCGATGTCTAGACGATTAAATATTTCTGTTTAATTTAAAGATAAATTTTGGGTTCTTTGATTATTAAAGTGTTCTGTCCGTTATCAAATCCAGTAAAGACCCATGAGAGAATGAGATATATGTTTTTTTATTAAATGGTATAATGTTTCAAGAATTGTTAAATAAAATTTGTTTATTTTAAAGTCTATAATTTTTCACTTAAAAGCCCATCATATTTAATTATTACATTTTGGTAAACACAACGGTGGGCGAATTAAAAGTCCCCGTTGATTATAACAATATATTGTAATGCATTGAGGGAATGCATTGTTTCGGAACAGCGCACATGTTGGGAAGAGGACGCAAGGGCAAAGTAATTACGGGTCCTGTCTCGATGTGACAAGACAGAACGGCAAGACATTTATTTCGGATGAAGGGTCTGGGCCGGCACAGGAAGTTGCAATGTGTACTTACGACGTATACAACAAAAAAAGGGCACGTGGGTGGCCGGGTCGCAGGAGGTATCGGTTTAAGAGAGTCATTCGAGTAGCCGGACCCAAAGTGATTATGTTAGGGCAGGCTATTGTCTCTGATTAATGGTCTGACAAGTGGCGTATTTACTTAGGATTTGTAAGGAAGGGTCTTGTGCAAGTCTTGTGAGGACGACAACTCCAGAGTAATTGAGGGTGCAATGTAATTGCGGGTCCTGTCTCGATGTGACATGACGGAGGGGCTAGCTATTTTGCTAAGGAACTGCACTGCAGATTGTAAATCTCAGTAATGGAGATTCTGTCACCGCGAAGATGCGACGTGGGTCTTGGAACAAGAGGAAACGAGGAGGCTAGTAGTATAAATGCAAGCGATAAACTATTGTGAAGGAGTCAGCGTGGGAGAGGGGTGCTGTGAGCATCGTGAGTAGAGTCAGCGTGGGAGAGGGGTGCTGTATGCATCGAGGAGTTTTGGAGATGGAGTGGAGGAAGGATGCTGTGGGCATCGAACTTGTAAGTTAGTTGGAGATGAGTGTCAGAGCGGAGGGTATGGAGAAAGAAAGCAGCCTGCGAGAGAAATAGAAAATTATTCAACTATAAACATTTTCATATGCAGAAGTTCAATCTGTATTAGTATCAAAATTTGACCAGTATCCAATGGTAGGAGACCAGGATGCAACATCCAGCGTCGAGTAGTGTCACCACGAGCAACTGGGATGTCCTTCACCTAGTATGGAGAACCAGCTATCGTCGAACCAGTAATATGTGTTAGAGTCAGTGTGTGTAAACGTCCAATCTATAAAGTGCGTGTTTAATGAACGAGCCAAAGGTTCCTGAGAAATCGTGAGTTGAAATTTATGGTATTAACATGTGTAAACGTAATTAAAGGATATAGTCAGATATCGTTCTCTTCTTGTGTTAATAAAATAAACTCTTGTAAATTTAGAAGCAATCTGTAGAATAAGTTCGTTAATATGTTTCGTCGATACTTCTGTTTAATTTAAAGATAAATGTTGGGTTCTTTTAATATTTAAATTCTGTCCGTTATCAAACCCAGTAGAGACCCATGAGAGAAAGAGATCTTTTTACAATGTTAAATATTAAATTCTGCTGTAAATTCTGATAAAGTTTAATAAAAATTGTTGTTAAAGAAATATAATAAATATTTTCTTTTATTTATACGCCTTTATGTGGTTATTACAATATATATAACATATTTATATATATATATAACAGATTTATATATTAGACACATGTAATATATATAACATATATATTAGGTCTGCCTTGTGGGCACTAAGGAACTTCTGAGTAAGCATCAGAAACAAAGCTTCTTTGTGGTTACTCACGTTCTCGGAGTAAGCATCAATAAACAAAATACTTGTAAGCATTAAGAATTTCCAACTCGGCAGCAAAGATAATTTAGACCCATGTGTCCTGCTGAGTCTGGGGCTTCTTGAATACAATGAAGCTCTGTGAACGTATGTATAAAAGGGCCAGACTTCTCTGATGGAGGCAAGTCTGTATCTTACTTCAACGTGGTGCGTATGCCACTCTGTCTTCTGTTTTCATGTTATTGACTTAGCTCTAGGCTGTAGACTAAGATTAATAAAACTTCTTTAATATTCTAATGGACTAAAGCCTCATGTTATTTCTCTAAGCCTTTAAGCTATTATAGAGTGCGACTTAGCGCGCACTCCGGACCCAAGTTACAATTTCTTCCTAAATATCTCTGTTAGCGAGACCAGGAGAAATTCGATTATTATATGGTGGCAGCGGAATTTTAAACATTAAATGGTGGCAGCGGAAATTTTAAACATTACATGGTGGCAGCGGTGGGATAGAATAGCTCAATTTCCATCCATTGGCAGTGAGAGAATAACTACAGGTGTTCAGGAAGGCACGCCTGATCAACGTTTCTTCTTGGACTAAGGTTCGTAAGATTGTGGCTCTTTAGAAACTGCGTTATTGATACCCGAGGGAGATTTGCGTGTTCAGTCTTTGGAGCAGCCGTTGCCGCAGACGGAATTCGGTAGTGAGAAGATCTCACGAGTACTTCCCGACTGCAACTCCAATCTTACCCTACATCGTTCGTCACCAGAGTGACGCATCTATCTTCTATCTATTCTTCACGGCCTTTCCGTCTACACGTCAACTTTACTCTTCACGACGCCGGACGACTTTCGACGCCCGACGACGCGATTGTCTTCGCTTCTCAGAACGACTTCCGACGATTCTACACTTCACGTCAACCCTACTCTTCACGACGCCAGACGACTTTCGACGCCGACGACGTGATTGTCTTCGCTTCTCAGAACGACTTCCGACGACTCTACACTTCACGTCAACTCTACTCTTCACGACGCCGGACGACTTTCGACGCCGACGACGTGATTGTCTTCGCTTTTCAACAAGACTTCCGACGACTCTACACTTCACAATGTCTCCACTCTTCCGACGACTCTACACTTCACGCCGTCTCTACTCGTCACGACGCCTGAAGACGCCGAAGCAGCCGTCTCTTCCCATCACGACTTCTGACGCCGAAGCAGCCGTCGTTCCGTAGCACGACAACGCAGAGAGATAGCTGAAACCTTCTATTTCCTTTCCGGTAAGTCCAGTCTCATAAAGCAGAATAATGTCTAATGAACGCTCAGACGAAGTAGGCAATGATGATGATTTATATATTTCTGTGACTCAAGCAATTAAGTTAATTCCTAAAAATTTTGATGGTAATCCTAAGGAACTTTCCGAATTTTTAGAAGGAGCAGAAGCCGCTAATGAATTTGTTAATCCTAATAAGAGACCGCTTTTACTAAAATTCATAGAATCTAAAATTACGGGAGACGCGAAATCAAAATTGTTGGCTAGAACAGAACGGGATTCTTGGCAGAAAGTTAAAAATATTTTGGAAGAAAATTATTTGGTTAGGAGAACTCTCGAATATTACGCTGGAATCTTGTTTAATTCTAAACAGACTCCGCAAGAGAATGTCGCTCAATGGGGTTCAAAAATTGATTCAATTGCTATACATTTAAGACGTGAAGCTAAAACACGTATGGAAAAATTAAGTGCAGAAATTAATGATCAATTTATTAATGGTGGTATGTTTATTATTAGTGAACTTTTAAAGGGAACTTTCATAGCAGGTTTAAATGATGATAGAGTAAAATACATGGTAAAAACCAAAGGCGAAGGTGAACCATTAGCGCAGCTTGTAGAAACAGCTGTAGTGGAAGAATCGAATATTAGATCTCAAAAATTCAAAGGTAGTGAAAAAGGTTCATTTCTATCACACGGTGCAGTGCGAAAAGGAATTCAGTATCCAGGGATTGTAAAAAGGGAACCACAAATAAAAAGAGAAGTAAACACTATGGATAATATTCCATGCTTTAAATGTAAAAAGTTTGGACATAAGGCGCATACTTGTAGATCCCAATCTCGATCGGAAAACTCGCATTAGGCTTCTCTAACAGCCGGGGAAAGTCTAATCGCGGAGGCTGTACGAAAGAGGTGCGAAGCGCGGACACAATTGTCACATTCCAAGGTAGGACTTGTGACGTGGTCACAGATAGTGACGTGATCGCAACTCGAGAGGAAGTTGACGATGCAGCAAGCATCGCCCAGGTGGAGGCTGATGACTTGATTAATGTTAAAGACGTATGTAACGTCTTAAGCGTAGTTCAAGGGAAACTCGTGCAGACAGGTTCTTATGGGCATCCAAGGGAGATAGCCGTGGCTCATATGGGAGTACCAGATGGGTTGAAGGGCAATATTAAATTGTCGAATGAAAACGATAAGAATTTCATTCATAAAGAATCCTGTGTTAATGTTGTTGCACACGAGAAGAAACTCGGTGTAAGCGTAGTTCAAGGTGAAACTCGTGCAGACAGGTTCTATGGGCATCCAAGGGAGATAGCCGTGGCTCATATGGGAGTACCAGATGGGTTGAAGGGCAACATTAAATTGTCGAATGAGAACGATAATAATTTCATTCATAAAGAATCCTGTGTTAATGTTGTTGCACACGAGAAGAAACTCGGTGTAAGGGAAATGTGTCCTGGGAGTAGGAATTGTCACTGTGATGTAAACCACCTGACTTGTAAATTACAAGAAAATGAAATTAATTCTTATGAATTAGAAATAGAATGTCCTCAATTAAAGAAAGGTTTTGGAAAAGCTTTGATAGATACTGGAGCTCAAATATGTTTAGTGCGAGAGAGTGCATTAAAATCGAGTATTGTTCCAAAAAACTCTGAAATAATTATAAGTGGCATTAATGGAGATAAAGTAAGAACTAGGGGTATAGTTCAAATTAAATTCTCTTCCTTAGAAGTAGATAAAGTTACTGACTATCACGTAATTGATAAATTACCGCGTGATCTAGATGTAATATTAGGAAGGAATTGGCTTTTATCGAATGGTTATGTGTTGGCAAAGAAATATGTAATATCACCCTATAGCGAAAAACTAGTAGAATTTCCTACGGCAGAAAAAGGTTTAAGATTTGTAGAAAAACAAATGATAGATAATGATGTATATTGCGCAACAGGTTTAGTAAATTGTGTTAACAATTCATTTCCATGTTTAGTTGTAAACTTAAGTGATAAAAATATTATAATAAGTAAGATACCTAAATTGGTGAAACCTCCCACACAGTTGAAAGTTAATGAAAATAATTCGTGCAAGCAGAATTTTAAACGAATCCAATTATTACATGAGAACTTAAGGTTAGGGCATATTGTGGAAGGTGCCTCAGAAATTAAAAGAATTTGTGAAGAATTCATTGATGTATTTAAATTACCTGGAGATCCTTTAACTACAACTACAGCAGCAGTTCACACCATTCCAACTCCAACGATACCTAGTGGTAGAGCAATCACTTTAAAAAATTATAGACTACCCGAAAGTCAGCGCGAAGAAATTAATAGGCAAATAGATCAAATGTTAGATGAAGGTATTATATCTCATAGTAGAAGTCCATGGAATTTTCCTCTTATTGTTGTCCAAAAGAAAATGGATGCCTCTGGAAAAAGAAAATGGAGAATTTGTATAGACTTTAGAAAATTAAATGATGTCAGTATTGGCGATAATTATCCATTACCTAACATTCAGGATATATTAGATAGAATAGGAAGAGCTAGATATTTTTCATCGTTAGACTGTGCAAGCGGATATCTTCAAGTCCCGATTGCGGAACAAGATAAATGTAAAACAGCTTTTAGCACAATGACCGGGCATTATCATTATAATCGTATGCCGTATGGCTTGAGATCGGCTCCCGCGACTTTTCAAAGGATGATAAACGGGGTATTACAAGAATCCATAGGGGAAAGATGTTTTGTTTATATGGATGACATCTTAATTTTAGGTGAAAATTTAATGGAGCATAATAGAAAATTAAGAGAAGTATTAGGACATTTACGCAAACATAGATTACAACTAGAACCAGATAAGTGTGAGTTTTTGAAACCTGAATTAACATTTTTAGGTCATATTGTAACCAAAGATGGTGTAAAACCAGACCCTAATAAAGTATCTGCTGTAAGTAAATTTCCTGTACCAAAGAATTCTAAAGATATAAAAAGTTTTCTTGGTTTAGCTTCTTATTATCGGAAATTCATTGAGAAATTTAGTGATATAGCACGACCTCTAACAAATTTGTTAAAGAAAGAAGTCGACTGGAAATGGACAAAGTTAGAACAAAATAGCTTCGAAGTACTTAAACAGAAACTGACAGAAGCACCCGTGTTGCAGTATCCTGATTTCACAAAGTCATTCTCTCTAATTACAGATGCAAGTGGTTATGCTTTGGGCGCGATATTATCACAGGGTAAAGTAGGGCAAGATAAACCTGTTTCTTTTGCAAGTCGAACATTAAATGAAGCAGAAATAAGATATAGCACTGTTGAAAAAGAATGTTTGGCAATAGAGTGGGCTTGTAAACATTATAGACCGTATCTACTAGGAAAGAAATTCACAATTGTGACCGATCACAAGGGTTTGACTTGGATATTTAATGTAAAAGATCCCAGTTCTAGATTACTCCGCTGGAGATTACTTTTAGAAGAATATGATTATGAAATAAAGTATAGGC
Source organism: Zhengitettix transpicula (assembly GCA_037074705.1). NCBI lineage: Eukaryota > Metazoa > Arthropoda > Insecta > Orthoptera > Tetrigidae > Zhengitettix > Zhengitettix transpicula. The sequence continues at coordinate 23,758,992 of CM073590.1, read as the reverse complement.
CTGGTAAAAAGAATAGTAATGCAGACAGCTTAAGTCGTTATCCAGTAGAATGTCTTCCAATATGCGAAGAAAATCTAACGCAAGATCAAAGATTAAAAATTATTAAAGAGTTACACGAATGTCCAATTGGTGGTCATCAAGGTGTTAATAGAACAGTTGAAAGAATTAAATTATATAGAACATGGCAGGGAATAGAAAGTGAAGTTTCGGAATATATTAAAAACTGTAAAGTATGTCAAATGAATAAAGAATTAAACCACAAGGTTAAACAACCTTTGGAAATTACAGATACACAAGAACTACCGTGGTTAAAAATATATTTAGATATTGTTGGTCCACTCCCATTAAGTGAAAATGGAAATAAATTTATACTTACTTGTCAAGACAATTTAAGTAAATATATTGTAGCAGTTCTTTTGAAGTCACAGACTGTAAAAGACGTGACAGAATCTTTTGTAAATTCAATTATTTTAATATTCGGCATTCCTTTATATATTGTTACCGATCAAGGTACAAACTTCATGTCAGAAGTATTTAAAAGATTATGTAAACTTTTCAAAATAGAGAAAATAAATACAACTGCGTATCATCCGGAATCTAACGGAAGTTTAGAAAGATCTCATATATCATTGATTACTTATTTGAGATGTTTTTGTAAATCATCTGATTGGGACAGATGGATTCAATTTGCTGCATTTACTTATAACACAACACCTCACACAATTACAAAATATACACCGTACGAAGTATTGTTCGGTAGGAAGTGTAACTTACCAGGAATTTTACAGTTTAGACCTAAACCTTTATATAATTATGATGATATAGTGTTAGCTATTAAGAACAAAATGCAAACATGTCAAACTGTAGCAAAAGATAGGTTAGAAAAGTTTAAAGCAAGCCAACAGGATAAAGTTAAATCAAATAAAGTAGACTTTAAGGTGAATGACCTTGTTTTGTTGAGGGAGGAAGCAAGACATAAGTTAGATCCATTGTTTACGGGACCATTCGAAATCAAAGAAATGAAGTATCCAAATGCAATAATTCAGAGAATAGGTAAAAGAAAGCTCCAAGAAGTACATACAAATAGACATAAACAGTATTTTTATGTAATGCAGGACGATAAAGAGGATGGAAGCCAACAAGCTTATAATGATGATGGTGATGATGGTGGTGGTGACAATAACTAGGAATAAAGTAGTAGATGCGCAGAGTGTTGAACAATTCAATTCTGGCCCAGGATTATACTTTGATGAAGTAGGTACGATGTCATTGTATCCTATTAAATGGAAAGTAGTAAGTTATATTAATCTAGAGTCAACTTGGGAACTATGGAAACATACTAATAAGATGAACAGTATATTAGCAAAATTTTGTGATGAACAAAAAGGTTTTGATTGGTATCTACTCACAGATTGTGGAGCATTTCAACAATATGCTGAAACTAAATTTCATTATGTAAATAATTTAAAAGATTCAGTAGAAAGATACACGATTAGTCCAAGTGTAAATTCATTTTCTAAATTCAAGAGACTAAAACGTGGCGTTCTTAACTTCATAGGTGATGTGTCTAGAATTCTGTTTGGGACACTAAGTCAAAAAGATGCTGATAATTATAACGAACAAATTTCCAATTTGGAAAAAGAACAAGCTGAATTTTTACATATTGCAACAGAGCAAATGACTGTAATTAAATCTACAATTAATTCAGTAAACTTAACAATACAGAGAATTAATAATAATGAAAATATGTTAAGAGATAGCTTAATTAAATTATCCGACGATACCAATGTTAAATTACTAACCAATGAAAATCAATTTAAGATAGTTACTCTGATTAATGAAAAGATTAGAATTATACAGAGGGGTATAGATGAATGTCAACATTCGTTAGAAATAATCTTAGATGCACTTGTCCATTCGGAAGCTGGAATATTGCAACCTCAGTTAATTGTATTAGAGAAAGTTAAAGACCTATTGCTTAGCCAGAAATTGCCTACTGGACTGGATTTTCCAAATTTTCCATATGCAGAACTTCAAACACTTATAACACCTCATGCTTATGTAAACACTCAAAATCTGGTTTACATATTAGAGATACCATTACTTTCACCTACTATTTATCAAGTGTATAGAATAACACCATTTCCAATTCCTAAAAGTTCCAATCTTTATGTGTTTATTAATTCAAACAAAGAGTATATTTTCAGTGACCCAGTTAGACAACACTTTGGAAAACTGTCAGTGAGTGAATTATCCAATTGTATGCATCCTAACGAGTTAAAGTATGTGTGTAGGGAGAATATTCCGATTTACACGTATGTACCTAATTTAGATTGTGAAGCAACATTGTTACACCCATCCACAACAATTATTCCTGAAGATTGTGATAAAAGAATTATAAAGTTGAAAGAAACATTTTTTATTCCATTATATATGAGTAACCAGTGGCTATATGTAGCCCCGAAACAAGATAAATTAACTGTATTGTGCAAAGACGAAACTAAGCAACTAGTATTCAACAATTTTGGGAAAATTATTTTAAATCCAGAATGTAAAGCATTTTCCTCCTATGTTACTCTGTATGCATCAGCAAGCGTAACAGTTAATATAAGTCAAGGTGACTATTTACCTAATATACCAATCATAAATGAATGTTGTGAGAAAAATATGGAAATGAGTGACTATGAAAAGATTAAACTTGATGTCCCTCTAGTAAACATCATGACATCCTCTGAGGATTTAAGATTAGCTAGTATTAAGGTGAATGAAGTTAATGAGTTAATAAATAAAGAAAAACAAAAAGATTATAATAAATATTTTTTACATGTATCAGCATTTAGTGGTGGTTCTATACTTATTGTAATTTTTATTTCATGTTCATGTTGTTGTTGTTGTTGTAATAGTCAATGTAGAAATTTTATGTTTTGGCTTTGGGAAAAGTTTTCTCCAAGAAAATGCTGGAAGGAAACATCAGAACATCTATGTGTTAATATATTCAATATGCCAAGCCAAGGGAGGGTTGTATACCATCAACCAACTAAAGAAAATAAAAGTTCACCTTCCATATCAGTAGATTCCATTCCTTCTCCTGATATAGCAGATAATATAGAAGATGCTTCTATTGCTAATAGAACCAGAAGTAGACTGAAAAAGTCATTCTTTAGGTAATATTGAAATTCATATGCAATTAATACTGTAATTTAAATTGTATTTCAATTAGTGTTAGAATTTTATAGTATTTTATGTTTCTCCATATTTGTGAATATGTGCTTAAATTCTGAACTTGTGGTGTCAGAATTTTTTTTGACAAAGGAGGTGTAATATATATAACATATATATTAGGTCTGCCTTGTGGGCACTAAGGAACTTCTGAGTAAGCATCAGAAACAAAGCTTCTTTGTGGTTACTCACGTTCTCGGAGTAAGCATCAATAAACAAAATACTTGTAAGCATTAAGAATTTCCAACTCGGCAGCAAAGATAATTTAGACCCATGTGTCCTGCTGAGTCTGGGGCTTCTTGAATACAATGAAGCTCTGTGAACGTATGTATAAAAGGGCCAGACTTCTCTGATGGAGGCAAGTCTGTATCTTACTTCAACGTGGTGCGTATGCCACTCTGTCTTCTGTTTTCATGTTATTGACTTAGCTCTAGGCTGTAGACTAAGATTAATAAAACTTCTTTAATATTCTAATGGACTAAAGCCTCATGTTATTTCTCTAAGCCTTTAAGCTATTATAGAGTGCGACTTAGCGCGCACTCCGGACCCAAGTTACAATTTCTTCCTAAATATCTCTGTTAGCGAGACCAGGAGAAATTCGATTATTATATGGTGGCAGCGGAATTTTAAACATTAAATGGTGGCAGCGGAAATTTTAAACATTACACACATAATGGAGGAAGATTTCTCACCTTTCAGTAAAAAGGGAATATGAAGTAAGTTCACTGTAGCTAATAAAGATGTCCTCCATTTATTTATTGCAGTCCGTTGTTTTCACTACTATAGGGAGTTATTTCAAAATTATTTATTTATTATTATGTACATGTCTTTTATTAAATTAAAGCTGAGGCTAGGTGCTTGCCAGGGGCTGGAGACAAAGCCGGGTCCTTACGATACTCTCCGGTTAGGAACAAAACCCAGAGACGCTGGAAATTTTCGGAGCGAGGTCAAGGTCAGACGTGACAAAGAAAGGTAGAAATGGGCACTGTGTCGACGTGATCGGAAGAAAGTTATTTCGTCACACGTCTCCAGGGGTGACTACCCAATCGGACCCTGTAAGGGACCAAAAAGTTTGCCCTGTAACGTGATTGGAAAGAGCCAATCGTGACATATGAAACGCTGAAGTCGAGGACAATTACTTCTCCAGAGGCACTTGATGTCTAGCGCTTGTGAGAAAAATGTGTTGTGACTTGATGGGAATTAAGTAAATTGCTTTAAAACTTTCTTTTTTAAAAAGTTTTATTTTGAGCAATTGATACAAGTTACAAAAGTTCTGCACGCAGTGACTTCAAGACTGGAACTGAGTGCGTCGTTTAATCTTAAGGCTTATATATCTGAATATGGACAAAGAATACAGAGCTGAGTCTGTTGAGATAAAGAGACCTTGCTATTGCGTTCTAATGGAGCTCTGGTCAGTCTCGAGGTTTCTGAGAGCGTGAATAAATTAATATACATAACTCCTCCCTCATTAAAAGGGATCTTTATCCTCTAAGTTTACCGATCTGGTCTCCGTATCTTTGACAATAATTGGTTTCTTTACAAAAATATTACATATTTGTTTTTTCACTCGTATTACAATTGTTATAATTATTATTAACATTATTGTTACAATGATTCCATACTGAATATGATTATGGTTTACATTGGTTGTGAAATCGAGTTTTTCTAACTTAATGGGTTTTATTTTTACATTTTTGATTTCGTTAATTGTTACTGATAGGTTAGATACAGAGTCGTTTTTTAATTTGAAGCTTTCGACATCGTCGAATATAATTTCTTTAACATTATCTTGGATTTTGTTAAATTTATAGTTTGTCAAATTACACTTATCATTTATGATATATTTGTATATTCCTTTAATTTGCTTGTTCATTTCGGCTTGTTTACATTTTATTTGTATATTGTTTTTTTTCTTACTCGTTATAATAATAATATTGGTACTATGAATTCTTTCTATATTAAAATCTATATCTAGGTTATGGAATACACAGTTGTTAACATTCTTGTTTTGAACTATATCTAATATACATTTATTCACTGGGGTAAAGTTTGTTGTACAAAAATAATTTGTATCCTTAATACATTCTTTAATCTCTATCCAAGAATCAACATAGGATAGGAGTAATTGGTCTTGGTTTAGGAGTACGTAGGATTCATTATTTATTTTCGGTATTGGAGTGAGCTGTTTTAATTTGAACTCTTTTTTGTTGTATACAGGGATGTCTAATATATAATATATTACTGAGTCTTTCATTCTACAATGGCTAGTTATTTGGTTAGTAATTTCCCAGAAATTATTCTTTTCATCTGGTAGAAGTGTTTTCAATGAATTCATTGTAATTATACTGCTATGTAGTTGATGGTGATTGCAGAAAGTAAGACTTGTTTCAATCTCGTCTATCAAGATCAGCAGATTTGTAGCGAGGTTGGAAATTGTATGGCACATTGCTTGAGTGTAAATTAAGGTTTCCCAAGTTTTTGCGCTTTTCAGTAGTTCAGATATTACTAACAAATTAGTTTTTAATTCCTTTTCGTTATGTTTTATATTATTTAGTTGTTCGTTAAATTTTGAAATCATTTCTGTGTGTTGATTTGCTATTTTTACGTTTTGGTCCTGTAGTAGTTTTTGATTGTTGATGATTTGATCAAATAACTTGTCATAACGTTCGCCATCCGACGAGTCTAGGTTTCCTGTTATCTGTTTAAATATGGATCCCAGCCCATTTATTAATCCTCTTTTCGTTCTTTTGTTAAATAGAATGTTTATTTTATCCGTTAATTTATCGATTGTAAATTTTAATATGTTAGTGTCGGTTTCCAGTGTGTCATTATAGTGTGAGTCTTTTATAAGTTTGTTTAGTTTCATGTTATAATTTAGTATTTTATTATATTCTATTTTAATATTAGTAATGTTATAGGAGTAATATGCATATTGGTTGAATTCTTTTATATATAATTTTCCCAGTTCTATTAAGTTGAATCCCGGATTTTTGGAGATGTCCTCGATGTACTGGCATCGAGTTCTCGACCATCTGGAACATATTTACGAGGTCTTTTGATTTTAGTTATTTTATGTTTCTTCCCATCGTTGTCGTAAATAATTCCTAATTTTGTGTTATATGATTTAATATTTTTCTTTTTATATAGTTCTTTATTTATTTTACCTATTTTCCTGGGGTTTTCTTTTATAAATACCTTGTCTTGTTTAATTTCAGGTATAGGGTGTTCTTTATATCTTAAGAGTTTTTCTAGTTCGATTCTATCTTTTGTTTTGGCGTTAACAATTTTTAATTTCTCGGCATGTTCTTGTATGAGGTTTTGATTGGGTTGAACTTGAGGAAACAGATTGTTATCGTCTTTACCGTAGATGATTTCTCTAGGGGACATTTGTGCTATGGAATGTCGGGAGTTATTATAGGCTATTAATGCGTAATGTATTTTTTCTATAATATCGCATTTTTGGAATGCTTTAGTTAAAGTCATTATTCGTAGGTGTTCTATCAAGGTTGAATGGAATTTTTCTATATTGCTGTTTGATTTAGGGTTGTTTATACTGGTTATATGTAATTCTATGCCGTGTGTTTCTAGGGTGTTTTTTATTAATTGATTATTAAATTCCGTGCCAGAGTCTGTTATTATTTTCCTAGGGATTCTATATGACGAAAAGTATTGTAATAGTATCTTAGTTATTGTTACCGCATTGCAACATGGTAAATGATAAACTTGTGCAAATTTGGAGAATTGATCTATAATCGTTAGGAATTTTTCTTTATTAAGACTAAGTGTGTCCATGTTTATGATTTCAAATGGTTTGTTAGGTGTGATAGTTAAGTTGTTGAAATCTTTGAAGGGTTTTCTTTCGTATTTAGCTTTTTGGCAGATCTCGCAATTATTAATTAATTTTTGTACTGTTAATTGAAGGTTAGGCCAATAATATTTATTTTTAAGTTTCTCATAAGTTTCACGAATTCCGCGATGGTTGGTTACTCCGTAATGGTAATTTAATACGGCAGCTTTTTGGTGTTCTTCGTTTTCTAAATCTTGAACTAATTGTCTACATTTAATTAGTTGTACGGATCCCTTCTCAAATCGTGTTCTTATTATCTGATCGATTTGATTTTGTAGCAGTTCAGTTTGGAATAGGCAGTAGTAGTTTACTTTTGGAATAACGTAGGACTTTAAAAAATCTATTATCTCTTGTTCGATATTTCTTTCGTTGAATTTTACGTGAAATCTTTGTTTTTTATATCCGAACAATTTATTAATTTCTACATCTGTTGGTTTTTTATGTGTTTCAAATAATATTTGGTTGGCTCCGCAATTTACGTTCGTATCTAAATACGTGAGACCGTTTATTTCGTTTTCGCTCGAACTGTGTACTGTTTCGTTGTCTGAGTCCCGATTTACTTCTATGCTTTCATTTTCGGAGTTTAGATTTATTTCGTTTTCGGTTGGGTCGTATATATTGACTACAATCCTATCATTATTAAAAATTTTGGTAATTAAATATTGTACGTCATACCAGTTTAAGTTGTCTAACCCTGACGCTATTTTTGGCATGTTTAGTTCGTGAATTTCATTTTGTATACAATATGACTTCACTTCATGTAAGCATTTTGAAATTGTTTCTAAACATGGTTTGTCGTGAAATTTTTCTTTAGTGATTAAATGAAATATGATTCTATCTTTTCCTATTATTTGTTTAATACATTTTCCGATGGTGACCGTTTTTCGTTTTGTTTTGTTGATACAGAAATTCTTACTATTATACTCTGTATTTATTTGTTTCGCTATTCCCTTGCCAAATTTTAGGTCGTTGGATATACAATGTACTATGTGTCCTTTGCATTGCATTAAATCTTTGTTAATGAAATTTATTTTAAATTCCGGTCTTATTCGAGATAGGGCGTCAGCATTACTATTACTCTTCCCTGATTTATAAGTTATTTCGTAGTTGAATTCTTCTAATTTTTCGCGCCAACGGCTGAGTTTGGAATTGGGGTCTTTTAAGTTGAATAACCAAACCAGAGGTTTGTGATCGGTTTTTATATCAAATTTTACTCCGTACAAGTAGGGTCTAAAATATGTTGTAGCCCATACAATGCTCAGTAATTCTTTTTCAGTGGTACTATAGTTTATCTCATGGGGATTTAGGGTTCTAGAGGCATAGCCAATTGGGTGTTCCTTGCCTTCGCGTGTTTGGCTTAGCACGGCTCCCAAAGCGTAATTGCTCGCATCTGTAGTTAATGTGAATTTCTGTGAAAAGTCGGGGTATATAAGTATTGGATCGTTTATCAGTAATTCTTTACATATCTCAAAACATTTTATATAATCTTTATCGTTGTAATCTATTGTTGCGTGTTTTTTCAATCGATTCGTTAAAGGTTTTGTAATTTTGGCAAATTGATTGATAAAACGTCGGTAATAACTCATTAGCCCGAGAAATCCTTTTAATTCTTTTGGGGTTTTTGGTATAGGGTAATTTTTGATTGTTTCGATTTTGTCCGGGTTTGGTTTTATGCCTTTTTCCGTAATAATGTGTCCTAAATAAGCAACTTCTTTTCTAAAGAATTCACATTTATCCATTTGGACCTTTAGATTGTGTTCTCTTAGTTTCTTTAGAATTTTTATAATATTTACGGAATGTTCTTGGAGGCTAGCTCCCAATATTATGATGTCATCTAAATATACTAGGCAAATTTTATTTATGTAATCCTTTAAGACTGTATTCATAAGTCTCTGGAATGTAGCAGGTGCGTTTTTTAAACCAAACGGCATTCTTACGAATTCGAAATGTCCTAGGTCCGTGGAAAATCCCGTTTTCTCTATGTCTTTTTCCTCTATTTGAATTTGGTGAAATCCAGATGTTAAGTCCAGTGTCGTGAAGTATACAGATTTTCCGAGTTTCTCTAATATGTCTGTTATGTTTGGAATGGGGAATTTATCATCTATAGTACGCGAGTTAAGTTTCCGATAGTCTATTACTAATCGTGTTTTCTTTTTTCCAGAAGCGTCTAATTTCTTTGGTACTATCCATATCGGAGACGACCATGGAGAATAACTTTCTCTTATGATCTTGTTTGTTAAAAGAGTTTTTATGTGTTCGTCTGCCTCGTTCTTATATGAATTTGGTAGGCGGTAGCTTTTCGTATAGATGGGTGTGTCATCTGTTAATTTTATTCTATGTTTTATAGTAGAAGTGTGCGATAAAAGCTTGTTTTCTGCGGGAAACACATCCTTATATATTTTTATTATTTTAAAAAGTTCTTTCATTTCTACTTCGTTTAAGTGTTTAGTCCTCATTGTTTTAAATATGTCAGATGTCGTGTTACTCGTTTCATTATTTTGTAAATTTACGGTATTCTCGTTGAAATATTTTAGTTTATACTTTTTATTATTACAGTATACTGTTTCATTCCCTAAATTTATACATATTTTTAAAGTTTTCAGTGCAGGGGTTCCTAACAGAAGGTTGAAATTTTTGTGAAAGGGGTACAGAAAGCATTTAATTATCTCTCCGTTTATTTCTAAATTAATGTATTCATTACCGTTCGTTCTGCCTGTAGCTGTCGTGAATGTAAATTTTTCTTTAAATCTCTGTAAGTGTTTCAAATAGGTGTTAGCGAAATTAGTATGAATTAGGTTTATGGATGATCCGGTGTCTAATAATATAATAAATTTAGAGATCTCAATAAATGGTAGTTTTGAACTGCAATTTATATTCAGGATTTCTCTTCGAAATTCTGCAGAAGGTCTAAAAAATGAGTTTTTTCGGATTCGGTATTTGGTTCCTGTTCAGTTTCCTGAATCTCATCTGTCTCGTACTCGTTTTCAAAATCGTCTTGTAAAGATTCTTGGTTTAATTGTTCATCATCGATGTTTTGTAACTCTTCTACTTCATAACGTGGTTGGTATCGGTTAGTGGTGTAATGTGGTTGGTATGTATTTGTGTGGAAATAGTTTTTTGGTCTTTGTGTTTGTTTTGTACACAATGACATCGGTGTAGGTTTAGTTAAGTGATTTTTCGCTTGATTTTGGGGTGCAAATGTTCTTATGGGTGGTTTATTGGTCTTTAAATTTATTGGTTGTGAGGGAAATGGTTTTCTTTGTACATTATTAAATTGATTCGTGTGTAATTTTTGGATATTCGTCTGTTGCGGTATGTAACTGTTTTTTAAATAGTGAAAATCGTTCCTGATTAACTTGTCTATTTCTGATAACGTTTGTGGGTTTCGTGTAGCAAGATTATTCCGTAATGGATCTCTCATGGATGTGATGGTATGTAATACAACGAATTTTTCATTTTCATTATAGATAATTTCAGAGTTCATTATCTCTAATGACAATTTTTGTTTATACGTTGTAAACATCTCTGATATTTCTTGTACAAATTCTAATGGACTTTTGGTACATTTTTTGTTCATTATATCTAACATCACGCTTTTAGAGTTCTGATTGATCGAAAATTTTTCTATCAAGAATTCTTTTAATTGTGCCCAGTTATCGAAGTCTCGTTCCTGAATAACTTCAGAAGCTTTTCCGACTATTTTCCCTTGTACGTTAAGGAAAACAATATCCTTAGTACTATTTGGAACAGGGGGAACGATTGAATTGATTAACGCATTTATTTTTTCTACACGTTTAATGAAAAACGCAAGTTGTTTAGGATTCCCGTCATAGTTTGGAATATTATCCGTAAATGACTTGATTTCGGAGATAGAAGCCATACTTTCGATTTTTAGTTTTTCGAAAGATTGTACTAAATTTTCTATGTTAGCTATTGTGACTTTCACTCAAAACACTTTTACTTATATCTACGTTAGTTACTAACTTATATGTTATTTTTAATTATAAGTTCAGTGAATATGCAAGATTTCTGCAGTGATTATGAACAAATTTAATTTTTAATTATAAGTTCAGTGAATATGCAAGATTTCTGCAGTGATTATGAACAAATTTAATTTTTAATTATAAGTTCAGTGAATATGCAAGATTTCTGCAGTGATTGTGAACAAATTTAATTTTTAATTATAAGTTCAGTGAATATGCAAGATTTCTGCAGTGATTGTGAACAAATTTAATTTTTAATTATAAGTTCAGTGAATATGCAAGATTTCTGCAGTGATTGTGAACAAATTTAATTTTTAATTATAAGTTCAGTGAATATGCAAGATTTCTGCAGTGATTGTGAACAAATTTAAATTCTTTTGGAGACTTACGTTAACAGTATAACAACTGTGAAAATCGTAATCTTCATATGTGGTGACGACTCTCGTTACGGTTGAGGGTTGTCCTGTTGAAGGGTTGATGGCGACGACTCAGCTTAGGTCGAGGGTCGCTCGGGTTGATGGACGCTGACACTGTTACGTGGGCCCACCGGTTTTCCAATCTTCTTCCTGGCTCGCTATGCGGTTCTGGGGTCGAAGCTGGATACGACGCCGTGAAGCGAAGGAGTTCAGTAGAGTCTTGTGCAGATTTGTCTTGTACTTCGTTGTTATGTTCGGACGGTGTTTTGAACGATTAAAATCGACCAACACAATTTCAACGAATTGAATTTCAGAACCTCTGAAATTTTCGATTGTGCTGTTTACACCTTGTCCTACCGACTGCGCCAATTAAGTAAATTGCTTTAAAACTTTCTTTTTTAAAAAGTTTTATTTTGAGCAATTGATACAAGTTACAAAAGTTCTGCACGCAGTGACTTCAAGACTGGAACTGAGTGCGTCGTTTAATCTTAAGGCTTATATATCTGAATATGGACAAAGAATACAGAGCTGAGTCTGTTGAGATAAAGAGACCTTGCTATTGCGTTCTAATGGAGCTCTGGTCAGTCTCGAGGTTTCTGAGAGCGTGAATAAATTAATATACATAACTTGGGTGAACGCTGCTGGGCCGGAGAGTACACGTCGTCCAGTCTTCGCTGCTCCAGTTTCTGGTAAGCGCAGAGGGCATTTCGCTGTGTCAGGACGCGAGCTTTGCAAACCACGGTTTACCTTGATGAAAGGAGTTCCCTTTGCTTCCCGACTAGCCGGCGTTTAATTAAAAGCAGTAACATAGTGGAGTGAACCACCGATTATTTCTTTTATTTATATATTAAATTTTCATTTATAAAGGCATATATATAAAATTTGTTTTAGTTTCCGAAATCCCGCTACACTATAAGTTCATTAAAATTAGTGCACCCAAAATTACGTTTTTCTGCCAAAAGGTAATCGTATTGTTAGACTAGTTCCATTGAGAGAGGAGGGCAACGACTGACACAATGAGAAAACAGAAGATGTTAGTAACAAAAGGAACTGAGCTATGAAGGAGTTGCAATGAAGTAATCAGTCGGTCAGTTCATCAATCTGCAGTTGTCATGAAGATTGGGAACAGAATCGGTACTCAGTCGTAAGTCACAGCTAACTATTGAAATGATATCAGGGTTTCCAATACAAAAATCATACATATTGGCTAATAGTAAATAGGAGAGAGAGAGAAAGACCTATGAATGGGAAATACGTTCTGTGATGAGTCCTGGGGCGCAGAGACCCCCATGGGGACACAAGATGAACCCAGCAACCAGAACTCCCTATGGCAATGTTCTTAATTGAGTAACACACTACATGAGGATAATCCACGTCGTGGCAATTCCCCTGTAATAGCTTAGGAAGGGATTTGGAAAAAGGTGGGGTGCTGAAGGGTAGAGCAAAGTATCCAAGGGTAAACTACGGCCCCGGACTGTATTTTAAGGATCCTACCCAGCATTCGCCTAAAAGAAATATCAAATATTCTTGTGGTGGTATTTCAAACCCCTCTCTAGCATTCCATACATTCGACCAGTCCTCTATTGTCCGTTCACAGTAGCTTTCACGTATAATCCTTTAGTCGGTCCCAGAAGCCAGTTTCTCCTCGACGCACGACACGTATGATGCTCTTTTATCAAAATATTCAAATTTTAAGAAATAAAAAACTTGACGTAGAATTGTTTCTATCTCGTCAGGATAAAATTGATGTTCTTTCCTTGACGGAGCACTGGCAAGATGAAGACGAAGCTAATTGTTTTGTCCTAAAGGGTTATGCTAGGGTATCAAATTTCAGTCGAACAATAATGAAAAATGGGGGGTCGTGTAGTTTCATTAAAAACGAGCTAGTAGAAAAGAGCAAAGATAGGCCAGACATTCGTAATCTCAGTCGTGAATGTGTTTTCGATTGCAGTGCTGTTGAACTAACAACCGTTAATAATTCTAAAAATGTCGTATTTTTATCAATTTATCGCCAACCGGGTAGCGATTGTGCAAGTTTTATTTCGCTTCTAGACCGTGTATTAAGGAAAATCAACGCGGAAAATAAGACTGTTATTGTATCAGGCGACTTCAACGTTGACTACCTGCGCGAGTCCAGTAATAAACCCGACCTTGGGACCATGCTAAAATCCTACGGCATTTCCGTCACTAACTTTGATCCCACTAGAGTTGCCTTTTCAGAAACTTGCATTGACTATTTGTTGTGTAACCTTCACATAGATTCTTACAATGTTAATATAATAGAAACAGGTTTATCCTATCACAAGGGTATGTTAATGAACATAAAGAGTGAAATCATCTGCAAACCTAGCCCTAAAGACTCAGTACTACTTACTAGAAACCTTAACTCTGCAAAACTCAGAATTATCGCAAATAGACTAGAGACCGTACAATGGGATTTTATTTTAGATGTTAATAAAACTAAGATTGCTAATGACATGTTCGAAACTTTTCTAAATTATTTCTTATTAGTCATCAACGAGACAGCTCCACTTAAATTAAAGAATAGACCCAATATCAAAGTAAAAAATTGGATAACTAATGGCATATTAGTTTCTCGCGAAAGGCTCTGCCAAATGAATAAATTTAAAAATATTAATTCATCGCCACAATTCTTGACTTTCTTCCGATCTTATAGACGTATCTACAGGAAAGTGCTTGTAGCTGCTAAAAAATTACATACATCGGAGTATATAGCAAACTCAAATAACAAAATAAAAGCAACTTGGGAGGTGATTAAAAATATCTCAGGTAAAGTCAATTATAACGTGGCAGATATTAAGCTTGTCGACAACGATAAAACTTTCACCAACAGAGACGCTGCGGGTATATTTAATTCATATTTTGTTCATGTGTCGGGTCAATTTTCTAACAATAAGCCATCAGAAGCTCGTGCTTTTTATAAACTGCTACAAAACGCCGTACCAAGTGTTCAGAATTCCATTTTCCTTCAACCGGTTACCAATATCGAAATAATAATCGTAATAAGAAAGCTAAAATGTACCCAATCTGCGGATATACATGGCATCTCAAGCAAAGTTGTGAATCACTGTGCCGACGTCATAGCAACTCCCCTTCAAATCATATTCAACGCGTGTCTTTCTACCGGCATTTTTCCCGACTCCGTTAAAGCTGCTAAAGTTATTCCGATCTTCAAAAAGGGTTCGCCCACCGGCGCATCAAATTACAGACCAATTTCTCTACTTCCGATATTTTCAAAAATACTAGAAAAAATTTTACACAAAAAGTTACTTGAATTCTTGACGAAGTATAAAGTAATTACTCCGGCTCAACGCGGCTTCCTCAAACAAAAATCCACGATCACTGCTATGTACGAGTTCATTCAGAGTATACAAAATTCCCTTGATGAAAAACTGAAAATAGCCGGAATTTTTGCTGATCTCTAGAAGGCATTTGATCTTATAGATCACAGCATACTCCTCCAAAAATTAGAATATTATGGGATCAGAGGCAACGCTTTGGCACTCTTTAAATCTTATCTCAACAATCGGAAACAGAAGGTAGCCTTAAAAAACAAAGCTGGTGAGGTGCACTTGTCAGAATGGGAGGGCATTTCTTGTGGCGTGCCTCAGGGCTCAATATTAGGTCCCCTGCTTTTTCTTTTGTATATTAACGATCTTCCAGAATATATGGACCCTATAAAATCTGTCTTATACGCAGATGACACTAATTTGTTAATTACGGACATTGATTTAAATAATCTCAATGCGAAGATTGAGACTACATCTAGAGACCTAAATACTTAGTTCGCCGCCAATAAATTAACGCTCAATGTACAGAAAACTAAGTTAGTTCGTTTTACAACAGAAACCAACAACATCGTAACGGATAAGTTCTCAGCTCATGCGACTTTCCTCGGCTTGCAGGTCGACAGTAAATTAAAATGGAACTTGCACATTGATCGCCTGGTGCGCAAACTTAGTTCTGTTTGTTACTCATTGAGACTATTGATGCAACAAGTTGATACCAAAACTGCTTCACTAGTCTACTTTGCCTACTTTCATTCACATATGTGTTACGGTATTGCCAACTGGGGCAATTGTTCTCGTAGTGTGGATGTTTTCTAACTGCAAAAACGAGCCATTAGAATTATATCAGGTTCAGATGCTAGAGAAAGCTGCAGACCGCTGTTCAAAAGACTTCATATTCTGACTCTACCTAGCGCTTACATATTAGAAATACTAAAATTTGTTAAACGCAACATGAACCTTTTTGCAAGTAACGGGGACAATCATGGCTACGACACAAGAAACCGTTCAGTTCTTAGGTCTGACAAGCACAGCCTCAGTCTCTATGAGTCTAGCATTCAATATTCCGGTATCGCACTATTTAACAGCCTTCCTGAAGATGTAAAGAACATCAACAACTACAACTTATTCGTCAAGGAGTGTAAAACTTACCTTGTCAATGGAACTTATTACTCCGTACACGAATTTTTGAATCGGTCTCACATTCGTTGAACTGCCTTGCCTACAAAATTGCCAAATATGCTATAAATATGTAAATAGTTTGTCCAGTTTTCCCCTTTTGGTTCTGTTTTCCTGCCTCTGCTTTCTGTTTTAGTAAATATCTATGACGACATCCCTCCGTACCTAGCGACAGGATATTAATACTAGACTAATGTAAACAGATATGAATTTTTGTGTGTGTTTTTGTATATTATACGTTTATATGCAATTTATCTACCGTACATTTGTGTCGAATCTTATTTCCTCTTTAGAGGGCTAATGGTGAATAAATCTATCTATCTTCCTGACCCAGCGGTTGGAAATAGCTATTGATTACGAGTTTATCAATAAACATTTGTAAACTCTATTCATGATTTCGAGTTATTAACCGACCGTAACCACACGAATCTCCAAACTCGTGTCAGATATACGCCATTTTCGTATAAAGAATCTATAATACCAACTTATCTATGTAATAAGATAATCTGTTTTACTTATTTTTTTCATGGCATTGCAAAATGTCGTGTTCAATAATAATCAGGAATAAAACTTAATATCTCCATTAAAAAAACTAGTAATATCTCTCTGAGAGCAGAAAGGACTGACTAAAATAGAACATAGGTCAAACAGGTAAAATTATACGGTGTTTGTACGAATAGTTGACTTGTGTATGTCATAGAACATTGTAAAAAATTATTTCTCTCATTCGCCAAGAATAGGTAGAATGTGTGACGTGGTTCACAGAAATAAAATCAGACACACAGACACAGCGACTTCATGACTAAGTATGGAAAACAGCCACTATCATATTCATAATATTCGGGAATGGCAAAAGAAATTTACGGAGACCGGGATCCAGTCATTTTCTCGGATATACTTGCCGGCTCAATTTTGGATAATGCCAAGAGTTGACGAATGTTACGATTACGACCGGCCCGTGAATCTGGCGTTTTAGATTTCACTGCCACGCCGGATAAAACAAATATAATACCCTTTCATATGCGTACTAAGGCCCTTTCACACGGCGATTCTGTGTCTGTCAGTCTCGTCTGAAGCAGTCAGACCGACAATTGGGCGCAAGGCGAGTCGAGTCACGTAGTCGACACGTCTGCGATTCACGAAATGAGTAGCTCGGGACCTGCAGCCTACTCGAGTCGTTAAAGTCTGGATGCGTCTGACGGACCATTGACAGTAATAGGCTCGTTCACACGGCAGTCTGTGTATTCGAGTCTCGCTCACGTACCACGCTCTCATTGCAAAATCTCCTGCTTGTTGTTGTTTTTTTCATTTTATTTATAAAATAATGTTATAAATATGTATAAAAAATATCGAAATATTTACTTGATAAATTAAAAAAAACCTTTATTAGTCCTCAAATAAAATAATATCAAACAGGAACTTTCGGCTTTTTCATACGAATATTCATCAGTTATTTATATAGAAATTTTAAAACATATCATGCCACACTTTCCTCAGTGTGTGGCATTCATCTCACGCTTAATTTTTTATATAAATAACAGATGAATATGGTTTATGAAAAAGTTAAAAGCTCCTGTTTGCAATTATTATATTTGAGAACTAATAAATAGTTTTTTATTATTATTTAACTTATTTTGTCAAAAGTCTTTATCCTAAATTTCTATAAATATTTGCGATAATGTTGTCAATGGTTAAAATAAATAAAACTATTTGGATATTCATCCTTAGAACTCGATTATGCTTCGATCTATTTTTTAATACGTTATATAAGCAACTCATTGAAATGAAAATATAATGAGGTGGTTTTAAAATATAATAAATAGATAAAGAAACTACAAATATAATATCCAATATGACAAAAATTTAAGTATTTAAAGATAAATATTTGATACTAAAACTGAATAAACGAAATTAAAGTATATTATCACTCCGTTTGGTTATTCAGAAGCCATTTTCCGCAAAACTACGGTTGGTTTTGGAGCTCGGAGGATAACAAAGATATTATATTGCGTCGTTCACCAGGACCTAGCGCAACTAACGGAGGGTTAAATATTTAAACAATATAAATTAACAAAATTAATGAGATTTAAATTGTAGCAGTATATTGAATATTTGTGTTATTCTGAATTATCTGTAAATGTCTCCATTGTTTTGTAAATCTCTATTCGCGGATATATCATAACTTATAAAATGATGAAAAAATGAAATCATAGATGACTGCACGTGAGAGTTTAGTGGGGAGGGGTGGGGAGGTGGAGGCGACTGTGGCCTTACATTTTTTGTACCGCCGACGTGTAAAGGAGACGTGTCTGGGGGAGACAGAATCGCCATGTAAAACGGGCCTAATATTCTTAAAATTATACTCTAGTAAGTCCTTTAAGATTTTAATACTGACAGAATATGAATAATTGTATTTTGGAGCATAGACGAAATGATTTATCAAAATTGGAATTTAGTCAGTTAAAACCGGACGATGCCAAAAAAATGTGGCTTTGTTACTTTGTATTCTTAATCAGATAACGCTCGTACGATTCCTGCGGAATGTACTTCGCTGTTCGAACACAGAGAAATTGGAATTGGCTGCCGGCTATCATTACTGGATATCGTGTTGCGGAGAGATGTTCTCATATTCAGGGTTCATCTTGGAAATTTGCTAGCAGGTCTCTCTGACTTGAGTGTTTTCCGATATCAAATCTCTCTGCCGGCTGTGATTGACTACGCGAATGTGCTGCTTCACAGCGGTAGTAGAGAAACAGAGTCCGAAATAAAATGCAATCAATTTAAATTTATATTTCTACAATTCAAATATTTTTATAATTTGTTAATTTAAATATTATATATTAAAGTATACAAAACAATTGTTGCATCTTGTTTGTCAATACTTGCTAATCAACATTAAGTTCATCTCATATAAGCGTCCTTAAGTTATTGGAACACAGTAAAACTCAAACTAGAATATTCCCACCGAAATAATGTATGGATTCAAAAATACGACCCTAAATATAAAAATAGTAAATAACTATAAAAAAATTGACATAGGAAACAGTAGATACGTCTTTTCGTTGGGCGTCCGCCATTCATTGTGTATACAGTAATCGATGAATGAAAGCTATTTGTAAGTAATCTATTGAAATATTTGTAGGCTTAGTTTCGGTGATCTAAAGTTCAACCACGTAGAACATGCGGGTCAACCGTCAAGAAAAACTGCCTCGATTAGTAACAGTATTTTGTGGGGAATAATAAAGGCTTTCTCTGTAAAAAGAATTAAGGAGACTAGACGAATATTTGTACGATGCTACGGTTTTTAAAAAGAACAAATTCCATAAACAACCAGAAAAAATCTGGCTTTAGAACATGCCTGAGCAGTTGTGTTTCTCTAGGTTCTTCTTAACTCCTGACGAAAGGGACAAGGATCCCAGAAATACACAAAATACAAAATAACAAAACACACCAAAATTCTGAGCTGTTTCGCCAACAAACTTGTGAAATACTTTGTTATTTCATGTGAACCTAGTGGGTGATGTCATACACAAACCATCTTAATACGTTCCTCTGTCCATAATGATTGTAATCTTCGATGATACAAAATGTGCACCAATTCTTGGTTGACCAGTTCTGCATTTCTTATTAAATGAAGATGTAATGGTAAAATTTAGGTGATTTCATTTTCTTCTTGCAGCAGCTTCGTCTTCTTGATTCTTCTTTTTAACTAACCCTTTTAAATTACAGGATGATTACGCTTCACATGACGCCAAAGATTGAACTTTTTTGACACATAGTTCCATTTGCCTTGAAGTTTAATCGTATGGTTTCGCCATTTACAATGTGTTTAATCTTGCATGTAACTGACTTCTTCTCTCTCTCTCTCTCTCTCTCTCTCTCTCTATATATATATATATATATATATATATATATATATTTTACATATATGGTAATCCATATAGTGGCCACTCCCCTCTTATAGCATATAAAAACTTACATCGGGTAGGTCCGACATTTGGTACTTGTCCCCCGCCCTTCCAATATCGGGAGAGGGGCTTGCTGTGGGGTAGCAGCATTACCTTCTCTGTGCCTTGATCCGTTTATGAGGTAGCTGGTGGAATAGGGATAGTGGACAATACTTACCTACCAAGGTCTGCGACCCCTGAGCATACACCTCTCAAAACAGGCCGAGGTGCCTGGGTTTGTGGGAACCTTAGTTAAAAAAAAACAGAGAGAGGAAAGGCATCCCTAAAAGTATTTGTTTTGGTTGGTTTTCCTTTGAGTTATGTAACGACCCGCCGACATTGTTGGGTTGCGTAGGGATATAGACTCCAGGGGGAACTCAACTTGAACGGAGCATAGTCTCCGGTGTGAGAATCGGAGTTCCGAATTGGGATACCATGGGTAGCAGATATTATGTAGCTCGCAGGCGACGTTAAAATCTCAGACCAACTTGATAGGCGCAAGAGAGATAAATGAACTATGAGTTTAGGAAGTGTCACATAAATGGAAGCCACGTTCCTGGGAATTCCCTGAGTTTAATTCCCGCATTAACAATGGTAGTAAATAAAATTTTATGTTCCTCGTCGTGGAGGTGTACACGGGTGGCAAAAAGATACCTGGAGTAGTTTTGACTCTCTTAAGGTACTGGGTGTATTATTGATTTTCTTAGGGTACCAGCTATATTTTGGTATCTGTGTAGTTAAAGGTTCTATTTTTTACTCCTTGAAGTGACCAGTAGTATTTTTAGACTTTAATATGTTAGCGAGTATTTTTTTACTTTTATGTCCGCGTGATTTTTTAGATACTATGTAGTAGGAGAATTCCGAGTTGTTAAACTACCGTCAGTCATTATATTCGTTTATTTGAAGTAAGCTGTCGTCAGTTTAGGCCGGGAAGGGGAACATAAATGGGTAAATGTTCCAAACGCTGACGCTATTGATGCTGGTTAAATGACATGTTTACCAAGAGGTTAGTGTTAAAATCAATTTCTTTTTCGGGATAATTTATATAAATACCCGGTCAACGCTGGGCACTCCGACAGTTTGAAATAATTTAATACCAATATTTCCTCTATTTGAAGTGTGACGTATATTCGGTTCGATGAGACTATTTCGTATTGGAGTTCTGGTAACAGTAAGGAAATTTAGACCAATCAATCGATACGCAAGATATATATATATATATATATATATATATATATATATATATATATATGGCAAAGTCTACATTCGGTGTGAACTACACTTTGTTCTGTTTTGAAACATGCGATTGGTTGGTGGCTATAAAATAAGGGGTCATAATTCTGCCGACTTAACTGCGCATTCGTGACCGGCAGTTTCTAAATGTTAATTTGATATCAGGCGGGCTTCTAAATGGCCGCGGCAGATGCTAATTACAATTTGGGCACGGATTGGCGCAACCGCTCTATCGGGCTTGACTTGGAGCGAACCCTGGAGAATGCAAATTAGGGAGAGAGTTCTGTAACCAGCAACGCATATAATCACAGTTACGAGAAGAGAACGTTACTGTATAAACTACAGATATATTCATATACGAATTTTCTTGTGTATATATTCCGGATACTCTCTTAAAATGCAGAGAGCAATTTCAACCAAACTACGTATACACGTGGCGTAAGACACCCCTAGCATCCATAGGAATGATGAGATAATTTTCAATTTTCTGATAAAATTTTTCATAGCTATTTTCATTGGCATGCATTTACGAAGAAATATTAATAGCGGCCAATACAAATATGGTTGTAATACTCCTTTTTACTTTTTGTTGCCAAGATATTCTATTATAGACTTACAGAGTGTATTTAATTTTCTTCTAGATTTATTATTTCTCGATAATAGTATCTTGATGTATTTCAAGACATGACGTGATTGTTGCTTTTGTTATTTGTATGTTGTTAATTAAAACAGGAGGAAATTTTTTCGTTATCAGTGAGAAAATAACGTGTCGTGTCTTAATTTAATTTATTTCGATTCTCTCTACTTTTCTAGCGATTTTTTTTATTAATTTAGATTATTATGGTAATAAATATATTATTAAAATCTTAGATATATGTGTGTGTGTCTGTTTGTAATTATGGGATAATTGGGGAGCAGATGGCAAATTAGACGAGGGTGTGGGAAAAAGTGCGCCCGAACTCTGTGGGGCGGTGTGAAAAAGTGTACCCGGATTCGTGGTGAGGTGTACAAAAGACAGAAATATAAGTCGTCGTAAGAAGAAAGAGAGGAAATCTGTTAAAAGCGTTCGTCGGTGGTGGTCCACGTGTCCATCGGGCCAAGATAGGTATCCGAAATAAATAGGAGTTCGTCGTGAAAGAGAGCAGAGGAGGTCATCGAGAGAGGAGGCGTCTGTCAGGAGAGTTTGTCGGTGGTTGTCGTAATGAACATTGGGCCGAGTTAGGTGGCCGAAATAAATATAAGTAAATTGTTTGAAAAGAGTCGTCGAAGATCTTCGTGAGGAAGAAGTCGTAGTGAGTATAAAGGAGAGGAGGTCGTCGTGAGTTGTGGGGGGGGGGGGTGGCTGTGGACAAACGAAAGTTGCAGTCGTGTTGTGATAGTCTGCCGTTACGTGAAAAATCTGTTTAGTTGTATTGACGAAAGTGTCCAGTGTAAAGTGTGTGCACAACTTTGTGCTCATTATGGTCTGTATATAAAGTGAGTGAGTGTTAATATGCGAGTGAGCCGAATTTCATGGATTACCGGAGAGTGTAAGTTAATATTTCACAATATTCGTATTTGAAAACTCTTAAGTAAAGGAATTATCGTCAGATTTCAGATTTCAGAATTTGGTTATTGTATGTGTTTTCTTTATTCCATTGTAAAAAATTGTTTAACAAGTATTTATTTATTAAAGGCCCAGTAAACGACCCTGAGAAATAGAATATTTTATTGTAAAACATTAATTAATAACTGATGTAAAAATTCATTTGATAATTTGTGTATTTCAATTGTTTGTCTGTTAATAAATTAATTTGTTTGTCTATTTTAAAATCTCGATTCTTACTAAAACACCCAATCATTTTAATATTTGTACCACAAATTGGCGTCTTCAACGTGGGGCTTTCTTTGTAAAACAAATCGAAAAACAGTAATTTATTTGTATTTATCACAAATTGCCGCCCGAAAGTGAGGTAAAACATAATATTGTAGTTTTATAAAAGTATTTACTAAAAAATTGGCGCTCCAAAGTGGAGCGTAACTGTGAATTTATTTGTATTTATTACAAATTGACGCCCAACGTTTAAAAATAATAGTAAATTATAATTAGTTTAGTACAATAATATATATATTATTTTTTTATTCTTTAAAACGTTTATCTTTCGATTATACAGTTAAGTTAATATCTTTACAAGTATTTACAACAATTATTGTAAATAATTTACATTTTAACTTGTGTAGTTGGAGAATCCAGAGACTTTACAGCCCTTGTGTTCATCATCGTTTGTAGTTCTGAGGGGTTTGAGGTGGAGAATGCGATGGGTTTTTTGTTATTACTGCGAAAGTTTGGAGTGATGAGTAGAGAGTGAAATACGTGGTTTAACAGTCAGGGAAGTTGTATTGGGATTGATAGAGAGAGGATTTTTCAGGATGTGCCTAAGTGTTGACGTGGAAGTATTATACACAGTGAATATCTTACGAAATAATATGAAATTAAATGACAATATAAAATTTTTATTTAACGCAAATATCGGCCGGTCAACATGTTTGAAATTTTCACCCCCGTTAAACTCCACCCGTGGGGGTTAAACTGCAAGTTGAATGTCATAATTACTATCAGCGGCATCCATAACCCCGGATTCGACTTCAATCTCGGTTTTTTGCGTTATTTTTGTGTAATTCAACTCCACCCTATCCTTTATGGTTATATTCTCCCAAGCAGATAGGAGTTGAAATTATACACAGAATATGTTAAAAAATATTATGTCATTTATTCGACGCAAATATTGACAGGTTAACATTTTTGAACATTTCTACCCCTGCCCACGCCCGCCCAGCCTCTCCCACCCTCGCCCACGTTCACACGTTACCCACGTTGTCATAAATAAATTCAGCGACATCTATAATCTCGATTTGTCTCGAATCTCGGTTATTTCCGGATTCTTTTCTTGTAACTACCCACCACCTCTACCTGTGATCCCCATCCATACCGAAAGGGGTTGAAATTATACACAAACCAAGTTGGTAGAAATACTATCGATTTAATTAGCCCAGAAATGTTTTTATTAAAAGCAAATATCGGTCGTGATTTTATGTTTCAAAATTTCCACCCTCGTCACCTCCGCCCCTGGGATTTAAATTTCCAATTGAATGTCATAGTTAAACTAAGCGGCATCCATAACCCTGGATTTGACTCTAATTTCAGTTTTATTCGCGTTATTTATTTGTACAACCCTTCTACCCCCACCCCTAAGGGTCCTCCCCTCTCATGCCGAAAGTGTTTGAAATTTTACAAACAACATCGGTAGAAATACTATCAACGTCATTGCCCCGTCAATTATTTATTCCACGCAAATATCGACCATGTATCATGATTGATAAATTCCACCCCTGTCCACTACCGCCACTGAGGGTTAAATGGACAATTGAATGTCTTATTTAAACTCTGAAAGCATCTGGTAAAAACAAGTTGCAAATCAGCAACGATTAAGCGCCCCATATGTACACCTGACGCTATTGTCTGAATATTAGGATGACAACCCAAAATTGGGTCGGCGTCAATCATAGCCGAGCCCTCCAGAGAATAATTCTGCAAAAGCGAGAGAGAAATGAGATTGATTGATGAATTGTGTCACATGGGTGGATTGGGACAACCAATCAAATGGTGAATGAAGAACGTCGACGAGAGAGAGAGAATCGTCGAAGAGAAGATTCTGTCTGATTGGTTAGCGAGAGGTCGTCTGGAAAACCTGGAAACAGTTCAATTCATCGTGCGAATAATACGAATTTAGATTTCGTTCAATGCAATAACCGCCAAGCCAAGTCTGAATGTCCGGGGTTAAGTCAACCTCCATAGTGGCCTCTCATATGAGTCACCCACCAGAAGTAAGGAAAGAAGAATAATCAGCGTAACCATATTATGTGATCGCCAGTACCGGTCTAATGTCATAGCGCATCCAGCAGTCGGCCGTCGCTAGAATTCTTGGAACGGAAGAACGTCTTACTCAATGTATCGAACAGGAAGCTCAGCAACAGGTTACGAGTCGCAGAACATCTCAAATTATGTAAATCTTTCTCGTTCTCTGCTACGCGCGAAAAGCACATGATACCGCCCTGGCATGGTAGACTGTATTTGCCGCGTCTCATTTTCTAAAATTGAGCCAAAGCATTTTAAATTAGTGTATTCATTTCTTAGTGTTAAAATTTCATATTTTGTGAATAAAGTAGTTCAATTAAAGACTTAATTTATTCACTGGCGCCCACATACCGTTACAATTAATGTAATTAATTATCTTTTATTAAAATAACCAAATTCCCCTTACAACCAACCTTAAAAGGAAATGTTGAAAGGTACTGGCTCTGAATCTTAAACAAGTCCTGCAATTAAGGATGATCCTTCTATTGAGACTTTGCAGAGAAAGAATCCAGTGTTGCTTTTGCATTAGGTTTCCCGAGCTACTGGACCCGGAATGTAACCCCATAAATACTTTAAAATTCTTTCCTTCAACTGCCAACATGAAGCTAAAATTGTTTTCACAAATTTTAATTATTGTAATTAGAATTATATTGCATTTTTTAATCCACTTCATTAGGACATGAAGTGTTTTCCAGCTTCGAAACATATTTGTTTTGCGTTAGCCGAACTATATTAAAAATAGCAAGCAACCCGGCTCGTATTAGAGGGGCCTTAAGCGACATGGCCGGGACGGAAATGTCCAAGTTCTGCGGTTTCACGTTCAAGTGTCCAATGGATAGCCAGAATTTTGGTGACTAAACATGAAAATTCAATTTCGGCCTCTACAATTAACTCTTGGTCTTTCACGGGTTATTGGACCACAGCGTCGGCCATGAAGACCTGAGGCTCGATTAAACGCTTTTCGTACAACGGAAGTACTTCCACGTGAGCCTCTGCTGAATCAAGTTCCTGACAGTGTTCCACGTAGCGGCTACCGTAGCGAGGATTGTTTCTCCATTAATTTTGGCAGTACCGATGCTGTAGACGTGCTGGTATCGTGTTTAGGAACCATGAATATACTAGCAACGTTGGATGTCCGAAGCACGTAAGAGCAAGAAAAATTTTAAAAGCGAGCACAAACAGTACGGAACTGAACTTGACTCGTCAGGTGAAATGAGGTAGTCTAAATCCGGCTCGCAGGATCAAAACTGTTCACTCATGAAAGAATCTTTAACAATGGACGTTCGACATCAAAGTTCCACACTCACGTGGTCCTAAATCCTACTCGTGGACGAACAAAAGAAGAAACTCAATATCACGTCACGTTACGAAACCGATGGGTCCGTTCACCCCTTAGTGAAGGCAACTTACTCAATTCAGCCGCTTCAGAATGAACGGCTGCCGGTAATGGAATCACCTGATTTCAAATATGAAAACCTACGATAGCGGCTCAATAAAATGAGGTTGATTTGAAGCTCTAACCAAGACGAACGAAAGTTTCTCAGAAGAGAACGCACGAACGATTCGAGAAGCAGCGGGTTAAGTGAACTAGAGGACTTACTGCACGTTAGCTAAATACACAATAACACCAATTCTCTCGGTGCGCAATCCACAAGGAAACAACTGGAGGAGGCTCCCCAACTAAAACTCACGTGACGGAGTGAACACATTTTGTGCATAAAATTTGATATATAAAACATTAAAATAAAACCATTACAATTTTGTTATTCTAAAAAATATCTTGTTCACACAATTGATCAGTGTGACTTTTTTACGATCTTTGAGGTTCAAACAAACGTTCTGCAAAATAATTTCTCCACGTTGGTTTCATTGGTAACGGTAATCTGTTGGCCGCATAGATACCTTTGTGTGTGCTCCAGGCCAGTATTTTTTTTTGTTTCATCTGTCAGTTCCAGTTTCTTATATGCTAATAATAGATCCAACTTAGTATAATGT
This sequence comes from Zhengitettix transpicula, assembly GCA_037074705.1. Classification (NCBI taxonomy): domain Eukaryota; kingdom Metazoa; phylum Arthropoda; class Insecta; order Orthoptera; family Tetrigidae; genus Zhengitettix; species Zhengitettix transpicula. The sequence goes on along the minus strand of CM073590.1, from coordinate 23,731,970 downwards.
TCGTCTCCTCGTTCTGCAATAATTTCTGCAATACATGGTATTTGTTGTCACCTTATTGTCTCCACAAATTCTTATATTTCCATTTGGCTTGATGATTGGAACAAGTAGTGTTACAAAATCACTAGTGTCGATCTTTGTTGTAATTCTTTACTCTTCAAGTCTGTTCAATTCTGCTCTGGCCTTATCATTAAAGCTAAATGGACTCTTTCGGGGTTTGAAATAAATTGGCTTCTCTTTTAACCTGAGTTTTAGTTTTCCACCAATATAATATCCCAATTTCCCATAAAATAAACTGGTAATTTTTTGTAACAGATTATTTAATTCACCATTGGTTTGTAAATTATTGATGAAAATTATAAAAAAAATCCAAGTTTGTTCAAGAAGTCACGACCTAACAACGTCCTTGAGCCTTGTTCAACGACGATGAATATACCATCAACTGCAGCGTCCTTGCTTCGATTTGTCCAACTGGTATAATTATGGTGCCATCACACAGTTTCAATTTAAAATTTGAACTTCACAATTGTACTTGCAAAATTTGTTTATTCTACACATTATCTGGCATTATTGATCGTTATTTTGCATTTCTTTAATCCACTGCTTTAGGACACCTGAATCAATCTCGACTTTACATGTTACGATATTTACCAACACTTCAACAGTAGTCGGTTTCGGGGCCTCGTTATCGATAATATACATGTTGACGAATTCAACACCAACATCTTCATCGTTGCTATCTAAACTTTAAATTAATGAGCTTGTTTCAATACGTCCTTATTCCTCCAACAAACGCCAAATATCATTTGGTTTTGCAAATGTAGGCCTACTTCTAATATTTACACTTTGAAAAATCACGTTGAATGCCTCCACAATGGTTGCGCTGTTTCTGTTCCTTCGAATATTTGAAATAATTCTTACTATATGTTATTTATCTTGTATTTTATGGACTGGGGTATTTGCTTGTCTCGAAAACATAACTGCAGCCTCTGTCTTCCTTACAACGTCCAAAATACCTTCTAAAGTTGTTGCGTGTTCTTCATCACAATCACAATCTAATACCCTCACTGTAATCCCGTAACAAATTTTTCTTCAAAACACTGTCAAGCAATGTACCTAATTTACAATTAACATCTTTACGTTATAATCTGGAAAACTTTCATCTCTTTGATTCAGACGGTAAAACTCAAGTCTTTTTTGTAAACAGAAACTTTAGGAGGGAACTGTTTTTTTAAAAAAATCATTCCTAATTCTTGGAATACAGTATTTTATTTTGCGGACAAACAGGATCACAGAAATCAGGTCATAGAACCTATTATTGGATGTAAGCGAACCTGCGTGATCGGTGTCGTATTTCTTAATTTCTCAACCTCCAGTTGTAACTTGCTAAACTTTTCATTTGAAGTCATATAATCAATTTAACCTCTAAATTTCAATATAATGTCAGTCGATAACTCTGCAAACCACTAACTCACTTATTTTTCTTGTCGCCAACTGTAAGGTCGTGGAATACTCAATAATGAATTCAATAATTCATTTATAAACTGTTTTATTGCCTTAAATGTCATGCTATCACAATTAAATAAACATCTGCCAACCTAACCATCATAGTTTGTCATCTATTTGTTTATCATTAAAATAGTACAGGTGTTATTATATTTTCAAATCTTTAAACCGATTCAGATATTGTTTATGGTTGGAGATTTTAGTACCTCAACGTTGGCTATATATGTATTATGAAAGAGCATCGGTACTGTACCACTGTGTTATTAACTACTTTTTTCTAATATAAGGTAATTGTCAAATAAGTACATCGATCATGTTTCCAATTACTTTTTCAATAATAAATCAAATCCCAGCCGTAATTTTTCCTAATTACGCAAGTAAGTTTCTCAAACTCCTTGAAATGTGGTTTACCTCTTAAAAAAATGGCTTATTGTCAAACGTAGTTTCTGACCCAGCTTTTTTTATTGTCCATATCCATTACTTCAATATTCTGATTTGTTTCATTTGTAATTAATTTCTGAAATGATGCTGTTCACAACCAGTCTTGTAGTTATCCTTACTTAGAAGTTAACCGGATTTAATAATTCATTTCGAAATCTATAGATTATAATGAAACGTAAACGTACGAAATATTAATAATTATCAGAAATACGTCAATTGTCATTCAAATTAGGTTACCTTGAAATGCATCAAAATTTAAATGTGAGAGAATACTGTTGCTTGGGGTTTAGAGTTCATTTCAAGAATTAGAAGTAACTAGAGAGATTATAAAATCCAATTTGTATGCATATTGATTCATTGTGTAATAGTTCTTAAATTTAAGTAGATATTAAAATAACTTAAGATTATTTTGATTGATTAACAATATGTATATTTCCTCTCTTAAGGATATTATATACCATTTTTATACCATTTTTTTTATTAATTTTAGATAATAATGAGGTATATAAAATTATACCTGAAAGACGAAGTATATGAAATTCTTTTTATGTATTAACTGAAGTTGATGAAAATGCAAAAAGTTAGCTGATTAAATTTACTAAAATAGATTTTGGTGAGAAATAATGTAATAAACCACAAATTTTATTCTAGATCTGTGAAACTATCTATTCTCAAATCTTGATCAAAAGAATTTAAGAGCTAGAGGTCTGAATACTTTTTATGTATAAAATAGCCTTTTTATGGTCCAAGGTAATGGTGGTTAAGCAATGAACTTGTTTATGCTTTGAGTTTCAAAATTCTAAGAAGCCTAATTTATTACTATCTTTGTGGATACTTACACTTAAATTTCCTGAGATGATAGTACAAAACAATAATTACAAACAATAAATAACTTCATTTTATTTAAATGCAATTTTAAACTTTGATGGAAAATTAAAAGAATAAGTATACTTCATAACAGTGTGACGAGTTTTCACATCTATGTAAATACAGTGAAACCTTGCTGCCAAATGAACTGTATATCTCTGTATCTCTTAAGGACCAATTATATTTATCAATGTATATTAAGGTTGAAATCAGGAGCTTTTGTTATTGAAGATACATAAATATATAATAGTATCTTCAACCCCAGAAGTGAGGTGAGACAAGTATTCCAATTTCAATGCTATCTTTATTTAACAGTTATTCCACAAATATTCCATAATTTAACAACTTTATGTTATTATTCAAATTGAATTGTGAATGTAAACTCTTCCATCACTTCTCTAAGCACATCAAAGTAAATCCAAGATTACCATGTTCAGTTTCAGGTACTTGCAATTTACAAGCATCTCTCATTGCCAAGAACACACAGACAATTATCAAGTACTGACTATTACTTGATTTGTCATGTGTAATTCGTCCTGGCGAGTTGTAGGTCCCGGTCTGGACTCGCTAGGGTATATTGTGAAGTTGAATAGTGATGATGTCACAGGCTGTAATGTGATTTCTTGAGCTGTATTTGGACTCAAATGCAATGACTTCCTCATACACATTCAGACATCCCAATACTTTCCAAACATAAACAAATCATTCAACATTAATCATTATTTTAAAATAACAAACACAAAATCAAATAATGAACCAATGTTCTAAATATAATCAAGAATATAAATATCTTGAAAAATAACAGAAAAATACATACACGCATACAACAAACACATAAAACAAACCCATTGATTTGAAGAAAAGAATAAGAAGTTAAAAAATAAAATAATGATAATAGGGTAAGGATAGATGAGAATGTGTAATAATAATAATCATTACGACAATTATCATAATATGCTGAACAAGATTTCTACATGTCACCACCACTGCCACAATGACCTCTATAATAAAATTAGAGGATTTTGAGTCCTGGGCTTTGCCTAGATAGTAAGATATTCTGGTAGGAGAGTTCCCAAAGATGTAGTTCAGAATCTGTTGATAAGACTTTAAAGAGGGTCAGTTTGTAGCATTGTTCGAAATTGTTGGAGTTGTGACTTTGGGCATGAGCAACTATATTATAAAAACTTATTAGTTACAGACACGTTGACAGAGAGTACTGCTGTGTTGGAGGCTCTTTGAAGTGAGGAACTTATTGCGATATATATATATATTGTGGTAAACACCTTAATTTTTTTAATTGTTTAGTGAATTTACCTTTGAAATGCATTTTAATATCTTAACTAAATTTTGAAATACTTAAGGATATTTAAATATTTAATTTATTTTACTATTTGAATAAAATTTTATAGGTATTCTTAATATGTAATGACAAGTTAAGAAATGATTAGACTGAAATTTAATTAATATAAAATATGAAGAACTTATTAAAACACTCCAAATGAAATTTTGTTACATAGTTTACATAAATTTTTGCCACAGCTATTTATTTAAATAAGACTTATATTTTTATCTCAGAGAGCCTTATCGGGTCTCGGAACAGAACAGAATTAAAATTATATATCAAATTTACGAGAGATGTTATTCAGATTAAATTACAAAATATGAACTTAGAAATATCCCCTAAATAAAACAAAATTTGATGGTATGAATAATTATTCAAGGTTTACAAAAAATTAACCAATTTAAAACAATGCATTTATGTACCAATTTTTATTGTTCTTCGAGTGCACTATCACAGAATTTTCTAAACCACAAATTTCAACAAATTTACTCTAAATTTCGAAAAATTGGTCTTTTAATTCACTTTCATCCTTTTAAGATCACCAGACTATGAAATTCTGCTTGCGTACATGTGATGTCTAACAAAGATATTATTTCCAGGGAATGCAATCAATATAATAATGGCCATAATAGTCCATACATTACCAGGTAGTTCGTCACCTATCACCAGCAAGTTACCAAGTCCAAATTTTTACATAAAATTCCCATCCCTTAGTAGGACTCTGGACAAACTCGTCCAATCGTATTATTCTTTAATAATAACAGTATTAATACTTTATATTCTACTATCACAGACAAACTGTTTAGTAAACTTTAATGTTGCTTGTGCAACTTTTGTCGCTCTGACTATGCATGACAACCTGGCTTGCCATGACTTTACCAGCAGATTGGCTAATTTTCTTCATCAAATCCACCACCTCTCCATTCAGTCTAACACTATCTGGTGCTGAGGAAAAAATACAATTTGTGTTTTCACATATTTTCAGGTAGATCACATTTGGCGCTTGGGCCGCTGACCATCGGAATCAATATAAAACATGTAACAAAAAGAAAGTTGGGTATATTATTATGAAACCAGTATTCTCGCAGTTCGCAGCATGACATTTTAAAATATCTCACAATATGGCCACAATCTTATGCAGCAAACTCTATAATTGAACAATTCTGAAATTTACATTATTATAAACATTGGTGTATATTACTAATTATATATAATTTTATATATATATATATATATATATATATATATATATATATATATATATATTGTAGAGATTGCCAATGTGTAATGTAAGTTATTTAATTACTTTTCTTTAATATTATTGTCAGCAGAATTTTTGAGTCCAGAACATTGTTTGGCAGAAGAACCTGAAAATGGCAATTATTGTCAGAAAAATATAGGTAATACACAGAACTTTGGTAGAAACAGACAGTCTGTTTTTGGAGCCTGACCAGTGTGGTCATGGCGAGTCAGTGGTTTCGGAGCTTGACCAGAGTGTTTTGGTAGCTCAAATGATAAAGTTGATGAATGAGTCAGTTTTTATAGGCTGACAAGTGTCAAGGCAAATGAGAGTGTTGGTCATGGAGCATGAGTTTGCTTTGAAGTGCAAATGATAATGTTTTGAAGCTTACCTTGGGACTTTAACCAATCAAAAGAAATAGGAGAATGTAGAGTTTGTGAACAGTTGTTAGAGATACAGCGGAATTTTATGATGTGAAACGATATAATAATCAGTGTATGGCCTGTTAATTAAATATTTCTTGAAAATAAAATAAGTGTGAGGTGCACAATTCATATGGTAGCAGAGCAGCTCTAAACAAAATTGTATTTAGAAACCTTACTTTGTAAGATGGCCGGTGCACCAAATGATGTAATACACCTTTCTGAAAAAGGAGACTGAGACTCTGAAAATTAGAAGAACTTCCTTCGGTTCCTTGTGGCTACACTGTACTTCAATTACAGGTAAGCCACAAACTATCTCTTTCCTTTCCATATCAAGATCGCAATTATTTTTGACAATGTCATATTCTTACTAATATATATATTGAAATAAACAAATTGAAGATATTAAATTATTTAATATAATATACAACTTACAGCTATTATTTACTTTATTTTAATTTACTCTGAGAAGCAAATTAATTGCAATATTGAATTTTGAATTATTTATAGAAATTTAATTTTACAGTTCATGCTTATTTAAAAAAATATTTACTTTGAACAATTTAAATCAAATTAATGAAATTGTCAAGTTAATAGCAATTCTTAATATTTAGTGAAAGGTTTAAAATGTTAAAAAAAAAAGATTTGATTAATATATAAAATTTAAACAAATAAAGCCTTTTTACTTTAAAAATTATTACAAATACAATTTCACAAACACAAAATAATTCTTTTAGAGCTCCAGACTATAGAATCCTCCTTATTTTTCACCCATCAGCTGGCCAATATTATCACCAACGCCTAAGATTTTTTTACCGTGGAAACCAGTCAGTTTACTGTGATCCAACTGACCACAAGATAGTTTTCCTGTGGGCTTCACAAATTTAGAGTTCCATTATTATTTGTTGATGTGATTCTCTCAATCTTTACGTTGAATTATATTTGTCTCACAGTTCCATAATACTTTTTCAATACTACTGGGCTCACATTGCCCAATTGCAATTTTCTCATTCGAAACACAGACGGACTGACTAAAATTCCCCTCTCTACAAGATTGACACTGTGAGAATTTTCAAACTATAAGCCTTTCATGTGATATCAGCAACTAGGCAATTTGACATACTGTGCCACTTTTTTTTTAATTTATTTTTTTATTAAAAAATTAGCAATCGGGCCTATATAGTACATGTTCCCTGAGTTAATGTGATGACACAATAATACAATAACCTTAGCGGATACCCATCCTATGTCGTTATCCGGATTGTGAACTTATACTGCTTTCGACAATTTCTTGTTTTGAAGTCTTCTCTAGGGAGGGTCATGTTGCAGGGTGGACGCTAGTTCATTTGGGTGAAGTTGGAGACGCAGGAAGTGACTGGCACTCCAGTTGGTGCATTCTTCTTGAACGGTTGACATTCTGAAGTCCGTATGTAAAGTTTGATTGCTGACGTACCAAGGTGCATTTACAAGCATTCTGAGTGTTTTCGATTGAAATCGTTGGATGATGTTGACATTGGATTTGCAAGAGCAGCCCCATATCTCAATGCCATATGTACAAATTGGTTTTATTATATCTTTGTAAAGAAAGATTTTGTTTTCAAGCTATAAACACGATTTTCTCCCCAGTGCCCAGTACTTTTTTCTCAGTTGCAGGTTGATTCCTACCTTTTTTTAATTTATGTTTTTTCCACATTAGTTTTTTGTCCAAATGTAGACCCAGATAGTGAACTTCGTTTGATTGTGGGATTTCTATATTGTTTAGGGACACTGATGGACATTCTGAAAGATTACATAGAAGTTGACTTGTGTACTTTTCGCTTCATTGACTTTGATCCGTCATTTATTGAGCCATGCTTTATGGAGCGATAAATGGGTTTGAAGGAAATGGAGGCCAAGTGTGGGTCGGTATGTTGTGATAGGAGGACGGTGTCGTCAGCAAAAGTGTCTATATATGTGTCAGCTGTTGTGGGGATGTCCGCTGTATATAACTGATACAGTATAGGTCCCAGCACACTTCCCTGGGGTATACCAGAAGTAATTGGATGGATTACAGAATAGCATTGACCATATTTTATTTGGAAGAATCTGGCGGACAGGTATGACTTCATAAGAAGGTAAATTTTTCTTGACAGAGATGACTTTATCTTGAGTAGGAGCCCGTCGAGCCAGACCTTGTCAAAAGCCTGCTGTATGTCTATAAAAACTTATGGACAATAAGCTTTGTTTTCAAAGGTCATGGATATTATATTTACTACTCGATGGCATTGTTGAATTGTGGAGTGGTACTTTCTGAATCCAAATTGGTGATTCTGGATCCAGTTCTCTAGTGAATCAGTTTCCTTTAATCATTTTAGTAAAAGATTCTCCAATAATTTAGAAATTTGTGACTGTAAACTGATTGGTCGATATGATGAGACTTCTTGGGCGGGTTTACCGGGTTTTAGTATTAGTATTACCTGCGCAAATTTAAGTGGTGCAGGCCAGTATTTAAAACTTAAGATGGAGTTTAATAGATTTCTTAGGAATATTATAGCTGTTTTCGGTAACTCGGCGAGGACCTTTCCTGTTATTAGATCATAACCTGGCGCTTTCTTTTGATTAAGATGTTGAATTTCAGTGTCTATCTCTAGAGTGGACAATTTTTTAATAGATAGTGACAGCTGCAGAGGTGCATCTCGCAGGCGCTTTACTTCATCGTTTGGTGTGAAGACTTTGGCGAAATGTTGAGCAAACAGTTCTGCCTTTTCTTGGTCAGTTCTGGCCCAGTCATTATTTGTTTTTCTTAACGGAGGATTTGTTGTTTGTGGTCTCTTGTTTGTTTTTGCTATTTTCCAGATACTGTGGTCCGTGCGTGAGAATGATGTTAAATAGTGATTAAAAGTATCGTGTTTTAGCGTTTTTAATTTAATCTTTGCTAATCTATTAAATATTGTTTTGTCTATTGGTTTTCAGGATCGATGCCATTTTGCTCTTGCTCTGCGTTTTTGTCGTACTAGAGTCAGAATTTCGTTGGGGATATTTATATCATCCCGTACTTGTTTGGTGATCTCAGGTGTAGCATTCCATGCTGCGTTTTGAACAGCATCAGTGAAGTGAGCTTCTTCTAACTCATGAAAGCTATGTAGGCTAATATTATTCTGTAGATTTTTTTCAACCACTGTCCTAAATGTATCCCAGTCTGTTTTTTGGTTAGAAAGAGACGGCCTAGGTGGCTTTTTGATTATTGTTGTACTAATTGTAGCTGTAACTGCTGTATGATCGGATGACAGATCATATTTGTTGACGATGTCAAAATAATTGGAGGACATTTCTTTAGTGACAAAAAAGTCTAGTAAGTCTGGTATTTTCGCCAAATCCGTCTTGTTCACGTATCAGTTGTATAATGCACTACCCCTTGTCGAGATGAGTCGAGGTCCCCAGTAGGTATGCTTGCAATTGAAGTCGCCACCACATATGAAAGTATTACCAAGTGGTTGGAAGAATGGTCGAAGAATGTCCTTGCTAAGTCTGTGCCGAGGTGGACAGTACACAGAAGATATTGTTAGTGGATTTGGTAGTTTCTCAATTTGGATTACAGTTGCTTGAAGAAACGGTTCAGCATAGTGATACAATTCTTGGTGGGCAATTGAACTTTTAATTAATATAGCCGTGCCTCCATGGGCCGTTCCATCTGGGTGTTCGGCATGGTAACACGTATAGTGTGGTATTCTAAGGTATGATCTGTCCGTAAAGTGCGTTTCTGATACCAGTAATATATCAATGTTATTTAATTTTAGGAACAATTCAGTTTCATATATTTTGGTCAGGATTCCATTAGTGTTCCATAAGCTGATACGTATGGTTTTAGCCATTAATGTATGAGTTTATTGAAGACCGTTGATAGCATGTTAATTATCATGCTATTTTGTTGCATGTTGGGAAAACATGCCTTTAAATTCTACTAGGAAATTGTGTAAGGTTAGGTCTTGCGTATGATTTTGTTCGATGCCTCGTTGTGCTACTTGGTTGATTGTGATGTCATTGTTAGTTCGACCAGCTACAATTTGAGAATAGCTAGGAGTGGTTTGGGGGGGGGGGGATTATAGCAGGGTTGGTGGTTGATTGGTTTGTCTGTCACTGGGTTGGTATTATGGATATATGATTTTTTATTTGATGCTTTTGGTGTATTCCTATTTTTTAAGTCTCTGTATATTGTGCAACCTTTATAATTCGCGGGATGATTACCACTACACAAGGCGCATGTAGCGGGAGTATTTTTTGACTTTTTGCATGTTTTGCTGTCGTTGGGTCCTCCACATTTGACGCATTGATAGGGCTTAGTGCATTAGGTCTTCGAGTGGCCATATGCCTGGCAACGAATACACTGAATAAGGTTGTTCTTAATTCGGGGTGCTTCAATTCGGATTTTGGTGTTTAGAATGAATTCTAATTTATAGATTTCTCTGTTCTTTGCTTGGGGTTCAAGGTCCATAAAAAACATTGGCAGGGGTTCCTTGGTTATTCTTTGTCGAATGTTGATCAGGTTTCTAACGGGGTGTCCAAGTCTACTTAGTTCGGTCTTAAATGTCTTCAGGAGGAATTGAGTGATGAAGATCGCGAATAACAATCCGGTATGCTCTTTCTTGCTTGATCTGATAAGTATGGTGGACAATATTTTCTTGACGCAAGTGGTTTATCAGTGTCCTGTAGGCTTCTATGGTTTTGATGTTTATTTTTACCGTGTTGTTGGCTAATGATTTAGAGTAGAATATTTCATTCCCGAGTGCTACGTTTAATTCTTCGGTCATTGATTTGAAATCAGTTACACCATAGATAAACACAGGCGGAGGACTCTGCTCTGAATGTAATAAGTTATTTTTAGTGGGATTATTTGTAGTTTGGGCGGTGGTTTCAATTTCTGCACGTATCTTGAATCTGTTGGTTGTAATAAGTACAGTCATGTCGTCACTTAACTTTGATATACTTGTAGTTTTTCGCTTTTTATTCAAATATTGCCAGGGTTGTTTGTCATTGTCAGCTTCGATTTCAGATTCAGTTTCTGGATCTGTGCTCATATTTTCGATGCTAATAGTGTCGCTATTTTGACCATTTTGTGCGGTTTGGAAGTAAGCTGGAGTGATATTACTAGCGGTTGGTGTGTATTGAGTCATGGTATGAGGTATATTTAGCAATGGTGCATAAGTTGGATTGTGTTTTTTTAGGGCAACAGGCTACATGAGGGTAATCCACGTTGGGTAACTCCCCTTTAATAGCATAGGAAGGGATTTGAAAGGAGGATGCGGAAGGGTAGAGGAAGGTAGCCAAGGGTTACTACGGCCCCCGGGCTATATTTTAAGGATCCTACCTGGCATTCGCCTAAAGAAATGCAGGGAAAATCCTAGAAAAACCTGCATCAGGTAGGTCGGGCATTGGGTACTTGTCCCACGCCCTTCCGATAGCGAGAGAGGAGTTTGCTGTGGGGACGCAGCTTTCACTTCTCCGTGCCTCGACCAGTTTATGAGGCAGCTGGCCGACTATTCCAATGGGAATAGCGGACAACTCTTACCGTATGCCCAAGGTCTGTGACCCCGGAACATACACCTCTGAGAACAGACCGAGGTGCCTCGGCTTGTGGGAACCATAGTTCAAAAACGGAGAGGAAAAGGCATCCCCAAAGGTAGCCCCTTCGTATCTCTCCTATAAGGTTCTGCTTGCGAGAGAACATCATCCCTTGCAGGTTACCTATTGGATTGTGTTGGAGGGGCGAAACAGAGGAATATAGTTCGTTTTGACTTAGCTGCTGCGAGAGGCTCCGTTTTGTTGGCGGTAGGCTCTGCATTTTTGTTTTGTCGTCCGAAGGTTTCTTAGCGAGTTGGCTTTTCTTGGTTATCTTGATTGTTGAATGAGGGGTTACTTGTTGAGAGAGCGCCGCCGGGAGGGAATCCTCCATCTGGCGCTAAGCTGTTATCTTACGCGTACTGGACACCGATGTTAAAACACTGAATTCGCAATAGTACGCGAAAGCACGGGAACACTGATTTTACACTCGTTGCACTTTAATACTGCTGGATAATTGATAAATTAATCTAGTCTGTGGATTTTTGTGGCCACGGTGGCCCGGCGCACTTGATTCAGAGGTCCGCCGAATGCTCGAACACTATGTTCCTTAAACAAACGGTAGCTGCGAAGACACGACCGTTCATACTGTGTCACTGACCATCTAAACAATACATACATACAACAAAAATGTATGAGATTGCTTTCTAAGCAACTTTCTTATGGTTTATTGGCTGTTCAAAATTATACTCTGAATTACATGGCCTTCGTCTTATACAAACTTCGTAATTGAACAATTTTAAAATTATATTAATACCAACATTGATGTATACTACAATATATATATATATATATATATATATATATATATATATATATATACATATATACATTTGGGTTGGAATGAGATAGAGTGATGCAAACTTACCTGTAATGAATTGTTGGCTGGCACGCAGTTCCAATTTTTCGTCTTGATGAAGGAAGAAAAGACCCTCAAAAATTTTGAACTTTTTCCTAACCAGACTGGACTAACTATTGACTATGATATTCAAGAAAAGAAACTTAGAAAATTAGCTTACTCCTAATTGACATACTGAGGTAATTCTTCAAAATAATTTTGTTAGATTGTTTTTAACAACTTCATACATAGCGTTTTTCTAAATATGGTAAATTCTTACCTTTCAGTGTTAGTATACAATCACTAATGCTTTTTATTAAAGAATAGTCAGCATTCACAATCAATTACATGTACACAATTTTAATAATAAAGAAAACAAAAGGAATTAGTCAAACACAGCTACTCATTCCAATCACATTCCCATATTCAATAAACTTCTAGACACTAAGAAGTATATATTGTAAAACCAAATTTAAATAAAGATCTAACCAATTTGTTTAAAATAATTAGTGTTAAATAATTAATTTCCTAACATAGTGCATCTCCCCCCACCCCAAAAAAAATATAGGTTGTAATAAATGTGATTATAAGATATTGTAATTTCAGTAAAATTAATTATGTCTTTCACATCCTTCAAGCAAGTAATATTGACAGCATCTATACTATTTATCCCATTGGTAATACTAGATTTTTTAGTCTTAAACTTCCATTCTGATTTATTGGCACAAAATGTCTGCACACTGAATTCAATGCAATATTTAGTGAAGGATAATATATTAAATATTATCAAAAATATCATAATAAGGCACTGCTTAAATTTAAATTTTCTTGTAATGCATAAAGTTAATCATAAAAATTTATGACTATTCAACGTTCCTTTTTTGACATCTTTAAGTTTTGACATACAAAGTAGATTGTTTATCTTCAGTTTGGAATAATATATGTATTTAATTTATAGTTAATTTTATTATATTAATAATATTCATTGTACTATGAATTATATAACAGTATGTTATTTATATGTTTATAATGTTTTGTTAATTAACAACATAATTCTTTGTCATCAGAAGATTTTTAATTTGTTTTCAGGGAATCATTCAATCACCTGCTAGATTCTTCATCTACTTCAATTTGGATACCCTATACCAAATTTTAAAATATAATGGAAATAACTAAAAACATTACCTGCTTAATATAAATAAAGTTGTGTAAACAAAAGATAAATAAGACAATTATTTAGTTTTCAGTTCTTTAATCACTTTCCTTTTCTGAAAGGTGAGAAAGATTTATTTCAAATTGCTAATGCCAATAAGACCAATCCTGGTAAGAGTGAAAACAAATATTCCTATTACAATGCAAAATAATTGCCAAAAAGTAAAAAATAAACCAACTTTGTGTGATTTAGGTAGTTTAATGCAACATTCCCATATTGAGACTCGAGAAAAGCCATACCAATGTGTTGAGTGTGATACAACATTTGCCCAATCCTGTCATTTGTCAAACCACTTGAGGACTCACACTGGTGAAAAGCCATACAGATGCTCTGAATGTTTTAAAACATTCTCTGTATCAGGCCACTTAACAAAACACATGAGAATTCATACTGGTGAAAAGCCATACAAATGTGCAGAGTGCTATAAAACATTCTCAGTGTCATCTGATTTAACAAGACACATGAGGATACATACTGGTGAAAAGCCATATATTTGTGTTGAGTGTTGTAAGACATTCTCAGAGTCAGGTCACCTAACAAAACACATGAGGATTCACACTGGTGAAAAACCATACAAATGTGATAAGTGTAGTAAAATGTTTACTGAATCGAGTTCTTTAAAAAGACACATGAGGATTCATAGTGGTGAAAAACCGTACAAATGTATTGAGTGTGATAAAACATTCTCAATATTAGGTTATCTAAAAAACCACTCGAGGGTTCACACTGGTGAAAAACCATACCAATGTGCTGAGTGTTTTAAACCATTTTCAGAATCTGGTCTCTTAACTAGACACATGAGGATTCACACAGGTGAAAAGCCATACAGATGTGGTAAGTGTGATAAAACATTCACTCAGTCAAATAATTTAAGATCACACATGAAGATTCACAATGGTAGAAATACCAAACATTTGTCCTGAGAAATGTAGATTATTTCCATAAACTTTTAATTTTTATGGGAGTGTTTTTGTTATAGGAGTTTTCTGATAAAATGCTTATTTCAGATTTTTTGTTTTGAGTGTTTAAAAAATTATATTTGCTTGCATCTACTGTATAAGTATATGAAATACATATTTTTGACTGATAATGGATAATGTTTTAATTAAATGTATGGATTAATGTATTTCAATCAATCTGTTCCTCTGTAATTCAAATTTCCTCATTTTTGTGCACACAATTATTTTAATTGCATCATATATGATACTAACCATTTTGTAGATATAGTAAAAATTATTTGTTTTTTAAAACTCATTTCCTTTAGTTTAATTGAAGTTGTGGATATAAATTTTAAACATATTTGTTTCTATTAAGGAAGGAAACCTACACTCATTCTCGTTTTTTTCTCTAGTTTCTCTTCCTTTACAGTGATTTGTAAACATCCTGTATAAATCAAATGGATATTTGTTACTTAATAATTTCCTGTGAGTGTCTTTGTACAAACTATTTGATGTATTTTCATAATAAAATTTCGGCCTTTTTTTACTTATATAACTTAAATTTCAAAAATGGAGCATTTAATTGGGATACTTGCTTTGTTTTCGATAATATTATTTTAATAGCTGTATAACACAATGGAAGTGTGTCCTGATTGCAGGTCATACATCAATGCCAGACCAACAAAGACTGGCTACTGTCACTTATTTAACCTCAGTAACTGTTGATATGTGTGGATTGTATTGTCAACTTCATGTAATATGTTCTGAAGTAGAACACATGGTATTAAGTAATATTGAGGTTTTTATATTAGTGCAAGTGAAAGTAAACACAACAATAATTACCTGAACCTGGGACTTAACTGTTGCAATTGAACAACACAACTGGTGGTGCTACAGCATCTTGTACAACTTATGGTGAATTATGAAGTGAAGGATCTTCCCACTAAATAAACAATCTTTAATCTAAGTACACATTTATTTCACCAAACACAATGCTAGCGCCTAGTTGGCGCGCGTGAAACAGACTGACGCCCACGATCTGTGATGATGCTGGTAGGAACGCTGAAACGTGTGAACCAGCTGTCGACGAGCGCCCGTGCTACGGATTCGGCTGAAATGTCCGAAAGAGGAACTGCTTCAGCCCACCGGGTGCACCGGTCCTCGATTGTGAGTAGGTACCGATGTCTATTGACCAAGGACAAGGGCCACATGATGTCGACGTGAATGTATACGAAACGGGCTGATGGGAGAGGAATATCACCGATTGAGCCGAACACATGTCGATCCACTTTACTCCGTTGACAGTCAGTACTGTCTGTGCCCACTTGCGGCACTCTGAGCGTACTCCAGGCCAAACCAAACGCTACGTTACCATGCGCGAATTCCGGGGTGCACCAGGCCGTGGACAGCGTCGAACACGATCCGTCGGAATTGCTGTGGCACGAAAGGGCGTTTGCGCCCACCAGTGACATCATTCCGAATCCGGCAAGGAGATGTCTAGGATTTGCCCTAAACTGGTGAAGTTCGGTATCACTGCCCTGTGCAGCGGCCAATGATGTCCATGAAACTGATTGAAAATTAGCACACGCCCTTGAGAGACAGACAGTCCCAACATTGTCTTTTCCACTGATATCACGAATTTCTGAGGCGAATTGGGCTATAAATTCCACTTGGCGGCACTGACGGAATGAACCATGGTCCGTGACTCGATGAAAAAAAAAATAAGTGAGGGGTTTGTAGTCTGTAAACACAATGCAATGTTTACCTTCTAGCGAGCCCCTGAAATGTTTAATCGCACTCCATTTGCATTGCTGTGAGATTAACTGAGTACAATGCGATCGGCTGCCACTCGCCATCAATCAATCAGTTGCTGCAACGCCGCTTCCAATGTCATCTGGCTAGCGTCAACCATTAGAGCCAATGGCGTCGTGACGCGGGTGAGTGAGGAGCCCCGCTTTTTCCAAGTTATGTTTGAGTTGGGTTAAAGCTCGGTCCACGGAATGACCCTGTTGCCGGAGGTATTTCGAACGTTGAGTTCGGCTGTGAGATGCTCTTGGGTAGCTGGCACACCAGGTAGATGTCGCCGATAGAAATTGATCATACCGAGGAAACGCCTCAACTCCTTGAATGTATGTGAGCACCCGTTTCGTTGGACTTTGGCGGTTAACAGTGATATACCAGAATACGAAATAACCCAAGAACTGAACTTGTTCTTGTCCCAACACGCGTTTGTCCTTGTTGACGATTATGCGTTAGTTTTCAAGGCGCTAGAACAGTTGCCGGGTGCCGCACGTGTTCTCGAGGGGAGACGGAAAAGACTAACAATTCGTCGTAGGAGGGAAAAAAGGATAGGCCTCGCAACACCTCGTGTATGAAACGCTGCCAAGTCTGTGCTGCATTTCGAAAGCCGAAAGACATGAACTTGTACTCAAACAGACCGAACGGTGTAGTAATGGCATTTATCTTTACATCCGCCGGTACCACTGGAATCTGAAAATATGCTTTTTCGCTATCACACAGAATATACGTGCGCGGGAGAGCTAACTGTTGAAGTCCAAAATATTCGGAACCGGATAGCGGTCCGGGACTGTGCGGTCATTCAGAGCCCGATAGTTACCGCATAAATGCCATGAACCATCCTTTTTAGTAACCAAATGAATAGGCGACGCCCAAGCACTGGCAAAGCGTTGCGCTACGCCGTTTTGTAATAATTGTTCAACACTGTTTTAACCTGCGTGGGCGTGACGAGACTGGTGGACCAGGTGATGTACGAATGCAGCGTACAATCGAGTGTTTACACTTGCGCGGGCCTGGTGCGGAATAGGTGATGCCCGGAAGCTCTTATAGAATCCTTTCAAATTCGGGGTTGTTAGCGGCTTTGGGTATGCCAGCAGCTGAGAGATCCTCCTTAGACTGTGAAGTAACTGCCCTGTTACCCAGTCTGGTTGCACTTGAAAATGCCTGAAGAAATCTGCGACGCTGATGGGGTCTGTAAGATAGGCAATCAAAAACAGGTTTGTCTGTCCAATCCAAATCAACTGTCAGTTATTGTGTGCCGTAAGTTCGGATCGTTGTGGTGTTTGCTGCAGTGAGAACTGTGCGCGCCTGCTGCACTGATCACGTTATTTTGCTTCTCAGAAACACACACATAACCGACCCAGTGTCCACGAGGTAACTCACTCCTAATGTGCGGTCAGTGACGAACATTCTATTTGAATACACGGCGGCGAGGTGCATCGGATCAGCATGGTTGTGGGAAACTGCAGGAGATGCGCATTGGCGTGCTCGTGAGCCGAAACGGCGGTGAAACCAATACGTATACGTCGTACGTGTTGTAGTGTAAGCTTCGTATCGACGGTCGTTCACATCCCTTGTCGGCGGCATTTGGCTATCCGCAGGGCCTGTGCCCTTCATTGCGCTGGATACGAAATGGTTGTGACACCAGCACCACGCGCTAAATGCCGTTTCTCCGTTCCGACACCGTGTTGCGGCGCTCCGACGGTTGTAGTGCAAATTAGTCACACCATACACATGTTGTTGCAGACTGGCAAATTTACGTAATTTGGAGATTATTTAGGAAAACTGTCACTTGCAAGTTGCGGTTTCACGTGTAAAAGGTGCGTTTACACGTGCGAGTTTTTGACTCTCGGGAGTGTCAGATATCCCCTCGTGAGAAAAACTCACAAGTGTAAAGGCCTCTGAGAGTTCTCGCCAAAAGTGTAGGGGGAGCTCTCCCAGAGCTGCATTGTTGCTTCATTCTCGCCAGTGTAAACGTTTTCTCAGCGCTCTCGGAGAGTATTCTCAGGCATTCAAGAAAATTTGAATCAGCTGAGAGTAATATGGCCAAAAACAATATAAAATGGACCCACAAAGATGTTTGCATACAAGTTTACATTTTTTTTTACAAACATTTACAACATTATCATGAAATAATTCAATTTCAAATAATGTCTCGAGGGTAACTACTTAGGTGAATAAGAATTTGTGTAGACATGCAGCATTCTGTTTGTTCAAACAACTTCCTTACAAAACACATTTTCTTTTAAAACAAAAATATTCTCAGAACAAAGGTAATAAATAAGTTTCACATAAAAGACAATTTACAATTTTATTAAATATCTAATGCAGTTTTTGGCCAATGCCAGACAATATTTTTATTTATTTTTTACGACAATGTTTCGGTACGTTTTTATACCTTCCTCAGGTCTTTCCTGCGGAGAAATTGTATAAAATAAATTTGTATTATCAAGAAGCCAATAAATTTATAAAAGTGATTGAACAAAAATTATTATACTATTAACAACAAACTAAGAAACACTTACCTAAATATGCTAAATGTTAAATATATTTTCACATCCTATTGAAAAAACACAAACTTTAGAAGTGTTTCCGAGGCACTTATTCACAAACTACACACTGTAGTCCGCTGCGACCGCACTTGTGTGTAGTTTGTGAATAAGGGCCTCGGAAAAACTTCTAAAGTTTGTGTTTTTTTCAATAGGAGAATGTGAAAATGGTTTTTAAGTTTTAGCATATGTAGGTGAGTGTTTCTTAGTTTTATTGTGTTAATAGTTTAATATCTTTTGTTTAACCACTTTTATAAATTCATTGGCTTCTTCATAATACAAATTTATTTTGTACAATTTCTCCGCAGGAAGACCTGCTGAAGGTACAAACACGTACCGAAACGTTGACGTAAATAAATAAATAAAATTTTCTGGTATTGGTCAAAAATCTGCATTATGTATTTCATATAAACAGACGTAAAAATACAATCTTTACTAAATATCGTTCAAAGATAACATTGTATCTGCTGTCCAACGTCATCGCACCTCGCAGTCGCTGCTCATACAAACACTGGATTTTGGTGTCCAAGAAAATATTTTTCGATTCAATCAATACCTACATACTTTATCAATCCTTTATAATAATCATGTTTTCATTTTAATTACAGAGTTCTCAGGAGCTTAAAATCTTCTATATAATAAAAAAGGATGTATATTTGTATGTATGTATGTATGTATGTATTTACGTTGTTCTTTATACAAATTTTATCGCGTGGACAGAATTCAACAAAAATTGGTATATATATTCTGCCAAAATCGAGAACCGGTACTGTGGGGGTGACAAACCCATAGCATAAAGGTGGAAAGAATTGTAGTTGAATTATTTTTGCGAATTTTCCCATAAGAGTTAATGTTATTATTTAGTGTTAAATTACTGCGCGCCAAGAGACCGTGACGTCACGTACGTTGGCGAGACATAAAATATAGTTCCCTTTTTCGTAATGAAATAAAGCTGAAATATATTGATTGAATAAAAAGTATAATTTTATTCAGTAATACTGCATCAAACTGTAATAATACTACTTTGTTCTCCTTGCGGAAAATGTAAGTTAATTTTCGTGCGCATATTAAGTGAGACTACCAGCTGATTACATTGTGGATGTAGCCATCAATTTCATCAGCATAATCTTTCGTAATGACTGAATACAGATGGACAGTTATATCTTGCTATACACAAGTATACACAAGAGTATACTTAAGTATTCTATTCGTAAAGAGATTCAAGGTATGGTAATGATACTATAAAATTCAATGAATTTCTTAACCTTTAAATTAACATCGGTCGAAAGTATGTACGGGACTAGGAACATGTACATTGAATTATAAGTGTAATTACTGTACTTTATGCAACGTATTTCTCAAAATAATAAGTTTAATTATAACCAGCAACAATATGAAAAGTTATACAATCCGTCCAACTAATGTTGTTAAAAAACTTGACTTTTAACGGGGCATATTTAACGGGATCACGGACCAATTATATCTTGTGCCCAATTATATCTTTCTACATTCACTGGAGGAGACTAAGAATGATGGAAAACACAATCCCTAATACTTCTTAATCATTATAATTTGATAGATTTTAAATCTGCATAAACTGACGTATTCTTGAAGTGAAATTCATGAAAAAAATGTGGTTATGTATGTATCATTATAATTTCACATATTTCATTCTAAATGTTTAAAGTCTAAGGGTGTAATTCCAAGTGAGAACTGTTAAATATAAATTTTGTGCAATATCGTTAATATTTTCTATTTGAGAGTTGACGCATATCGTAATGTATTGCATTCCTTATACAATGCTACCAACGTCAGAGAGTAGAATCCACCAAAGGGTACTTTGACTCCTTTCAGTTATATATGGTTATATTCATAACGGTTTTGGTTGTATACCACAAATGTAGCGGTGTATGTTTTACACAAAAGAAGTCATGATATACATTACTCTATTTTCTTATTATTAATTTATAAAACAGATGTAAAAATTTTCATTTTAGAAATATGATTTTTTTAAATAGCAGACAGTGATATTCAATATTTAATATTTATACACACACACACACACACACACACATATATATATATATATATATATATATATATATATATATTGTTCAATAAATAAATAAATAAATATATATATATATATATATATTAGATATAGGCTCATATCCTCATTTTTATGAAGTAGGTTGTTTTATTATTCATATAGCTCTATTTTGAATTTTTATATTTTAACTATAAGAAACATACAAAATAAGTGATGAGATACATTTGTCTGTATTAGGATATTTTTCTTATTATTAATTTACAAACAGATGTGAAATTTTCATTTTAGAAATAAATATTTTTTAAATATTAGACAGTTAATAATAATGTTCATCATACATATATACATATATACTAACTTATTTGGATAGGTAACGAGCCAGGGTGTAGATGGCCTACCATAAATCTGTATACGGTATATATAATTTATTAATGTATTTTACTTAAAAGACTTCCAAAACTTATATATAAATAATTTTTCCAGCTCAAAGTTATGCTTTCAATTGTTTACTTTGCATTGTTGCTTAGAATTGTAAAAAATTACATATGTGAATTTAAAAGGCTCTTCCCAAATTTGGAATCTAAATTAATGTTTACTATGTCCAAAAATCATCTGATTTAGATAAAATTTATGAAATTCTATATACTATCCCATTTGGAAAGTAAAAAAGTACAGATATCAGATTACATGATGAATGTTGATGTGATTCAGTTACATAAAAATATCCGAAAAATACATGCTTACCGACAGTTTAAATATATTTCTGGAACAATGAAATTAATAAAATTTCTCTACATGTTCTCCGTGTTTAATTTCAACCCCTTTTGGGATTGGGAGGGGAGCTCCCCTTACGGGTCTGGGGTGGAGTGGCATTACATAAAAATAATGCAAAAGCAATCAAGATTGGAGTCGAATTCAGGGTTATGTATGTCACTGAATTTGATTATGACATTCTCTTTAATCCCCAGGCACGGGCACGGACGGGGTGGAATTTTTAAAAAGTATTAAATCGTCGATATTAACGTGGAATAAATAAATGTCAGGGCCATTAGCGTTGATAGTATTTCTACCGATGTTGTTTGTAAAATTTCAACCCCTTTCAGCGTGAGAGGGGAGAACGCTTAAGGGTGGGGGATGAAATATTCTAACATCCTACGACAACCGATATTTGATTCGGATAAATATTTTTGGGGGTCAAAGAGTTGATAATGTTTCTAGCAATTTATATTTTTTCAACCCCTTAGATCATGGTAAAGGAGCACCCTTAGGGTGGGTATGGAAGGGCGTTACAAGGAAATAACGGGAAGACAACCGAGATTGGAGTCAAAACCAAGGTTATGGATGTCGCCGAGTTAAATTATGACAACCAATTTGCTCATTTAACCCACAGGATTTGGGTGGTTAGGGGTGGATATTTTGAAACATGCAATCACGGCGGTTGTTAGCGTAGAATAAATATTCTCAAGGGTTAATTAGATTGATTGTATTTCTACTGATGTTGTGTGTGTAAAATTTCAACCTTTATCTTGCAGAACTCAAGGAGTATATTTAAGAAGAAATTAGGAGGTATGTTTGTTGCGACTGATGCAATAAAATTCAATGTATTTTATAGATTTTCAATTAATGCACTACGGTCTAAACAATGTACGGAACAGTTAGATTTACTTTTTCGGTTTTATATAAATAAGTACACGGGCAACGCCGGGCACCCAGCTAGTTAAAAATAAAAAGTGCGGAAGTGCAACTGAAGATCTAAAAAAGCTGCTGCTACTTCTCTTTTTCGTTGTTTTTTTTCGAGTAGCAAGCAAAATGAGGGTAATCCACATGGTGGCAACTCCCTTTTATAGCATAAGAAGGGATTTGAAGGGGGGGATGCGGTAAGGTAGAGAAAGAATGTAGTCAAGTGCCCACGGGCTTCAAATCACTCGCAGAACTGGCTGCGAGCGTGCGTGTAAACGGTCTGAGCGGACTCTCGAGAGTTGGCACGGCGAGTTGCTCTTGGAGAGTGAACTCGGCCGAATTTCACTCTCGAGAGCTCCTGCTGCGAATTGCTCTCACGTGTAAACGCACCTTAAGCCGTTTGCAGCGGAATCTTGCGTCGTAGTCATTGTTGCCGACTGTAGAACGACGAAAGAAAACGTGAAAATGTTCTACGGGGAATTATAAACAATCTTTAATCTTTGTACACACATTTATTTCACCAAACACCATGATACAAAAATACTTTATTAGAAACACAATGCTAGAGCCTCGTTGACACGCGTGAGCCCGGCTGCTGGCTCTTGATCTCAGTCCTTAGTTCCTCATAGATATTACTCTCTTTCTCGTCCAAACACATTACGCACGAAACATGGAGCCACAAACTCAACAAATATCAATATGCAACATTTTCTCCCTTCTTAGTTTTCTTTAATTTCTTAATTTGAAGCATCCTTTTAACTAGCATTAAGCATGAGTGAATGTCTTTCATATTTGTTCAGATCTACAGACATTGAACATTAAAACCAATGTAAATGAACAAACCATTGATATTAAAATTCCAAAAAACACAATTATAACTAAAATTAACTAGGTCAAAATATGAAAATGCTCAAAACATAAACTTAAACCTCTGATTTTAAGTGTTTCAATATAAATATAAAGGTTTTTTCTCATAACAGGAGTTGTATTTAAATGTTAATTCGATATAAGTTCTAGTTGCCTATGACATTTCTATACATATGGTATTTTATACTGTAACGTGAAAGAGTGATTCCCCGAAGCACTTTGCGGCGCAAGGGATGACCGCTGTGGTAGGGGGAAGGCCTGTTTTTTTGGTGACGGTAGACAATAGCTGGAGGGCAAGAAGGGACAGTAGTTGTTGACGAGCTGGACTGGAGAGACGGTGGTCGTGTAAAAGCTAAAGCGTTAATGGAAGATATAAATGCCCATATGGTGAAGTCATCAGGGATCAATAATCTGGAGATAGAACATGTATTAAGAGGCGATGTTCAACTAGGGGACTAAGAGAAAGCTTGTTTGGAAAGATTACTGAGGAGGAACCAGACAATTTTCAGTGAGGCTCCTAGTAAGCTCAAAGGCTTTCAGTGTCAGATTGAGACAGTGCAGCATCGACCGCCATCGGAAGGGCGTGGGACAAGTACCAAATGCCCGACCTACCTGATGCAGATTTTTCTAGGGGTTTACCTGCATCACTTTAAGGCGAATTGCCGGGTAGGATCCTTAAACCAGAACCCGGGGGCCCTAGTTAACCCTTGACTACCTTCCTCTACCCTTCCGCATCCCCCCTTTCAAATCCCTTCCTATTAAAGGGTAGTTGCCACCATGTGGATTACCCTCATGTAGCGTGTTACCTAAAAAAAAAACAATAAGTTGGGCAAGCCTCAGCTGGCCTATACAGTTACGGAACTGGAGTTATGGGCAGTTTTAGAAACGCTAGGTAAGTTCAGGGTTTATATTTTTGGTTCTGCGTACAGATCACAGTGCGATTGCGTTTCTGAAACATGGTAAAGGGAAAAACTCTCGGTTGATCAGGTGGTCCCTAGCATTCGAGTAGTATCAACTGGAAATAAAACATGTTCCGGGTAAGGCCAACCAAGCAGCCGATTATTTGAGTAGGTGGACGGAAGAAGACCATAAACCCGCATGAGAGCGGGGGCACAGAGTTAGTGGCGAGGCTACGAAATCCTGGGACGATTCGTAATGGATGTGCGCTCACGCATAAGGAGGTGCTTGATGCGCAGAAAACGGATGTTAGACCGAGGCACTTGAGGCAGCGAGTATTGGTGGCAAAGAAAGTTAAAATGAGGTTTCTGCTAGACGATGATTTACTGTTTCTGGAGAAACCCAAATCAAGAAAGGGTAGTGTCTTATGCATTCTGGAGACGTTACGCAGCAAGGTACTGCAAATTTGTCAAGATTACAATGGTCACTTCGGGATACACAAAACCAACAAGTTTATGTCAGATCTTGTACATTGGGTGGGAATGAATTAAGATATTCGACGTTATGTGAAAACCTGTGTGGCGTGCCAACTTAATAAATTCAAGAATAAGAACTATGTTGGTGCCTACCAGCCAATCATTCCAAATGGACCTAACGATTTGGCGCTGCTGGACCTCTTTGGACCATTGCCAAAGGGAAGATTCGGAAACGCATATGTTATCCAGAATGGTTCGACTATCCGCTAAAGAACGCGACGACAAGACAGTGCCTCAATAAAGTGGTGGATGGTTATTTTGCCGAGGTGGGCAAACCAAAGAAAATCTTGAGTTACAACGGAAGTCAGTTCACGAGTCAGGAGTGGATGGAGAAATTGACGCAGCAGGGAGTGAAGGTGTCGTTCACGGCAGTGAGACATCCGCAAGGGAATCCCAGCGAACGTGCCATGTCTATAGCGAGGCCATATTAATCACAAATAACCATTTTAATGATATAATATAACCATGCTAATATCATTATAGAATTATATAGAAATCCTTATGAAAATGGTAGGGCAATAGTTCTAAAGTTCCAGACTGTACAAGTGTGAAAATAATTAAAATAAATTAAGTGACTAAAATATTAATCTCAATACATGTGATATTGAAAAAGAAGTAAACTCACAATAAAACATTAAATTTATTGGGAGACCCGAAATGTATAGTGAATTAGGAATATACTATTTGTGGAAGCTTCTTGATATTCCTTTTCACACGTACATTAATGTTTAAATTCACATATTTTCGTGGGCTTCCTGACAAAATTATAATAACAAATTCAGATTCTTCATCTTTATATGTCTGACATTTTTAACTACATAAAAGAACACAATTTTCGTCTGTAAGATAATGTGTACGGGATGTTTATTTATTGTGTTATTTCTATCTATGTCAGTCAACTTTAATTTTAACTATAGCACAATATATTATGAAATATACCGTTTAAAATTATTTCAACTGCAAAAGAAGAAGATAAATAATTAATACTGAAGAAACCCTCAGATCGATTAAAGCCATATTTTCTTGAAAAATTTTATTAAATCTTTAAATGAGAAATAGACATTTGAATTTCCTACTGGAACATTGACTTAAGACGAATCGCACATAGTTGCTTTTAGTGAAAGAAGACTACAATTTTTGGCAACTCACCTGGTAAGATCTCGTTGGCCATGGTAACACTGAGCTATGAACTCCAGTCCAATCGACGTCCGAAAGGTCGGGCGCTACATTGTGGCGAACCAACATTGAACATTAATTATATGGAGACGGAGACGATTATTACACGGTTGATGCGCGGCAACGAACAGATGAATAGATGGTGCCCCGGTCATCGAGATTCTGGAGCACACGGGAGCAGAATTGGAGAACGAGATATTGAAGTACACGTGGGATCGAGGTTCTGGAGCGCACGAAGGCAGACTTGAAGAACGAGATCTGATACGTGAGGATAAAAAACTTGATTTTTCGTCGTCGGAAGAAAAATGTTAGTGAAGTGCGGCAAATAAGAAGCGAACAGTGAAAAAACAGGATGGTGACAAGCTAATTAGTTTTGTTGGTGTTTTTTTTCATTTATTGGGGTCATTTATATTTCTAATTGAAATGTCAGAACGAAAAAATGTTAATGTTGAGAGTACGAAGCTAAAATCTGAAAATAAATTTGTGCAAGATCAGAAAATGTTTCTAAATGGAGAATGGGAGGAAGGTAGTAATATATTAAGTGCAGGATTTAAAGAGAATTTGGTAATGCAACAGCTGATTAACGATAGTGGATTGCAGAAACTTGCTAATGATTTAAAAGAGGAAATGATAGAGAATGGGAAAATCGTGAAAACTATTGAGGTAGAAAAAAAGGAAATCAAAGAATATCTTAAAAATGTAACAAAAAGTAATATTATTAAAAATAAAATTAAGTGTGAAAAATTTAGGGAAAAGAATTATAGAATGCGTTCGAAAAAGAAAATTTTTGTGTGTAAAGAAAGAATGATCTTTGTCATTTCACACAGAAAAAGAAAGGTGTGTGTGATTGAGAAATGTATGCATAAAGTTAGTAATTATCTCTACAGACGTATGGTAGGGTATGAAAAATTGTTATTACAGAGGTAAATGTAATGAGTAAAGTAATTCGTAATTTGTATGTTGTGGCTGACATGAGATTGAAAAATGTAACTGGAACATCTGTCAATTTGGGTTATACAAATAACCGAAAACTAAATGTATGGAATGATATAAAACTAGATAAAGACTGTGAAATGTGGATGTTGCAAAGAACGTGTAGACATTTAGCGAAATATTTTTTGTGGACATTCCATGGAAGCCAGGAAGAGGCAATTGTTATTATAATTTTGTGAACATTCTCAGTGTAAATATTGTATCTGAGGAAGATGTTAATTATGTTTTATTTATATATATATATTGTAATAATTTATAATGCCTAATGGCTGTGGCTAAATAAAAGAATTCATGTGAAAACAATTAATCAAATTTTATTCATGAAGTTAAAACACACATAATATTTGGCACAATAATATTTGGAATCTCAGGGTCTTTATTTGGGTTTGATAATGGGTGAATTGAATTTACAATCATTTATAATTACATTTAGCCTTTATTGAAGTTAATTCGTCTAAACCTCGACGAATTTTGTTTCGGACGAAATAAGATTACAGATTGAATTTAAATTAACTAACTAAACAATTAAAGAAATGAATAATTAAAGAAAAGAAATAATTGAAGAAAAGAAATAATTGAAGAACGATCTGACGTATCTTTTAAAAGTGGTTTACAAATAAATTTTAGAGTTTTCTACTTACGGCCGCCAATTTTGGGTTTTCTGTGCACACGATTTTGGGGATATCACTGATTCTACTTTTCTAAATTTGAACACTCGGTAGCTGCTCTGGATTATCTCTGCTATTCTGGAACCTGGATTATCCCATCAGCTAGTTTCGGACGTCGGTCTCCTGGAAGTCTCTCGATGTTAAGATTAGTTCAGTTTGTGGAGCAAACTTCTGCTTCCAAACTGTGATTTTATAAGTCTCTCGGTCAAACTGTTTATTGGCGTTTTATTTAAACTACTAGCTGGGTGCCCGGCGTTGCCCGAGATGTCATTTATCTTTAACCATCCATAAGACTCTAATTTTGGTTACTTTTGCGCTATTTTTATGTAAAGCTCCTCGAACCCTATCCCTATATGTGCTCACCTCCCATGCCGAAGGGGGATGAAGTCATTGACTAAATATATCGGCCGTTTTAAATGTTAGAAGATGACCACCCCCACAAATTTGCGATAATGAAAAAGAATGTATTCCACGCAAAAATCGGGCGATTACATTGTCTGAAAATTTATTCCCCCGCCCAACACCTCCCAAACCCGTCGCGTTACACAGGTTGTCACAATTAGATTCAGCGACATTCATCGTCTCGGAATTGATTCGAATCTCGGTTGTTTTTGTTGGATTTTATTTAACGTACCTCCACCCCACCCCTAAGCTTGCTCCCCTCACTGGGGTTAAATTATACACAAACAACATCGGTATAAAAACTATCAAAGTAATTAACCCCAGGAAATAATTATCGCGAAAATCAACCGTTTAAAATGTTTGAAATTTTTCACCCCCGACCACTCCCGCTTCGGGGACTTAAACGGTTAGGTTTAATGTCATTATTAAACTCAGTGACAATCCTGATAGTTTCTGGTTTATTTTTATCTAATGCTACATCCACGCCAACCCTTAAGGGTGCAACCTTCCGAGTGCGAAAGGGGTTGAAATTATACACAGAGAACATGTAGGGAAATTTTATTAATCTAATTCATCCCGAAATATATTTAATTGACTCAAAAAACAGCCCGTCAACTCATCCCAACCCAGCCGATACCCGCGCGTTGTCAGGATTGTCATAAATAAATTCAGCGACATCCATTACCTTCGATTTGACTCGAATCTCGGTTGTTTTCCCGTTATTTTCAAGGATATCCCCTCCAGCCCCACCCCTATCATGCCTACAAACAACATCGGTAGAAATACTATCAAAGTCAATGGTCCCGGCATTTATTTATTCCACGCTAATATCGATGATTTTACATGTTAGAAAATTTCCATCCCATCCACTCCCGCCCCTCGGGGCTAAATGGGCAATTTGATGCTATAATTGAACTGGACGACATCCATAACCTTGGATTTGACTCCAATCTCGGTTGTATTCGCGTTATTTTATTGCAGCGTTCCTCAACCCAACACCTAAAAGTGCTCTACTGATAATCCCGACCCGCTTCTGAGGGTGGTAGACGCGTCTCACCCCAACAGTCAGTAGAAACACTATCAATATCTGTGACCCCTAAAAGTATTTATCCGACTGAAATATCGACTGTTTTGGCATGTTTAAATATTTCCACCCCCGCTTCTGGGGGTGGTATACCCGTCTCACCCCGACAGTTTTTGTTTCCTGGTCGCTAATAACACGTGTACGAAATTTGGTGAAATTTTCGCCAGCGGTGTAGATTTGTATAACGAACATACAAATATACAAACATACAAATATACAAACATACAAATATACAAACATACAAACATACATACATACATACACTCATTTTCATTTATAAAATTAAACGTCGTTATTAATGGAAACAACATCGATAAAATAGTATGAACAACACCACCCCTAAATCTGCTACTTTCCCGTGGTGGAAAGGGTTGAATTTTTACTCATATCACATCGGTAGAAACACTATAAATCTAGTTTACCCATAAACACATAACTTTTGGCAGTTTTAGAATAATAGACAATTCTCACCCCCAGCCCTAAGCAAGCTCACCGCTAATGTCTAAAGGGATTTATATTTTCAACAACATCCGTTGAAATAGTATTCACGTAATTCTCCTCCATGAACGCGCAAGAACTGACTATTTATCTCCCCTTCCAACCCCCACCCTTTCGGGTTAAATGGGTAATTAAAAATATTTATCCGAAGTAAACTCACTGACATCCATAACCTTCGATTTGACTCCAAACTCGGTTGTATTCGCGTTATTTTTCTGTAAAGCAACTCCACCCCAAACCCTAAGGGTGCCCTTTTCCCAGGGCGTATGAGATGAATATTATATACAGATAACATCGGTAGAAACACAATCAATATCTTTGACCCCGAAAATATTTATCCAAATCTAATACCTGCTGTTTTAGCATGTTTAAGTACTTCAACCCCCGTCCACCCCCGCTTCTGGGGTTGGTAGACGCGTCTCACCTCGACTGTGTTGTTTTCCTGGTCGCAAAGAACCCGTGTACGAAATTCGGTGAAATTTGATCCACCGGTATAGACTTGTATTCTCCACCCCAAACCCTAAGGGTGCCCTTTTTCCAGGATGTAGGGGATGAAAATTATATTCTGAAAACATTGGTAGAAACTCCATAAATATGTTGGACCCCTAAAAATTATTATCCGACTAAAATATCGGCTGTTTTAGCATGTTCAAATAATTCCACCCCCGTCCACCCCCGCTTCTGGAGGTGGTAGGCGCGTCTCACCACGACAGTGTTGTTTTCCTGGTCGCAAAGAACCCGTGTACGAAATTTGGTGAAATTTGCTCCAACGGTGTAGATTTGTACTCTCCACCCCAAACGCTAGGGTTGTTCTTTTCCCATGGTGTAGAGGTTGAAAATTATATTCAGATATCATCAGTAGAAAGACTATAAATAATTTTGACCCCTAAAAATATTTATCCGACTGAAATATCGACTGTTTTAGCATGTTCAAATATTTCCACCCCCGCTTCTGGGGATGGTAGGCGCGTCTCACCCAGACAGTGTTGTTTTTCTGGTCGCAAAGAACACGTGTACGAAATTTGGTGAAATTTGATCCACCGGTATAGATTTGTATTCTCCACCCCAAACCCTAAGAGTGCCCTTTTCCCAGGGTGTTGGGGATGAAAATTATATTCAGAAAACATCGGTAGAAACACCATAAATATCTTGGACCCCTAAAAAATATTATCCGACTAAAATATCAGCTGTTTCAGCATGTTTAAGTATTTCAACCCCCGTCCACCCCCGCTTCTGGAGGTGGTAGGCGCGTCTCACCCCGACAGTGTTGTTTTCCTGGTCGCAAAGAACACGTGTACGAAATTTGGTGAAATTTTCTCCAGCGGTGTAGATTTGTACTCTCCACCCCAAACGCTAGGGGTGCTCTTTCCCCAGGGTGTAGAGGTTGAAAATTATATTCAGATATCATCAGTGGAAAGACTATAAATATCTTTGACCCCGAAAAATATTTATCCGACTGAAATATCGATTGTTTTAGCATGTTCAAATATTTCCACCCCCGTCCATCCCCGCTTCAGGGGGTGGTAGGCGCGTCTCAACCCGACAGTCTTGTTTTCCTGGTCGCAAAAAACACGTGTACGAAATTTGGTGAAATTTTCTCCAGCGGTGTAGATTTGTATTCTCCACCCCAAACCCTAAGGGTGCCTTTTTCCCAGGGTGAAGGGGATGAAAATTATATTCAGAAAACATCGGTAGAAACACCATAAATATCTTGGACCCCTAAAAATCATTATCCGACTAAAACATCGGCTGTTTTAGCCTGTTTAAATATCTCAACCCCCGTGCATCCCCGCTTCTGGGGGTGGTAGACATGTCTCACCCCGACAGTGTTTGTTTCCTGGTTGTAAAGAACACGTGTACGAAATTTGGTGATATTTGCTCTAACGGTGTAGATTTGTATAACGAACATACCAATATACAAACATACAAATATACAAAAATACATACATACATACATACACTCATTTTTATTTATAAGATAATATAAAAACTTTTTAAAAGAGTATAAAAAGCAATGGTTCTGAAACACTTTTATTTTTGATTAAACGTTGTTATTAATGGAAACAACATCGGTTAAAATATGTATGAACAACACCACCCCTAAATCTGCTACTTTCCCGTGGTGGAAAGGGTTGAATTTTTACTCATTTCACATCGGTAGAAACACTATCAATCTAGTTTACCTATAAACACATAACATTTTGGCAGTTTTAGAATAATAGACAATTCTCACCCCCAGCCCTAAGCAAGCTCACCACTAATGTCTAAAGGGATTTATATTTTCAACAACATCCGTTGAAATAGTATTCACGTAATTCTCCTCGAAGAACGCGCAAGAACTGACTATTCATCTTCCCTTCCAACCCCCACCCTTTCGGGTTAAATGGGCAATTAAAAATATTTATCCGAAGTAAACTCACTGACATCCATAACCTTCGATTTGACTCCAAACTCGGTTGTATTCGCGTTATTTTTTCTGTAAAGCAACTCCACTCCAAACCCTAAGGGTGCCCTTTTCCCAGGGCGTAGGAGATGAATATATTCAGATAACATCGGTAGAAACACAATCAATATCTTTGACTCCGAAAATATTTATCCAAATCTAATACCTGCTGTTTTAGCATGTTTAAGTATTTGAACCCCCGTCCACCCCCGCTTCTGGGGTTGGTAGACGCGTCTCATCCCGACAGTGTTGTTTTACTGGTCGCAAAGAACCCGTGTACGAAATTTGGTGAAATTTGCTCCAGCGGTGTAGATTTGTATTCTCCACCCCAAACGCTAGGGGTGCTCTTTCCCCAGGGTGTAGAGGTTGAAAATTATATTCAGATATCATCAGTGGAAAGACTATAAATATCTTTGACCCCTAAAAATATTTATCCGACTGAAATATCGACTGTTTTAGCATGTTCAAATATTTCCACCCCCGCTTCTGGGGATGGTAGGCGCGTCTCACCCAGACAGTGTTGTTTTTCTGGTCGCAAAGAACACGTGTACGAAATTTGGTGAAATTTGATCTACGGGTATAGATTTGTATTCTCCACCCCAATCCCTAAGGGTGCCCTTTTCCCAGGGTGTAGGGGATGAAAATTATATTCAGAAAACATCGGTAGAAACACCATAAATATCTTGGATTCCTAAAAATTATTATCCGACTAAAGTATCGGCTGTTTTAGCATGTTTAAATATTTCAACCCCCGTGCATCCCCGCTTCTGGGGGTGGTAGACATGTCTCACCCCGACAGTGTTTGTTTCCTGGTCGTAAAGAACACGTGTACGAAATTTGGTGAAATTTGCTCTACCGGTGTAGATTTGTATAACGAACATACAAACATACAAACATACAAACATACAAACATACAAACATACAAACATACAAACATACAAACAAACATACAAACATACATACACTCTTTTTTATTTATAAGATTATATCTCGCTGTTGGACTCTACCGTTTCGCTTCTCGCCGTTGACTGCCAAAACTTTTTATACTGCAATTTTTCTGGATGGATATCTGTCCGCATCTGTGTCTGCCGTCCCTCTAACTTCATCTCTCCCCGTTGACTGTACCGATTCGCTTCTCCTCGTTGACTGTCTCCCTTCCGTGCTATACCACAACTCCCTTTACAATAGTCGACTCTTCTCTTTATATGCCATCTTCCTCCCTTGTCTTTCACTTGCGTCGCCACGGCGCAGTGACAGCAACCGATTCCTCTAATTTTCGTTCCGGCCGCCTTTCGAACTCGACAGTCGCATTGTCCCACTCCGTCCACTAGCTTACGGCTTCCTCTCTTTTGTCCAACGTCCTTTTCGGGTCATTCGTTAGAGACAGTAGCCTGCTCTAACATGGCCCCTTTGTAACCATCTGCGTAACTAATTCGACTCGCCGTTTCCCAAATCAATGGGCTGCTGGACCCTGATCATCCCCTGTCTCTCATTGCAGCTGCAGCAATTTCTCAGGACCACCCGAGTCGCCCTTTATCCTTTCTCGCACGTCTCTCCACGACACGTGCGCCGTCTCCAACAATATAATGCATTATATTATTACAATATATATATATATATATATATATATATATATTGTAATGAATACGTTGAGTCGCCTATTTGTATTGAATAGACAGATTAATTAAATGAATGAATTGCGCCACGTTGTGGAAGCCAAAATGTAATGAATAAAATAAAGGCTTAATTAACAAACAAAATTTATTTAATGATACAATTAATTTGTTCTACGTTTGCTCGCCAATTTTTAATAAGCAATTCAAATTAACAAACTATTTTATTTATAATATGTTGGGCCTTCTAAATAAAACAAAACCTTTATAAGACAATTTACTTTATTCAATGGAAATTTATAACATTTTATCTGAGCTTAATTACACTTAACGTTTCAATGTTTAGAGATTTTATAACTCTTTCTCAGGGTCATTTATTTGGGCCTGCTCAGTAAAGAAACATTTATATTTATAGAATTTACGTTACACAATCATAGAATTTACAAACTAAAAGTTAAACAATCAAAACAAAACGAGAAAGCGAAATCTGACGAACTCATTTAATTACCCTTTACAAAAACTTATTTTAAATTGGTTTCTACTTTCAAATTATTTGCTGGTACCAGACTAAGATCTCCTGGACTCGTAAACAATTTACACTAAAAAGGCCATGAATCACTAACTCTACACTTGATTGTACAAAACACGGTCGTAGTTTTGGAATTTCTCCTATGGGAACTGGAACTGCTTCTTCCTCCGGATTCTTAGACAGATTGTTGCTAAATTGTCTTTATGTGGAAATTGATGGTGGTCTCGGTACTCGTAGCAAATTTTTAATGTGGTGCGGATTATCAGGTTACTCTTTGCAGTGTTATCAACTATCTCGCTGTCCAAACTTTATACTTGAATTCTAAAACTGGTAACCTTCTCAGTTGGATTTATACATTGGCCACGATGTTTGTCGTCTTGTATAAAATATGACTTCTTCACCTGCCTACAACACCAGACCGACTGCGTTCCAGAAACAAAGCCCGACGACACCTTGTTGTCTTTGAAGATTGGTACCGCTAACAATTCATCATAACTATTCAATTATTATTAATGGCCTCCTTAATTAGTATTACAATATATTCTAATATACAAAATAGAGGGCTTTTATTAAATAAAAAATTAATAAAATTGACTAACAATAATTTTTTATTGTGGCAATAACTCAAACAATTACAAATTTATAATATTGAATTTCTCAGGGTCTTCACTGGGTTTGATAATGGACAAATCAATAATATTTATAATCTTATCATCAACAAATCACAATTAAAAGAGAAGAAATTTACTCGTCAATTAAACTAGAACGAAATTTAGTTGTGAACGAAATTAAAAGTAAAAAGATTGACTCTGATTAACAATTTTAATCAAAAAGAGAACGAAATCTGACGGCTATCTTTCAATTACGTTTACATAATTAATTGTTTTCTTAATTGTTACTAACGTCTGCCCAGCATTCCAGCGTACCTTTAATTTTCGAAAACACTATTGTGGGGGTTTACACAGCTTCTAAACTCACAGATTCTACACCAAATTTTTAAGCCCAAAATTTATATGTCGTCAGAAACTCGGATGATCCTCCTTTCGTCATCTATCGGTTAACCGCTCGCCCTAGATGACTTCTGCGATTTGTCGATTTAGTAGTCTTTATTGTTCCGGACTTAAACCGTAACTTTTGCTATTTCTGGCCGGTTATGGACACAAAAACTGCTTTTTCTTAGCAGGTTTCGACGTTATACTTTTATGAATGTTTTACTTTGTCCTGCTAATTGCCAACCCTGTTGAATTCTCCTTCCAGAACTGTTATACCTCGACGAGGTCTTTCCGTGAACTCTCCTTCACCAAACCTTCCTGCAAACTGTACTTCATCAAACCTTCCTGCGAACTGTACTTCATCAAACCTTCCTGCGAAATTGTATCTCTCGTCTCGCAATTTGAGCGCGCATACGCCATTTTGACGGACCTTCCGTCAAAGGAACAGAGCCGGGTTTTCTATTGTTATTTCAAAAGCTCCTGCCGCTACAAAGGATTTCTCAAACAATTTAGATTTTCAATTTTCTTGTTCTTTTCAGAGCCAGTTCTTTATCTCTTAATCCAATTTTCTTTATTGTTTCTTGTTTTTATTTCTTCGGGTAAAATTCTAGTATCTGTGCCATCTAATAAATATTTTGGTATAAAACCAGTTACAGTATGCTCTGTTTCATTGTATTTATCAATACATTCTCTGGCGATCGTTATCCAAGCTCTTTTTTTTCCCTTTTTCATTTATCTTACGTCTTGTCTTATTGACTAGAGTTTGATTTAATCTCTCGTTCAGACCATTGGAGAAGGGCGCATTGACCGACGTAAAAATTAGTCTAACGTCATTTTCTACCAGGAATTCCTTGAATTCTCTTGAGTTTATTTCCGGATATTGATCTGTAAGTATAGTTCCAATTTTGTCCGTTACCAGCACCTTATTTATCAACTTGATGAAGTCAGTTGCACTTTGAGTATTCGATGTTGAAATAAACGCATATCTCGTAAAATTGTCCACTAGTAGGTGGAGATATCTTTTTGTTGATCTTTGTCCTCCGAATCTCCAATGGTGTCAATTGACATTATTTCGAATGGTTCTGTTGCTGGTCCCAATTGTGACATCAGCCCATATTTTTGTTGCCCTCTGGCTTTGTTCTTAATACATATTTCACAGTTTTTACACATTGTTTTTATATTTTTAGCTGTATAATAGGGACACACGCTATTCATCATTTGTTTAATCCCTATATGGCACAATTAAGTGTGTATTTATTTAATTAATTATAAGCTTAACTTTTCAGATAAAAGTATCTTTTCTTTATTTCTAACTTTTTTATAGAATATTCCACCTTTTTCTATTAATTTTGTTTTGGTTTTATGCAATGTTTTATTTTTTTCTTGATCTGTTTTTTTTTATGTTTATTAGATTGACTAGTTCTAGTATTTCTTCTGTATTTTAGAGTGGTTCTAATACTGGATTTCTACTGAGACTATCCGCTTCGGCGTTATCTTTTCCCGGAATATATTTAATTTCAAAATTGTATTGTGACAAGTAATAAGTCAACTCACCCAGTTCTTCATCCGTTCTAGCTTTTATATTCATGTTTTTTAATGGTTTATGGTCTGAAAATACTGTGAATTTCCTTCCAATCAGCCAGTACATTATTGCTTCCTTGATTGCTAGGCATTCTAAGTAAATTGCTTTTTCTTTTTTGTGAATCATTCAATTTTTTTTAAAAATATGCTGCTGGTTTTTCTTTCCCATTATTTTGTATCTGTTGAAATACTGCACCAAAGCCTGCCAGTGTTGCATTTGTATAAATTCTTATTGGTAAATCTTTAAAACTGAAGAAAGTATACTTTCTTTATATATATATATATATATATATATATATATATATATATATATTGTAATACAAATTAAGGATTATTTTTTTATTTATATTAATTTGTTGGCGGCGCCGATCTCAAAGAACGACAGTGACGGTGGGCTCTTACTGATATTAAATTAAAGAAACCATGGATTATTGATTTTAGAATATTTTGTTTGGCGGCACCAATATCAAAAAATGACAGTGACGGCGGGCTTCTTTGTCACCGAGATTTGGTGGGAACTGCGAGCGTGAGAACTACGAGTCTGAGAACTGCGAGCGTTGTACGGAGTTCAGTTGATGACACTCTATCGAAGAGAGTTAGTTGGTTGATGATCGTCGTGGACGATAGGAAAGATCGGACAAGGAAGTGAAGAATTAAGTAAAAATAATTACAATGCTGCGGATATGTTGTTAGCTCTCTGCACATTGTCTGGAGTTAGTTCTATATGGTGTGTCACTGCAAGGAGTATTCCAAATATTGGTGTGTCCTTTTCCACCACGTAATCTGCTTTGCTCACCTAGTAACTGAACTGTGTTGACAACAGCATCTCCATAAACCTTTTCAACATCTTGTGGATGTTTCACACTATTTTGTTCCCGCAGTACAGGAATTCTATAACGGCGGATTGCTTTTGACGAATGTTTATCTTGAAAACATGCTATGACAACACCACTCACAGGAACAGATTGAAATAGATTTGAACGTAAGTGGGAAGGATGTATCTACGAACTCCATAAATTGGAAATATGTTGAAACACGAGGAAATTGTTTAAATGCATTACTTTTGGAATACCCTCTTACCCTTATCACAAGAAAAAAATTACGTCTGATTGAAAATAATGAATAAGGAAGATAGCCAATTCAGACAAAACGGTTAATATAAATACCGCACAACGTTTCTGGGATCCTTGTCCCTTTCAAAAGGACATTATTACAAGGACTTTCTTTCTCTTATTTTATTAAAATGTCTTAAATATTTGGAAACGATTATGGTAGTTTTTATTAAGTGTTTCTTTAAAATGCAGAATGCAATTTAATTGCATCATAAATGAATAAATGTAAAGTGAAAAAATTAATTTTTTTATAAAATGTTATGTTTGGGTTTTTTAGCTTCAAGATCTTTTTATTTTTTCTATACTACAAAATGCTGACAGTTATTTTACAACTAGCTGGGTGGCCAGTATTGCATTGCTTGCCATATCCATAACCCCCAATTAGGCTCTAATCTTGGTTCCTTGTGCATTGTTTTTATATAACACATCTCGACTCCTATCCCTAAATATGTTCCCCTTCCAAGCCAAAAGGGGTTGAATTTATATAACAAACAACGCCAGTAGAAATAATATCAATATCATTGACCCTGACAAATATTTATTCGACGCAAATATCTACTTTTAACGTGTTTGAAAATTGTCTCTCCCGATCCTGAGAATGGTAGTTGTATATTACCCACACAGTGTTGGTTTCCGGTTTTAAAGGAAAACGTCTACAAAATTTATGAATTTTGTTCCACAGGTGTAGATTAGCATGCTGAACATACGCACAATGTTTTCCCTTCGCATCCCCTTTCATAGAAGTAAAAGAAAAAATGAACCGGTAAGTTGAATGTGATAATTAAACTCAGCAACATCCTTAACCCTGGATTTGACTCCAATCTCTGTTATACTCCTGTTATTTTCTTGTAATGCCCCTCCAACTCCACCCCTAAGGGTGCTCTTTTCCCATGTTGTAAGGGGGTTGAAATTATAAACAGATAACTTCGGTAGAAAAATATCGGCCGTTTTAGCATGTTTAAAAATATCTACCTCCGAGCAGCCCCTCCCAAACGCGCGCGTTGCCCATTTGTCATAACTAATCTCAACGACATCCATAATCCCACTTTGACTCAAATCTCGGTTGATTTTCCCATCTCCACCCCCACTCTTAATCGTGGTCCCCTCACATGCAGGAATGGGTGGGAATTAGACACAAACAACATCGGTAGATTAACTTGCGCAGGTTTTCCCGGTGAACTAGTTGTCTTCTAGGAAGATGTCGACGGTGATAGTCGACGAAACGTTGTGTTTATTCTACGCCACCCGGTTGGAAACCCAAGAACTCTTTCTACAACATCGGTAGATATACCACCAATGACATTTATCGCGACAAATAATTATTGCATGCATATCGACCGTTTGACATGTTTAAAAATTTCAGTCCCCAACCACCCCGCTTGGGTGAGTTAAACGACAAGTTAATTGTCATAATTAAAATCAGTGACAACCATAACCCCGGATTCGACTCCAATCTCGATTGTTTTAGTGTTATTTTTATGTAATGCCACTCCACCCACGCCGTTAAGGGTGTTCCTCTCTCAAGCACGAAAGGGGTTGAAACTATACGCGGATAACATACAGAAAAATTTTATGAATCTCACTAATCCTGAAATATATTTATTCGAAGCAAAAATCGGGCGGTTAACATGTTTGAAAATTTCATCCCCCCGGCAACCTCCGCCCAACCCAGCGCGTTTCCCATGTTGTCATTTATAAACTGAGCGGCATCTTGGATGTTTTTGCGTTATTTTTTTGTAACACCCACCCTAAACCTGGTCCACTCCCACGCAGAAAGGGGATGATGTTATACTCAATATCGGTTGAAATACTATCAATCTAATTAACCCTAAAAACTATTTATTCCACGCAAATATCGACCGTTCAACATGTTTGAAAAGTTCCACCCCCGCTTGCGTGAGTTGAACGGCAAGTTTCATGCCATAAATAAACTCATTGACAACGATAACCCCGAATTCGACTCCAATCTCGATTGGTATTGGCGTTATTTTTATGAAACGCGTCCTCCATCCTCCCCCCCCCCTAATTATGCTCCTTTCCCATGCCATAAGAAGTAGAAATTATACACAGATAGCATCGGTAGAAACACTACCAATCTCTTTCCCCCAAAAAATATTTATGTGACTCAAATATCGGTCGTTTTAGCATGACGCCGTGCCTCACCCGGAGTGTTTTGTTTCCTGGTCGCAAAGAACATGTGTACGAAATTTGATTAAGTTTTGTCCACGGGTGTAGATTTGTATGCGGAAGATACACACATACACTTTTTATTTAACAGAAGATTAGATATGCATATTCTCTCCCTCCCACTATTCTCCCCACCACTCTTTCTCTCTCTCTCTCTCATGACCCTTACTTTTGTATGTGTGTGTGTGTGTGAATACAAACTGTAAGTAGAGAGAAACTTTATAAAATTTATTGCTGAGTAAACGTTAAATAAGGATAGATCGTCAGATTTCGGATTCCATTTTATTTTGTTGTTTTAATTCTAATCAAGTTTTGAATGTTGTAAATTTTGTTTGTTAATTTTGATAGTAAGAAAAGGTATTGTTCTTTGTTTAAAAGGTCCAATTAACGACCCTGAGATAAGAGTAGAGGAGTTTGTATAATAGTAAAAACATTAATGTAAAATAATCACAACAAGAAAATTTGTTACCTTTAATTTAAATAAATCAATTGTTTCTGAGGTTTAAACCCTATAATCATTTTACCATCCTTTCATTTAAATTATTAATAATAAATTCATCCGCTTAATTAATTAAAATTTTGTTTATTACATTTATGGCCACCTCATCGTGGGGCACTGTTTGTGAACTTATTAAATTTAATAAAATCTGTTGTGTATTACATAAAATGACGTGCCAACATGAGGCAAAATCATTTTAATTATAAATAATTTATTTGCTTATTACAAAATATATATATATGGTAGAGTGTAATGAACTGCTACAAAGAAATGCCAATTGCTTGCACTCGGTCAGCAGAACAAAATTTATAAGGATATAGAAAGGAAACCACGACAAGAAATACCAATAGCCAGCTGAATTTCAAAAATAATCAACTGTGTAATATTTATTGTCGATTATACCTTGTAAACTTAGAATGTCCACCAGAATATTTCATAAATACCAAATCGGTCGTTGCATAATAAAAAGTTACAACTATTAATTTATCAATTCAATTAATTTAAATGCCTTGATATGTAAATAAAGATTCAAATACGTAAACATGGAATCAAAGTAAAATTTATAGACTTAAGGACCTTGAATGAATAGTTATTTATTCCATAAACTTTTCAGGTTATACTTAAAGTCGATGGTATTTATTTTACTAATTCAAATAACAAATCCTTCCCAAGGACTGTCGCCTTAACGTGGCGTAGGTTTGCGTGCTGCAATGACCGAGAGAGCTAAGGTGGCTGGAGCTTATGCTCCTGGTAGGGCTACCCAAGCCAGACAGGTCAAAGGGTAGGAGCCAGACAAAGAACAGTAAACTGGTCCTCCAGGTTGGGGGTTGAGCGTTGGGCTAACACCCCAACCTCGTAAAAAAAGCTCGTAATAATAGGAATAAAACCGGACTGATCAATTATAGACGACATGGCGCAGCAAGGAAAAGAATCGGATGGCGAAAAAATGAATTTTACCTTGGTACTTGTGCTGTCATTGCATCGGCCTGGAGCCTTAAAACTCCTATTAGATTAGAAGGATAATTACAAGGCCGAAATTATTGCGTTCAAGAAATTGGGTGGATTGGCGAAGGAACATTAGAAAAAGAAAACTACGTTATTCTTTATAGGTGTGATGAGAAAGTGCACAACTTAGGAGTAGGCTTCATGGTTAAAAACAAGGTGAGACATACGATAATAGGTTTCCAACCAGTTAGCCCAACAATTTGTAGTTTGAGAATTAAGGGTAAATTTTTCAACTACACAACTATTACTACACTAGCTAATAAGTATTACTATGGCCTTATAAAACATATGAGATCCAAACTCTTGTCTCGAAGCAATAAAATTGCCGTATACAAGACACTAATAAGACCAGTGCCAACATATGGGGCAGAAATCTGGGTTCTATCAAAAGTGGATGAAGTTAGAATTCGTCGTTTTGAACTCAAGATTTTGCGAGAAATCTATGGTGAAATATTTTAACAAGAAGGATGGCACCGAAGAACTAACGATGAACTCTACCAGTTGTTTAAAGAGGTTGATATTATAAAATTCATTAAGTTATGTAGACTCAGGTAGGCTGGATATGTTGCAAGATTGAATGATAATGACCCTGCACTGAAAGTACTCCTTACAGCACCAGGAGGAAAACGTCAAAGAGTAATAGAGATCACTGGCGGAAGTTCTTGAAGGAGGCCGAGGCCCACCCCGGGCTGTAGTGCCAAAGGAGAAAAAGAATTCAAATATAACAAATAGTCTATAATTTTCTTTATTTTCTTAATGTGTTGAATTCAATATTTTAATTAGAATATTATAGCACAATTTATTAATATAGGTTCATTAAAAAGGGGCTCAATTTAAATAAAAGTATTCACAGTTTTATCAACACTGACATATAATTAGATTCAAAGGTATAATGATTTCTGCTAAATTTTATGGTAACACGAACACTTATCTCGGAATTCTAGTACGTAAAACTTTAAAAAACAAAAGTGTAGAACTATCTACGCCTTGAACACTTCATACCACATGAGCAGACTTAAATGTAATTTTGTACATTAGCATGTTTCTGATTAGACGGCTTTCTCAGGTTGTTGATGTGCTGCTGGCTATAACAGAATTCTAGTAACTGAATGTACTGTTCGCCAGTCCGCTCGAAGCGAGAAGTCGTTGCTTCATCAACCGAATGTATCTGCTTGAAATCTTACGAAATAAGTCTGACCAACGTCTGGTAACTCCAAAAACCGATTGAATCTCCAGCAAGTTTTTTTGAAACGAAATCTGCTGTCAATGGTTGGAGGTCTACTTTCGCGCCAGAATTTTCCCGCCTCCTTTATCGTAAAGTGAGAATACGGTACTTACTTTTTCTGTCTTACGCCACCTATTTCCCCGTCGTACGGGTGGGTGTCTTGTGTGGAGTATTGAAATGATATTCCGAAACTAATAATTTCCTTGCTGACTTTAGAAAATGTTTCCAACAGAGTCCCGGCATGTTTATGCTGACTTTTTAACTTATTATGTGTTTAATTAAAGAACCCCCCAACGTTGAGGGCATCAAGCGTTTGGCTCCTAAGGCCCGTTGTGTACTCGGTGAATTTTATTTCGGCGGTAATTTATCCTTGCCGCCGTAACCGCAGTAGTCCATTGAAATGAGTGATAGCTTGCACACTGGGCGGTAAATAATTCGGCGATAAAGTTGTCGTGGACGACAGCTTGAGCAGTCGTTCGGTGCCTCTATCTGTCAGCGATAAATTTTTCGCCACTTGCAACTCGTGGCCTACGTAACCAAATGCATGTTTGCACACAGGGTGGTTTTCTACCGCTGGAATTATTTTAATTCTTGATTTGAATTTTTGTATGGAAAGATTGTTTTTGCCATCCTATCTTTTGTGACCTTTTTGTGCATATTTCGAATGTGAATAATATGGGTGACATCATAGATAAGTAAATACTTATTTAATTAATTATAGAAAGACCTGCGTTATGGGATAAAAACCCTGAACATGTTTTGCGTAATCCTGCATCAACTCTTCAAACAACGTGTAGAAACATCCAACCTCCTCTCTTCTTTCATTAATTGGATGAACCAAAATTAGTCGACTTTTTCTTCACATTTTAATTTGCCGACGAAATAACAGTATTGCTAGAATCTGCTCTCTGTTCGTTTCTAACTACACTGTTCATAGCACTCTCAACTGAGAATCGTATGACGGAAAATTTACTCCAGCGATAAAAATTGCAGTGTGTGTAAATCTCCCGATTTATTTGAGCGTCGACGATAATTTTACTTCCACGATAAAAATCGCCGTGTGTGTAACGGGCCAATTTTTGGGATGACAAAAGCCTTTGTTGCGTGATCCTGACTGACCTTCAGGCTTTCATAATCATCGCTCTTTGTCCTCGTTAAGTTGACAGAATTGATTTGCGGTAATTAGTTTCTTTACCTCGAAACTTCCAGAATGAAATATTCATAGATCCATCAATGGTATATGGACGTTTTCGCAAGAAGATTGCTTTGACTGGCCATTTTACACTTCAACTTGAAATTCTTATTCACCAATTCTC
The DNA here is from genome assembly GCA_037074705.1 of Zhengitettix transpicula. NCBI lineage: Eukaryota > Metazoa > Arthropoda > Insecta > Orthoptera > Tetrigidae > Zhengitettix > Zhengitettix transpicula. Next base: position 23,687,872 of record CM073590.1, on the reverse strand, counting down.
ATGTAATTAATTATTACGCATTTATCTTTTATTTAAAATTAATTACACATTATTCGTATGTAAATTAATTTATTAATTTAGTTATAATGTGAATTTATTAGCTATCCACATCCTGCTTTGCTAACCATTAGGAAAATGAATCTATTCTAACCATGGATTCTAACAAGGGCGGGAAGCACAACTAACGATGAGGGTGAAAAGAGCAACAAAAATTATGTAAAAACAAAATATAAATTGCCCCATACTGACGTCGAATCCAACGTTTTTTTGTGTCATTGATATATTATGACTTCCTATGCCAGTTAGATTTACACAAATTATGGAGATCGAATCCAGCGATGTATATATATTAAACTCGTTGATCGAATCTGATGTCAATGTCACCAACATAGCTTCTCGGAATCCACTGCACCTCTGAATATTTTTCGTTATTAACCTTATCCCGCCAAAATCGATTGAATAGTTATTATGGATTAAGAAATACTGGGATTATTTATTTAAGACGACGGTTTTCACGTTAGAGGAATTTAAGAAATCTAATCAAATTTAAGTTTGATTGTAAATAAATGTTTTGTGCTGGCACACTGGCTATATTTTATTATGAAATCACTGCACGATATGACTGTAATAATTCCGTTTGTGTAATTGTCAAATTAATATACTAATCCGAACGTTTTTTCAGTAGCCTTCTAGGCCAAACCGCATTCTATGGCATAGATTATTATTTTATTTTGGTGAGTAACAGTACTGATGTTGGGCGTTTATGCAGGTTAGTTACGAAAATTAATAATAGTTTATTGACTATAACTGATACAGTCACATAGCATTGACAGGTTTAAGAAATATGTTTTAGATATTCCGAACATAAAGAAAGTCATACGTATTTGTATAAAACCATTACTAGTGTTTTAAAATGAAAATATAAAATACTTTTATTTTCTCCATATTTGTGACACTTGTAATTCTCTGTATTTTTTGGAAGAAGTTCCTTACAGTAAAGCTTAGCCAAAAAAATTATAGCAATAAATGTAAAAGTTAATGTGAACTCAAGTGGGTGAAGTGATATAAAAACTAGAATAGGTTAACATAAATTCTAAGTTGATAATCAACAAACTGTTAACTTGCTTGAGTACTGAAATGGTCAATTTAAACAATGGTGTAAGTACTACATTAATGACTCATTAATAATTACCCACACACTGTGTTTCTGCAGTCTGCTTAGACTGTAACATTTCTTAATGAACAACTGATGAAAGCCACAGAAAGATTTCAGAAATGTTTTGTATGGGTAATTATAAACTGTAGTGTATTCAATTGTTCTGTTTAAATTGGCACATCTTAGTGATTCCTGGTCCGGTCGAGATGTTTCCATCCTTATACTTTAATTCAATAACAACATAGATATGCCAGATGGATTTGGTTTATTGATATACAGCTGACATTAGTTCCATAAATTGCTGAATGCTTTGGTAAAAATGTCTGCTGGAACTTTCTCACTACCCACTATGTGCTCAATATTCAGTTCACTGTATTTCATTTACAAAATGGTATCTGACATCAATTTGCTTAATTTGATAATGAAACTCATGATTGTTGGCTAACAAACTGCACTATCCTTATCAACTTAAGATGTGGGAACTCTCTTCAAATAGCCACTTTAACCAGATTATTTCTTTAGTAGCCTCACTGGTAACAAAATTGCCTCTGTGGTATTTAGTGACACAGATTGCTGTTGACAGCTTGTCCAGCATATCACTCGTCCCCAACAATAGTCCTGAAACAAAATTTCTAGTTATATCCCGATAATAGACTGCATCGTTATAACCATCTAAAGTGTTTGAATGAAAACAATGTCTGCACAAAATTAACTGTTCCTTTGATATACTTGAAAACACGCTTTACCATTGGCCTATGTCTTTGTTTAGCTTTATCTTGGAACTGAGAAAAATGGCAAACAACATCTGGATGTGTAGTGATAGTCAAGAACATTAAACTGCCAACTATTTGCCAGTAAGGAATTTTCACAGATTCTATTGTAGTATCGCATACTACAATCGTACTTTTTTTCCATAGGGGTAGCTTCCTTCCTATCAAATTTGCTTAAATTCTGAATCTCTGAACCAAAAAAATATTCCACATCTTTATGTTAATGTTACTTCAAACACTTTTTGAATGTCTTCAAGAAAATTATTCTTGATTTTTGAGTTAATAAAAACTAATCTATGTACAATGCTGAAAAACAAATTCTATTTTTGATCATCTCAATAAAATAAGCATATATTAGCTTTGCTTTCCTTCAGTCCTTACTGATCAATGAGCTCTTTGCACTTTTATTCCAGCATCTGAGAGATTGCCAAAATTCATAAAGATTTGACTAGCCTGCATACTCAACCTGATCCATCATCATAGCCTTTCAGTTGTATCAAGTATCAAGAACCAACTAAGGATTCTTGCCCATAGGGCCACATCCACTACAAAGTATTTTATCCAATAAATCTTGGACCCTTTATAGATAATAGATAATGTAAGACTTAGAGGGAGACCTAACAATTTAAGAGTAGTGTTGTACCAAACAAAACTTGCAGCAATCTGACCTGGAGCAAAGCAGGTAAGTGGGGCAGATGAATTGTGGAAAGGAAGGAGGTTTAATGACAGGAATCGAGGTAAGCTACCCCTCTGGGAAACTAACCCACATGCAACACAATGCTAACTGTGCCACCATGATTTGATTTGAAAAATACTTTTTATCAAAAGAAAAAAGAAAATTAGACATTTGAAATTGAAATTATGAGGATCTAGACCTGCTGGTTCTAGTTGTGAAACAGAAACAGAAAATGATTATTGAAAAATTTATTTTGATTATGAAGAGTGCTTTTTTGGTCAAAATAATCATTTTTCGAAAGTAAGAAGTTGTTTGGACTTAGTTGTGAGTGTGTGTTGTAAGGGAATGGATCTGGGTAATATCATGAGCTGATCAGGATGAGATTCTACCTTTTATGCATTTCAGAGTCTTAAGAGGCAGCTTCCTATCACTTCCTGTACGTTTTGTTTGCTGCTGTGCTTTATGCCTTACGTTGACTTGGCTGTCTTGTCTTATTGTCTTGGCATGTTCAAACTTCTTTCCATAGTGGTTTGCTTGCCAGAGAACTCTTTTTTTCTGTAACCCAGAGTTCACTAGGCAGCACCCTATGGCTGGGGAATATCTAAACAGAAATGTATTATTGTGCAAGTGTTACAGATATAATTAGAATTCAATACTATTAGAGTAATTAAACTGACTTATTTTATTTTATTCTAATTGTAAATGTGGAGTTAGCAGCTGGTTTAGTTAATTGAGAATAGAGAAGTCTGGGAATAGTTAAAGAAGGTTTCTACAGCTTGAGTGGGGTAAGTATATTTAAATTTTGGTTTCTTTACAGTTCTAAAGAGTTGACTGAACAGTGGCAGGCATGAAGAATTGTGTTGTTAGATCTAATATGAAGGCAGATAAAGGATTTTAAATCGCACACTTTTACTTCAGAAAATATTCACCAAACAATGTTAAGATAGTGTAACATATCAATAAGGTTACAGATAAATGCTTTATTTAAATTATTGATTGTTCTTTTAAATAGTTCCCAAGTGATAACTATAGAGTTCCAACATGTGTACGTTTCATATTGTGAATTTAGTACAACAGAGAGCAAGCCCTTGGATTATAAAAGTGAATTTTTGCAGTGGCGTAACAATCTGAGTATTTGGGTGCCAAATGGGATACAAAGACAATACTTTAGAACCTGGCGTTCTAATCAAGTCCAGTTTTCCAGGTTTGATGGAGATATGAAAATGGATATTATGACATCGTCGAAGATAGGACAGATTAAGGTTTTGTAAGTATAGAGTAATGTTTTGCACAATGTGAAAGAAGAGCAGGACCAAAGACAATTATGATTAGTCTGAAAACTATTCTTTTATTGAAATTTTGGACCAATTGTCACAGTAATACGTTTAGGAGCACTAAGGAGTCTTAAAATTTATAGCTGATGGGTGGTTGAAGTATCGATTATTAATCATGTCTGTGTACGAAGTAAATGAGTGCTGTTTTGGAGGAATTCAGGACTATTCTCCAAAGTGTGAACAAGTTTAATAGAAAGGGGTTTATAAACCTAAACTGTTAGTAACATGAGAAAAAGACTTTGCCATTAGAATTGCAGTATCATCAGCATATTGTAAGAACCAAGAGTTTTTATGATGGCAAGTTGGAATAATAATAGGCAAGAAGGAGAACAGCTTGAATAAGCTTGACAGAGGAAGGGTTGATAACTAGTTTAAGCACTTTATAAAACAGGTCATTAATCCATACTTTATCATAAATTTTCTGAGTGTCATCTGGGTGGCAGAAAGTTTGGAAGTTGTGTATGAGTGGGAAATGTGATGAAAAATGGCATTTTACGTGGAGTGGGACTTTATAAATCCAAACTGGTGTGAGGAATGACTGTATTCAGTGTACAGAAGTTGTATAGGTAGTTGGTTTTTATTCTTTGCTAAATTTTACCTATAACTGAAGAAATTGGCCCATAAGGTTCTTTCAGGGATATACCTCTTTGGGGGATCATTATGATTTCCAAATAGAAGGAATGTGAGGCAAAGTTTGTAAATATTTGGCAGGCTGGTGAAAACTCAGGGGGGACAAATGCCATATTATTTTATATTTGATCTTAATTGAGGGTGGAAATCTTTTCATCAATACAGTTGGCAAAGGGAAAATTTGTGCAGACTTGGCGGATTTAGGAGTTTATAGTAATGGTAAATTTCTCACAGTCTTTATGTTAAAGAAACATCAATTACATAGAAGAGTTTTAACAGCAGAAAAGCAGAGGGTGATTGGATGCTGTTGAGTCTTAAACTTTAGAAATAGAGGCTGGTGGAAAGATATTTGGAGACAGCAAAGTTTGGCCAGGTATGGAAATGAAATAAACATGGATGCATTTATATGGCACCTACATAAATTAAGAGTGGAGAAGTTGTTGGAGAATAAAATACTGTTAGCATTACTGGAGGTGTTACCAAAGTCAACACTTATAGCATTAAAATCCCCAGTTGGAATAATGTGAAACGTGGTGAGATAGACTATTGGAGATGTTGGAAATAAATAGCCACTCAACCACTTTTGGCCATGGTAATGTGGTTACATGCAATATATTAATATCCAGGGAGGTTAACTCAAATGTTCAGGCAGAAGAAAGTCTCATCTAGACAAAGGAATAATATGTGGTGGTGTCATTGGAGATGGTGATGTGCATTTTATAGTTAGAAAAATAGCAACAAAGATTTACTTGAAGTGTTACTTCGCTATTGTTTTCACGGTGGAGATGACTCTGTCTCTTTTGTTATGGTGGAGTCTCAAGAAGACCACTTTGTGGTGTATAAGTAGGTGGTGATGAGCAGATACATGAGGTACATTTGAGGGGCATAGAGCAATGCTCTATCCCCACAAGTGTGCATACAGTTTAATGGATTTGAGGTGTGGATCCCAAAATTTTCTAATGTCCTGGTTCAGAACGTTTTCTGAAGTCCAAATTTCAATTGCTTCAGTAATTAGATTGTACAGTGTTAAGTCTAAAATTAGTGTATTATCAAAATCAATTTTGTATTTAATTTACTATAATTACTTAACCCCTCGTTTATCAGTAACAAATTAAATACTTGTACTAAAATTTCCACATGTGTTTCGACAAAATTAAGGAATTTATATAGTTTTCAGCTAAAAGGTGATAATACCACTTTTTCTTGACCTATAGAATGTAATAATACACCTCACATGTTGCTTTTTAAAGTTTTGTATTTACATTTATATTATTGAATACATTAGAATATATTTAGTTGTAATTTTTTGATGTTATGGTAATTTACAACAAAAATCTCAATTTATCACAATGTGATTTATTTGGTTTCAGGTCAATTAGTCAACTGCTACATCAGTGATCTCAGGCAATTGGTTTTTAATTTCAAATGAAACCAATCAATTAAAAACATGATTCTTGTTGTATAAATTGAAGTGAAATAATATTGCATTCAAACAAAATTACCCATTGGTTGCTATTGAGATATATTTCAATTAACTCAATCTCAGTAAAAGTAAATTTTATATAAAACTTTGTGACAGTGCATCAAATATTATAATTTTTCAGGTCAACCATGACTGATTCAGTTAGTTTAACAAAACTTTCAAATATTAGAGAGAAGCCATATAAATGTGTTGAGTGTAATGAAATATTTTTACACTTCAGCAAATTAACAAGACACTTGAGGATTCATACTGGTGAAAAACCATACAAATGTGTTGATTGTGATAAATCATTCTCAGTACCATACGATTTATCAAGACACATAAGAATTCATACTGGTGAAAAGCCATATAAATGTGTTGAATGTGATGCAACATTTACACAATCTGGTCAACTATCAAACCACATGAGGATTCACACTGGGGAAAAACCATACAAATGTGTTGAGTGTAATAAAACATTCTCAGAATCAGGTCCTCTCAGAAAACACATGAGAATTCATACTGGTGAAAGACCATACCAATGTGTTGAGTGTGATAAAACATTCACACAATCTGGTCACCTAAGGACCCACATGAGGGCTCACACTCTGGATAAGCCATACAAATGTGTTGAGTGTTTAAAATCATTCTCAATATCAGGCCTCCTAAGAAAACACATGCGGATTCACACTGGGGAAAAACCATACCAATGTGCTGAGTGTGATAAAACATTCTCAGAATCCTGTCACCTAACAAATCATATGAGGGTTCACACAGGTGAGAAACCATACAAATGTGTTGACTGTGATAAATCATTCTCACAATTATGTAATCTAACAAATCACATGAGGGTTCACACTGGTGATAAACCATACACATGTATTGAATGTTTTAAATCATTCTCACAATCTGGTAACCTCACAAACCATATGAGGGTTCACACTGGGGAAAAACCATACAAATGTATTGAATGTGATAAAACATTCTCAGAATCAGGTGTCCTGAGAAAACACATAAGGACTCATACTGGTGAAAAACCATACCAATGTGCCGAATGTTTTAAAAATTTTTCAGTATCAGGCCTGTTAACAAAACACATGAGGATTCACACTGGTGAAAAACCATACAAATGTGTTGTATGTTTAAAGGCATTCTCAGAATCCGGTTCCCTAATAAAACATATGAGGATCCACACTGGTGAAAAGCCATACAAATGTAGTAAGTGTGGTAAAACATTCACTCAAGCAGGTAATTTAAGATCCCACATGATAAGTCATAATGCCAAAAACCATGCAATTGTTGAGGATATGTCAGAACATTATTGACAACATAAAAATAGATAAATTGAGAGAGTTTGGGGATGGGAAGCATTGGAATTTTATTTCATAATGAAAGTTACATGTAATTTATAATATAAACATTTTGAAGTGATAATACAGGACATTGTTTCTGTGTAAAAATATAAAATATTGATTTCAAAGAGAGAAATGTTTGGTCCATTTCTTTCCCCGATTAAATTTTGTTTTGTATTTACATGTTAAGAATTATTTGGTCCTTATTTATTGAACTTAGTTAAATTTTAGGCAATGATGTATGTAGTAAACCTAATTTGTTTCTTGGAATTTTCAAACTGTATTAATTTGTAACAAACATTTCGTGTACTTAAATATAGTGAAAAAATAACTTTGTCTTCCTATGATTTTTTATATTTTACTTAATTGTTAAATATTCTATTCTTGTTTCCTTTTATATTATATAAGTATTCAATAGACCTATAGTACTATTATTTGCTCTTTGTTTTTCTCTTTGAATGTTCTACAGGTAGTCTTTGATATGCTGATTGATGAGTTCTGTTGATGTCTAGTTTGAGTTGTGTTGATTTGTTATGTGCAGAGTTTTATGTTTGTTAAAGCCTTAAAAAAAGGTGTTATAAATGTTATGAACAAATTGATTATTTCTGTTGATTTTATTACTGAAATATTCAAGCATTCAACTTATTTTTAATAAACAACATATTATCACAGACAATTTCTACTGTTTATTTCAATTTTCATTTTTAAAGTTATAGCTGAATTATAAACAAAGGAGCTAGTAATATAAATAAGGCTACTCTATCAACATTTGATCATAGATATTCCTCATTTTTAAATTATCACCTTGAACACTGAAAGTTAAATAATTTAGTTTAATGAGTAACACTTCTGAAACAAGTCTTGGATGGTACCAAGGATCTATGCCTAAAATTTTAACTTTTGGCAGTTTCACATATGTTGTAAGTCAGCCTTTCACTTAGCTACAAAAGATTTTTTCAGCAGGAAGAATAATTTTGGCAATGTATTCTGTAATATGAGTATATTAGATCCCTTAATTTCACTTTTATATCATATATTTCAATTTGTGAAAAACATTCTATATATTATAACATTATAAATGTCTTGAATGTGTCTTTGTAGCTTATGATTTGAGAAATTGCTGGACTTATGAATGATGAAAATGTAAAAGTCTTAAAATATTAGCTAAATAAGAATGTAAAATTTATGGAATGGACAGCATTATGATAGATTTATATTCAGATAACTGTCAGCTGATGTTTAATTCTGTTCAGTATGATGAAAATTATTTAGAAATGTTACAGTTCAAGATATTATGCACACTAGCTAATATTATAATTTTAAACTTTTAAAATTATTTAGAATTGTTACAGTTGATATTATGTTCACTAGGTAAATTATAATTTTTAACTTGGAAGTCAAAATGAGATTCCTCTGTCAAGCAAATTGTAAACCATTGATCTCTTTTGGTTAATAATCACGCCTTGAATAGGTGGATTTTATAAACCAGTAAGTATTGATAGTAAAGTTATTAGAAGAAAGTACAAGGAATGGTTGCCTTCAAGCTTGTCTGGGTAGTAACTATTACTACATTCAACTCACATTTCCCTTGTATGGGTATAGGTATAGTACTAAAGATACAGTATTTAAGGTTTGAATTGTATTAAGCAGTAATTAGAACACCATATAACATGACAGATATGAGCATAGTCATAACCTACTTAAACTACCCCATACATGAACCATAAGGAACAGGCAGTGAAAGGATGGGACCTGGAATGGCAGACTGGGCTCACCCCACTTTATTCTGAGTTTCTGCTAGCTCCATTCTCTCTTTCATTGAACTTTATTCAGGCTTCCAGCATGGTGGTCTATTCATGCCCAGAAGAGATGCATGGTACACTTTTAAATGTTTTCTTAATTTGCAAAGAGTCAACTATGTAAAATGTATTATGTACATAATTGAAGTAACAAATTGATGTCATACACTATCTTGACAAAATGGAGAGGAGAAACATTAATCTGGTGATTGCATAATTTTGTCTGTATCTGACAAGAAGGTTGACTTTATGTACTGTAATCTGTGTAGTCCAAAGCCAGTCCCCAATCATTTGGTGGCATGAGTGAAAATAATATTGAAGAGACATTTTAAAGTGTTATTTACTTTAATAATTTAAAGTATGTTACTTTGTGATTACTAAACATAATCTCACGTGTAATTATTCGAAATAAAATCTTCAGATAAATATAAAATATATTATGTTCCATATTACTCATCATCATCAATAGTATGACAGCCCTTTGAGGGCCTTGTTGGCCTTCTGAAGAAGTTTTCGCTATTCACCTTTATTTAGCACTGCATTTCTCCAATTCTTGATTCCGATTCTCCTTACATCCTTCTTCACGCTGTCTTCCCGTCTCAGTCTTGGTCTTCCGACTTTCCTTATTCCTTCTGGGGATGTATTCAATATCCTGCCTATCATTTGCCCGTAGCACATGTCCTGCCCATTCTAGTCTTCTAATCTTGATAAACTTCACAATGTCTGGTTCATTATACAGATCATATAGTTCATCATTATATCCTCATCTCCGTTCACCTTTCACTTCTACCAGGTCAAAAATTTTCCTCACGAATCTTTCTTTCAAATGTAGTGAGTTGCCTCTCATCGGATTTAGAAAGTGTCAATGTCTCAGCACCATAGACTACTGGTCTTATTAAGACTTTAGTTTTCCTGAACTGAAGCTTAGACTTCATATGTTTTCTGAGGCCATAGTAGCACTTGTTGGCAGAGAGTATCCACTTTTGAATCTCCGAGCTGACACTGTTCTTATTATTAACTTCTGATCCTGAAGCTTCGTACAGCTTCTAGCTTGTATGGTCCAATTTCTATGGATGTGTGTTCCCTCGGGATTTATTTCTTGGTTACAGGCATGTACTTGGTTTTCCCCTCGTTAATCTGCAAGTTCATTTTTTTTGTTTTTTTTACCAGACGTGTGAAAGCTTCTGAGTCAATTCCATAGTCTTACACTTTTCAAGAACTTGCTGTATAGTGAAGATCTGCTCAATAGTTGATCTTCCTTGGCAAAATCCAATAGCATTTTCGACGTAAGATGCAAGTCTACTAAAGAGGATGAGCATATTTTATATGCTGAATAGCAAACAGATTCTTCTATAGTTCAAGCACTCCATAACGTCACCTTTCTTGTGTATTGGACAGATAATTTCAACGTTCCATTCATCAGATATTGGTTCGGCAGTCCATATCTTAGGTACGAGTTTGTGGAATTGTTACCTGCTTTTTTAACTAATTCTGGTTGTATAAGGTCTGTTCCAGGGGCCTTGTTATCCTTCAGCCTTTTAATAGCCAATTCAACTTCATTGATATCTGGTACCAGTACTTCCATTTCCCGTCTACCGGTGTTTACTGAAGTCAAATTACGTTGGTTATCTACTAGATCTTCATTCAGTAATTCATCAAAATGTTGATTCCATCTTTGGAGTATTGTTTCTTCGCTACTTATTATTGTTCCATCCTTGTTCCTACACATATTCACTCTAGGTGTTCCATATTACTACCAATAATTAAAATTTGAATTCAGAAAGAATAGAAGGAAAGCTTTATTGAAGCTATTTTAATTAGAATTTAAATTGAAGATTCAATATATATGTTGTACCAGTTTCTTAATAATACATGAAACCATGCATCACATATGTCCACAGTAGCATAACAAAGTATCATACATAAATTGACCTGATAAGTAATTGTGGTCTTAAAATTGTTTTAAATCTTTTACTAATTTAAATTTTGATGAATAATGTTATTTACAAAATAAACTGGCCTGCAATTGGTGTAAAAAAAATGAGCATTAAAAATCATGTTAAAGAGTGCTGACTTAATTTGAAATATTCTGTTCAAAAGTATTCAGTCATATTTAAACATGTTTACTTCCATAATCATAATTTTGATTGGGATTCCTTAAAATTTTGAATGAAGAAAACTGAAATTTACCAAGACCAATGAGGAAATTGTTGCATATTGTCTTGATATATTATTATTTTAATCTCATAAGTATTATACAAATGGTAAATTTCATTCCTTTTTAATTTAATCAGTTCCAAGTAAGCTAGCATTTGTTTATATTTCAAAATTCAAAAATAAAACTTCACAGAAGTCAATTTTATATCTCATTTTGGATTAAACTTTTATGAAGGGGTCCATGAGTTTGAACTTTCTTTATTTTATTATATATGCTTGTTTTGAATCCTGTTGATTGTATTGTCTTTTACAATTCTTTGAAACCAAAAGTAAGTTTGATTTTACTGTATGTAATTTATTGTAACAATTTTCTTTCAATTTATAATTTTAATTAATTGAATTACATTGATTTATAGTTAACTAGCACCCGATCATGGTGTTCAAGCTAATTAAATATGTTGACATGTACTGCATGCTGGAAAACTGGAAGGATATTAATTAGCTGTTTTGCTACAACATGTAATAATTATTTGATCGTTCATACTGTCCTGAGATATTAAAGGCAGTGGCCAACATAAAAAAGGGCCGGTGTTTATTAGACATGTATTTCTAATTAAATGAAATTACATGGCTTCCTACACGGTATATCCTACTACGAATAGTCTGAACAATAAATTCATAAAAAAAATTGTTGAGAATACCGTGGAAATAAATAGTAGTAGCTATGACCTATACATACATACATGTAGTGATTTAAAACAAACTGGAATCATAAGCGCTAATTAGTCTGTAGACTACATATTTTATCTATAAAATTTCCATCGAACAACCTTTTCTTTTAGAGAAACAGGCAGCATGAGGGTAATCCACATGGTGGCAACTCCACTTCAATAGCATGAGAAGGGATGCGGAAGGTTAGAACAAGATAATCGAGGGTTAACTAGGAACCCCTCTATCTATGCATACAGAGTGGGCCCGTCTCTCCTGCTTCATCTCTAATGCCCGCAGGAGAGGGGGAAGGCTGCGTTGCCACGTTGATACAATCGAAGCTTGTGTGGGCAATATCTTTGGCCCCACAGCAGCCCCCCGCCGAGAGACGGAGTCGTGGGATTGGTAACAACAACCCAAAAAAACATGACAATAACATATATATACAATAAGAAAGAACAAATAAAATAAAATATCATTATATACCAAAGACATATATAATATCTCTTTGTTATATACACAGCAGCACCAATGGCACGCACACTTTAAATATTGTTCATCGTGCCGAGGGTCCCGGCTGGTTGTGGTTTGCGGGGACGTGCGGCAGCGGCGCAGGGAAGGAGAATAACGGGCGGGCGCAAGTGTTCGGCGAGAGGCGCCGGGGTCCTATCGGGCTGTCGACCGATCCTGGCAGGAGGCATTGGACGTTCCCAGGGTACCGGCTGCTGCTGCTGCGGCGATTCGACAGGAGTAGGGCGCGGTGGTGCGGCGGTCTCTGCCTCGGGCGCCGTGAAAGCCGGTTTCACCCAGTGTTTTTCTTTATGACTTTCGAGTTTTTGTGCTTCAGGAAATGTGCTACTTAGTGAATTAATTAAATTCCTAATTTAATTCTTTCTCGCAGTGAGTCAATTAATCTGAAGAAAGTTTTTTAATCAATAACGAGCCTGCAACAATAAAATTTATTCATTATCGAACGTGTAGTGTAAAGTAATTACTGAAAACCTCAATCAGTGTAAGTGTGTTTTATCCCAACTCGGATGACTTCCAGTTGGTAAGTACTTAGTGAAATTACTCTGTACAGTGAACTACATGCGAACTGTTGCAGTTTTAATCTAGTAAAATCTACCGCTTCACAGAAACAATGAAGGCTATAAGAAAGTAGAGTATCAAAAATACAATAAATAATCAATTTTAATTAATTAATAATAAACAATTTTCAAATAATATTTTGGCTTCTCTCCATCTTTATGTGCTATTGAGAAATAGAAGAATCTAAATTATAAGTGTAAGTTCAATTGTTATCCAAATTAACTTGATAAATTTGTAGATGCGCTGACAATCAGCAACAATCGACCACATAAACTCCAGACTCAACAATTGACCATAATAGTTAAAACTCTCTCCCCTCTTTACTTCTCTATTAATATGTAAATATTTGTGTAAAAGTATCTTAACACATCGAAGAATAACTACCTATAGGCTACAATTAAATATTTAAAGAAATACGTAAACTGACGTAAAAATATCGAATATCGAGATATCAAAAAAATGACAGGATAATAGAATTGAAAGTAATCATAAGCGTAGCCATAAAATAGAGATACCAAACTATTGGGAAGAATTAAGAAAAAAACAATATGGAACTTGAAAGAAATAAGGAGAAAGAAGCGAAGGAGCCAAAAGAAGACAAAAAATTACCTATGTCCAAAATTGACGAATGTATTAAGTACCAAAGGAAATCCGTGTATACCTGCAAGATGATGCAAGGGCTAGTAGAAACTTAAAAGATGTAATAAATGGAAAAATAGAAAAAATGATTGAATATGTGCAAGCATGGAAAACGCGGAACTAACAGGGAAATGCAAGGCATACTCCACTATAACAGATGAAATTAATAAATTAAAAGAAAATATAAATCCGCCATTAAGCTATGCAGAAAAACTGAAAACGGGAGTAAACACCATAACATCTGAGAGAACAAAACGTAGTGAAACGATAGAAGTAGCTAAAAAGGTCGCAAGTGTAATATTATTTGTCAAATCTAAGACAAACGAAAGTTTGAGGGAAATTGAAAAGAAATTCACCACAACGCTGGATCCAAAAAAAGAAAAAATCAAAATTAAAAATGTAACAAGAACAAAAAATACACTAATAGTGGAAACTGAAAACCAAGAAGACTGTGAGAAAATATTTAAAAACTACAAGAACAACTAACATGCGGAAAAGGAAACCAAATATTATATTATATCACGTTCCGATATCAATTGAAGAAGAGATGCTATATACAACCAAAATCTTGAAACTTATATAATAAGAATCAAATACAATGAGGAATTCAAACTCAAATTTAAAACTGGACCACGGGAGAAACCTACTGTACACCGTGTAGCTGAAATTTCCCCAGAAATAAGAAATATATTAATGTCCAAAAGAAGAATATATATAGATTTCAGAAGCATCAAAATTGATGACTACTTAACAATAGCTAGATGCAGTAAATGTCAAGATCTAGGACACGTAGCGAAGCACTGCAATGAAGAAATCCTCTGTGGTCAAGAAGATCACACCAAAACCAACTGCCCAAACAATAAGAAACCAGCAATATGTACCCTGTGCACAAAAAATAAATAAAAGCTGTAATAACCCAGGAAAAGATTGTGCCACATACAAGCTCCTAATGAACAGACTAATCAAAAGCATAGATTATGGACGATAAAGTAAATAAACCAGAAATCAACATCAAGACACAAAAACAACAATAAAAATAATACAACTTAACGCTATGAGGAGCCAAATAGTAATGCAAGAGATAAGAAGAATAGCGGATGAAACCAAAGCAGACATAATCTGTCTACAAGAACCTTATACATGAAATGGGAATCTGGTACACATGCCAGCCACAGCAACAACCATCCACACTGGAGAAAAACCAATGGCAACAACCATAATTATGAATAAAGGAATAACCGCCACAAAAATATTACAGCACTGCAATGTGCATATAAAATGTATAGAGCTAAAATGTAATAAAGAGATAGTGATACTAACTAATATATATATATATATATGCAGTTCAGCGACGAAATAGAACAATATCTAGAAAAAATTAAAGACGTGTGGAATATATCAACGCCCCAATAATTATTGCTACGGATGCAAATGCCAAATCAATATTATGGAACAGTAAAACAACAGATAAAAGAGGAGAAAAAATAGAGAATATGATTAGTGAACTGGCACTTGTGGTTGCTAATCAAGTAAACAATCTGCCAACGTTTAAAAATAGAGCTGGCGCAGAAACAAATATAGACATTACTCTAACAAATGCATGCACGGGAAATAAAATAGAATATTGGAAAGTCTGCCCATATTTAACTAGCAGTGACCACAATGTCATATCTTTTTCAATAAATCTGAAAGGAGAACAAACTGAAGAGATGATGTATATAGAAAAGAAATACAACATCATAAAGGCAAACTGGGACCTACTAAAGAAAAAATTCCAACCACCAGAAATACACAGTAACAAAATTTATATAGAAGAAACAGCTCAAAAGCTACAGGATAGAATAATTCAAGCAGCAGATCTGGCAATACCACTAATTAAAACATATAGAGGACCAAATCAAGTTATATGAATTGACAGAACTAAGAAGGCAAACACGGCAAGCTAGGAGAGTTTACCAAAAATCAATGAGTGATATAGAAAGACAAAGAAATCTAGAAAAATACAGAATAAATTATAACAAATATCAAACCACACTTATCAAAACAAAAATGGAAAAGTGGGAAACTTTCATCGAAAGCAATATAAACATGAATCCATGGGATAAAGAATATAAGCCAGTGTCAAACAAAATAAAACCACGAGAAGCCCAACAACGCTTAAAAAGAATGATGGAACAATGACCAAGGGATGGAAAACTACAATTGAAGTACTGATGTCAGAATTACTCCCAGACGATAAACACGAAACGGACACAGAAGACCTGAAAACAACTCGAACTGAGATGAAAGAAAAATATAGAAACAATAAAAAAATAAATGAAATAACCAAAGAAGAGATAAAGCAAGCAATCAAAAGCCTAAGTAAGCGGAAAGCCCCAGGACCAGACGCCATACAATCAGAAATAATAAAAGCACTTGAAGCAGAAATCACGCCGTTTCTCACTAAATTAATTAAGGAATGCAGAATGCAAGAAAAGATACCAAAAATTTGGAAAGAAACAAACTTAGTAATAATTTATAAAGGGGGAAACAAGGATCCAATGGAACCAAAATCACATATACCCATTAGTTTAGTTAATAACATAGCAAAAATAATGGGAAAAACATTGACAAAAAAAATTTGAAGACTAGAAATATAATTGGAAAAAGCCCACATCAGTTTGGATTTGAAAAGGGAAAATCCACAGAGGATGCCTTAAATAAAACACTAAATATAGCCGAAACAACATCCAAATATGTGGTTGCAATCATGGTGGACATAAGTGGAGCGTTAGACAACTTATGGTGGCCAGCATTCTTCAAGCAACTAAGAGAAAAAGAATACCCAGCAAAACTATATAATACATTATTAAATTACTGTACAGACAGAGTTACAAGCCTTCAAATCCCTGGAGAAACATACTTTAAAAAACTAACACAAGGGTGCCCTCAGGGATCTGTATGCGGCCCATAGCTTTTGAAAATATTTTGGACAATATGGATAATCACCCAAAGGTAGCCAAAGGTAACTATTGTAATTCAGGCAGAAAGTAGAATAAATCTAGAGGAAAAAACTAAATCAGTTATGAAAAAATTACAAGACCTTTGCCAAAACTCAAAAATGAAAATAGCCATACAAAAAACAAATTATATTCTACTAAAAGGGCAGCTCAACAGAAACCCAGAGGTCAAATTTGGCAATGAAACAATTAAAAGAGAAACTAGCATAAAGTATTTAGGATTATATTTAGATGAAAAACAAAATTATTCAAAACACATCTCAGAAACTACTAGAAAAAGTACATTACTAACAAACAAAATAATCAGATTAGCTACGCAACAATTTAAACTGCCAATAAAAATAATAAAACTTTATCACAACACAATATTAGCAGCAATAGCTGATATGGTTCTAGTGTATGGGTTCATAGGCTTAAAAACATAGTGGAAGCTACAAAAATAAATAGAATACAAAGGAATAATCTCCTTAAAATAGCAGGAGATTATGGGACAACGTCTATAGACGCCCTACAAGTCATAGTTGGCATCATTCCACTTGATCTTGAAATCTGAAGAAGGGGCTGTAACTATTGGATAAAAAAACAAAATCAAGAAAAAATATTAGGTATACCATTACATGATAAGAGAGAAATTAAAGAAAAAATTATAGAAATATGGCAACAAAGATGGACAGGGTCCACAAAAGGCAGACAGACCTACGAGTACCTACCCAATATAAAATAAAGGTATGGAATGAAATACCTAAACCCATCAAGAGGCCTAATCCACTTTCTGATGGGGCACGGACCCCATCCAGAATACTTATACAAGATAGAGAAAGCGGAAACCAGTAAAAGCCAGTGTGGAGAAGAAGGAACCCCCGATCACATGATTCTGAAATGTCGTCAGATAGAAGAAAACGATACCATCAAAAACCTTAGATTGATGACAATAAGACAAACTCTCCTGGATCCAATAAAATGGAAACAGCTTAATAATTTAGCAGAAGTATACTCACAAGAGATGTTAAAAAAATATTTAAACGATAGAAGGAATAATAATTACAGAGCATAATAATTATAAGTATAGACAAATAAAAATGTAAGAAATACTTAGGAATAAATCAATAAATAGATAGGTATAATATTAATAAAAACTGTACGTTTAATTCAATGTTAATTTTAATGCTAACTTAAATTTAAGCTTCAATGTTTTAACTTAAATTTAAGTTTCAATGTTAATTAAAATGTTTATGTCAATGTAAATTTAAATTAAAATTTCAATGTAAATATCAATGCTAAGCTTAATTTCAATTTCAATATTTATTTCAAAATTAATTTCAATGCCAACTTAAATTTAAGCTTCAATGTTAATTTCAATGTTTATGTCAATGTTAATTTAAATTAAAATTTAAATGTAAATATTAATACTAAGTTTAATTTCAATTTCAATGTTTATTTCAATGTAAATCTCAATCTCAATGTAAAAGTATGGAAAGTTCCTCGTGGCAGGGACGGTAACTCACTATGAAAATAGTGAGGCTAAGTGGCCTAACAAAACATTATAAGAATATATTTTAAAAAAAAATAATGTCCAGCGAAACCCGGACCTCGTATCCACAGTACGTAGGTCTTGTCCCTGCTGACGATTTGGTGAGGCCCCGCCGGAGCGTAGGCCGCGCGGTATCATCCCGAAGGAAGGCGTGTGTGCACGAAGCCAATTCTTTAAACACGAACCCGGAGGGGCGTGTGTGCCGAGCCACTGACTGGGGCTTGATCCGCTGTGTGACTTGGCGGACCCGGTCGACGAGTGAAGTTGGGTTGAGTCAGCCAGGTGGAATTGGTTCGGGGAAGAAAAATTTCCCCGGGTAGCCGAAGCGTTTCCCCGAATAGGAGCTCCGCTGATGATGCCTGGAGATCCACCTTGAAGGCGGTGCATATTCCAAGCATCACGATGGGAAGTGCCTCCAGCCACGATGCGTCGGTGTGGCACATTAGCGATGCCTTCAACTGGCGGTGGAAACTCTCCACTAGGCCGTTGGCCTGCGGGTGGTACGGCGTCGTCCGGGATCTCGGCCATCCGACGAATGCGCCCAGAGACTCGAACTGCCAGTCTTCGTCCGTAGTGATGACTTCGGGGCAGCCAAAACGGGCGATCCAGCCGTGGAGAACAGCGTTAGCCACGCTGTCGGCGGTAATCTGCTCCAGTGGGACCGCCTCTGGCCAGCGTGAGGCGCGATCGATCATGGTGAGCAGGTACCTGAAAGGACCTGCCGGTGTTAGAGGGCCGACGATGTCTACGTGGACGTGGCGGAAACGAGCAGTAGGCGTCCCGACTGGGATCACGACGTGGCGCGTGGTTTTGGCGCGTTGGCATGCCACGCACGTTCGGGCCCACACCCTGCAGTCTCGCTTTACTCCAGGCCACACGAAGCGCGACGTAGTGGCACGGGATCCCGGATGGTTGAGACCGTGCAGCGAGTCGAACACCTGTCGTCGGATTGGTGCTAGGACGAACGGTCGGTGGCGACCGGTCGAGACATCGCAGTAGAGTTGTGAGGCGTGGCCTGGGACTATGACGTGGCGAAGGTCGAGCGCCGTGTCGCTGCGTAGCTCGTGCTCGTCTGCCTGTTGCCGGACCAGGAGCCCGAGGTTTACCGGGTCGAGGTTGAGGTGATGGCATCTACCCGGGAGAATGCGTCCGCGACAATGTTTTCTGTCTCGCTGTTGTGGCGGATGTCGGTTGTGAACTGGCCGACGTACATGAGGTGATTCCTCTGTACTGGCGGGAGATTCTCGCTGTGCTGTAGAAACGCGAACAAATCGGCTTGTAGTCTGTGAAGACCGCAGTGTGTTGTGCCTCTATCGCGTGCAGAACCGCCAGGTAGACAGCAAGGATCCCTCTAGTACGCCGGCCACTGCGACTGTCGAGTGTTAACCGCTTGGCGGCTGCCAGGCTCCGTCGACTCGCTGTTGCAGAGTGGCGCCAATTCCTCTTTGCGAGGCGTCAGTAAACTGCCCGAGTTGAGCCGTAGCGTCAGGGTGGGCCAGCAGAGTGGCGTCTGCGAGCGATGCCTTGCAGCTCTCGAAGGCGGCAGCGTATCTCGCGGGTTCAAGGCACCCGCTGGGCGTTGCGGAGTCCAGACAAGGCTTCTTGCAGCACGGCCTGGTGGGTTAATGCGTGGGGAAGAAACCGCCGGTAGAAATTAACCATCCCCAGGAAACGGCGCAGACACCGGGCATCGGTCGGCTGTTGGAGGGCGATGATGCGTTCCGGGACAGCTTTTACTCCTGCTTCTGTGACATTGTAACTGAGGAAGGTTACAGCTGCTAGGCCGAAGACGCATCGACTGGAATTCCGCGCGGACGATCTGTAGTTCTTCCGATGCCAGGTGACGGGGTCTGCAGTACACCGGGGGGGGGGGGTCTGGTGTCGTCCGTATGTGATGCTCGGTGCTGTGCCGGGTCTGCCGCGGTGCGCCGGCGGGGCGGACGAGCTCGGGAAACTGGCCCTGTAGTTCCTGTTACGCTGTGTCCGTCGTCAGCACCTTGACGCTGCGCGTAGTCCCTGCGACGGCGTATCCAGAGGCTCCGTCCATTAGGAGCCCCTTGCTGAAGTCTGGCAATAGGCTGTAGTGAGCCATAAAATCCGCGCCTATTGTGGCCGACGCGACGATGACGAACCACCACGTGAACCTGCAGCGTAGGCCCAGATCCATCTAACCATAGGTGGCTATGCTGGTGGCGTTCGCAGCTTGTAGCCTGTAATTAGTCGCCGAGCGGTGGCTTTTGAGGAGGGTTCGGGGGAAACAGCACAGGTCTGAGCCGGTGTCTATCAGGAACGCGTGACCACTTGTTCGGTCCCTGATGATTTGGCGGCGTCCCGGTAGGCGGCCAGCGGTTGCAATCGCTAGCCGCCCTGCTAGTTTCCCTGGGCGTAGCTGCTCGGGGGTTCGCACCGCTGGGCCCGACATCCAAACCGACGATGATACCAGCATCTGCCGGCGTCGGTCGGCGGGATCGTGCGGTGTATGGGCGGCTCGCCCTGGCTGCTGGCGTCGTCGGGCGGGTCCACGTGGCGGCTGGTCGGGCGGCACCCGCTCTCGGAGTACGGCAACCTCCGCGATGAGTGCCTCGAGACGCCGCTCGAGGTTGTCGGCGTGGCTTCTGGCGGGTGGCGTGGCTTGGTCGCGTACCTCTGTCGTGGCTGCGAAGACAGGCGGTGCTATTTCGATTAATGCCGTCCGCGACTCTGGCAATTTCATTCAGAGGCACTCGCAGTTGGCTTTTGATGACCGTCTTAACGGAGGGCGTCAAGCGTTGCAGCCAAAGCGTCCGCAACACCTCCTCCGAAACCGATGTTCCCACAAAGACCCTGAGGTGCCGCAGGAATTGCGACGGTGACCGGTCTCCCAGTGTTGCGTCGGTCAGCAACTGCTGTGTCCGCCGTTCCTGGGTCGGGGACAAACGCGCTATCAACTCCGTTTTAAGTGAATCGTACTTGCCCGATGGCGTTGGATTGAGGATGACATTCTGCACTTCTTTTACCCATCGCCCGTGGGAGAACTTCGTGGCGTCTTGTGTGATGCTGGCGATTTGAAACTGGTGCTCGACCTGGGCGAACCACAGCTCGATGTTTCCTGGCCAGAAAGTCGGTAAACTCTGGGTTATCCTGTAGACCCGATGTAGCGTCTTGCTGCTGCTGTGTCTCCATGATCGCGTTGGGGCCACCAATTTGGGAACACGTGCTGCGTGCTAGAGAAGAGATAACACGTGGTTGCTAGGACGAGACTTTATTGCGGACCGGTTGCCTTGACTAGAGCTGCATAAAGAGTGGGCCCCGTCTCTCCTGCTTCATATCTAAGGCGCACAGGAGAGAGGGAAGGCTCGTTGCAACGTCGATCCAATCGACGCTTGTGTGGGCAATATCTGTGGCCCAACAGTTTGTTACGTAAGACGACACTACAGCTAATCGACGCAATAAAGATGTGCAGAAGTGCCGAATCATCAAATCGGTAAATCGTCTTTCGCGTCAAGATGGCGGAAATTTCAGATCCCGCGGAAAAGCGGATTCGTGATTTCGTTTCTGAAGTTAAAGTCAGAACCGACAAAACAAAGAAGGTAACACTTGTGACAACTGTGGGAGACAAAATCCACACCGTCAATGCCCTGCGTGTGGCAAACAATGCTATAACAGCCAAAAACCTAGTCACTTCACTCACGTGTCGCCAGAAACGTCGTCAAGTGGGCATGGTCGATGCCAACGAACAAGATCACTCTCCAGACGAAACTGGACTCTGGTCCTCCATTTACGCTGTCTCGGCGCCGCAGAATAAAGATAAGTGATACGCAAACTTTATTTTTCAAGAACTTTGTTAATTTACTGTCAGAATTGACACTGGAGCTGACTATAACGTCATGCCGTACTCTTATTACAAGCGTCTACCGCATCTTCGCAAGTTAAAACGCTATACATGTCGAGCCTTGCGTGATTATATGTAGCTAATATATTATGTCGAGTTTCTAACAAGAAAGCCGATCAAAGCTTGTTACCTTTGTGGTAGCGGATGTTGTAAACGCCATACCAGAAATTGGAGGAGACGGATCCGAGAAATTTGATTTAATCAAACGCCTTTATTCTGTGCAATCCACAACTGAGTCACCAGAAGATATTATTGAAGAGTACCCTGATATTTTTGAAGGTGTGGGACGATTTCCCGGCACTTATAAAATACGCTTGAAGACAGATGTAAACGCAAATTAGAAGACATGATCAAAGCAGGAAAAATTCGAAAGTGGAACCTGATGAAGAAACTCCTTGGGTGAGTATTGTGTGTCAAATTAAGCCAAATGGAGACGTACGAATTTGTCTTGATCCAAACTACCTGAATGAAGCCATTGAAGATGAAGGCTACCAGATGCATGCTCCTCAAGACTTGTTATCAGACATTGACGATGCTGATACTTACGTAGATGATCTCCTTATTAAAGGAAAAGGAATGAAGACAATATGCATTTAAGGACTGCCCTGCAAGTGGCTCGAGATAATGGTCTCAAGTTAAATAAACAAAAACTTCAGTTGGCAAAGAAAACTGTCAAGTATTTGTGCCATATAATTACAAATGGTAAGATATGCCAAATCCTAAGAAGACTGATGCAGTTCGATGTATGCCAGCTCCGAAAGACAAAGCTGCACTGAGACGTCTTATTGGACTAGTATATTATTTACAATAATTTATTCCACAAGTGGCTGATCATACTGCATATCTTAGAAAATTAAACAAAGAAGATACAAGTTGGTTATGGGATAAGACTGCGCAAGATGCCTTTAATAACCTAAAACATGCTGTTCTGGAAGCAATGCCAGTCCGTACCTACAGAAAAAATGAACCTGTCATACTAGCAGCCGATGTTAGCCCGTACGGTGTTGGAGGCGTAATGTTATAAAATGGACAACTGATTGAATATGTGTCTTTAAAGATGCGTTTACACGTGCGATTTTTTGACTCTCGAGAGTGTCAGATATCCTCTCGAGAGAAAAACTCGCAAGTGTAAAGGCCTCTGAGAGTTCTCGCCAAAAGTGTAGGGGGAGCTCTCCCAGAGCTGCATTGTAGCTTCATTCTCGCCAGTGTAAACGTTTTCTCAGCGCTCTCGGAGAGTACTCTCAGCCATTCAAGAAAATTTGAATCAGCTGAGAGTAATATGGCCAAAAACAATATAAAATGGACACACAAAGATGTTTGCAAACAAGTTTACATTTTTTTACAAACATTTACAACATTAGCAAGAAATAATTCAATTTCAAATAATGTCTCTCTTTGAGCGAGGGTAACAACTTAGGTGAATAAGAATTTGTGTAGACATGCAGCATTTTGTTTGTTCAAACAACTTTACAAAACACATTTTCTTTGAACGATAAAACAAAAATATTCTTAGAACAAAGGTAATAAATAAGTTTCACATAAAAGATAATATACAATTTTATTAAATATCTAATGCAGTTTTTTGACTAATAGCGGACAATATTTTTATTTATTTTTTACGACAATGTTTCGGTACGTGTTTTTACCTTCCTCAGGTTTTCCTGCGGAGAAATTGTACAAAATAAATTTGTATTATCAAGAAGTCAATAAATTTATAAAAGTGGTTGAGCAAAAATTATTATACTATTAACAACAAACTAAGAAACACTCACCTAAATATGCTAAATGTTAAAAACTATTTTCACATCCTATTGAAGTTAAGTGCCTCCGAAAAACTTCTAAAGTTTGTGTTTTTTTAATCGGATGTGAAAATGGTGAATGTTTCTTAGTTTCATTGTCTTAATAGTATAATAATTTTTGTTCAACCACTTTTATAAATTCATTGGCTTCTTCATAATATAAATTTAATTTAAAATGAAAAAATTTACGTCTGATAGAAAATAATGATTAAGAAAGATAGCCAATACAGACAAAACAGGGTAATATAAATTCCACACAACGATTCTGGGATCCTTGTGCCTTTCGTCAGGTGCTAATAAGAGCCTAGAGCAACACAACTGAATTGGTCAGTTGACAACACTCAAAAGCAACGAAAACGCAACGACAATGGGAGAGCCGAAAGTTTAATAGTATCTGTTTGTACATTAATAGCTGTAAATTTATTTTGTACAATTTCTCCGCAGGAAGACCTGAGGAAGGTACAAACACGTACCGAAAGGTTGTCGAAAATAAATAAATAAAATTTTCTGGTATTGGTAAAAAAACTGCATTATTTATTTCATATAAACAGACGTAAAAATACAATCTTTATTAAATATCGTTCACAGATCACTTTGTATCTGCTGTCCAACGTTATCGCACCTCGCAGTCGCTGTTCACAGAAACACTTGGTGACCAAGAAAATATTTTTCGGTTCAATCAATACCTACATACATTATCAATCCTTTATAATAATCATGTTTTCATTTTAATTACAAAGTTCTCAGGAACTTAAAATATTAAAAATAAAAAGTGCGGAAGTAGAACTGAATATATAAAAAAACTAAAAATTATGCTAGCTACTTCTCTTTTTCGTGTAATCCACATGGTGGCAACTCTCCTTTAGTAGCATAGGAAGGGATTTGAAAAGAGGTGATGCGGAAAGGTAGAGAAAGAATGTAGCCAAGGGCCCCCGGGCTTAAAATCACTCGCAGAACTGACTGCGAGCGTGCGTGTAAACGGTCTTGAGAGTTCCGGCTGCGAGTTGCTCTCTCGTGTAAACGGACTTTAACGCTGAATGACACTCAGAATTGAAAAAGAACTTTTGGCCGTACTTAATATTTGCAAACATTTCCATTACTACATTTTTGGAAGGAAGACTGTAGTTCAGACTGACTACAAACCATTATTGGTAATAACGGAGAAAGCTTTAGACAAGATGTCTGCACGTTTGCGAAATATGCGGATGAAGTTATTACGATACAATATTCAACTACAATACGTACCTGGCAAAGAACTGGTAGGCCCCGACACATTATCGACAAGTCCAATTACTGATTTGGTTCCTCTTGATGTGGATGGGATGATAATGTCCGTGAATACGAATTTAAATTGGCAATTTCTGAGGAACGACGAAAAATGTTTGTAAAAGCGATGAAAAATGATAAAACTTTGCCATTCGTCAAATAATATGCAAAGAAAGGATGGCCATAGAAACGAGATCAGATAATTTGGCCAAACCTTTACCGAAATGACATCATTGTACTGGATGATGATTTGCTGTGCAAGGGCACTCGACTTATAGTTCCAGAAATAGAGAGTCCTGAAATTCTGCACCACGGTCACAAAGGTTTGGTGGCTACTAAACTACTAGCGCACGAGAAGGTGTGTTTTGGCCTTCGTTGAATCAGCGCATTGAAGATATGGTTTCCCGATGTGAAACATGTGCTAAATATCACAACAGCAATCAGAAAGAACCAATTCTAGGTTGGTTTGTACCTGAACGACCCTGGGAACGGGTGGCTGTGGATTTCTGTGAGAAACGAACAAATGTTCCTCGTAGCCGTGGATTATTTTTCAAAGTACCCAATAGTAGACAAGATGATGAGCATCAACGCGCAAGCCGTTCAACGATCATTTATAATGCCTTTTTTCATATTTTGGGATTCCAAATACTCTAGTGAGCGATAACGGACATCCTTTTAACCCAAGCGACATACAACATTTCTGCAGATTATATTATGTCAATCATATTACTTCCAGTCCGTTATATCCGCAGAGCAATGGTCAAGTTGAACGCACTATACAAACGATCAAAAAAGAAATTAAGAAACCCTCAGAAACTGGTCAAAACCTATCTTTGGCTCTTATGCTACACCGGGCAACGCCAATGGGTGATTTACCTTCACCAGCTGAATTACTAGTGGGAAGAAAGATCAGAACTCAACTTCCGGTCACTGAAAGTTGAGACCTAATTTTTCAATTCAAAACTTTACTGCTGCTCTTAAGCAACGCCTTAACACTCACCGTAATCAAGCAAACCTAGGCAAGAAAATCCTCCCTGTCAAATCCGGTTGATTTGGTTTGGCTTCAACGTGATATGATTTGGGTTCCTGCGAAGTTCTTTTGTTGTTGAAACTTCGGATTATGCGGTCTACCGACGAAATCGCAATATGTTACGTCCGGGTAAATCCGCAATTAAGGCAATCTCAACTCTAGTTGAAGCTGAGACGACTGCTGAAGATTATTTTACCCGAAGTGGTTTGAATGCAGCTCAACCTATATTACCTGTTCTACACTTTCGAAAACACCAGCGCCGTGCACCTAGAGTTCACTTCGCGCCATATACCAGAAAATCTGGTCGAGAGATCAGACTTACAGCGCGTCATAAGGACTAAAGTTTTCGTGTTTTTTGTATTAATAGAATTTATTGCTCTGAACATGTTGTATATTCCATGGTTGAAAACAGAGATAATAAAATGGCTGAATGATATGGACGATCGTAATTTATTCCCGTAAGTAACCTACAAGTAACGTAGCCTAATAGAACAGTAATAAAAACTCGACACTTCCGATAGTGGGAGATGGGTTTGAATTGAATAATAGCTCTTCTGTCACATACAGAACCTTCCTCAAGAGACGGAAAGGGCTACCTTTGGTGATGCATTTTCCTCTCTCTGTTTTAGAACTAAGGTTTCCTGGAGCCGAGGCACCTCGACCTCTTTTCAGACGTGTATGTTCCGGGGTCGCAAACCCTGGGCATTGATAAGAGTTGTTCCATTTACCATTGGATATTTCTGCCAGCTGCCTCCTAAAGTTGTCGAGGCACGGAGAAGGGAATGCTGCGTCCCCACAGGAAAGCTCCGCTCCCGCTATTGAAATAGCCTGGGACAAGTTCGAAGAGCTCGATGTACCTGATGCAGGTTTCTAGGGTTTGTCCTGCATCACATTTAGGCGAATGCCGGGAAGTATCCTTAAAGCATAGCCCGGGGCCCTAGTTAACCCTTGGCTGCCTTCGTCTACCCTTCCGCATCCCCCTTTCAAATCCCTTCCTATGCTATTAAATGGGAGTTGCCACCACGTGGATTACCTTCACGTAGCCTGTTACTCTAAAAATCAAAGTCTCTTTGCAATACAATTTATTGCGAAATATTCATTACATTCAACTGTAGGAAGCTTTCGAAGTAATATTAGTACATGCATATTAATTTCGAAGTATTTGCCCAAAATATTTTAGGTTGACAAAGACAGGCAATCGAAAGCTTTCTACAATTTAATGTAGCGAATATTTAATAATAAATGGTTTCATAAAGAGATTTTTTAAAAATTTATTGAATACGTGCACAAAACAGCGACATTTTATTATTTTACTGCCTAAGTTAGAAACACGTATTTCCGGATGTCTGGACAAATTGTCTATCAAATTGGCGTATAAATAAGAAGGTAAGGGCCATTCGTGTACAAAAACCACAACGTGGTCATCATCAAAATGTTGTCCTCCAAGTTTCATAACGTCATTTGGATATTTGGCTCCAGCGTATTCACACTTGCCATAAAACTTGGGTGAATCTTTTCGCGGTTGACTCGAAACAAGCGAGTGTGGATGGAGTGGCGGAAGAAAGGGATCGTATCACCAGTGAAAGCGAAAAAACGTTCACTTTCTGATGACAAGATCCTCGCAACAGATATCCCCTTCAGAAGTGTGCTTATACTGCAGAACAATGGTCGACCTTAACTCAGGAGGAGGAAATGAAGTGGATTGCTATACACACCTAAATATGCTAAATGTTAAATCTATTTTCAAATCCTATTGAAAAAACGTAAGTGTGTTTTATTTCAATTCGAAGATGTGAAAATAGTTTTTTTAACTTTTAGCATATTTAGGTGAGTGTATCTTAGTTTCATTGTGTTAATAGTATATTATTTTTTGTTGAACCACATATAGGAGAGACTCGTGCAGGGTTAGGATTCCCGGAGCCGGGAGTAATAAGCCTGGTCTCCTAAACTAAGACTTTATTCCACCACGTGGTGCGACTCTGGCCGTTGTCGGGAAGCACAGGTAATGTGTCGCGCGAGAGCCGGGAACAGACTGGGGGCTCTCCGTGTGCACGCTGTAGGTGCTCGGTAGGGTCCCGTTACTTGGTGGGGAGCATTGTTTGCATCCCCTAACGGGACGCGTAACGGGACCCTCTTGCTCGCATGGGGACACGGAATATTCGTCCCCACACCAGCCACCCGTTAAGAGACGGAGTCAGGATATACGTTTTGTGCCAGAGTCGCATTACAATACCATAATAAATATATATGTTCATAATTTTTACAAAACAATATACAGAATATTTACAAAAAAAAATAATAATGTGCGAAATGTTCTACGGCGTGGGCGAGTAGCGGTCCGGGGCACGGGCCCGGCGACCCGAGCGAGTTGGCGGCGCTGCTAGGCGATGCGGGCGAGGCCAGTCTCTTTGCGCTGGCGTGGAGAACGTCGCCTGTGGTGCCACCGGGCTGTCGTTCGTGGCTGCCGGCGCTATGCTGGGGGGCCCAACTGCTTCCTCTGGGCGCAACATGAAGGCCGGTTTTACCCTGTCCAGTGAAACTCGTGTTTCTCCGCGACTTGTATGCAACACGCAGGTTTTCTCGTCCCTGCTGACGATGCGGTAGGGTCCCGTGTAAGGCGTACAAAGGGAGGCCTTTATACCGTCGTCACGGAGAAAAGCATGGGTGCAAGTCGCCAACTCCTTGAACACGAAGCTTCCTGGTCGGGAGCGTCGCGAAGCCGGTGTGGGCCGTATGTTTGTTGTTGCCTGGCGGACCCGCTCGATGAGTGACGTCGGGTCGCCAAGCTCGGGTTCTGCGGTGAAGAATTCGCCGGGCAGACGTAGCGGTTCTCCAAACACCAGTTCGGCGGCTGATGTCTGCAGGTCCTCCTTGAAGGCGGTACGAATCCCGAGCATGACGACCGGGAGGGCGTCGAGCCAGGAGGCGCCTTCATGGCACATTATCGCTGCCTTCAGCTGCCTGTGGAGCCGTTCTACTAGCCCGTTAGCCTGTGGGTGGTACGGCGTCGTGCGGGACCTCTGCCAGCCCGTGTACTTCCCCAGTGCCTGAAAAAGATCGGACTCGAACTGCCGTCCTTGGTCCGTAGTAACACGCTCTGGGCAGCCATAGCGCGAGATCCAGCCGTGGAGCAGGGCGTTGGCCACATCTTCTGCGGTGATTCGCTCCAGTGGATAAGCTTCTGGCCAACGCGATGCACGGTCGATCGCCGTCAGGAGGTAGCGGTAAGAGCCTGCTGGCGGCAGTGGTCCCACGATGTCAATGTGTATGTGACGGAAACGAGCTGACGGCGTCGTGAAGTCTCCCAGTGGCGTGTGGACGTGCCGTGTAATCTTCGCGCGCTGACATTGCAAACACGCCCGAGTCCATACGCGTATGTCTCGTTTAACCCCGGGCCAAACGAAACGCGACGTAATCAGGCGCGTGGTAGCGCGTGTGCCGGGATGGCTCAGGCCGTGGACCGCGTCGAATACCTGTCTGCGACTTGGAGCTGGGACGACTAGGCGTTGGCGACCCGTCGATACATCACATAACACCCGGAGGTCGAGTCCTGGGACATCGACGTGGCGGAGCTGGAGTGCTGTGCTGCCGGCTAGCAGCTCGCGTAGCTCGTCGTCCTCGGCTTGCTGCTGGGCGATGCGGCTGAGATCCACCGGGCTATTGGCTGCTGTCAAAGCTTCGACGCGGGATAACGCGTCGGCGACTATGTTTTGGGACCCATTGACGTGCCGAATGTCCGTGGTGAACTGCGAGATATACGTCAGGTGGTTCCTCTGAACGGGCGGGAGTCTCTCGTTCTGCTGCTGATAGGCAAAACATATGGGCTTATGGTCAGTAAATATTATTGTGTGTTGAGCCTCCAACGCGTGACGAAAATGCCGGACCGCCAAAAAGATGGCGAGTAGCTCCCGATAATATGCCGGCCACTGTGTTTGCTGCGGCGTCAGCTTCCGGGAGAAGAAACCCAACGGTTGCCACGCTCCTCCCACTTGCTGCTGCAAGCTGGCGCCGACTGCATTCTGCGACGCGTCGGTGAAAAGCCCGAGCTGTGCCGTAGGGTCCGGGTGAGCCAGCATCGTTGCGTTGGCGAGCGAGGCCTTGCATTTCTCGAAGGCTGCTGTACTGAGTGGGTTCCAGGGCACAGGGTGGGTGCCGCGGAGACCTGAGAGAGCCTCCTGGAGCTCTGCTTGATGCGCCGCTGCCTTGGGAAGGAAACGACGATAGAAATTTATCATTCCCAAGAAGCGACGGAGCCCTCTGGCGTTGGATGGGCGCTGGAAATCGCGCAGTGCGGCGACACGTTCTGGTACGGCGCTTACGCCTTCCGAGGAAACGTGGTAGCCGAGGAAGGTTACGGCCTGCTGGCCCAGCACGCTCTTTTCCACGTTGACGATTATGCCGTGCTGCGACAATCGGCGGAAAACGGTTCGCAGGTGTTCCCGGTGTTGCTCTGGACACGCGCTGTAGATTAGAATGTCGTCGATGTACGGGAAGCAGAAGTCCAGCCCCTGTAACACTTCGTCCATAAACCTCTGGAACGTTTGTCCAGCATTTCTCAGTCCAAAGGTCATGAACGGGAATTCGAACATCCCGAACAGCGTGGTTATGGCCGTTTTCGGGATGTCCGTCGTGTGCACCGGAATCTGTGTGTATGCCTTAACGAGGTCGAGGACAGAATATATTTTGCTTCCTCGAAGGCTCATAGC
Source organism: Zhengitettix transpicula (assembly GCA_037074705.1). NCBI lineage: Eukaryota > Metazoa > Arthropoda > Insecta > Orthoptera > Tetrigidae > Zhengitettix > Zhengitettix transpicula. The sequence goes on along the minus strand of CM073590.1, from coordinate 23,656,898 downwards.
AAAGTCCTGTACGTGCCGAACGGGATACCTGTCTGGGACGGTTCGCGCGTTCAGCGCGCGATAATCACCGCATGGGCGCCATTCTCCGTCTTTCTTCTTAGGCACGAGATGCAGCGGCGATGCCCACGGGCTCTTCGATCGTCGCGCGGTCCCGTCGGCGAGCATGGCCTCGAATTCTGCCCGTGCGATGTGGAGCCGCTCCGGTGCCAGGCGTCGTGGTCTACAGGAAACTGGGGGTCCTGGCGTCGTCCGGATGTGGTGAACCGTGGTGTGACGAACAACGCGGGGCGCGCCGGCCGGGCGCGTGAGCTCCGGGAATCGGCTCAGGAGGTCCTGGTATGGCGAGCACGTCGTCAGCACACTGACGCTGGGTTGCGGCGATCGGTCCTTATTCGCGCTTACGACGCGGCCCGTCGTCCCGTCGAGCAGGCGCCCGCTTCGACAGTCCGGTAGAAGTCCAAAGTGTGCCAGGAAATCAGCGCCGATTATTGGCAACGCGACGTCCGCGATGACGAAACGCCATACGAACACCCGGTGTAGCCCCAGGTCGATTCGCATGGGTAGGCAGCCGTACGTGTTGATAGTACTGCTGTTCGCGGCGCTGAGCTTGTAGTTGGTGACCGCGCGCTGGCCCTTGAGTAGGTTGCGCGGGAAGCAACATAAGTCGGAACCGGTGTCGACTAGGAACCCATGTCCGCTGGTGTAGTCCCTAACGACGAGACGGCGTCCACTGGATGGGCAGCCGGCAGCTGCAATAGCCGGCTGCCTTACTCGTTTCCCTGGGTGTAGCTGCACGGGGGTTCGCAGCGTTGAGCCCGGCTACCGAACCGTCTGTGGTACCAGCATTTCCCGGTGCTGGCGTTGTCGCGGCGGCCACGCTGTTGTTCGGGCGGCTGGCGGCGTGCTGGCGGCCTTCGTTCGCCTCGTAGGGCTGCGACTTCCGCGGTGAGCGCCTCCAGGCGCTGCTCGAGGCTAGGGGCTGATGGGCCGTGGAGTTCATCTGCCTGATTGGTGGACTGTGAGCTCGTGCTGGCAGCGTGGACGTGCGGTGGAAGACCGGGTGTTGGAATCTCCATAAGCCTGTCAGCGATTTGGGCGGCCGTGGCGAGCGGTGCGTCTATATGACTTTGGACCGCGACCTGTACGTAGGCCGGCAGGCGCTGCAGCCACAACGTCCGCAGGAAATCGTCCGACACTTGAGTAGGCCCTACTAGGCTGCGGAGGTACCGCAGGAACTGCGACGGAGATCTGTCGCCAAGTTCGGCTTCGCTGAGCAGCAGCCGAGTTCTTCGCTCTTGTGAGGGCGAAAGTCTCTGTATCAGAGCTTTCTTTAAACACTCGTACTTGCCTGTTGCTGGCGGGTTGACGAGGATGTCCTGGACTTCCGCAGCCCATCTTTGTTCGAGGTGAGCTGCGATGTGGTTGAACTTGGTGGCGTCCTGCGTGATGCCGGCGATGGCGAATTGGCTTTCCGCCTGGGCGAACCAGACGTCCGTATTGTCCGCCCAGAAAGCCGGCAGCTTCGGTGTGATCCTACAGACCTGTGCTGCGTCATGGTGTTGGCCACGTGGATCCTCCTTCAGCCTTGCGATCTCCTGCTGTAGCTCGGCGATTTTGTTGTTCAAAATGTCCATCGTAGGGGTCACCAATATAGGAGAGACTCGTGCAGGGTTAGGATTCCCGGAGCCGGGAGTAATAAGCCTGGTCTCCTAAACTAAGACTTTATTCCACCACGTGGTGCGACTCTGGCCGTTGTCGGGAAGCACAGGTAATGTGTCGCGCGAGAGCCGGGAACAGACTGGGGGCTCTCCGTGTGCACGCTGTAGGTGCTCGGTAGGGTCCCGTTACTTGGTGGGGAGCATTGTTTGCATCCCCTAACGGGACGCGTAACGGGACCCTCTTGCTCGCATGGGGACACGGAATATTCGTCCCCACACACATTTATAAATTCATTGGCCTCTTCATAATACAAATTTATTATGTACAATTTCTCCGCAGGTAGACCTGGTGAAGGTACAAACACGTACCGAAACGTTTCCGTAAATAAATAAATAAAATTTTCTGGTATTGGTTAAATAAATGCACTATTTATTTCATATATCAACAATCTTTATTAAATATCGTTCAGAAATAACATTGTATCTGCTGTCCAATGACGTCATCGCACCTCGCAGTCGATGCTCACAGAAACGCTGGATTTTGGTGACCAAGAAAATATTTTTCGGTTCAATCATTACCTACATACATTATCAATCCTTAATAATAATAATGATTTCTTTTTAATTACAGGGTTTTCAGGAGCTTAAAAAGTTAAAAATAAAAAGTGCGGAAGTAAAACTGAAGATATAAAAAACTAAAAAGGCTGCTGCTATTTCTCTTTTTCGTGTTTTCTTTTTAGAGTAACAGACAACACGAGGGTAATCCACATGGTGGCAACTCTCCTTTAGTAGCATAGGAAGGGATTTGAAAAGGGGGGATGTGGAAAGGTAGAGAAATAATGTAGCCAAGGGCCCGCGGGCTTAAAATCACTCGCAGAACTGACTGCGAGCGTACGTGTAAACGGTCTGAGCGGACTCTCGAGAGTTGGCACTGCGAGTTTCTCTCGGAGAGTGAACTCGGCCGAATTTCACTCTCCCGTGTAAAGGACTCTGAGAGTAACTCTCGAGAGCTCCGGCTGCGAGTTGCTCCCACGTGTAAACCCACCTTAATACAACATTTCTCGGTTTGAAAAAAAACGCTCTCTGTCGTGGTTCTAGAAATTTTGAATACGGACTCGTCTAAAAACAAACATTCCTCCATCCTCTTCCGAGAAACTCTGAATGTCTAAAGTTCCGTACGTCTATATGCTGCCTGAGGCAACAATGTCCTTCGTAGCAAGCAAGCAATACAGACTCCCTATTCTTGTCAACAATCCCTAGGGCATAATGCAATGGCCTCATATTTACGCGGCCGATAATGAAATAGTAAAATTTTATTTTTTAAATAATCACTGTACACAACTTCCGGTGTTCCATGCCTTGAAAAAATTGATTTGAAATGTTCAATTACTTCATCTTGTAAACTGGATAGAAGTGTAATTTCTGTATATCGAGAATAATAGTCTGTGACAAGTAAATTGTAAAATTAAATAAATCCATAGCGACTTTTTGCCATGGGTGCTCAGGAAACTCTGAAAGTATTAATGTCTCATGCCGATCAGTTGATTCTTTTATACGCATTAATTTGTCTATGTCTTTGGACAATTCCGGCCACCATACTGATTATCGTGCCATTGCCAAGATGCCCCTAATTGATCTTCTTTAAAATGTTTTCTCGTAATGATTTTATAATAATAATTATTGCAGTTTTCATGAGAACACCATTCTCAACAGCAATTTCGGCACGATATTGCCAATAATCTTCTACAACAGATGACACATCCTTTTGTGCTGGCCATCCTTGCTTACTATAATTGATAAGTTGACAGCATGTTGAATTGTTTCGCTGACCTTCAACAATTTGTTTGTCTAGCTAGCATCTGTAGCTGGTAAACCATCAGTAATGACCGACGTATGCCTCAACCTCTTCTTCTAACTCTTCCAGTGGATTAGTTGAAAACAAAGGGACTAAAGGTTTATGGTCAGTTTCAAGAATAATTTCTATTCCCATAATAAAATTTTGAAAGCTCTCTCAAGCACCCATGTGAGTGCATACCCCTGTTTCTCAATTTGTGCCCAGTTATGTTGAGCCTTAGTTAAAGTTTTCCACGCATAAGTGCTAGGAAGATAAACATTATCCTCTCCTTTATGTTTCAATACTGGTCCAATTGCATATGACGATGAATTGGAAGTAATTATAGTTTCTCGAGTTGGATCAAACCAGGCTAAAGTTGGAATATTTATCAATTCTAGCTTGCTGGTGTTAAAAGTCTTATCCTGTTCTGAGCTCCAATTAAACTGATTTTTTTTGGACTAAAAATATGGTTAAGTGGTTTTGCCTTAGTTTCTGAATGGGGAATAAAACATACTAAATAATTAACGCTTCCTATTAGACTTCTAACTTCTGAAGTATTTTCTGAAAGACCCCATTTCTTTTATTGCTGTAATTTGTTCTTCATCTATTTGAATCCCTTTTTCATCAACAATACAGCCTATATATTTGTATCTAGTCACACAGAAAGTACAGTAGATTCAACGTGACTCCAACTTTGGCTAGACATTCCAAGACAATTAGTAATCGCTTATGTTCTTAAACTGTTTCTGCATATACTAAAATATCATCACTGTTAATCTGAGTGCCTTCTGCACTCAAAAAACTGAGTAATTTGCTTCAAAAGAACTGAGGTGCTGCTCATGTACCAAAAGGGAATCGTTTATATTTATAGAGTCCAAATGGGGTAATGAAAGTTGTTAACAGTTGTGATGATTTATTGAGATCAAATTGCCAAAACCTGCTATTAGCATCAAGTTTGGAAAAATACTTTGCTTTCCCAAGCTGTCCTAATACATTTTCAGTTACTGGCATTGGGTGTACTTTCCGTTTAACAAACTTGTTTTATTGCGTATAATCTACACACATGCGAATATCACCATTTGGTTTAGGCGCTGTCTCTAAACCAGCATACCAATTTGTAGACTTTTTTGGTTTTCGGATGGAACCTGCGACAACAGGGTGGCTTACATCACAAAATTTGAAGGTCTTGTACTTTGAATGCAGAACTTGAATGTGAAGCCGGATGATTCTTTGCTGATGGTGAAGTTGTTGGACACACTTCCTGAAGGCTGTGAAAGCCTGCAGCAAGCATGGTGGGCCAGGCCAGAGGATCAACAAACCATTTCTATTTTGATAGGAATATTGATGTCTCATGAAGTTTAGCAGACTCAACTGGCTATCACGAAGGAACTAACAGAGGCTCTGGTAGTGATTAAATCACAATCTAAATCAACATGTTCAAATCAAGGAAAGATTTACATGAAAAGAAACCAACGAATAACAAAACAAAGAAGAATAAAGGTAATTTTCATTGTCATAAGTGTAATCAGAAAGGTCACTTTAGACGTTTATGTCCGTTGTCTAAAAATAAGATTGGGAGAAATTATTCGAAGTAAACAATTGCTTTTACTGCTGAGATTTTATTGTTTTTTTGTGGGGGGGGGGTTTGAATTCTGGTGCAATGGATCATATGGCTTCCCAACAAGAATGATTTACCTGTTTGAAACTCTTTGCAAACCCAATTCAAATTTGAACTGGCAACAAATCTACGATAAATGCAGTTGGAGTAGGTAAGATCCACTTTGAGGCTGTAGTCAACAGCGTGTTGATTCTGTGTGTGATAGAAGATGTTTTGTATGTCCCTGACAGTGGAACAAAATATTTTGTCTGTTTTAATGATTCTTGATAAGCTAAAGCACTATCTTGGGAAATAACTAAGGTGTGCAGTATTCGGTATTGCAAGTTGTTCTTCGAGTTAAAGTACCCATGACCACAAACATCACAGGCTGGCTGTAAAGCAGAGTTTGAAGTTTTTGAATGAGAAATTGGGACACCAAAACAAGAGATATGTACAGCAATTTCTTGAGAATAATGGGGTCAATGAGACAGCAGATGACAGTTTTTGTGAATCTTGTGTCAAGTAAAAGCAACTCAGAAATACACATCAGTTTTTGGGCCACATATCCCTGCACCAACAAGGAAACTTTTGGAACACAAGTAAATGGTCGGAAACAAGGTGATCTTCCAATATAAGAATAATTCCTATGTAAGAATACTGGCGAACAAGACTAATCAGTCCTGGCCTTGATAAAGTTGGCAGAAATGCTGAAACTATATGTAACCCAAAAAACAATGTATAATAATGAAGCTTCATCGACCACGAAAACTGTCTGTTATTTTATAACTCGGAAATAGTTTTGAATCTCTGAGTCAACAGAGTATTGAACCAGGTGCGTTGATATATACTAATTTATGTGGGCTGATGGAAAACTCTTCATTGGAAGAAGAAAAATATTTCTTGTTTCACATAAGGTTAGACAAATTACATATTTTTGGAACAGAATGCTTTGTCCATGTTCCAGGTGTAAAGAGAAGTAAATTGGATGCCAAGTGACAACCTGGTGTCTTCATTGGATATTTGGAAGTTGTCAATAGCAATTATGTCTGGATGAAACCAGGAAAGCAGATTCATCATAGTACTCATGTTGTTTTTAAACCAGAAAAAGGCAGGGAACTGCTGGAAATGCTTTTTTCGTAGAATAAATATTTCTAGAAAGCTGATAGTGGCAATCTATGTAGATGACAGACTGGTTGCAGCAATGAGGAAAGATTACGTGCACAGAATTGGGAAGTGCCTTTGAGATAACCATTGAGCCAGTTGGTTATTTTCTTGGCATACACATCCATCGTCAGGTTGAAGTATTCATCTATATACATCAGGAGAGGTATGCTACAATGATTCTTCAACATTTTGGAATGGATCATTCAAATCCTGTCTACACGCTTGTAGAAGAATATGTGTCACCAGAAGAGACAGACAACTCAAAACTGTCAAATTTCCCTTATCGTGAAGCTGTTGGGTGTCTGATGTATTTGGTAGTTGTTTCAAGACCCATTACATCTGCTGTGAGCTACGCTTCACAATTTCCGGAGCAGGCTCATGAAAGACATTGGAGGCTTAATGACATTTCTTGAATATTAACGATATGCACTAATGTTTATTGTAAAGTTTTATGAAAGTGTTAAAAATAAAACTTTACTGTTTGTTACATGTGTGTTGGCAGTGCTGTGTTTCGTGTTTGGATCCCACCACTGTTACAACAGTTCTCTATTTTTTGTATTGTGGTGTAGTTTTTTTCAGACTTGGTTGTATGCATCAGTGTTCTCTCAATTAAAGTTACATTTTGTACAGATAAGTATTTGCTTCTGATTGAACATTGTTTCAACAAAAGGATCTTGGTCTCAACATTATCATTTAAATGGTATAAATATTCGTGTTATTTAGAAGACCATGAAAGGTAAGGAGATTGAGCATGTCGCAAATAAGGTGTGTCCATTCCCAGTTTATCCAGAACTCTGAAAAGGTTCTAGAGGAAAATCCATCCTCTTTTTGGAGCTACATAGTTTTTAAAAGGTCAATTCAAAGTGTACCAAAGCAGGTGAAATACGGTGAAAAAGAACGCAATGATCATTCAGATCTGACAAGTTATTTTGTAGAATAGTTTTCATCTGTATGCTGAAAAGATATAGTGAAGTCTGAAGCTCCTTCCAGAAAATTGCAGGTTAACCTTTCTAAGTTTTTCAAATTTGAGGTATACACTGTCATCACTAAACTGTACAAAGCCTAGTGGGTCATATGAAATGCCTACAATTGTATTATAAAGATGATTTATGTCGCTTTAAAAGTTATTTTCTACTTATCTCTTTCTTGTGGGAAGTTTCCAACTACTTGGTTATGTTAACCATGAAGAACTATAGGCGTATCACCATTTGGTCAGCCACTTCCAAACTTCTCAAAAAGTTGATCAACTGCCACCTCTCACCTGTGTTGGAGAACATCCTACCATTAGAACAATATGGTTTCATCAGAGAACGATTGGATCACATAAATCTTGTTGAGTACACCTAAGATATAGTGGACAGTTTACAGGATGGTGCTGAAGTTGGCATAATATTTACCAAGTTTGCAAAAAATTTAATCCTAGTGAGTAAGCTGCATCAAGTGAGGATTTCAAGGTCACTTCTGAACTGGCTTACAGACTCCTTACTTCACTGTAAACTTATAGACAAGTTCTCTCAAAACTAACAGTCTTATGAATTTGTCTCTACATTGGGTGTGTCATGTGTCACACTCATTCTCTTTATAAATGATAATTATAAAAATTATGAACATCAAAAATGTTTGTTATTTGTAGATGATCTCAAAATTTATTTGGTTAATAGAACTGCATATAATAATAAATTATTATGAGAGAAGTTATTTAGGTTGCAAGAGTGGTGTAATAATTAACTATATGGAATTAAACTTATTTCATACCATTTTTATGTGGAGAAAAGATTATGACAAATAGGAACCAATTTGACCTTGAAACTCTTCATTGCAATATTTAATCAAATTTGTGTGTCATTGTAACATTTTATTGTTCACACAGCTGATATGAATTCCAACTGGTCAGGCAGGCATCTTGTGTGAAATAGTCAACTATATTTTAGTCACAATACATTTTTTATTTGCTACTAATATTATTTTGATAAATAATTATATCTATTATAGATGCCCCAAAAGTAATAACCTATTTTTTACTAGCTAAAATAGGAAGTTACTTACTGAACATAAAATAAATATTTATGCCCTACAATTATAAAACTAAAATTTAAAACACTTGCAGCATGTTTTAAATATGATTAAAATGAAGTCATTTTTCTAGAGGTGTTTGATCAAGAGTAAAATTGTATTATTAGTCCTTAAGGGTGTTATAGTCAGTAAACAAGCTTTCAATGAAAACCTTAGAAAATAAACATGTTTTATTATCTATATCTATTATTTTCAGTTGTTCTTGCCATTAACTTCTTTATTTTTGATGAAATTTTATCACAAATATTTACAAGAGAATTTTGAAGAATTGACCTAAATTTAATTTGAAATATTTATAATCTTCTTCCCTTGGCTCTACAGCTGTTAGAAAGGGTGACTGTCATCATTCATAACATATTCCGAATTTTTTTGAGTCACAGGGTTAGTATAGTGAATCTCCATCGGCCATAACCACAGTTTTCTTGATCATAACAAGGAGTGCAAACATCAATGTCCATGTCAGGATTAAAACCCAGGACATTTGTGAGATGTGAGATCAGCAATATTTATATAAGAAATTATATTCTGCATTTTACTTTAGAGTTGAGGGACTGTTTTTGAGGCAATTGTAGAAAATATTGATGAGACAAAAAAATAATTTTTAACTATTTTATCTTTTTATTACAGACACTGAATGTTTATTTTGGTCCTTGCATGGATAATTGTACATTGCTATGCCACTCAAACACTTCATATGCTGTGTTTCGAAATGTTGGAGCATCCTGCATAGTCCCAATCTCATCCTGTCAGATTACCATTTGTTTGGTCCACTTAAAGATGCTTTAAGAGGCTGTCGATAAGCACAGATCAACAGGTGAAGGAAGCAGTGCATATGTGGCTTGCTGCGCAACCAAAAACTTTCTTTCAGAGGGTATTGGAAATTTGTCCAACTGTGGAACAAGTACATTGAAAAGATGGTGACTATGTTGAAAAATTATATCAAGATTATATTAAGATCGTGTACTCTTCTTGTAAAAAATTATAAAAATTGATTGCAGTTACTTATTGACTTACCCTCATATAGCACAGTCCAGCAGTCACTGTTAACGTTAAGGAGCATCAACATCAGACACCAGAAATGACGTCTTTTAATTGTGTTTCAAGTGCCAGCCAGGAGGAAACAGGATTAACAGTGCTCGCCAGATAAATCTCAAATCAAGCATCTGATGTGAGAATGCTGTAGTGGTAGTACTCTGGCAATTTTGTTAGTTTATGTAACTTTTTGTATTACCTTCCACTCTTAAATTCTTGTTTCCAATATTTCAAAGATTAATCTCAATATTCATCTGTCTTATAGTAAGGCCCAGTAATGGCTCTGAGGTGATGAAAAATTTAATCTGTTTGTATTATAATTGAATCCACCATATGATATTTGCTATCAGTTTTACATTAATATATGTAAATTTTGTTCCGATATTCAATCTGAATTATTAAGTTAATTCCCATCCCCATCAAGATAAAGTTCATAACCATCCATTAAAGTTAATTCAATTTCATAATTAAGAATTTATGTAAAGTGATAATTAAATCCCTCATACACTACTTAATTCATTACAACTAACATGTTATAATTGAGGAGAAAAATAATAATTACAATAAATATATTATAAAATTTAACAAATATAAGTTATTGTAATAATGAAAATAAAAAATATAGGCCTAAGAAAAGAATTAGAATCATTTTTATTGGTACAAAAAACAAAAATAACAACAACTGCCCTGATTGCAATTATCAAAATATTTACTATAATATTACAATTGAAAATAGAAATTAACCATAGCAAAATTTAGAAACAATTAATTTATTTTATTCATCCAAACTCTTATATTCCAATTATAATTATGAGTGGTAATATTGCCATTCACTCATCTGAAAAATTAACAAAAAATAATTCTTACATTAAATTTTCAGAAATTTGTATAATTTGCCATAACAGTATTATTACAACACCCTTTGGGAATATCTAATAACACTCTTAACAGCATCATAGCTTTTGCATTCAAGAATTTTCATGTCGGATCATAAATTACTTGAATGAGAGAATGTGTTCCAACACACATCACATTTATATGGTTTATCCTAATGTGATTAGTTAGGTGATCTGGCTGTATGAATGATGTATCACACTCATCACATCATTGGTATGGTTATTCACCAATATGAATTGTAATGATATTTATTAAACCAGCTGATAATGAAACTGTTTTATTGTGCTCAATTCATTTGTATAGTTTTTCAACTGTGTGAATCCTCATGTGCCTTGTTAAGTGACCTGAATCTGAAAATGTTTTAAGGCATTCAATACATTTGTAAGGTTTTTCACCTGTATGTGTCCTCATGTGTTTTGTTAGAGTTCCTGATTCTGAGAATGTTTTAAAACACTCAAAACATTCATATGGCTTTTCACCCGTGTGAATCCTCATGTGCCTTGTTAGGTGACTGGATTGAGCAAATGATATTGCACACTCGGCACATTTGAATGGCTTTTCACCAGTGTGAGTCCTCATGTGGTCAGCTAGTTGATTGGATTGTGTGAATAGCTTATCACACTCAACACATTTGTATGATTTTTCACCAGTATGAATTTTCATGTGCCTTGTTAAATAATATGATGCTGAGAATGTTTTATCACACTCCACACATTTAAATATCTTTACACCAACATGAATCCTCATGTGCTTTGTTAAACTAGATGCCACTGAGAATGTTTTCTTACACTCAAGACATTTGTATGATTTTTCACTTTTGTGAGTCATCATGTGTTTTGTTAGAGTACCTGATTCTGAGAAAGTTTGAAGGCACTCAATACATTTGTAAGGTTTTTCACCAGTATGGCTCCTCATGTGTATTGATAAATCAGATGATTGTGAGAATGCTTTGTTAGACTCAACACAACTAAATGGCTTTGCACCAGAGTGAATCACCAGAGTGTCTTGGTCGGTGACTAACTTGTGGAAATTTTAAATTACACTCATTCGTGTGAATATATATTTGAGCATTTTGTTAAGTTAGCTGAATCAGACATTGTTAGTTTAGTTTCTTTTTTTTGCTTTTTAACATTAATGTACATTTATATATTATTTTGTACAGTAATCAGACTTCAGATATATTATGAATTTAATTTTATGTTATTGTGTTACTTGAAATACATCTATCGTTTTTCATAAAATAATAACAATTTCTGTTTTGATTGAAATTTGTCTTATTTGACAATTGTTTTATACAATTTTATTAATGTCAACATTTTAAATTATTAAAATTACCTTTCAAGATATTATATAAGGAACTGAAAACAAAGTACCTTAGGTAACTGATGTAGCAGTTTTTTAACACATTGACCTAAAAACAAACAAATCATCTTGAGATTAACACAGAAAATTTGGTTGTAAATTACCATTACATCATAATGACACAATAGTATACATTCTTATATATTTCATTACAGACAAGTAAATATCTACCCTTCAACTCTAATATGCATACTGAAGATCAAAACCTAGTGGTAACAGTGATTTTCACTCTCAAAGATGTCAAAATGCAACTACTGAAATACTGGACAGATGTAAAATTTCATCAACAAAACATAATTTAAACATAAGATGTACAACATGATTTAATTAAATATGTGTTGAATTCTGTGTACCTTCATTTTGGAGAAATTGGTTAGCAAATGGAAAAGAGAATATGAGAATCTAGTATTATTTGATATTACACAGAACCTATTGAGCATCTGGGCTTTAAGGGTGTGAACTTAATCTTTAATTATTTATTTTACCCCACAAATTAGATTACACATATCACAATATTATTTTAATGTATATGGGTAAATATATATCTATTTCTATCATTAAGCAAAAAGTTTATGCTAATTTTTAACTATGTTAATGTGTTCTGTGAGTTTATGAAACACTGAAATACCAATAGAATTCAATATTCCTTTATGTCTTTTGATAATTTTTTTACTTGTTACTATAGATTGTTTTTTGTTTCTTTATAATTTTTTAAATAATTCATAAATCATTATTTCCAAATGTAGGATCTGTCTACTCATCTATAAATATTATCATTTGATAAAGATTGCATTTTGATATATTTTTTAGTATAAATTTATTAATGATAATAAAGATAGCCAAATACAGGCAAAAGAAGTGATGGCATAAATGTGTGATATTTATATCATTACTTCTTTTATATGTATTTGGCTATCTTTCTTATTATTAATTTTCAAAACAGATGTAAATTTTTCATTTTAAATTTATTAATGATTAACCAACCAAATTCTTGTTAAAGAATCACTTTAGGAAACCTATGATCGATGGGCTTAAGACCCATTAGAAAGATTTGATTTTATTACCTGTTGGTAGTCATTACCATAATATGACCAAAGTTTTTAATAAATGTCTTACAAAATTTTGTGATAAAAAATTTAAATTACACATTCTAAAAAAAATATTTTGCAAAATACTCATATTGATGAAGCTGACACACTAACTTGCGATTTCGTTTTTATAAAATACTTCAATACACTTGACACTAAAACTTAGTGGAAATAATTGTACTGTTTACTACTTTTCTTCTTCCTCATTTCTCATTTCTAGACTTCTAGTTCAGGTTGTGAATAATGACTTCCACTCCATCGATTCAAGCAACATTTATTCTACTTTTCCTCCCCTCTTCTCTATAATCTCATTAACCATATACATGAACCTCTTTCTAGGCCTTCTCTCTTACTTTCTCAACAAATACTCATTTTTGAATGCTATCTCTACCATTCCCATCAAGCGTCCATACCATTTCTACTTACTGACTTGAAGCTTTTTTTTTACAGTTTCAGGAGGAATCCAGTTTTTTCTCTGATTTCATACCTTTCTTTGCCTTTCCAATTATTCTTTAAAGTAACTCTACTATACTTCTTGAATTCCACTTTCATCATGTTTTGTTGCTGTCCGTGTGCCCACTGCTAGTTACATTGACTGTGGAACTATTTTACATTTCCCTGGAACTTCCTTGTTGCACACTAGTCCTCTCACAGCTTGGTAAAACCCATTAGCTTGTTGGATTCTCTTTCTAATTTTCTTGCTTATTGTTTTCATCTTTTGTAAGTATATTATCCTAATATTTGAAGCTATTCACAGCTTGTAATGGTTTTCCCTTTATTTAAATATTCCCTCTTCTGTGCATCTTTCCTTTTATCATCACATCCATCTTAATCTTCTCCAAATTATTTTGTCTTATGATTTCAAACAGTTACTTGTTAGTCCTCCCATATAACTATGTCATCTGCAAAGAGAAAGGCCTTTGTCTTTTTACTTCCCAATTTCAGTTACACACTTGTGAATTTTGTCCATGACAGTGATGCTAAGTGAACAATACACTTGTTGAAGTTGTGCTTCCACATTAAGCAAGTTTATTGGTTCTATCGTTATAACTTTTACTTCTGTGCTGCTTCTTTTTATCAATGAATCGCAGACCAGATGTCATGGTACTCTGTCGTATACCTTCTTAATGTATATAAATGTCACCAAATGAACTCTCATCTATTCTCCACAATTATATAATAATACTACAATACCTATAGTGATACCAATACTCTGGTCCAACCCATAATATACTACATTTGTAATTCCCCTGCACAATTTCCAATAGTGTCTAATATTTAAATGTGGAATAATATAGCACCAAATTGACCTGCATTTGTAACATGAAAGTATTTCTCCTTCACACATAATTTAAACAAAGTTAATTTTTGGAATAAATCATGCATGATGGCAATATTTTATGCAGGGTCTTGCAGTAGATTTTCGCAGTATCATGTCCCTTAAATATTTTTTCTTATGTTGATTATGAATTTTTTAAATAGTACCCAAATTGTACAAATACTGTTTTTGTTTTGAAAATATAAACTACTTTAAAATAAGATTTTTAATTACTGAATGGTTCAAATTTTGTTGCTTATGCCACCTGATGTGGCTGCCGCTGTGTACTGCCACAGCACACTCGTGTGCTGTTAGCTCTGTAGTAAAAAAAAGAGGCAGTTTGTTGAGCTGTAAAGGTAGTGCAGGGATGTGAAATGCAATATTGCACATGTGCATTAGTCATTCCAGGCAAATCGGAGCTCCAGCGACTGTTGCAGTCACATGGCCACAGCTGCATTAGCAGAAGTGAATAACCCAGAAAGTGGGCAGTTTAAAGTATTTGATATTGAAGTAGAAATTACCACTTTTAAACCCCAATTATAAAAGTTCTTAAAATTAAGAAAAATTAATTCTTCCTAAATTAATTTGTGTGCTGTAGCACATGAACACATATGCACCAGCCACACCACTGGTTCTAAAGCAATATATTGTAGTTTCACATACAGATGTATGTGTGGCCTTTACACGCGCTCAATGTTTTAAGCTATGGACTTACAACACCAACAGGTATTTTATATTTACTTCCCGGATTTATTTTGTAGAGTATCAGAAATTTTAATGTTTACAGTACATACAGAAATTGTACAAGTAGTGAAGCAAGTTGATACCTGTAGATACAGGGATTTGTGAAAATTGGTTTAACATTTCTCACCTTAATTTCTATATGTCATAACTTCCTAAATTCCATTAAAATTCACTTGCACTGTTTCTTAATTTACTTTCCATGTTTAATTCCTGAAATAAAAAATTAAATCTAAATAAAATTATTCTCATACAATGAAAAATATATTCAACAAATTGTGATCGGCCTATTTATATTGCATCGGCAATTGTAACAGTAACAAAGGCCAATGTATCTTTGTATTATGATAGTCTCTAAAATGTGTTTGTTCAATCATTTTGCAAATAAACCTCTTCAGGTTGAAGTTTAACAAAATTTTGATAGTTTTGGCCAAAAAGTTCACAATGAAACGTAGTTTATTTTCCATAAATAAATATATTTTATCTGACTTCAAATTGGCTGTTGTTTATTTATAAGTTGTCTCAATAGTCAGAATATTTATAGTATTATTTTGAAAAGTTATTTCCAAAAGTTTAGATAATACTGCATATAAGTGTCAGCTGACATCTTCAACTATGAATATGATAAATCCAAAAATGTGATGTACAGCATCAACTGCATACATAATCTATCTTTGCACTTAACAAGTATGCAATAAAATATTAGTGGCATCATGTTTCTGCCAGAAAATATCAATCTGTAGAAAACGGTAAAACTGAAAGCAAGATTAATTCCTGGCAATAAAATTCTTAAACTGCAATGAAGAGGGACATTTTTTAAAGAATTAACCTGCAATTAAGAAAACAACTTGCAACATAATTGTAATAGAGGAGAAAGGAAGACTTATTCTGATTGCAAATATACAAAATGGGCAAATTACAACAACTGTTTCATTGAGAAATCACTAATGTAAAACTTAAAAGGTGTTGATGTTTGCAGAACAAGAAATGAAATATAAATGAGTAGAAACAGTAAGCTGCGTAGAAACTCCGACGAAATAATTCGTAATTGAAGTCTAAATTTTGCATGGATAGATCATGCACTTCTCATTCAACTGCTGAATTTGACATGCTGACTGATATCTGTATTGATAAGAGTGGTAAAAAAGAGAAAGACTAAGGTTGTAGATACAGTTAGAAGTATGAAAATAAACTCTGTAATATTCCTTAATGTGATATACGCCAAATCTAGCTCAAAATTAATTGACAGTATATATAATCACAAAAAAAACGATGAAATACTTTTCAAAAAACTTATAGTACACATTATGAAAAACAATATGGAATCATGATAACAAATTACATTTATATGGAGGGTTTAGGTTCGTAGGTGAGATGGTAATATCAGAATTACTGGGATCTATTAAAGCATTCACATCTCTATATCGTAAAACGTAAAATAGAAAATGTTAAACGGTAGAACCAAATATAGCAGAATTTTAGTGACATGATTGAAGGAAAATTAACCTCGCATCAGAAGCCGAAGAAAAGGTCATTGCTCAGTATTTCTTCCAAACCTCCTCAAAATCAAAATCATAAAACGTATAAAAACGTTAAATCTTGGCAGCTTTTTGCCGTGCAATCTTTTAAACATTACAACAACAAACCTGCTCGTAACCCCCTGAATTACGTATAATTCATATACGCTATTGTTATTTAATGATCATCAGCAACATTATTTAATTATTTTACACTACAGAGTTGATAATTAAAATACCTAATAAATCTGTGAACATTTTCCCAGTGTTTGGTAATATTACTGACTCAGTGTTGGCAATGGTATTATGAAAAATCATCGGAATGATGCAGCTGTGTTTAACAAATATTTTCTTCGTAAGGTATTTTATTTGAGGTACTTGCCAAATGAATAATGCCTATCTATCATGGGACCATTTCGAATTCTATGCAGGTTAGTTTTTCATACTACACGAATAGTATTTACGTATTCTAAAAACTACCCAATTAATGGAGCATGTTTGATGTAATATAATTAAAGAACGTGATACTAACAATAGAGTAAAAATTATATAATTTCAGAGGATAAGATTTTTCAAAAATGTGGACGATAAATTGATTTGTAAAATTTACTTTAATACACTATTAGCTCGTGTAACTCGAGCTACATTTAGTGTCAGAATAATGTCAAAATGCAGTGATATGAATATGGGGTATGTAATATAAATTTTTTACTTCCACTCCTTATTGACAAATGGTGTAATTTACAGTGAAAGAGAAACTTTAATTCTTCAGAAAAGAGCTGTTTTTTCAAGAATGCCACACACAAGCTTTCCAAAAAATGGGCATACATGCTTGTGATAAATAATAGTAATTTATTCATATTGTATGTGCAGAATTCAATAGCAGAAACCAAAATCAAGTAATACAAATATGTAAAATACTGGCAATTGTAGTCCTTTATTGTAATGGGACAATATATTACAGATAATTTATAACAGATAAAAGATAAAGACATGAAATAAAAAAATGGTTTAATGCAATTCATGACTCATTTCACTCCGATGAATCCCATTGACTTTCCTTCATAGGGCCCATGGAATATGAACATATTACCAGATTCCAAAGTTCTTTCATCCAGTTACCCATAATAGGTGTGGACAGAGTTCACTACAGTTATTACTAAGATTATGGCATCACAAAATCATGCATTCTAGTCACTGTTTAAAATTTCTATTTCTCCTTCCATTATACAATCCTTGATAATTACTTTTTGAAGTGTGGCAGGTACAGTTATCACTAGATTGTTTATATTCATAATTGAATTATATATACATTAGATTTGGAAATCACCTACTTGCTTTTGTAAAATGAAATATTAGAACATTTTTAGATGTTTTTGTTATGCTAATGTACAACAATTCATTAAATTATATTTTATTTGTTTACAGGCCAATCATTTAAGCATCATCTATATCAATTACTTGAAGCTTGGTTTTGGATAATACATATTAAATGTAAAAGTAGAGTGGAAGGAACTTAAACCTACTTGGCACAGAAAACTGTCAAAATAGAAGTGAAATAAAACAATTATTAGACTTTCAATTGAAAAATGATTTACCATTTCATATTTTTATAGTGATTTGAGTTATATTTCCAGTTAGTCAATTGTATAAAAAAATAGTTTCTACATGTTGAGCCAATAACAGTCAATTTGAGCAAACACATATTTGCCAAAGAGTTACAAAGAAACCAATCATGTCAAAATCATTCAGTTTAGAAAAACCATCAAATATTCATGCAATAGAAAATCCAACCAGATGTATTGAGTGCCATAAAATATTCACACAGTCCAGTTGTCTAGCAATACACATGAGGATACACAATAGTGAAAAGCTATTTGAATGTGTAGAGTGCTTCAAACCATTCTCACAATCAAGCCATTTAAAGGACCACATGAGGATTCACACAGGTGAAAAACCATACAAGTGTGTTGAATGTAATAAAGCATTCTCAGTATCATCTGATTTAACAAGACACATGAGGGTTCACACAGGCGAAAAACCATACAAATGTGTTGCGTGTGTGAAAACATTTTCTGTATCATCTGATTTAACAAAACATATAATAATTCACACTGGTGGGAAACCTTACCAATGTGGAGAGTGTGGAAAAACATTTGCACGATCAAGTACTTTAAATAACCACATGAGAACTCATACTGGGGAAAAACCATTTAAATGTGTTGTATGTGATAGAATGTTCACACAATCCAGTTGCCTAACAGCACACATGAGGATTCACACTGGTGAAAAGCCTTTCAAATGTGTTGAGTGCTTTAAAACATTTGCAGTTTCAAGTAAATTAACAGACCACATGAGAATTCACACAGGTGAAAAACCATACAAATGTATTGAATGTTACAAAGCATTTACAATATCAAAAAGTTTAAAAGAACACATGAAGATTCATACTGGAGAAAAGCCATATAAATGTGCTGAGTGTGATAAAGCATTCTCACAATCTGGACACCTAACAAACCACATGAGGTTTCATACTGGGGAGAAACCATATAAATGTGTTGTTTGTGAAAAACCATTCCAACTATCTTATGATTTAACAAAGCACATGAGAATTCACACTGGTGAAAAACCATACAAATGTATAGAGTGTTATAAAACATTTGCAATTTCAAAAACTTTAAAGGAACACATGAGGATTCATACTGGTGAGAAACCATACAAATGTGATAAATGTGGTAAAGCATTTACACAGTCAAGTACTTTAAGATGCCACATTAGAATTCATGATAGGAGTAGTCATACAATTGTCAAGAGTGTGGCAGAACATTGTCAGTAGTGATTGGCAAGTATGTATATTCTGAAATTTAATTTTAAAGTCTTTTAGTGTTAAAAGTAATATTGGCATTTTTATGTATCTTCTATGTGTAAATATTTAAAATATAGGTTTGCACAGATATGTTCTGTCCTTTTCACTGTAGATTTTATGAATTCTCATCATTACAATAACTGTCAACCAATTGAATTAAAATTTTAGCATCTGAAGAATAATGACAAGATGATCTAGACAATATTGTATTCTATTTTTGCAGTGTCATCTCCTACCGTCGGACTTCTTTTCTATAGGTATAGATACAGCATGTATCTTCATGTCATATTACCATTTCTTAATTTATGAACCTCTAAACCAATAAAATATTCTGCATCTTTATATGTTACTTTAAACTCCTTTTATAGCCCAAGAAAATATTTACTAATTTCCAAAGTAGTAAAAACTTGTAGTATTTACTACTGATTTTACACAAATTGCTATTGAATTTTATAATAAATAATATCAGCTGCTCGAACGTGAAAAATGCCACCACAGGCTTCCTTGTGATTAGATAAAACTTGAAATAACCCTAATTTTAAATTGCAAAACTCCAGAATAGAAACCTGACAGCTTACTGTTGAGAAGATCTCTGTCTTGGGAGTTGCAGCAGTGATGGAATTACCTGCCCATGTTTTGATCCCACCTCAGGTTGGCATCTCATCCTCTCAGCAACGATACTTTTTTGAAACTGTCTCTGAATGTAATATTATTCTTATATAATGAAATTCATTTCAGAAAGGTAAAATATTTATGTTTTTATAAATCCTTACTTTGTCATCAATTTGAAACCAAATTGGTGTGTATCTAATTTCGATATCCCCAAGATTTTTTAGTGCTAAAGCATCGTATTAATCTTTAGTCAACTATATGTCGGTAATAATTTAACTTACAAAAGTTTATCAACACTTGGATTAAAATATGTTTTAATGCATTATATTGTTGACTAATGCATGAAGTTTTATAGGTAGAAGCTGCTTTCTGCAGTACATAATGGAACATAATAAAAAGTCGAGTTGAATAATTATTTAATTCCTAACCAGTTGTTTGGTGGTTCACTCCATAAACCTTTCTACTCCTATATATATGGATTTAACACAGTATTGGTCTGCTGTATGAGACCTAAAGAATAACAAACATTATCGGAATTACAAAGACGTTTAGTTACAGAAGAACTGAGGTCGGTGGATTCTGCTAAAAATAACGATACTGTTGGTCTTGTGGCTAAGGTCTATTTTGAGAGAAATCAAAATACAGGCAAGACTTGTATTTCAAAATCTTATAAAATGATAAAATAAACAGGAAGAAATACAAATGGGTGTTGTTGGCATTGGTATACCGTGCAACAGTGTTCAGTCCTGAAGTTCAACTGAATGAATCTAATTATCTTCAACTTTGACATGAAAGACTTGGTCATTTAAATAAACAACGTGTAAAAAGGTTCTTATTCTTTTTAATATAATATAAAAATTATTAAATTTTTGTATTTGCAACAGATACAAATATGACAACAGTCACCCGAAATTCAGACGGAAATCCTTAATCTGATCAAATGTAGGAACAGAACGTGTAGTTGGATTTAATAAACTGAAAAATTGTATTTTTACTATGAATAACCGTGAAAATTTATCAATCGGTACCGGTTTTTTAGAACTGAAATAATTGCTAATTAAATTTAGATTTGTATAAATCTCTATTGAAATTATTATTTCGTGTGTAGTCACAGTTTTTAAAAATATACAACGCCTAAAAAAGTTTTATTTTAAATTTTTCATTCATAAAATGTAATATTTGTGTATAATCAATTTAATGATTTTCGCTATTGACAGGTCTGTTTTGGTTTTATGATTAGGTTTTAAGTTATTTTGTTGGTGGTGCAGTCTAGTCTTCAGATTAGTGGGTGTGTGACCCACCGCCCTTAGACCCTGGGAACTATAGAAGTGGCTAGTGATGAGCGGCGTGAGGGTTTGCGTTCGTCAGTGCTGCTGAGCGGGAACTTACTGCAGTCGCCGTCGCGTGGAATCATTAGTAGATGTTGTCAGGTATAGTAATAACCTTTGTTGTTTATTCTTTTGTATTTGTTTTGTTTCGGAATTCTTATTGCTTCGTCTTTGACCTCTCTCGTCCATCTAAACTGTTCCTCTATTCCTAACTCCGTTTCTCAAAGCCGATCTAGACAATGGAAAACGCCATAACAACATCTACTAAAATGTTTTTGTGGAAACGCGTTTTCGGAAAGGGAAGACGAAGTATGGCGTTCACCCCATAAATAGGAGTTGGAAGTTTTTATGGAATTCAGAAATTTAAGAAATTATAAACTCGGCTTATGGAATATACAAGGTCCATCCGACCCCCCTGCGGTGTAGTGGTCACTCTCGCTGGCTCGCGTTGCAATGTCTCCTCGATGGGAACTCACAGAACGCGAAGCAATCAGGCTCCGATTGGAACTAACAGTGAGCGGTTAGCAGTTCAGACTCCGAGAGGAACTCGTAGAGAACAGGTCAATGTTTGGTCTCCGGAATAAAGTCTCAAAACTAGTCTTGCATTTGCAAGAGAGATCGCGGAGCTACCAGTTATAAAGGTGTCGCATCCGTTTAAAGCCACGTCCTGAGATTACATATCTCATGTCTCGAAGACAATAAAGTTGTTAAGTTGATTTTAAATCTGGATAATTAACTAAAAATATTCAAAAATTATCTGGTACTCTAAAAAAAAAGGAATGACGTGTATGTTACATTATGTCGCCACATCGTGGGACGTAAGGCATATTCGTTTATTACAATACATATAAATGTCCGTTCGATTACGTGCTCCAGAGCATAGTCTCGCTTGACGAAGAAAAGGCTGGACCTTAAACACCAACTGCGAGTAAAAGAGAAACCCCTTGATAATAGCTGTCATTGCCGAGGGTCGTGCCAAAATAAATTCTAGGTCAATTTGCTACACCAGGACTGTTTTCTGCCATCTATTTCCGTGCTGTTTGCTGAAAGCTAAAAACCGTAATTATTTCAGGAAAAAATTTCCTCGGCCTTGTAGCATCTTGAACTGTTTTTCAAAACAATATGTTGTAAATTACCTCCAAAAACTAATCAGCCCAACCACCAAATAAAATGTTATTTTAAATAACTATATCACCGGGTTGACTGACCGTTAAATGTTGATAGTTGAAAGTAGAAATAAAAACCTATTTTGACGATCTTGACGATGTTTAAAATAAATATATTTGTTGATAGCTTAAGGCAACTAACGTGCCATAATCATTCTTTAAAATACAAACGATAAAATAGAATGACGAATCTCTTAATCATGTAATATATAAAAATGATAATATAAATGGATTTACATATTTACATACCTAAAATATTTTTTATAGAAAAACTAAAACAATTTTAAAATAGGTGGATAAAGATTATATATATATGATTGTATGCTAAAGTTTTATTTTGTTGCCAGTTGACCCGACGACGTGTTGTAGAGCAAGTGAATATTTTTGTTACTACAAAGTACACTGTACGGATTATTTTAATATTGTTTTTAGTTTTTCTATTTTAAATATCTTGGGTAGGTAAAAATGTAAATACATTTATATTATTATTTAATTTTTCCATAATTATTTGTCATTACATTTTATCGTTTGCATTTTGAAGGATTATTTATTGCGCCTAAACCTCGTAAACAGAACGTCGGAAATATTCATTCGAACACGTTTTTGGTCTGACGTGAGCAAACGGATCAACAAACACGAGGGAAGCTTTCTCATGCCTAAATCTTGATTCAATATGCGACAAACTAGTTCTTTGGACATATTCATAGCGTCTACTACCTCTCACTTTAATTCAACGGCTGTGTAGCACCATTTGGTGACCCTGAACGATGTTATCGTCAGTGGTTGCATTTTTGGAGGCACCGAACGTTCATCGTCTCCCAAGTTGGTGCGGCAACATTTAAATTCAGCTGCCAAAAATTTCGTCGTGTTAAATGATGTTGCAGAATCCCCGTAAAATAGCGTCCAATTCGTATAGACGTATTACATTTTAAAAACAAATATTTAATGACACCTCTATACTCGATTGTTTCCATTTTCACATCGACTCACTCATACGATTGTCAAACAACAACTGTGGGTCCAAAATGGTTGTATTTTGGTGAATGCCTTTCGAGTAGAGATGGGCAGCCGTTTATTTCAGTGACCGGATCGGAACCACTCGCTCTGTCATTTTCATTACTCACCGCTCCTTTATATATATATATATATATATATATATATATATATTGTAATGCCTTGAAGGAAATTTATTGTTGCTGGTTAATGGGCTTGGCCGTCGGGAGCGAGGGACGCGCGGGTGGCCTGTCGCAAGATAAATCTGTTAAGGCAGGCATTGTTTCTGATTAATGGCCTGCACAGGTCACTTGTTGACTTAGGATGGAGGGTGCAGTTTGGGCGGTCTGAAGAATTTTAGAACAGCGCACGTGTGAGTGAGGCTGAGAAGACAAGTCTAAAGTAATTGAGGGTGCAGTTTGGGCGGTCTGGAGAATTTAGAACCGCGCACGTGTGAGTGCGGGGGTGCGAATACAAGTTCAAAGTAATTGAGGGTGCAAAGACAAATTAGACCTGTCTCAATGGTCGACTTTGGGACAAGACAGAGGAGCGAGCTATTTTTGCTAAATAAGGTACTGCAGCTGCAGAATGTAAATCTCGGGATAATGGAGAAACTGTCAACGAGCAGTTGCGACGTAGTTTTGGAACAAAGGATAAGAGAAGGGACTGTGATATATAAAGAGAAGATAAGATTTTGGAAGTTAGTTAGAGTGGGAGAGGGAGCTGTGAGCACCGAAGTCAAGAGGGGAGTGAGAGTTGTGGAGGCGTATGGCGAGCACTGAGTATGGAGAAATTTTGCAGCCTGCGAGAGAAATAGCAAAATTATTCAACGATAAACATTTTTGTATGCAGAAATTTAATCTGTTGTAATATCAAAATTTGACCACTGTCTTCGATGGTAGAAGACCAGGTCATTGCATCCAGCGTCGAGTAGTTTCACCACGAGCAAGTGAGATGCCCTTCACGAACGGAGAAGCAGCTTTCATCAAACCAACCATGTGTGTTAGAGTCAGTGTTTAAACGTCCAGTCTATAAAGTGTATGTGTAATGAACGAGCCAAATGTTCCTGAGTAATCGTAAGTTGAAATTTCATGCTATTAATATGTGTAAACGGAATTAAAAGATACAGTCAGATATCGTTCTTTTCTTTTGTGTTAATAAAATAAACTCTTTTAAATTTAGAATCAATCTGGTAGATTAAGTTCGTTAATAAGTTTCGTCGATGTTAGACGATTAAATATTTCTGTTTAATTTAAAGATAAATGTTGGGTTCTTTGATTATTTAAGTGTTCTGTCCGTTATCAAACCCAGTAAAGACTCATGAGAGATTGAGATATTTTTTTATTATATTAAATTGTATGATTTCAAGTTTTGTTAAATAAATGTTTGTTTTAAAGTCTATAATTGTTCATTTAAAAAGCCTATCATATTTAATTATAACATTTTGGCTACCACAGCGTGGGACAAATTAGAAGTCTCCGGTAGTTTATCACAATATATATATTGTAATGCATTAAATAATGTAATGCATTAAATTAGAGGCATTGGCTCGGAACAGCACACGAGTGGTGAAGAGAAAGCGTGTGAAAAATGATTAGGGGCTCTTTGAAGAAGCAAAAGACATTTATCTCCGACTAGGGAGATTTGCCGTCAGAAGCGTAACTTGGAAGGACGGTTTCTGTCGGAAGAAATTCGTCATGACGCACGTGTGGAGCGAACGAGATGTATGGGTCTTTGAAAGACATCGAGTTAGGATAAATGACCTGACAGTTGCCGTATTTGCTTGGGACAAGAAAGGAGGCCGTAACTTGAAAAGATCGGGAAACGGCGATTTGTTATAGGAAGTGCTGGTCAAACGGACAAGGGTAAATTGCAAAGTAATTGCAATGAGACGTGACGAAGGGCCTAGCAGCTGCAAGGGAAATTAGGGTCGCGCACTTGTGAAGCACGGAAAGGAAGGACTCCAGCGGCAAGAAAGTAAATCTCGTTAATGGGATGCTGTCACATTAACCATGGCGACGGACTTTTGAACTAGGAGAGGAACCGGGATGCTAGCTGTATATATAGAGGAATATTCTATTGTTATAGTGAGTGTGGATTTGGACGTAAAGTGAGGAGGGGGAAAGAGGCAGTGTGGATTTGGACGTAAAGTGAGGAGGAGGAAAGAGGCAGTGGGGAGTTGGACGTAAAGTGAGGAGGAGGAAAGAGGCAGTTTGGAGGTGGACTTAGAGTCGAGAGTTAGTCGTGAGTTAGACGTGAGTCGGCAGTCAGTAATGAGTGTGGAGCCAGCGTGCTGTTTGGAATTAGACTTATAACACAGAGGAGGTGCGACCGGATACGACAACCGACGCCGACGAACTTCACAAGGAACATCTAGGAGACGTAACAATATATGGAAAACCAGGCAGCAGCGAACCAGAGGGATTGTGTTGGAATAAGTGTATGAACGTGTAAGATATGAAGTGCGAATCTAAAGATACGAGCCCAAGAGACCTGAGAAACAGTAAGTGAGAATGAACAATATAATCAGATGTAAACGGTATTTAAAGGATAATCAGTCAGATTTCGTTCCCTTCTTTGTTATACTAAAAATTAGAAGCAAGCTGTAAGTTAAGTCCGTTGATAAATTTAATAAATATTTGTTTTGTTTAATTAAAACATACATGTTGGGCCTTTTTCGATTCTGTTCCATTGTCAAGCCCAGGTAAAGACCCATGAGAAAAAGAGATCTTTTATAGTATTAAATTTTGATAAATGTAAATTTTTGTTTAATAAATCTGTTTTGTTATAAAGTTTAATTTTTTGTTATTAGACGCCCGTATAGATTATTACGTTTTGGCGACCTCAACGTGAGGCACTGTTTATTAATTAAATAGTGGTAAAAAGTGGTTATTACATTTTGGCGCATCAACGTGTGGCACGATTTTTGATAATAGGGCAGAATCATAATTAAAGAACGAAATCTGACTAACCGCGGTATTGGTGCAAGAAAGTATTTTATTTTGGATAGGATGTGCATGCAAATTGTTTTGGAAATGAATTGTACGCTTGTGAAAGTTAGAGAGAAAAAAGGATTAAATGTGCATTTAAAGTTAAAGATGATAGCATAAGTTTTTTTAAAAAAAGTATAAGTTAGGTTGGATTTAATTTAAAAAAAAATGGGTTCTAGAGTTAATAATTCACAGAGAAAAATGGAAGGAGATAGTGGATATATAATGATATTAGAGTGTTTAGAAAAATTGAATAAAAATGTAGCAAATATCAATAAAAATATAGCTGAAAATAATAAAAATGTAGCAAATATCAATAACAATATAGCAGATTTGAGGGCAGAAGGGGATAAAAATTGGGCAGATATAAAGAAAGATGTAGCAGATTTGGGTAAGAGTATGGATAAAAATTGGGCAGTTGTGAAGAAAAACTTAGCAGATTTGGGTAAGAGTATTAGAGAGGACAGCGCAGAGATAAAATCTGATTGTGTAGAAAAAGTAAACAACCAAAATGTAAACATTGAAATTGAAACATGTGAAGTAGCAAATAAAGTGGGGTTATTGGAGGTTAAGTGTAATGAAAATGTAAATGAGATAGAAGTGATAGTTAATGAAAATGTTGAAGAGAATTTAGTTTTCATGGGGCATAAGGCTGATGATGTTAAAGGAGAGAATAATGGGTTAAATATTGAAGGTGTTGATGAGCAGGCAGAAGAAATAGTGGGAGAAAGAGGTGAGATAGGGGCAGATGTTAATGAAATAGAAAATTATGAAAGAATAGAAGAATTACAGGGAGGTGTTGTGAATCAAAGTATTACAGAAATGTTTGTTTACAAAGATGAAGGGGAAACAGCTGATGGGAGCATTGCAGGGAAAACAGTGAGGAATATCGAAATAAAATTGATGACGATAGAGCAGATGGGATTTAGGAATTTGAGACAAGTAGTTGGGAGTATTGAATGTTATTTAAACATAGAATTTGGA
Source organism: Zhengitettix transpicula (assembly GCA_037074705.1). Taxonomy (NCBI): domain Eukaryota; kingdom Metazoa; phylum Arthropoda; class Insecta; order Orthoptera; family Tetrigidae; genus Zhengitettix; species Zhengitettix transpicula. Next base: position 23,629,678 of record CM073590.1, on the reverse strand, counting down.
AACAAGATTGTAACATTGGTGAATGGAGGGGAGAAGGAAGTAAATAATAACCATCGGGTTAGATGCAAATATGGAACAGGTGGAGAATATTGGCAGAATGCAGGTCAAAGCGTTTTTGGGTTCCGAGATACTGGATAGATGTAAAGAATAATAATTAGGAGAATTAACGCTCTTTGTTAATTACACGCGTGGCATTCGTGATTACTCCCGCTAACAGAAGTATTTTCTTATTTTTCAATATTCTGTTTTTCTTCAATCTTATACCTGAAGGGATAGTAGTGTGTAAATTTAAATGACGGAACATAGGTTATTGTTCATGAAAAGGGGCGTGGCATGTTTAAGTTGTCACATAAGGGAATTTAATTTTGTTGAAAGTGAATTGGAGATGTTTAGGGTGTAAATGGAGGAGAAGGGTTAGGAGTAAGCTAAAATAGAGTAACAAGGTATTGTGCAGGAAAAGGGGCGTGGCATGTTTAAGCTGTCACATGAGAAAATTTAATTTTGTTGGAAGTGACTTTGAGATGTTTTAGTATGTAAATGGAGAAGAAGGGTTAGGAGTAAGATAAGATAGGGTAATTTTGAGAAATGTAAATTTAAATGAGGGAACTTAGGTTATTGTGCAGGGAAAGGGGCGTGGCATGTTTAAGCTGTCACATGAGGAAATTTAATTTTGTTGGAAGGGAATTGGAGATGTTTAGGGTGTAAATGGAGGAGAAGGGTTAGGAATAAGATAAAATAGGGCAAGACAATTTTGGGAAGTGTAACTTTAAATGAGATAACATAGGTTATTCTGCAGAAAAGGGGGGCGTGGCAAGCTTAAGCTATTTCTTCTTGTTCTTCCTGAATAAATATTGAGGAATTCTAACCAGAAAGGGTATGAGGAAAACATTCGAAGGTTTTAAAAGGGAAACCGTTGTAACATGGATGGCTTGTTTTTGTTTGTTTGATTGAAATACAGGGGGTTTTAAATATTCGTTTTGTGATCAGGGATTACTGATAAGTGTTCCGCGGATAGGCGAGCAGCATTCGGGACCGAAAATGTTTCTATATTTTCTTTTTCTTGCTGTTTTCGTGGTAGTTGCTGCAATGTTTGTTGATAAAAAGGTTTGATGAGGGAGTGGAGAGATAGGAGGATAGGTGGAATGAAAATGTATGTGGTTTTATTGAAAAAGGTTAAAGTTTGGTGGGGCATAAAGTTGAAGTTGAAGAAGGGGAGAGTAAAGGTTATAGTGGAGAAAAGGGGTGTGGCATGTTGAAGCTGTCACGTGAATAATGGTAATGAAGTAGATGTTGTGGGTAAAGGTTGTAGTGGAGAAAAGGGGTGTGGCATGTTGAAGCTGTCACGTGAAAGATGTTGAGTTAGTGTTGTAGTAGAGGTGGTACTGAGGAGATAGAAGGATTAAAGGGAGGAATTTCGAATCAATATAATATAGGAGGATTTGTTGACAAACATGAAGTAGGGACAGCCAACGGGAGTAGTATGGAGAGGGCATTAAGAAATGAAGGAATAAAGTTTAGGAAGGGGTTAAGAAGTTTAAGCAAGTTAGTAAGAGTTTGGATAGTTGCAAAATATGGAAGTTAGGAAAGTTTAACGTCGAGAAATTTGAGAAGGAGGGAAGGAGGATATAAACAAAGAACATGTGATCGGATGTAAACAAGGAACTGCTGGTTGGAAATAAACATGAACAGCTGGAGAATTTCAGGAAGAAAATAGGTCAAGGCTTATTTCAGTTTAGAGACACAAGATAGTTTCAGGGTTAAATGATTCTTGATTGAAAAATAGATTTAAAGGTTATAAATTTAGTTAATACTTTAAGAGAATAATAACAATAATAATAAAATAAGTCAATGAATGATAAGAGATATGCTTAAAGATAAGATAAATTTGATAAAACCTAAGAACTATAAATGATATGAAGGGTTGTGGATATTAAGTTAAAGGGTTGTATTTGATTTTGTGGCACCCACAAACATAGAAATATTGGTAATAGGGGGCATATAGATGTTAAAATTAGGATTAAGACCAAATATGCACATTTAATTAAAATCGTAAAACCTATTTAAAATCTGAGTACAGTTTATGTAATGAGAAAATAATACATTGCACCAATATAACGGGAAATTTTGTAAATCTTTTAAATAACGGTAATTAGAGATAAGTTTCTGAACGAAATCTGACAAAGTAGGGCAATTATTGTAAGAAATTTAGTTTTTCGAAGAGTAAAGTCTGGACATTCCTTTCTCAAACTAAATTTGGGGCGTAATGTAATGCATTAAATAATGTAATGCATTAAATTAGAGGCATTGGCTCGGAACAGCACACGAGTGGTGAAGAGAAAGCGTGTGAAAAATGATTAGGGGCTCTTTGAAGAAGCAAAAGACATTTATCTCCGACTAGGGAGATTTGCCGTCAGAAGCGTAACTTGGAAGGACGGTTTCTGTCGGAAGAAATCCGTCACGACGCACGTGTGGAGCGAACGAGATGTATGGGTCTTTGAAAGACATCGAGTTAGGATAAATGACCTGACAGTTGCCGTATTTGCTTGGGACAAGAAAGGAGGCCGTAACTTGAAAAGATCGGGAAACGGCGATTTGTTATAGGAAGTGCTGGTCAAACGGACAAGGGTAAATTGCAAAGTAATTGCAATGAGACGTGACGAAGGGCCTAGCAGCTGCAAGGGAAATTAGGGTCGCGCACTTGTGAAGCACGGAAAGGAAGGACTCCAGCGGCAAGAAAGTAAATCTCGTTAATGGGATGCTGTCACATTAACCATGGCGACGGACTTTTGAACTAGGAGAGGAACCGGGATGCTAGCTGTATATATAGAGGAATATTCTATTGTTATAGTGAGTGTGGATTTGGACGTAAAGTGAGGAGGGGGAAAGAGGCAGTGTGGATTTGGACGTAAAGTGAGGAGGAGGAAAGAGGCAGTGGGGAGTTGGACGTAAAGTGAGGAGGAGGAAAGAGGCAGTTTGGAGGTGGACTTAGAGTCGAGAGTTAGTCGTGAGTTAGACGTGAGTCGGCAGTCAGTAATGAGTGTGGAGCCAGCGTGCTGTTTGGAATTAGACTTATAACACAGAGGAGGTGCGACCGGATACGACAACCGACGCCGACGAACTTCACAAGGAACATCTAGGAGACGTAACAATATATGGAAAACCAGGCAGCAGCGAACCAGAGGGATTGTGTTGGAATAAGTGTATGAACGTGTAAGATATGAAGTGCGAATCTAAAGATACGAGCCCAAGAGACCTGAGAAACAGTAAGTGAGAATGAACAATATAATCAGATGTAAACGGTATTTAAAGGATAATCAGTCAGATTTCGTTCCCTTCTTTGTTATACTAAAAATTAGAAGCAAGCTGTAAGTTAAGTCCGTTGATAAATTTAATAAATATTTGTTTTGTTTAATTAAAACATACATGTTGGGCCTTTTTCGATTCTGTTCCATTGTCAAGCCCAGGTAAAGACCCATGAGAAAAGAGATCTTTTATAGTATTAAATTTTGATAAATGTAAATTTTTGTTTAATAAATCTGTTTTGTTATAAAGTTTAATTTTTTGTTATTAGACGCCCGTATAGATTATTACGTTTTGGCGACCTCAACGTGAGGCACTGTTTATTAATTAAATAGTGGTAAAAAGTGGTTATTACATTTTGGCGCATCAACGTGTGGCACGATTTTTGATAATAGGGCAGAATCATAATCTTCGTCACCCTTAAAACTTCGCAATTTAAAAATTTCTATTGGTTGTATCTCGCAGAATTTTTATTTACTCTCAATTTTTTTGGTGATCCTTTCCATGCGCCCTTTGCTTGCATTAATAATATGATGACTTTCAGTAATTCAGGACCTGATCCGAATTCTTCGGCAAGATTATAAGTTAAGTGATTTCTTAATGTTAATAAAAGCGTAGTATGGTGTTTTTTATGATAAAAGAGTGAGAGGATAAAGTGGTAAGTATAGGTCAACTGGCGAGAAGACGTGGATAACGTTTACGAGCAACAGGAGGATTACAGAAGGTGTTTTTACAACAATCGGTTATGACGAAATTATATTATCTGTTACTAGATTTTGTTAATATGTCACTAAATTTAATTTTGCCAAAATAAACTCTTCGCGATTATTTCCCCATAAAAAAAGGGACCATGTTTTTAAAATTTTTGAAAGCAAAAATTGCATTCTTTGTACTTACGAGTTTTAATTCTTTGTAATTAAATGTTTGATATGATATTTAATGATAAAGACTTTTTGACTCAACCGATTGAATCCAGACTCTCACGCTCTTTAAGTGAGTGATTCGGTTGGGATCAGAAGTTCGCGAGCTGTTGTACCGCTCTAAGAACTTGCTCTGTTGGGGCGGGCGAACGCTCTGAGTGATTCACTTGGTATCAGAAGAAAAACCTATCTTTTTTGAAAAAGTCAAAGTTCGCTCACATCGTAGAGGGGACTAGTTGTTTGAATCAGTTCTCGATCAGATCGCCCATCTCTACTTTCAAGACATGCGCAAACACATTCTCTAGCTTTTGTTGATAACTATTGCCATATTCATGTTGAGGTCGGAAATTTTTCAGGCCACCCTCGTAAAATTGAGCGGAAACGTTCTACCTTTGCTGCCAGCCACTTGTCACTCAACGCTCGTATCGGATCGTTTGCGTTATGCCACTCGGCTTAGAGAAAGACAGATTGAATAATGTAAAAATTGTGCTGTCTTGAGCTTAATTCTTATTACTTCTTGTTTTAAAAAGAGTTATTTATTAATATAGCAAATACTTCATTCGCGACTATTTTTCCCAAAAAATTTGTTCGTAAATTTTCCAAATCAGTCACTCTTCAGAATATAAATGTAGCAAAAGGATAGCAAATAAAAATAAACACATGATTCAATATTTACTCAAAATAAAAATTTAATAAATAACAATAAATAATAGACACAAATAAAAAATAGCATAAGAAATATAACATAAGTCTCATTGTGTAATTTTTCACTTCCCTAATAGTATACTAGAGAGAACTGAGTGTATATCTCAGAAAATATCAATTACTAAATTTTATAACAAAATGAAAAATATTATTTTTCTATCAAATGAACACCTTTGAAGTTCTTTATATGACATATGATAATATTTTACAAATGTCACAACGCTCATTCTGAAACCATCGGTACGTCCAAATATATGTTTACATTGACATTGTCAGTTCGTTTAAGTAGTTTACAGCAATTTTTAAACATCAGTCCAACAATATTACGGAAAATAATAGTTTTTATTTTAATTGTAAAATGAAATATAATTTTGTGTAGGCCTATATTAGCTTTTAACGTTTCTGTGTGACTGTTTTGTAATTGTGTAATCATATCAACAGATGAGAATATCATAACATGTCGGAAGTACATGTTAAAATGTTTTAAAGTGGCAGCAGAAAAAAATTTAGGAACAATTAATTTTTCTTAATATGAAGAACCTTTGTAATATTGAATTTCTACTTCGACTTTAAACTGTTCTCCTAGAGACACCGCTAATGCAGCATTCTGGCTATCTCTGTGCTGCTGATGGCTCACCACAGGATCTAATTCTCTCGAATGATAAATTCGCATCCGCAGTATTCCGTTTCAGCCCCTTGCACTCAACTAACTACCTCATTTTCGTCCGCACTTATACTTAGCACATACAATACTGCACTACGCCTGGTTGATATTAAAATTAAATTTATTTAAAATATGTGAAGGAAAAATACGTTCGTTTTAGAAATATTTTCCAACTTTGATCTAATTATTCAGCTTTTAACAAATAGACACTATTGAAAACTATGTAGACGGAATTAGAAATGTAACATATTAAGTGTCGGGTCATTTGCCACAGAGTATTGGAACTCTACCGCTGTTGTGGTATTATTAATATTTTACACAGTTATCGTCGTAAAAATTGTTGCTAGGCCCGTACCACAAAACTTGAAAGACTCATAAGCCGCCACTGTTAAACAATAAATCGAACCACGTGCCCGGCAGACTGTTGTATGACCAACATTTACTCTTTAATAGAAGGTTCATTCTAGAAAATGTCATAATTAATATTATTTTCATATTGAATGTATAGCTTTTATAAATGGTATTGTGAACTTCTTACTATGTTAGAATTAATTGAAGTACTTAAAAAATTATTAAAGAAGTTTCAATCCCTCATTTATTTTCTAAACAAATATCAGTTATTTCACCCTTGAAATATTGAACCTTTGGAACCTAATGTCTCGAGAAGTATGTGCAGCAATTAAAAGGCTTTACAACTATTGTAATTAGCGTGCTGTAATTATTTTGTAATGCCCATTAGTGGGTCATATTCCCACTTCGGTAAATTAATCTTTATGCGATTAATTACAGTGATTAATGTACGATGGGGACGTACCAATTACTTTAATTGACTTTTGAGGCGTTGCGAATAAAATAGTTCCCTTTTGTAAATTTGTAACAGACATTGAAATCCACGTTCCTTAATGTACAGATTCTTGGTGAATTTCCGTGTCTCTTACGTAACTATGTTTACTTCAGGACAATGTTCTCTTGTCCCTGGATGTCTGGAGAAGTTCCTGTGCTTCTGCGACTCCGCATCTGTAACAGAACACACGGCCCTTAGAATATTAGAATATCTGTGCTAAACGCCTCGCCGTTACTCCCAGACCAAGACCTTTTTCCCAGGTCCTCGTGACTCTGATCTAGATGTGTCATCCTCAGATGAGATAACCAAAGCACTCAGCAAATTAGGAACGTAACAAGAACTCGGTAATTTTCGAGCCATTCCGCTGCTCTCACCTAATTTATGGGAAACAGTAGCTAAGAGAACATTACTTCTGAAATATATTTTTTAATAATTATCATCTGAAAAGGATGATTAAAAACAGCTTTTCGTACAGTATAGAACTCATATATTTAATAATCTGTTTACGTTGACATATTGGCATTTATATTATCAGTTTTTTGTCTGAATTGACTATCTTTTTTATTCAAAAAAGATCAATAGTTTAAGCACTAATGTGTGAAATTGTGCGCAAAATTAGACCATTTCGATTTAAAAAACATTTCTCTTAAATTCTAAGAATTAATACGTGTTAGCTGGATGAAAAATTTACTCCAAACAACTAGATTTGCATTTGGAATTCTTGAATATTGTAAAGTACATCGTAAGATATTAATTGGAGTTTCAATTGCTTTTGCATACTTCATATTCACTTTCCATGTTGTAATGGGGTAATGTTAAATTTATTTTATATACAAGGAGTTGCTTTTAATTTTTTTATGGATTTTGTTTGCGTGGCAAAGGTATTTTGAGGTCTGGAAGATGGTTAGATGTTGAGTATACTGCCTGCCAACGCATAAATCAAAAGACTGACCAGATGGTGACGGTCCACTAGTTTCGGAGATCTCACCCGATTGAAAAACACCAAATATAGAAGTCGGGCAACGACACCCTCACAAATTATTAAGAAAAGTTTAGTCTGAGAAGATAGTGAACAAATTTGGGTCTGAGGTAACTGAATAATAAATCATCATTCCCAGGACAGATCAAAGACTTTAAAAATTCATTTCACGACGCATGTCTGTACAAATATAGGCGCTGAGCCAAGCGTTGTAAATTATTTTTCTAATTGGTCCACGAAACTGAAATAAATTAACTTTAAATCAATTCAAATCTTTTGATGTTAATTTGTAAGCCAAAAACCTATCAAAATGATCAATTTTTGTATTTATTTTTATACTTTGACCAATGAATAAAATGACTTGTAGTCTATTCATTCCTAGCGTGCACTATGCAAGTTAAACGTCTAGAAATTAATTTAACTTCTTTCTAAAAATTAGAATTATTGACACACACACACACACATATATATATATATATATATATATATATATATATATATATATATTGTAATGCCAATTAATTAATCAATTAATTGTTTTGAAATAAGTTTGAATTGTTTAGCGAAAAGTTTGTATTATAGCGAGAGCGATCCGAGCGACAATGAGTGGTGAGCTCTGTTCCTATTATTGAGAGCGCGGAATGGCGTTTACGCGCGCTAAAGCATAGTTAATTGGTCGTTGTGGTCTGGATTGTACAGAGGTCAGACATCGACTAGCATAGTATAATAAAGTTGGTGGTTTATTTGTAGAATAGAAGCGGCCGACGGTGAAAACGTTGCAGAGAACGGTCTTTAAAAATTGAGCAGAGTAAAACATTCACCAAGATATTGCAACGTGAATATTGTAAAGTAATACCAGTTTCGTCAAAATAGAACTTTGTACAATCTTCGTGGAGGAATTGTTGCGGAATAACATTGGTAAATTATTGTGGAGCGGAGCAATCAACGGAATACAGCCAATCTTGCCCAATTTTAAAGTAAAATGTAGAATCAGTGAAAACCAAGGCCTGATATTAAATAATTAAAGAGTGTAAAAGTGTCCGAACGAGGTAAAATTGATTGTTCTGGTTCCAGACCGACGGTCCGTAAGTAACATAATTTTGAATAATATTGTAAACGCAAATTAAAGGATAAAGTCAGATTTCGTTCTCTTTTAATTGTCAATCAGAGTTAATTTATTTACTTTTTAATTTCTTTCATTCTATCGACGTATTATTTAGGTAAATTGTGAACTGTTTTCTTAATAAGATTTTAAATCATTTTTTGTGTCTATTATCAAACCCAGTAGAGGCCCTGAGAGGACAGATCTCAAATTTTGTTTGTAATTATCTTTGAAAGCCACAAAACAAAATAAATATTTTGTTTGTTAATTGTTTAAACTTTTCATTTAATAAAAGCCTTCCATTTGATTATTACATAAATGGCGCTTCAACGTGGGGCAAATTAATCAAAATTAGTACCTGTTGATTATCACAATATATATATATATATATTGTAACATGATTGTTGCGAGGTACGGTCGAGCGCCCTTGGCGGGGGAGACTGCAGTGGTTGTGTTTATGCAGGTGCCGGAAATGCGATGTTATTTTAGGCCGGCCAAGGGGAGAAGCGTAATGGTCAGTTCCAGACTGGACTCGACCAAGGATGGACGTGCTCCAACTAAATTTCAAAGTTTGATAAACCACGCCTTGAAGTTAACTTGTGCCTCATGTTCGATGAAATAAAATTATGAAAGATTAAAAAGTTGTTTTGGTGATTTTCTCCCAAAAATTACCTGACACCCAAACATGAATAATCAACGAAAAAACGCAAGGAGGATAGCGGAGCGGCTACAATATATATATATATATATATATATATATATATATATATGAGAGTATTCTTGCAAAATATTGAACACTGAAACACACCTCTTTACAAAGTACATCGTCTGTGTTAATAAATAAAATGATATTATTTGGAATTAATTGTCTTAAATTCTTACTTCTAGTAGACTTTAATTGTTAAATTTTAAATTAAAATGTTTTCATGTTTACATCAGTTGTAATATATTGTAACTTGCGTATTTTAATTTAATTTTGTTTTATTTTCTGAAATGTTGTTTGCTGTAGTTAGGAGGATCCTTTTGTTTCGCAACTCGAGACGCCGACCTGTCGTGGCTATTTGGAAACCGAGATAGTGTACATCGGCCCATGGAAAAATCCCATGCGGCTAAGAACAACAAAAGCCCGGTGACGCTAAGGGCGGGAAAACGTCCAGCTCTGGCGTAGAAAGAGAAAATTTAGGACAGTTGGCGAAATGACGTGAAAACAAGAGACAGACGTGGAAAGGTTTGAAATAAGAACGTTGTGGAGAGTGGTTGAAAGAACGTGGAAGGAGTTCGCGGCAAGACGTTGATAACGTTTTGTGATAGAATTCCGAAGGGTATACATGTATGCTTATCCGAGTAGTGGAAAAGCATATAGTAATTTTGCACCTGCCCATCAACTTGCTGTACGTGGCAATCCGCCGAATATTCGAGAACGAGACGCTCCAGCCATCTGCAGGATTTAATAAGGGAAAAACCGGGACCTCCAAATACAGCAGACATCAAAAGGAAACAGGAATATGCAGTACGGGCAACTAATCTCTGCAACGTAAATCCACAGGTGCCTGTGATCAGAGTTTTCGTGCTATATTAATAAAACTCATTTCAATAATTTTTTTTTTGCTTCAATAAAATAAATGCCCAAGAAAATAATTCATTAGAATATAATGAGTATTATTACAAGAGTATGTAATTAATTAGCATTTACGGGACAGCCTCTAGTTTTTCTTGGTATTGAATTTGTGAGTTTGAGAGGGTAATCCACGTGGTGGCAACTCCACTTTAATAGCACAGGAAGGGATTTTTGGGATGCGGAAGGGTAATGCAAGGTAAAGGTTAACTAGGGTTACCGGGCTACAATTTAAGGATCCTACATTGCATTCGCATAAAGGTGAAAAGGACATACCCTAGAAAACGTGCATCAGGTAAGTCGGGTACTTAGTACTTGTCCCACGCCCTTCCTGTGGCGGGAGAGGGGTTTGCTGTGGTGACGCAGCATTCCCTTCTCCATGCCTCGACCAGCTTAGGAGGCAACTGGCCGACTGTTCTAGTAGGAACACCAAATAACTCTTAGCGTCTGCCCAAGGACTGCTACCCCAGAACATGCACCTCTCAAAATTGACCGGGAGGCCTCGACTTGTGGGAACATTAGTTTACAATCAGAGACAGAATAAGGCATCCCTGAAGGTAGCCTCCTCCATCTCTCCAGATAGGTTCCACATGCGAGAGCCTCACTGGCTTCCCTTGTAAGTTATAATAAAATAAGTATGTACTTAAAAAATATATTTGAAGAACTGAATGTAAAAATATTAATTATGTTCATAATAGAATAATTCTCTTATTTGAGGTAGCTAATTTATTTACGCGTACAAATATTTATCGATTTATTATAATATCAAATACGAAAAGTTGAATTAAACTTTTGCATGAACATCTCAATAAATTATTTTAGTGATTTTATCCCCAGAATATTGAGATTAATAATGAATAGCCTCCAGTTTTTCATGTTTAAGACAGACCTAGTAGAGTTAGAATTGAATATTTCTTAGTGACCTAAGACATTTACATAATCTATTACCTAAACTCCTCCTCAGAAAAATTGTGGGTTCCTTACTTAATGCAATAAGCAATAGATCTTTGGTACGGAGACGAGAGGGGGGGACATGTTCGAGTCTTATTGGCTGCGAAATAATAAAGTTCTGTGGACTGACGATGAATAAAGTTTTGCAATTTCCGAACTCGAATATTCACTTGTCGCAGAGACTGGCAAGTAACATTTACAAAGTTCGACCAGTTTAAACACTTAACCAAGTATAGCATTTTGGTTGAAAGCAGCCACATGTTACGAGGTTCAATTACAATCGCGTAATTAATTAATTTCTTCTGCGAGGAAATATAAACACATTGTCGTCTTTAAACGTACAATATTAAAAAAAATAGAAAATATTTGTTTATGTAAATATCAAAAGACAGAAATCGTTTTATAATTATATTGTAATTAATATACAAATATTCACTTTGAATATGTAACATCAGAAAAATCTTTCTGTGTTCCAAAAATCTGACAAATTTTTGTACTTTCTGAATTTTCGTTGTAGACGAAAAATTTATTTTTATATATTCAAAGTTGAATGATTCGTTTCATAGCCAAGTTATTTATTCATTAGTCACTACCCGGCTGTGTTCATTACAGTGTAATTCTTAATAATATTAAAATTACTATGTACGGAAATGATCCCAAAATTAGTATAATAAGATTTCAGAGCAGTCATACATATTCTATTTTTGATTAATTATCATATTTGTTTTGGCTATATAGAGAAATGATCGGATCCATTATATTGACCTATATTCGTTTATAATTCGTATAAGAACGTTGTAGGTTCCGTTAAAGATGTTTTCAAATAAGGGGTATTATATTTGACTAAATGTTTACATGGCTAACCCGAAACATGTTGGTATAGGGCTAATATACCATAAAAATATTTGTTACGGATGTTAGAAATAAGAGTTTGCAGAACGGAACCAAATATTCATTGTACGATTGAAGACTTTCCTGCTGAAGATTAGTTGTCGGGTTCCCATCCGTGACTGTCTTGTTGCAATAATCACAACCATATACTACAACTATTTTATTGGTAAATTATCATCCCAAAATTTATGCATTGATATATGTGCGAAGCTAGAAGAACTATTTCTAAAAGAATACAACATTATTTTAAAGCGATTTTATTGAAAGTCCAATCTAAAACAGTCGTGTGGGAATAATTGCCTTATTCAGGCCGAAATATTACGAGTGTGTGCTATGAGGTAGACATTACCAGTGACTCGATGTATTAAAAGCCGAAGCCCTATTGACATATGCGACGTAGGCACACGCTTTGGACTTCACTTTCATAATTTTATCAGCACAATTTCTAGGATACCTACATTTGCAGATTATGAATGACATTCGAAAGTAATTTAAATATAATTTACAATTATTTTAATAGTTGTTGGAATTGAAACTGAATTTTATGTTCTTAACGATGCAGGCTGGCACAATATAACCAGAAAAATACACTAAGGTCGAACCAAGTCAAGAGTGTCACCTCTTGTTAAACACGTAATATAGGACGACATTTTTTAAATATTATAACCAAATACTTTATACCGGAACAGTTATTTCTTTCAAAAAATTTAATTAATATCGCATTTTTCAAGACATATATCGTGAGTGATTGCCAATATTTCACTAAACTATTCAAATAACTTATAGTTTCGTTTTCATAAATATTATTAATAAAACCTTTTTTTATCGGTTTGGAAGCCTTTAGTTTTTTTTAACTTAACGAAAGAATACCATAATATTTCTTTTTTATATTTTCCGTTCCTGTTACACTCTTTCCTTTTAATGACACCAATTGCTTTGATTCAATATATTCCATTCGGAGAAGAAAAATAATTATATCGTAGATAAAATTTTCGGGTCTGAACCCGGGCCAATGGTTTGTTTAATAACAACGTTTCGACGGCAAGCTCCGCCATCGTCATCAGGTTGACAATTTTATCTAAAACAGATTCACCGGGAAAACCGTCGTTCTCTAATGCTGTGAGAATTGAACCTGCGATCGCATACGTTCTATCTAGTCGCCTTAAACCATTTAGTTATAATAACTGCCGGTGGAATCGGTTTTAAATTATTCTCCTTTTTAAATAATAAGCAGGTCCTATGGCAGCACCTATGTCTTCTACATTTCGACGCTCCTTTCACCGCCTTGCTTCACTTCACCTGATAACTTTATTCGTCTTCTTCTCTTGTATCTACTATTCTACGTTCCTTCAGTTGCTGATTTCAGTATTCCCTTTTGCCTGGGAAATTATTTTAATTATACTCGTCAGCCTTCTCTTCTATTCTGTGTGTTACTTCAACATTTGAAACCCGATCAGTGCATTTTGTCTTATTCATACGCCTCTATTCGCTCCCTTATTTTTATTTCTCAATGTCCTTGTTTCCATTGATATTCATTCATAAAATGTCCACTAAAGACACTTTTTAAGCTAAATTTATTAATTGCGTGCTTTTATAATAATAATAATAATTGAAATGCAAAATTTACGTCTGATTGAAAATTAATAATAACAAATATAGCCAAATACAGACTACAGAAGTGATAATATAAATACTTTTGACTTTAGTCAACTGACTAGTGCAGTTGTGTCACTCTAGGCTCCGCTTAGCACCTGATGAAACGGACAAGGCATCCAGAAAGGTTGTGTGGTATTTATATTATCACTTATTTTGTCTGTATTTGGCTATTTTTCTTATTATTAATTATAATAATCTCACTTGTTTTAAAATTAAATATTAAAAACAACAGCCTATTAGTCGGAAAAATTTATAATCGTATTTAAAACAATATTTAAGACAGAACGTCCCGTCCTTGATTAGAACCTTTTCATGTGTACAATTAAAATTCAATTATAATGTATTATAATTTAGATTAATAAATTTTCTTATAATAAATTATAAATTAGATTAACAAATTTTCTAATAATGAATTATAATTGAATTGTAATTGTTCACGTGAAGAGGTCCCAATCAGGGATTAAACGTTGTGTCTGTTAAATATTATGTTTTAAATAGGATAATATTTTTTTCTGACTAATAGGATATTGTTTTTAATTTTACTTACGATCATAATGTCTAAAATTAGAAAAGAAAGGCAAATCAACATTCGAATTGGGATGTTGTACGAAAATTGAATAGCCATAAGTTTGAGGTTCAGTTTAATTGTAGAAGAGCAATGAATACACGTGTGATGTATCTGGGGATTAATGAATAATTCAAACTATTAAGATAAATTCCATTTCTACTGCAATGAACTCTCATATATTCTTCACCGATTCAAAATTTACAATTACCATTGCTGAAACGGGGAATTCTTTACGTATGTAGAATAATCATCTTTTTAAAAACTCCTGGTCAGTTTGTGATTATAAATGTATATGCCAAGTATTTATTAAAGGCACGGCGAGGGGAGAGCTGCGACCCCACAGAAAACCCCTCTCCTGCCATCGGAAGGGCGTGGGACAAGTACCATGTGCCTGACCTACCTGATGCAGGTTTTTTCAGGGTTTTGCCTGCATCTCTTTTAGGCGAATTGCCGGGTAGAATTCTTATACCATAGCCCGGGGACCCTAGTTAACCCTTGGCTACCTTCCTCCACCCTTCCGCGTCCCCCCTTTCACTCCCTTTCCTATGCTATAAGAGGGGAGTTGCCACTATGTGGATTACCCTATACATAGCCTGTCTACACCTTCTTCTCCTTCGTTTGATAATGCTATTTCATATAAGATATATTCATTCATTACGAATGTTGAGGGAGTAACATAAGCCCAACTGTTTTGTAAAACGAATGTCCTGACAACGCTTTTATTCGTCTTGAGTTTATTATAGGGAATTTTATTTATTAAAAGTCATGGTTAGCACTACTCCATTGGCAAAAATTCAAGGACTTTAATATGCATATCATTGAAGAAAAAAAAGAACTAGAGAAAACGGTATGGAAAGTACATTACTTGGTAAATAACTTGTAATCAGAAGATCTATAGCCTCCATACCATAGGTGTATTGCTTGTTGCATTCAAGAAGGCGTGCACAAATTTTCTGAATTGGAGTGTACGTGTATGTAATGAAAGCATTAGCATATTTCCGACACATTTCCAAACAATGCGTCAAACGTCTGTATCTGCAGCGGTATTCCATCATGATTCCTGAGACAAAAAAAAGGAAATAAAGAAACTGCTAATTTATAATTCAAGCTGATTAATTCAGTTCTCTCACATTGTTTCTACAATCTGAGGCATAATTTCTTCTTATTGCTGCTAGATGGATCTCAAGTACATGGGGAGAATCACAGAATCAAACAGTGTTCTGGTTTCACAAAACTATTATACGTACTCTTCGTGTATATTTTCAGTAATTGATATTGAATATAAATACAAATTTCGACCAAAGGAACTGGAATTCAGTCTTCTATTACATTTGTAAACGCAGTGTTCATTATATATCATTTAACGGTGTCGCCGGGAAACTACTGTGATGATATGTAATCGTTAATTGTGTTATTATTGACTACAGGAATCCCCCTAATTAGTCCAGCTAATGGACAAGTTAGTCTTATGTTGTTTTGTACAAATAACTTAGTGCATTTTATTCATGGTTTGTCTGCATCTGGCCGTTGTATATGATGACATGACTAGACACCAAGTGGAAAGATCGTGTTCAGAAAAAATGAATTAAACATAAAATATAGACAATACTATAGAAGAAACTTCAAACTTTCAGTTTCCAACAAATTACTGATTTACAAACAAATATTGAAACCAATGTGGCTCTTCTGTGTCCAGCTTCGGTACTGTGCCTGTGACACAAGCATTAAGTGAATCCAAACTTTCAAATTAAAGTGATAAGGAACATAGTGAATGCCCTTGTTATACCGGAAATACAAATCTTCATAGTACTTAGATGAGCTAAACATCAACTTCATCCTTACAAGAACGGTTGGCATTCAGACAAAAACCACACAAAAGTCTTGCAATACTGTTGAAAAGGTTGAATAATTATATTTTAGATATATAGACATTTAGTTGTACTAACAAATCTTGCCAGCTTTATCTTTTTTATATATCGACCCAATTGAGTAAGAACTCAATGAAATCTCATAGAACAGAGATATATTCCGCAGATTTTCCTTAGATATTTTTGTTTCCTGTGGAATGAATGTGTTTTGTAGTAGTAAGCTGACTCATTGCAGTATATTTACATGTTTTTGGTTTCCATTATGTTTTCATTTCTCCACACTACCGCTTATTGTGGAATACTAAGATTTGCACCTACCCTCGTAAAAAAGTCTTTCTCTGTGTGTAAAGAGAAATGCGCATTCGTAGTATTCCGTTTCACCCGCCTGCACTACCCATAAATCTGAACAAACTGCGTTCTTTCGGAACTATTGGCCGCGTTCCTAAAATTTGATTTCTATATAATATGTACGAAGAAAAAAGGAATTTCGATTTCGATTGTCAACTTATTCCGCTTTTGAACATTATACACTATTGGAAACTATGCAGAAAGATTTAGAAATGTAGAATTTTACGGGTTGGGTCATGTAACACAAAATATTCGTAATACTATCACTTTTGTAGTATAATTTATATTTTACATAGCTGTCCTCGTAAAAATGTTTGCTTGGGGTGATGCAGCACATAACTTAACAAACTCACGTGCCGACATATTTAAGTGGTTATTAATAAAATTTTAATATGCGATTTTCTTATTTATGATTGCATATATTTTCTTATAATTTTATTTAATCTCAGCACTAAATGCTATGAATTTTGGTTCGATAAAGCAGATTTTCGACTGTCGTTATTCTGGAACTTGGCAGATAACACACAAAAAAAGAAGAATTTCCCAACTATTGTTAGTGTAGTATAAAAACGTTTCGCGTGCATTTTAAGCGTTGTAACTATGTTTACATAGTTGGGGTTGATGGTAGTCAGTTTTGTAATTAAGTCCAAGTAAGGTATAAAACGGTAGTAGACGCATCTTTGCTAGTCACGCAGCCTTAGTCACGCCTGGACGCGCTAACGGCCAGGACCGTTACGTGAACCGGAAGTGGTCTTATCTTCGCCTGCAAGCCTCCGCAATGTACGGGCAAAAAACAAGGCGTGCGTTTAGCTTAAGCTCCACGACAAAGCATTTTATTTCGAACAAGGTATTTTTCGGATGTTCAATTGTTTGTTTTCTATGGAATACTAGATGAAACCATCGCCATTACATTCGACATGAAGTACAACCGTCAGTGATTTCGTACATCGAAAAAGTTCCAGCAAGTAAGAAATATTCGTAGCGAATATATGCCGGTTAAAGATTACAGAACTGTTTTCTGCCATGTGTCGACTCCTATAGTCCTCATTTCAATTTTTCTTGGGTTTCCGAATTCGTTCACAAGAAAGCATATATTAACATTATATCAAAAAATCAGGGATTCAATTGAAGAATAATCGATACAACAGCGGCGAAACTATCATAAAACTAGAATGTGTTATTCATATAATATTTGAATTATATTAACTGATTGTTGTCTCTATTATGTCAAAATGATCTCATTCTGGAATTACGATTGGGTACTGATACTCAGGAAAAAAATAATATTAAAAATGAAGGTGTATATAGCCTGCCGGCCTGCTGTGGTGTAGTGGCCAGCGTCTATGCCTCGCATCACAGAGGTCCCGGGTTCGAATCCCGGCATGGTCCTGGTCAAGAAAACCTGAGGTTAAGACTATGGGAGAATCGGCACCCTGACCAGGTGTCACTCCTAATCCAGAATGTGTCATGTAAGATGACAGTCTCACAGGCGTCTCGGTAGGCCAAGGCCCTTCATGGCTGTCGAGCCGAGGAAATAATAAATAATATAGCCTAATGTAACCAAGCAGTTTTAAGCAATTAAATATTTCAATTTGGATGAAAAATTGTATATTTGACTTCTGTGTTTCAAATTACAAATATTGTGAATGTAAGTCTTTCTCTATGTAGAGAATGAATAAAGTCTTCACGGGCTTCTAACCGAGTAAACAATTGCATTCGCGACGTTTGGATGACAATAATAATAATAACGGTTATTTTTTCCATAATTTGCAACAATACAAAATGGGAAATCGTCACTCATATAATAGAATTATTACATATAATTAAATTAAATAGAACTTACATTTTAATATAGTATGATTAATATTCAACATTATGTTTACAGATTTTATAAAGATACAATATATATTTTTTTACAGGTCGGCCATACAGTAGAGCGTCTTTTTAACAAGATATTTTTTTTAGTTCTACTGCAAATAACTTATTCACTACTTTCTTTATATATTCAGGGAGCTTATTAAATAGTATTGTTACCTTAACATAGCGGTTGTTGTCTGTGTCTCTTTTATTTGTCCTGATTCTAAAATAATTTCTCTTACCCCGAGTATTGATATCTGTTTGTTTACATCCTTTATTTTATTTTTATGACGTTCACTGCCATCGTATTCAAGCTAAAATTTTCCTCTTTCCAGTTTTGTCATCCAATCTAATCTCCGTACTAAAATTAAATAATAAAATTAGGATCCTTTTAGTCGAAAAATAAAATTAATATTTCTCTGATTTTCGTCGTAATTTTCTTCCGTTGGTTTGTAATTTTCGCCGTCGGTTGATAGGGAATGCTAGAAGACGTTGACAGCGAATGTCATCGAAACGTCCCGAATGCAATTGTTTACTCGGTTATTGTGGATAATGTGATATTTATACTCAGTTTATGGGATATGCCGAAAGCTACTTCAACTATAAATTGTGATAAATGTTTTAATTTTTTTAGAGTAACGGGCTACATGAGGGTAATCCACGTGGTGGCAACTCCCCTGTAATGGTATAAGAAGGGATATGAAAGGGCAGATGCGGAAGAGTAGAGGAAGGTAGCCAAGGGTTAAGTAGGAACCCCGGGCTATGGTCTAAGAATCCTACCCGGCCTAAAAGTGATGCAGGACAAACCCTAGAAAACCTACATCAGGTAGGTCGGGCAGTAAGTACTGGTCCCACGCCTTCCTATTTTGGAAAAGAGGTTTGCTGTGGCGTCGCAGCATTCCCTTCTCCGTGCCTCGACCAGTTTACGAGGCAGGTGGCCGATTATTACAATGGGAATAGCGAAAAAATCTTACCGTATGCCCAAGGTCTGCGACGCTGAAAATACACCTCTCAAAACAGGCCGATGTGTCTTGGCTTGTGGAAACCTTAGTTCAAAAGCGGAGAGGAAAAGGCATCCCTAAAAAGACATCTCCGTCCCTCCAGAAAGGTTCTGTCTGCGAGACAACAGCTTTCACAGGCTGACTCAAATGTTATAACTTGGAGTTGATTATAAATTACAGTACTAGAACCTTGAGGAACTGTTTTAATTTAGAATTTGCTTTAAAATAGCTCACTAATGTTAAATTTCAGTGTTTTACATAATGTAAGTTGGCAGCAGAATGATTAACAACCTTAATTTAGGAGACAGATTTGATAAAACCTGTCTCTAATGCTTTCAAGTATTACTATTAATTGACAGGGTGCCAATAAACACTTAAAATTTGATAATAAATGATCAAAAATACGGAAAAATTATACAAAAAGGGGAAAAGAAAAATAAATTGATACATGATTGCAATTGCTTTTCGAAAATTAAAAAGTCTAATGGTATTCAGGAAATTGTTTAGATTAAAGAATACTATATATATATATATACATGATGATAGATATTATAACGGTGTTATATGAAATCCGAATGAATATTCTTCATTTGGTATGTACCAGTTTTCAATAAGAAAGAAAATGACGACAAATACAGTAGATGTGTTCGCTTCCATAGAAAGTCTCTCCATCTCCCTAAAAAATAATGATTTTTCTCACTTGCTTACACTTTAGTCAGTTGAACTAAATTCATTACCTTTCGCGTACTACTTTTTCAGTGCAGCTTGCACATGGTGCCGAGTGACATAAAACGGAGAAGCTCAGTAGCAGTACTTCCATATAATGACAGCACTTTGGTATGATTTTGTCATCATTTAATGATTTGTCTTCAATTATTTTACAAACCATGAAATAGACATTAATTGTCCAGTCTATAAACTATAGTACAAGCAGAACCTTCAGACTAGTTTCGATAAATACAATGAAATTGTTTGTAGATCGCAACGGTAAATCCTGGAAACACTGAAGATCCCTAGACGATTTATAGCCAATTTTATGTACATTACTGTCGTATATGCAAGAGGATTTTCGAGGTTGATATGGTATAGTTAAAGTGAATTTATTTGCCTTGACGCCAATTTAATACTCACTAATTCTGGTAAGTTTCTAGAACTACATTCTATATCCGAAAAATAAGTATTGATAAATCGAACTGGTCTCACTTTGATGTACACTTTCTACGGAACGTAGTCCCGCCCCTCATATCCGTAGGTCTGCGAAAAAAATGGATATGGTTTACCGCACGGGTTGGCAACCTTTTTAGGACAGTGGGACAAATAAAAATAGGCGGGTCGCACAGTCCTGCGGCACAATACAGAATTTTGGGAAAATACACTGGTATTAGTCACAAAATAGGTTCTATTAGAAGCCACACGCTTATTTAGAATCAGTAACACGATCCTGCGTGTCACAAAAATGTCCGCACTTGTAATCATGAGTTTCCTGTGCAACCATACAATTAGTTAGAAGAAGAAAAATAATAATGGCGGCGCACTGATTGCCGCTACTACCGGAATACCACTTTTAGAAAATCCTCTTTCACATTTTACATATTATCAAGATTAAGAACCTGTTCCTCCTATCAAATAACTGTATTTCTTAAAATATACTTCCAGAACTGCTTTGTCCACCAGCCATTTACATTCATAGACTGAATTCTGGGAAGTAGATTTAAGACTTCTTATACGTCACCCATAGTTCATGTCCTACTTCTCGAGACTTAATCCTTAAATCTTCTCCGGCCCATCCCAACGTGGTTCGTTGCATCGTTCTATATTAATACAATTTTAACCATCGCCCAATTCTTTACTCGTCTCTCTGTGTGGCGATAAATTTTTGGTATTAATTGCATTGCATACATCTCTAATGGCATATTCGATTTTAATATAATTACATTTCTTCCTAATATCATCCATTCAACTATTTCAAGGTTTCCGTAGTAACATATTCATATGTTCCAGATCTTTGATCCATACCCTTGTCTCATCAAAGAAAAAAATACAGTTCTTTGGAACTTGTACATTTGTTAGGCCGCGTTTACACCGGACTTAGGAACAATGTTGACAACTGAAAAAATTTACGTCTTATTGAAAATAATGAATAATAAAGATAGCCAATTCAGACAAAAAAGTGATAATATAATTACCACACAACGTTTCTGGGATCCTTGTGCCTTTCGTCGGGTGAGAAGAAGACAACAACAACGTTGTGTGGTACTTATATTATCACTTTTTTGTCTGAATTGGCTCTCTTTCTTATTCAATGATGACAACTTCTAGAAGAATTCTAGAGGAATTGGAGGCAACAATTTTTTTGTGTTGTCACATTTCAAAGAGGCTGCGAATAATGGCAATATTTCTTGGACAAGCGGGTCTTGTTTTGAACATTTGTTGTTAAATTATGATGCTCAACAGTGTTAATGTTTTTCAAAGAATCAGGCAGTGTTATCTTCGAGTCGTGAATTACGGTAATAATTGCCGTTTAGTTTTTACATAATTTTCCTAGAGACATTTTTATTTTCTCTAGTGTTCAAGTGAACAATTAATTATATCGAATCACACCTAGGACTTCCTGCTTGACAGTATCTCTATGATGGGCGAGAACTGGTTAAGCCGGTTACTCCAGTTCCGGATGGGATAATTTCCCTCTAAGGGCGTAGGACAAGGAACAAATGCTCGACCTACATGATGCACATTTTTCTAGTTTTCCCTGTATCGCTTATAGGTGAGTGCCGGGTAGAATCCTTAAAATACAGCTCGGAGCCGTGGTTGGCTACCTTTCTCTACCTTCCGCATCCCTCTTTTCATTCCCCTCCTATGCTATTAAAGGGGATAACCATCATATAGCCTGTGGCTCTAAAAATGCCTATGACGGTTCTCAACACATTTAGACAATCTAATATTAGCTCTTTTGGTCATAATTAATTGCCAGAGACACTAAAAAATATTTGGTCCTTTTCTTTACTTCATTAATAACATGGATATTAATGAATTGGAACTTTCCCGGTGTAGATTGTTAATGAATGTTTGGAGTTTATATAGAAATTTGAACCTGAAACTTAGCCGCGAAACATTCATTAACATGCATTCACTGATTATTATGACTTCTTACGAACTTAGAAAAAATACGTAGCGCTGAAGCCGCTAATCGACAATATTTGAATGGGGAAGTATTGCTGGCGCTCGGAATGAGTATCAGACAAAAAGCTGCATTCGGTAAATATTCAAAGGCTGGAAAGTCTGCGGAAAAGCTGAGTGCGATTTATGACCGTCAACAATTAGTCAATGCTCAGGTAAATCGGGGAGTCGGCAACAGAAAAGCAACAGTGCATCAAACTATTGTATATCATAATCAAGGATCCCCTCAAATGAACGCTCCGTTCTCTGGACACTGCATCAGATGTGATATGGAAGTCGATAGCCTTTCTAACACACCTTTCGGTCTGAAGTAAACAAGATGAAACGTCTCCAATTCGCATAGGAACAGTCGAGCAATGGCAAAATAGTATATGGTCTTATGAATCACATTAACAGTTGCATCATTCATGAGTTTGCCGGAAACAGCACCAAAAAAATGGCCACCACATACATGGAAACAAGCTGATGGAAAGTATTACGGTTTCAGATTTTGGTACTTTCACTCGTTTGGAATAACGAAAAAATAAATGGCACAATACACTTAATTATCATTGCTAATGACGATCATCGTATCAAGTTGATGGGGTATCCGAATGGGATAACGCGCCACTTGCGTCGACGGTCATCCAATACCATTTTGTGGATGTTCGTCACCATTTCTGGCGTCATTTGGTCGACCCGTGCAATGTTCTTCTTGGCAGCTTGTACGGCCTCGTTTAAACTCTGGCGCCAAATATTTTATCGTTGTAAACGAAAAGGGCAGATTCCCCCTGGAGTAGAATATAGCTCGACTTTAATATTTGTTGGATTGAGACCTTTCAAATGAAAGATCACATAAGTATGGCCAATTTCTTTTACTTTTTACAAAGTCGTACTATTTGATGGGGGCTGTAAAGAAACACAAAACAAAGTAGCGTCTTCTAACTTAAGCTTTATGAGTTTGGTACTTCAGACGACTTTTGTTTTTCAAACAACAGCACACGTCAGGTCGGGTACTTCTGGGGCTACAACCTTATCACCGTGAGAGAATTGTAATTTTCTTAGCGGAGTTCAGCCAACGATGAAATTGTGTCAGAACGGGATTTCCAGTCTCAGAGGGGAAGGATGTAGGATGGAAATCGAGGTGTGGAAAACAGTTTAGTAACGGAGAGTAATTATAATCGCATTCTGGAAGTTCATTCTCATCAAACATCCTGGAAATGGTTTGCAGGTATCTTAATTCGCATCTAGCACATTCTCACCCAAGTGATAAAACCCCTAATCATTACTCTTCAGTTATCCGATAAGATATACCAACACTGTTCATTTCTTTATAACTTTGAGTCACGAATTTGTCTTTTTGGAATAAAGAATTGAAATAATGTATTTATATTGGTACACAAAAACATAAATTTTGATAATTCAAAGCCGCATTTGTCTAAAATTAATGTAATGGCAGAAGCCTTGTTTATTACATTTAAGAGGAGAAATATGAATGATGTGTTATGTGTTATAATATATATATTGCATGTGTAAAAGGGTTATTTTTTATAAACTAGTATAAATGAAACTCAATTAATTGGCATTAGTTTCATGGAATTATTTGTTTACATTGAGAAAATTTGTTATTTTTATGAAAATCGTGATAATCGTATGCACATTTATTATGAAAATTACGTTCAGTATATATTACAAATCTTAATATGTGAACTATAAAAACGTCTATCAGATGAAAATGAAGAAAAAGGTAAAGCAGTAGACAATAAACATTCAAAATTAAGTGCTAAAATAAATAGCACACAAAGTTTCTGCAATCCTTGGAACTTTCGTCTGGTGTAGAAGTATTTTCAGTTCGTCACCTGGTTTGGTTTGTGGTTGGTTCTCACTGTTATTTTCGATTTTTCCCGCCTCACGAAAGCAACAAGGATTCCAGAAACTTTGTGTGGTATTTATTTTATAACTCAATATTTTCTGATTATTGGCTACTTATTATCTTTTTGTTAATTTTATAATATAATAATCGTTTGACTTTTATTAAGTTGACAACATGCGGAACTTCTGAAATTTAACAATCGGCTGTAATTAGTCTTTTCGGCCAGCAATAATGCATGTATTTAGTACATTCGATCTGATTGTATTATAAAGCTATCAAAGAATACCAATCTAAATAAAATTAAAATAATTGAAAATTAATGGCGAATAGGGAATACAATGAACTTCTCTGATAGCAGTCGTCTTGTTCTTTGAGTTACTATACCGAAGCAATCATTCGATAACTTAATTAGACAATATTATCATTATTTTAAGTCAGAAGAAAAGGAGAATTTATTAAATTAACAACGTTTCATCGCTTAATTTGCGACCTCAGTTCCAATTGAAAAATTTTCTCATTAGCAGAATAGATATTTGTATATTATGATTTTTTAGCGTGAAAGGATGTGTGATTCGTGCTATTATTTAATTTTACAAACAATACTTGATACTGTACTTTATGTTTTTGGAGTACTTTTAATGTATTTCGTAATGAATCGAAAGTACAAATATATATGTCTCTACTGTTGGCGTGACATATGACGTGAACTCGCGAGAATGCTCTAGATCCAACAACCACGCGATACGAAGCAAATAAAAGAATGTAAACAGACCCAGTTGATGCTGATTAAATGTGTGTTTAGCCTGAGAAAGGCATTTCTTTAGTGTTTGGTGATATCCTGTTCCTGCTGTGTTTCCCCGCCCACGTCACGTCTGGCCATTCTGTTGACAACATGAACGCTGGTTCTTGATATTGTAGCAGCCAAGACGCCAAACTGTTCGGTAATGTAAAGCGCGAAATTTAAATCATTGGAAAAATTGCACCATTTCACTATTACTGCCAGAAGTTAAATTCTCTTAGGTAGTTTAAAATGGTATCTTTGCCTACATAAATCTTTAAGTTGTTTATTGATGGGCCACAACATATCCTAAGAAAATCTCATGTTCTATGCTGAGCAGTAAAGTTAGGTTGTATTATATTTTATGTATATATCTATTGAATTTTGATGATTTTTTAATATATGAGGATTGAACATTTATTTGCTGATTAATTAATTCAACCCCCGCATTGAAAGCTAAAATACTAGCAATACTTTATTCAAAAGAAAATTTGTCCGCTGCAATTGGCTCATGACTATTAAACAAAATAGTAATAATTTTTAAAGATTTAAAATATTTTTTCAATTTGGATTCAATACCGTTTCTTGACCTAATATAATTATTAATTACTTTGGATTAAGATAGCATGTTTCACTCAAAATAATTAAATAATATATAGCGACTACCATCAAATATTGGATAAATTACTAGACATAACTTACTTAGGAAAAAGTTTAGGACAGTCTATCCTTCCCCAGCCGCCAGTCGCCTCTCTCACCAGCATCTCTAAGGCGCGCTCCAAAGGAAACTCGCCCATCAGCAGCCGCAAGCCCAAGCTGAAAAAAAAATTAAACTCTTGATGCCGAAGTCCTCAGATACATAGCCTAATTTCCAATTATTTGACGTTCTGAATAATGTTCATAATAGGCTACTATTAGCCAATCATATTTGGATGAATTTATCGTAAGGATAGTACCAAGAACACAACTAAATCGCAGCAAATAGCATTATTAACAAAGAATCAATTCCTTTTTTAAAAAATTTCATTGCACAAGGGGCTTTAAAAACTATTTGTACCGAGTACAGACTTGTATTGAATTCAGCAGATGGAACGTCGGAAACTAAAGCTATATGTTTAAGGCAAACAGAAGATCAACAAGTGAAAGACAGCCTGAATATATTGAAGCAGTTAAAGTAAAATGAGTAAGACAATAGTAGTAGAGTGGACTAATAATTTCAATTTTACGTTATTTAATTATGTGTTCTGACAATGGAATTATATTTATTTAAATTATTATTAAGATTATAATAATGGATACATAGAAGGAGATATAAATATTTGGTTAAAGTAATTTGTAAAGGTTTCCACTCCAAATAACTCAGTTACAAAATCTTTTGAGTGCATGAAAATATTATTGACATATCAAATACCAGCCGTACTGGAAACTGCCAAACCAAAGCAACCATGTATTATATTAACATTTTCTAAACTTGTGCACTTTATCAACACATTGCTGCCGAAAATCTCCACAATCTCACCTGCTCGACTTTTCTGAGTTATACAAAGTAATTATTATTAGTCATATAAAAATAATATAGTTGAAGGTCAAGATCAACAAATTTTACCGGACAAAATTATCACTTCTAATGTTATTTTTCAAGAATATATCACAAAATTGTTAATTGTGTATTAATGTCAATAAACTGTCTGTTAAATTTATAATATTACAATGAAAAACAGACAATAGCCTATTAACTAACTCCCAAAGTTTCAACCACCAATCGGTAGACCTTATCAAGTGAACATAAACTTGATAAGGTCCATCGATTGGTGGAAGAAACGTTATATTCGGACTTGCAAAATTTTTATTTGTACCTGAAAAAGATCCGAAAAGGAACGATAGGTCGTGATAATTTTTTTTATTATTATAGTATATTTGTGACAAATTTGGCTGGTTTATTCATATAAAATTCATTGGAGTCAGAATAATAAAACTACCTGTTCTATCATACATATTATATGTCTGAGGCAAAAACGAGGTTTCATCCCTTTCTTAGGCATTAATACACAAAATACGTTCAGAATGTTTCAATTCGCCATTGTAACGATTTCAACTACATTACAAACGGATTTTTTCTAATATTTTTCAACTATTATTCCAATAACCTAACAGAATATGCTCCATAAATGCGTTTTCTGTGGTCAGTTACTTTTAGTGCTTCTTTTTTTCTATACTCTTTCATATACATAATAAACTTGGCACAACAGTTTGAAACTAGCAGACTACATGTTAGAATATCGACCACCTTCGCAAATCTCGGCACTACTGAGTGTATACACTTGATGTTACCTACAAAATAATTTTAGTAATATAACTGTTGATAACACAAAGAGTTAAATTGTTAGTACTTCATAAATTCTCAGTTAGACACTCGAAAATCGATGTTTTGTTGTTGGTTCCATTATTTTGGAATTTAAATTTTCCAATTTCCAGGAATTTGCTATCCATACCTTTAAAATTAAAACGAGAAAAGCACGTGAATATTTAAATTTGGGGCCTGCGAAACGTGTATTTCTCGTTAGACATCAGAAGGAGCTATTTTCATTAATAGCCAACAAGATTTGAATATAGGCCCCTTACCAAATATGTACTGATTGTTGCATTCTTAAATAAGGGAATCCATACCATTTTTTTTTGTAAAATGACATGGATTATTAAGGATTTGCAAACAAGAGTTGTTCATTTGGCCGATTATCTCGACACATTATCCTTAAAGCATAAGAAGACGAATAATTGTATATGACGCGGTAAAATCTGTGACATGTAGCGTAATGATGATAATAATATTTTAAGCAATTGTCAGTCGGGTTTTAGAGAAAAACATGCTACTGAATCTGCGCTTGTTTATAGTAGAACAATTAAAGAGAGATAGATTGATATGAAAATGTAACTGTAGCAGTGTTTTTGGATCTAAAAAGAGCATTCGAAACAATAGTCATTCGTAGATTAAAAGTAAGCTAGAAAAGAATGGAATTAGTGGCAAGAAATTGGGTTGGTTATTTTAAACACAGAACCCAATACGTAAAAATAGCTTAAATTTGTTCCAGCAAGACTGATATAACGTTTGGTTTGGCCCAAGGGAGCATTTGGGTCCTCTTTTGTTTATATTGTATATAAATGATCTCCCTATGTACATAAAAAAACTGTAGTATACACCTCTTTGCCGACGATACTTTATTATACTTATCTGGATGTGATTTAAATTGTGTGTTCAATTGTATGAATAGTGAATTTTTAATTGTATCAGAATGGTTAAAGAATAATGTTGTTGCTAAATGTAAATAAGACAAAAAGCATGTTAGTTATTAATAGAATCGATATTAATTATTAACAAATCAATGTTTAAATGGACGACTGTCTGATAGATTGTGTAAATAGCTTCAAGTATGTTGAGATTATTATAGACAATAAGTTAAAATGGATTGAGTATGCAGAATTAATTATTAAGAAATTAGCCAAGAAAGTAGGTTACACTATACCAGTGTACAAAACTTTAGTTTTGTCGCATCTGCAGTACTATAGCTCTATTTTGCACTTAATGATAGGTAGTGACCTAGATCGTATACAAAAAATTATCAATAGAAATAATAATTTCTAAACTATTAGTTTTGAAGGTGACGAAGTCTATCACGTTATTGAGGATAGGCGTCTTTTTCATTGATTTATGCTGATATTTTAGTCAGTTTGTTTAATCGCGTGAGCATCCATGTTTTTGCTGATTCTTCCACCATCAGCGGAAAATACCGTTTGGTGCCAGTCCATCTGGGGATTATAATTTTTCTCCGTTGCTTAAAAGTTGGGGATTTTCCGGGACGAAACACAGCAGGTTCAGAGGGGCTTCTAGCTGATAAAATTTACGACGTCAGATTGTCTAGGACCTGTGATTGGTCCAAAACCTATGAGAAAAGACCAAAAGGAAGACAGTTGGACACACAGGTCGCTAGAACTGGATGCCGGAAGATGATTCTGAATGGAGGTGTAATAGTGAGCAGTTGCTCTTGTTCATGGACAGTGCAAGAATTGATCAGCTCAACGAGACTTCACCAGGGGCACATAGTCCATAACCAGCTGCGAGGGACGTCGCTGTGTGGCTGAGACCCCAGTCTGGTAACCAATATCGTCACTTATCATGGTTGCGTAGGGCACTTTGTCTAAAATCAGTTTTCTCGGGCCTATTTTGCCACAACACACCTGAGATTCATGACTGGCTAGTAGGGGCATTACATTTTGTAATTTTAAATTTTTATTTGTTTCAATAAATTAATTTTGTATAGAATGGGTTGTTGTTTTCCCTACGGTACTTCCTCCTACCGCAGGTAAGCCTTTCTAAGAATTGGACCGCTGGAGATCTGCTACGGTGCGGTTGCAGGGAGCGTGCCACAGAAGATGGCGATGACAGCTATCGAAACGCTGTGGAAAAATAACGGCGACATCCGATTAGAATCTCGTAGAACACTTCATACAACAGTTGCAACGGGAAAACCTTCATTCTCTATTAGTTTTGTATTTACTAATTTATTTATGTGTTGTGATAGTGGCATCTCTGGTGGATCCCAGAGGAAATACAATACTAACGTTTTTGATTATTATCAATATACGGGATCAGTTTTGTAAGAAACTTGTGTAAACTGGGATTAGAAGCTAAAGTTTTGGAAGTCAGAAATTTAGACTATAGGTTCTGGTAAAATAAATTTCAAATCATTTTTAAGGGTCTATGGGAAAACCCTATGAAATAGAATTGAAGGACTATGCAAAGCCTTTCGCTATAACAATTCCGCGCAAAGTACCTTTACCTCTTTGGAATCAAACGAGAGCCGAAATTGAACGAATGCTCAAGTTAGGTATAATAGAACCAATAGAGGAGGCTACGAATTGGTGCGCTACAATGGTAGTAGTTCTAAAAAAGAACAACCAAGTGTGAATTTGCGTAGCTTATACAAGACTGAACGAGAATGTGATGCGATCGTATTATCCTATTCCCCACATCGATTATATCATGGCATAGATCAAGGTTGTATCAGTTTTTTCGAAGTTAGTTGCCAATAGTGGCTTCTGGCAGATACCGCTAAAAGAAAAATATCAAATGTTAACAACTATCCTAACACCCTTCGTCAGATTTAAATTTAAAGTGATTCCTTTAGGCTTGAGTTCTGCTCCGGAAACTTTTCAACGTCGTTATTGCGAAGCACTCTTCGGGTAACGAAACGTAAAAATTCACATGGATGACACGATTGTTTGGGGCAAGAATCAGGCAGAGTATGACCAGGTCTTAAACGAAGTTTTGACTAATCTCCAAACAGAATGCTGGTATCAGCCTAAATAGAGATAAATGTTATTTCTCAGTCAAAAGTGTTACATTTTTGGGTCATGTTTTATCAACAGATGGGATTTCAGTAGACCCCGAGAAAGTAAAAGCAATTACCAACATGAAGTCACCTACAGACGTACCTTTTTTGGGCATGGTTAATTTCATAGTAAAATATATCCCTAATGTTCTTAGTTGCTGAAGCCTCTACAAGATTTATTTAGTGAAAAGTATGAATTGTCACTTTACAGCACAGACAAACCGACCATTATATCGGCAGATTCTTCACCCTTTGGAATTGGCGGCGTCCTTCTCCAGCAACAGGAAGATTGGAAGTGGCATCCTGCCTCCTATATATCGAGATCACTCACATCCAGCCAGAAATACTCAAATATTGAGCTGGTTTGTAATAAATTAAAAGGATATATCATCGGCAAAGACATCATCCTGCAGACTGATCAGAAATCACTTTTAAAAATATTGCACACAAAAAATTTGGTCGACTTGACTCCACGTCTCCAGCTGCTTCCGCTTAGAATGATGCGCTATTCTTACAAAATAGTTTACACACCAGGAAAACATCTCATTCCGGAACCCTTGGACAACACAGAATTATATGACCTGGAAGGGGAAACGAATATTACGATGATACAACAATATATTATTAACTAAAGCCAAATAACTGGAAATAAATAAGAACCGCCCTTCCGATAGACGGTCTTATCGTTGAGAAAGTGCATGAAATACACTCTGGATTCCGGCTGGGTAAGCAAAACAAGTTATGATTTAATGGCGTTCCACGTCATCCAAATATCGTGTGTTTTCGTCTTACTTACCCGTATGGAATCCCGGAAAAATTTGATCCCTACAGTCTTCTTAATTGTGAGGAGATTACAGGGTAAGTTCAGAACCATCCGTGGGAATTCCTGAAATGCCACGTGGTAATAGCTCCTAATTTGATGGGACAAACACTCACGGGGTTCATGAAAGAAATAGCACATGTTGTATTCAAAGAGATGCAGTAATTAGTGACACATTTACTCGAGGCTTTCCTCGTTGTCGGACAATTAGCCGCAGGTAGTTTCCAGCTGTTGTACAGGGAAACCGTTAGAAGAGCTTTGGACGGCAAGTTCTTTGTTCGGTATGATCGTGCGGCTCGGTTCTTCGTGAGGATCAATGCACGGACTTCGGATATGATCGTACATAACAAAGTCATTCCTCCACCCGATCACCTCAAATATATATTAAACAGTCATTGTAACACCTTACGGGCGTCAACCTTTTATGACAGAAGTTTTATTTAACGTCTGTTTTGAATTAATAAAAACAATTTATGACCTTATACAGACACTTTATATTTTTTATATTATGACGACGTATCTTCAGGTATTGACCTACAGACGTTTTTTTCTAATCAACTGTAAATACCTCCTCTGTAGTCAATGTCTGAAGAAGATACAAAAAGGTATCGAAACGTCGTCATAATATATATAGTAAGTATATAAAAATAAAAGTGTCATGAATTGTTTTTATTTTACTTTTATGACAGAGATAAATATTTTTAAATTTTAGTATGGAACAGCACATTTCGATATTACTTAAAAATTCTGGCATTTTATTGTATTTATTATAAATAAAAGGGTATGTTGTATCTATGTTACATCGTGAACTTACAGCAAGCAATTTTAACATGAATTTATAGTAACTAATTATTGAAATACCAGTGCCACTATACTCTGTGTGTGTGTGAATTACGGGAATGTTTTGCAAAGTTATGGTACTGACCGATTTATTCCCGTGGAAAACTTCACCGTCTCTGAAAATAGGCGTTCTTCACTTTTATATTTGCTACATATTTTTGTAATGTACTTTTAATGGAAATTTGAACATAAAAAATAGAATACACTATTATGGCTAAAATCAAATGAATGAGACTTTTATAACATAATTTGTCCTTTTCTTTAAGGTGAGTTATTTGACTTGGTCTACAGAAGATTTATTTATATTATAAAAACTATGTTAGCGTGCTGGATTGATAACAATACAATATTGTCGTGTATTTAACGTCTGATTGACCTTGATTACAGCCTAAATTAGACACATGATTTTTTTAACATTTAAAGTTGTGTTACGTTTCGTCCTGTCTGGTAGGTTTCTGGTTGAAAAAAATAACTAAAGCTAGAGATTAAATAGGAGATACGAATAAATAAAAACTTATATGACACATGTCAAGTGATTCTGTAGTAAAATATCTTAAATGTTCAGGCGAAGCGTTTCTTGTTTGATATTTATCGAATTAAGGTTACCTTTTGTGTGCAACAATTCAAACCAAAGCAACGGCTCATCTTGAAATTTTCTAAATATTTCGAATTACATTCGATAACCGATGCAGCCATTTTAATCTAAAAAAAATTAGTTACAAAGCATCAATCCAGAAAAGAGAATCCCACTTTCTTGCCCTGGCTTGTGGAGACAGCGTCTGAAGTCGAGACGAGGGCAAGTAATAATACTCTCTCTGAGGTAATACGAGGGGAAGCGACACGAAACGAGGCGTAAGGGAGAAGCCGAGAACTGCTAGTTCACTTTCGCCGAGGCAAGACGAGCGAAGCGACACGAGTAGAGACGAAGAACAGACCAAGAACAGTTGGAACTCTCGTGCTCGGCTCCCTTCAATTTTCCCCGACGCGAGTATACTTATACCATTATATTATACTTTCTTAATATGGTTGTTTACAATCACTTCACTACGTGAGGTTATAATGGATCAAGAATAAAAAAATAAGTAAAAAATTGTAAGAACTATCGACCATTCAGACGTGATTCTTAATTGTTTTGATTTAATAAAAAAAAGCGGCGAAGTAGTGACAGAAATCAATTTTCCAACAACAAGACCTTCATCAATCATAAAAATGCAATATACAAATATTAATTCGAAAACTGTAACAATCGTCAGGATATAGTATTTCTAGAACCAATTCAGGCGAGGACGAAGGCGATATGCAAGAAATATCAATAATATCAGCAGAACGGTACTTTTCAAATTTATTATCTGAGAAGAGAAAAAAATGAAAAAGGAACTCAGAACTGACTGACAAAAACTTGCAACAGAAATACCAACTGAAAGTTTATTTTCAAGTAAATTGTAGATAAGAACTATGTTACATATTTACTATTTTAGTGCAGCCCAAAGTGCGGATAAAATATTATATATTAAATATGATTAATAATACATCATAGTGTATAAGCTAATGCGGTAGCTGAAAACAAGTTATTTACATATTTTACATTATGTCCAGCGAACAGAACTCCTAAACAGTTGTGCTAGTGACTTCGTTTTCAATATTCTTATTACGTCATTTTCGAATAGTGGTTGCAATAAGGTGATTCGAGTTTTTGTGAAGTCTAACACTTCTTTCGCGGATAGTTTCCATTACATTAGATATTTTTAAGTCGTCGTGTATCCACTCATTTCTGACGTACCAGGGGCCATTGACAATGGATCTTAATATTATTGACTGGATGAAACATGATGTGGATGGAAGTGTTTTTCTGGAAGTGGTAAATCAACAGTGTGAAACCTCCAGCCACATTTTGTTTTGCAATAATATAACTCTCGTTTGCCGTAGCCTGTAAGAGCTGTTCTCTCGCTGGCAAACCTTTCTGGAGAGACGGAGAGGGATGCTTTTTCCTCTCTCTTCGTTTTTGAACCAAGGTTCCCACAATCCGAGGCACCTCGACCTGTTTTGAACGGTGTATGTTCCGGGGTCGAAGACCTTACGGTAAGAGCTGTTCTTTGTTCCCATTGGAACAGTCGGCCAGCTGCCTCTTAACTGCTCGATGAATTAAGAATAAAATGCTGCGTCCCCACAGCAAATCCCTCTCCCGCCATCGGAAGGGCGTGGGACAAGTACTCAGTGCCCGACCTACCTGATTCAGGTTTTCTAGGGTTTGTCCTGCATGACTTTTAGGCGAATGCCGGGTAGGATCTTTAAATTATATCCCGGAGACCTAGTTAACCTTACTCTATCCTTCTGCATCCCTTCTTTCAAATCCCTTCCTATGCTATTAAAGGGGAGTTGCCACCACGTGGATTGCCCTCATGTAGGCTGTTACTCTTCGATCTATATACATCAATTGTAGTGGGCTCTTTCAGACATGTTTAATCTATTTTTTATTATATCGGTTCATTGCAGATGATTTGAACGAACTACTTGAATGTTTGTTGTTGTTACCTGTTGACTTTGGCGAGGAGCCCGTAGGGGCCCGTGAGCGAGGCTGCAGTCTTGTCGAGGCCACGGCAGTAGAGCGTCCAGACGCAGTCAAGCATATGGCCGTCACCGCGCCTGTACGCCGACGCCAGCGTTCGCAGGGCCGTCGCGGCACCCAGCACGGAGTCCAGGAACTCTCGCAGACCTCCCTCACTCTCTTCCTCACCCTCACCCTCAACATCGCGCTGCTCGTGGCCGGGGAGGACGAACAGCGAGTGTAGAGCCCGCACCTGCAACCGTGCTCCCATTAGGCGTATGTCCGGTTATTCTAAGCACAACTACAGTAGATAATTATTTGATATCTTACAGCCTACCCTGGTTACAGACGCCTGGTGAGGGGACCAAAATGCTCCAAAATTTACAGAAATTCTGTTCCGTCCGGGGCGGGTAGGCCACTGTTTACTATCTCTAGTGAAGGAATAGTACGTACTGTACTGGACGATGTTAAATGAAATAAGAACTTAATTGCATACAAAAACTCGAATTGGCATCGTGGCTCTATATTTGTAGGCTTAGTGATCTCATATTAAAATAAATAACTACTTTGTTTACTTACGGAATTATTATTATTGAAGTACCGTAGTACACAAGTTGTAATTAGGCTTCCTTAGGGAATAATTCAATTTTTGAATATAAAAAATATATTGATGTAAATATTTTCATTTCATAAAAATGAAGTGAATATGTACATGTTATATAGGGGGGCATTTGAAAGACGTAGTGGGGAATGGTAAATAAAGGTTGGGAAACATTGGCCTATTCAGTGAATATTGGATAAAAATGAGTCAGAAGTATTCAAGTACAGTAAAAATGTTAGTATAGGAGGCAACGAGTTAGAAAATAATTCAAGTGCTTGTAACTATATTCGCCCAAAATTTGTATTACGAATTTTAAATGTGGTCCAACAATTTTGAGTATCAAATGAAAAAATTTACGTCTGAGTGAAAATAATGAATAAGAAAGGTAGCCAATTCAGACAAAAAACTGATAATATAAATACCACACAACGTTTCTGGGATGCTTGTCTTTTTCCTCAGGTGCGAAGAAGAGCCAAACATAGTGTGGTATTTATATTATCTCTTTTTTGTCTGAATTGGCTATCTTTGTTATTCATTAATGTTAAGTATCGTCACTTCCCCCCCCCCTCCTCCTCCAGACACGGTACACATTGTAAGATTAATGTGTTTAATTCAGCTAATTATTGGCCACTATCATTAATTATATTATATGAAACAATTAATAGCATACTTAATCTTTGTCAATCCTTTCGCTGGTACAAATGTATTTAAAGTTACAACATACATTAAATTCTATTATTCTAAGAGATCCATCCCAATAGTTCCCCCGTATTTGGAACGCATCTTTCTGAATAATGATCTCTTTGGTTTTCGTGATCCTCATAATATCTTCTCGTAATAGGATCCGTTGCATTGGTGTTTTCAATTTCCAACTATTCGGACCCATGTTGGGGAAGTTGGGAGTTTGACATAACTAAATAATGTTGAGTATCGTCACTCCCCCCCCCCCCGATAGTTAGCTACGATAGTTCAAGACGTCATCTCTCAAGCCTTTCGCATCTAGAAAATGGTTTCTATTTTGGTAATAAAATATTGATACTAAATTACATCGTACGGAAGGAAACTTATGGAATAAAACCGAAGAATCTGTTTTTCGTTGCATGAGCCTGTTTTGTTAATATTTACATTTTTAATGCATTCGAGTATCTGCTAGGGTTGAATTATAAATAAAAATTTTACCATAATTATGAACATTTGGTATAGAAAACTGTAAAGGGCACTTCTTCACAATGCTAGACAAAGTTTTAAAAGTATGAGGAGAATACATACAAGACCTCCATGATTATAAAAAAGTCCTCAAGACATTGAGCTGGAGGAAGAAGAACTGGTAAATGAAGATGAGAAGGAATCTAGCTCGTATTGAAGAGTTAATTAGAAAGATCTATAAAGCGCACGAAGATTTAAAAAAAGCCACTGGAAATGAAGACATACTAGTCCACTTGTTGAAAGAATTAGTCGCACTTGTATTATAGAAGCTAATCCAACTAATAACCCGAATTGATGAAACTGGAAAGTGGTAAAAGATTTTCTTTATGTTACTATGAAACCGCTGAGAAAGAAAGAACAAGCCAAGTGATGTAGTGATCAGATAACTATCAATTTGATATCGCGTTCGGGGAAAATTTTGGCACGTCTACTCAACAGAAGGCTAGAACATAAGAAGGAAGAAATAATTGGAGAAGATCACCTTGGTTGTCGGGAAAGAAAGAGAAGCCAGGAATTCTAAGGATTATTATTACAGAGAAAGTTCTATTAGTAAAAGAGGAAAGGTATGTTTGCTTAATTGACTGGCAAATGGTGTTCTACCGGGTAAGTTTCACTCAAAGAAATTGGACATGATTGGAAGGATAGACCACCGATCAAGCATTGATTCTGGGATAAAGGATGAAGGTGCGTCTGTATCACGCAGAGTCCAACAACACGGAGATAGGAAGAGGGGAGAGATAAGGCTGTTGTATGTCACCCATACTGACACATCTATGGTGAATGGTTAAATTAAATAAGCCTGGAAATTAGTTGGAGATTTCGGAATAGGGGAAAGCTAAATAAAATATGCAGTTGACCTGGTATTGTTGGCGAAGCAAACATGACACGTTGGAAAGGCTAGTGGTAACGAGAAGAAGTATGGAATTAATATAAATATAGACAAGCCCAAAGTGAGGAAAATATCCAAGAAACAAGAGAGGCATTACCTATAATTCAGGGAAACAAACAATTTCAAAATGACAATCAGTTCAAGCACCTTTGAAGTCTTTTGATGAATGTCGGATGTAGTCCCAGCACGTGGAAGAAGATTGCAGCCGCTAGGCGACTTGAAGGGAATAAGAAGAGTGGGTGATGAAGGAAGAAGCTCAGGATAGGGTAATGTTAAGGAGGAAATTTACAGAGCAAGTGCAAAAACCTGGCAGTAGGCAGAACACTTAATTTCTCATGAGTGAAGTAATAAATGGCATGTGAATTTGACGAGAATGCCTTACCTCTGGATCTGCGAGCATTTGCCGTGCAGCTACAGGCTGCTCCTGCCACGCCACTGTCTGGACGTTATGCAGCAACAGAATGTCGACGGCCAACAACCCCAAAGACACGAGGCTGC
The DNA here is from genome assembly GCA_037074705.1 of Zhengitettix transpicula. Classification (NCBI taxonomy): domain Eukaryota; kingdom Metazoa; phylum Arthropoda; class Insecta; order Orthoptera; family Tetrigidae; genus Zhengitettix; species Zhengitettix transpicula. The sequence goes on along the minus strand of CM073590.1, from coordinate 23,591,816 downwards.
TGGAGTTGCTGACGACGGCAGCGGTGGGACCTGCAGGGGTGGCATCGTAGTAGAGCTCTCGCAGTTTAGCCAGCAGCACTCCAGGGTCACCCTCCGCCATGGCGCGGTCCAACGCCCCCAGCACGGCGCCAGTTACACTGCTGCTGCCAACGTCAGGGCTGATGTCCTCGTCCGTCGACACCCAGTGCTGCAGCTCCTGCAGTTTGCGGCGCAAAAACGTAAACACTGGGTTGTGACTTTCATGATCGTCGACAGGGGCGGGAAGAGTACCGACGTCGTTCTCTTCGTCAGGCAGCTGCTCGTCGAATCGTCGGATTGCCGTCTCCTCGGTTAGGCGTTGGTGGCGATCAGCTATCTCGGCTATTCTTTCCACATCTCGGTACAACTCGTTCTGCAGCTCTCTGGAGTCTTGAAGGCCACCAGCATAACTAAACCACGCATCCTCACCTTCGCTGGTTCCCGTTCGGTTATCTGACTCCTTGTCTCCACGGACGTCTTCTGCCACGATAGGAACCTGTACATCTGCGCTCTTTTCTGGCTTTTCTTTGAAGTCATCCTCTGGTTTCTGATTATTAGGTTCAGTGGTTCGTTCGTCGTGCTCAACCAGTTCTGTCTTTTGGGTCTGTGGCTGCCTCGTATCCGTCTCCGTGGTGGGCGTCGCCAACTCCTGCACGCGCCCTTCCTCGAAGGCTAGCTCTCCGAGTTCAGAGGCGACGACCTCGTGGTCAGGGAAGGCCATCCAAAGCGCAGCGGCGGCAAAGACGACGACGGCCACGACGGCTAGCGCCAGCGCGATCAGCAGCCTGCCCGTGCCCACGGTCCTCATCGCGATGAGGTCCGCCATCCAAGAACCGCAGTTAAGTCCTTGCCCCCACTCCGCGCTTCTCGGGTCGTCGACTCACTCTGCTCCATATAGCGCCCCCGCATCACAACATTCGCAACAAGGGAATTTCCTATTCACAATTTTTTTAACAAAAGTATTGTTTATGGGTTCTTCTATTTATGATTGATTTAAATGGAAGGTAAAATTTGAAAATTTGTAAAAATTGTAGTAGGTAAAGCCCTATTCCTCTCTAAATAATATATATATAGACTTTATAGCAAAAGGAATTTGAAAAGAAACTCGAATAAAAATAATTTTGAACCTCAGTTTACTGCACTTCCCTTCCTCATATTACTAAGCATATATCCAAAGTGCATCCAGATTACGAGGTATGAATTATGAATGTACTTTTAAGCTGTTTCGTACTACATTGATAAGTCGTCACTATGTTTGCAAGAAAACAATTCAATTACCGTATTGTTCTATTAAATAATGATGATATATCTATCGCAATGCTTTGTTTTAGCTGTTTAAATTTATACGAATGATCGTTTTTTATATAAAGGCAGTAAGAAACCTTTAAATATGTTTATATATGATAAGCGTGAATAACACACAGCCTGCTAAGGTTCCTAAATGACCAATTTCATTTTTCACGTTTCTTCTATAATACTTACACATTTGTAATGAGAAATCCTCTAGTGAATGGGAAACACAAATAAATGGCGTATATATCATTAGTACACTCACTAACGGAATATGAAAGCTGAAATCCATAAATGAAAAATAAGATAGAACCCTTTTGAAGGATGCAGAAAAGTATCCGAAATTAGTGCCGATAAGACCTATACATCGACGCGAAAAAACGAAACTGCTAGGGGTGGAATGCGCTACAGGCATGTTTCTTTAAAGTATTTGCAGGTCAAAAAGCTTGGCAATTTGAATAGACTGAAAAACTCGACTTGAAATTGGAGGTCTGATCACATTTTCAAAATAAAGGTCAGTCAGGCAAAAAACCGGTTGTTTGCAAATCGTTCTTTCCAAATAGGTTATTAATTGACTGGAACAATTTCCCTACATTGTGTTTGGGACAAGTCCTCCAACGGAAAGAAAATTTAGGCTCTCAATGAACTCTATTTAGTGAATATAGGTCAGTTTAGTGAAGTTACAGTGCTTTTAAAAACAGATTCACAATTCGTAGACAAAACGCTAATCTTAGGTGTTACTATAATTTGTCTCCATAGGTTATCTCTATTTTCAGATTTATTCCCACTGTTTTCCGTCTCAGCCAGAAGAATTCCTTTCCTATATTTATGTATGACTTATATAAAAATTTGAACTCCACTTTATATTATTCTCTGATTATATTTATCTAGAATAATTCTGTTGTATTGTAATATCATGTATCAGCCATCGGGCCATTTGCCCATTTATAGATTAAATATATATATAAATACATACATCAAATTTTTCTTCACAGCACGAATTATTGTTTTATACATTTAACGAAAGAAGAAACATAATTTTATAGTAAGAAATATCAAGTATATCTGTTTATATACTTATAAGCTATCTTTATTCGTTATTCCCAATTCTGCTTTCACCCTTATTAATATCTTGTTGTACAACACTCAACTTGCTTTCTATGTCCGCTCGCTAGTTCAATAGCACACTAAATATCAATGATATTAATTGGCTATTGTCAGTAAAATATTGACGCTGTATTTGAAATTATTTGCGTTAATTGCTGAGTGTTACATTCCATACGTGTTTTTATTAGAACCTGTACACAAGGGTAACTATTTGCTATTCTAGTGAAGAATGTGGTTAGGAAGTATCAATAAATATACCTATCATTAGTACACTCACTAACGGAATATGAAAGCTGAAATCCATAAATGAAAAATAAGATAGAACCCTTATGAAGGATGCAGAAAAGTCTCCGAAATTAGTGCCGATAAGACCTAGACATCGACGCGAAAAAACGAAACTGCAATAAATATAAATATAAATATAAATATTAAGAAATATAGAATTTCTCCATAAATTGTTTAATCAACCATCCGTCTCTATATTAGTCGCATTTATTATAATAAGATTTCTGTAGTAAATATAATTTTATATTTTTTCTAAATAATTAATTTCCTGAATCTAGCGGAGAAATTCTCTGCTACAAATATTTACGAAAATAGTCTTCCGACTGAGGAGGAAAAAAACTTACGATATTTTTTGGATAGATATTACATCTTAAATCTTATGAACTCAATTTATAAACACCTAAAATAGTCTAATTATTATCCATTAAAATTAAGGAAACCTATTTAGAACGAAAGTATCGTCTCTATAATAGTTATTTCAATTATCAAGTATGGTAAACAGTCTCATATATTTCCAAAATATTACGTAGAACTTTCCTTTATTGATTTTTTAAAAAATAAATTGACTGCATCAAAAAGAACGGAGGAAAATATTTCAATCAAAGCTCAGCGTTATTGAGTCCTAAAGTTAGACCGTGGAGAGTGTGATCTAGTGCATTACAGATTTTTTAGGGTGGGAAAAATGCATTTATGCATACCTGAGTAATTTAGGTTATGTAGTACTCAATCCGTAGATTAATATCCACTAAAAAAAATCCTTTGTACTCCTTAACCACCCACGGAACTGCAAAGGCATTTCTTCGCAGGGTTGGTTGGTGACACGCCTTCATCAAGTCTGGGCTCCACCCTTTCCTTTCTCGCTTTATAGCTTGCAAATTAGAAATATTGTATACAAATCTATACATTTTTATTTTCGTTATATATAATTTGTGTTGAATTAAGTCTTCACGTAAATTCTCATGATGTATATATATATATACATATATATATATATGTACATATACATTAGCATGTTTGAAAATTTCAAACCCATCCACCCCCGCTTGGAGGAGTTAAACTGTAAGTTGAATGTCATTATTAAGCACAGTGACAAGTATAACCCCGGATTTGACTCCAAACTCGCATTTGTTTGCGTTATTTTTATGTAATGCCATTCAACCACAACACTTAAGGGTGCTCCCCTCCCATTCCTAAAGGGGTTGAAATTACATACAAACAACTTCAGTATAAATACAATCAATATAATTAACCCTGAAAAATATTTATTCAACGCAAATATCTGCCGTGTTTGCACGTTCCAATAATTCCACCCCGCCCTCTGGGGGTTAAATTCCAAGTTTAATGTCATAATTAAACTCAGTGACATCGATAACCTTGGATTTGACTCAAATCTCGGTTGTATTCGCGTTATTTTCCTCTAACGGATATCCACCCCCACCGCTAAGGATGCTCCTTTTCCATGCTGTTAGGGGTTGAAATTATACTCAGATAAGATCGGTAGAAACACTATCAATCTCTTTGACACCGAAAAATATTTATCTGGCTCGAATATCAGCCGTTTTACCATGTATGAAATTTTCCACCCCCGTCTACATCCCCTCCTGTGGGTTGTAGACGTGTCTCACCCCGACAGTGTTTGTTTCCTGGTCACAAAGAACACGTGTACGAAATTTGGTTAAATTTGCTTCACGGGTGTAGATTTGTATGCTGAACAAATAAACATACGTACATATACTTTTTTTTGGGTAACAGGACATGAGGGTAATCTACATGATGGCAACTCCCCTTTAATAGCATCTGTTGTCAGACTATGTCTTGCTTTTTTTGCCCGATTGTTCGATCCAGTTTCTCAGTTCCTTTTGTCTGATGATTTATTTTGCTTTTGAATTTACTTATGCCATTAGTCCTCTGCTGAGGAAATAGGACATGTCAACAACTTTACTGCGTACATGAAAATAAATTAAATCATGAAACCCATATATGTAAACTGTAATATATAAATAACAAATGTAAGAACAGGCATAGCGATAATAAAATACTTTAAGGAGAGAATACGGAAATGAGATTATTTAATACAAGATGGGTATCCTTAATTAAGGGACCTATCGAATATAAATATTTTATTACAAAATAGTCACATGTAAAGTAAAGATACGCTTGTCGAATCTGTAAGATGTTCTGACTACGTTCTTCATATTGCTCGTTGAAAAATTGAAAATAAAAACTAATAGATTTGTAACTTTTTAAAGTTATATATATATAACATTTTGCGTTACTGTAAATAGAAATTACCGAATAGGGAAATTAACAATGCAGTAGCCAATTAACAGTCAAAATTAAATGAAAAAATAAATACCACACAACGTTTATGTAATTCTTGTCGTTTTCGTCTTCAAAAGAGAATGATTATAATATTTTGTTCACATATTTCACTGAGAAAAATAGTAAATTTATGTTATGTTATTAGTTTAATATGTTATATATGGAGTAGAAATTTAATTGATTTTCGTCTGGGGATGCCGGAAAACTTAATTTGTTTATATATATATATATATTGTAATGCATTAAATAATGTAATGCATTAAATTAGAGGCATTGGCTCGGAACAGCACACAAGTGGTGGAGAGAAAGCGTGTGAAAAATGATTAGGGGCTCTTTGAAGAAGCAAAAGACATTTATCTCCGACTAGGGAGATTTGCCGTCAGAAGCGTAACTTGGAAGGACGGTTTCCGTCGGAAGAAATTCGTCACGACGCACGTGTGGAGGGGTCAGAACTTAAGAGCGAACGAGATGTATGGGTCTTTGAAAGACATCGAGTTAGGATAAATGACCTGACAGTTGGCGTATTTGCTTGGGACAAGAAAGGAGGCCGTAACTTGAAAAGATCGGGAAACGGCGATTTGTTATAGGAAGTGCTGGTCAAACGGACAAGGGTAAATTGCAAAGTAATTGCAATGAGACGTGACGAAAGGCCTTGCAGCTGCAAGGGAAATTAGGGTCGCGCACTTGTGAAGCACGGGAAGGAAGGACTCCAGCGGCAAGAAAGTAAATCTCGTTAATGGGATGCTGTCACATTAACCATGGCGACGGACTTTTGAACCAGGAGAGGAACCGGGATGCTAGCTGTATATATAGAGGAATATCCTATTGTTATAGTCAGTGTGGATTTGGACGTAAAGTGAGGAGGAGGAAAGAGGCAGTTTGGAGTTGGACATAGAGTCGAGAGTTAGTCGTGAGTTAGACGTGAGTCGGCAGTCAGTAATGAGTGTGGAGCCAGCGTGCGGTTTGGAATTAGACTTTTAAGCAGAGGAGGTGCGACCGGATACGACAACCGACACCGAGGAACTTCACAAGGAACATCTAGGAAACGTAACAATATGGAGAACCAGACAGCAGCGAACCAGAGGGATTGTGTTGGAATAAGTGTATGAACGTGTAAGATATGAAGTGCGAATCTAAAGATACGAGCCCAAGAGACCTGAGAAACAGTAAGTTAGAATGAACAATATAATCAGATGTAAACGGTATTTAAAGGATAATCAGTCAGATTTCGTTCCCTTCTTTGATTTACTAAAAATTAGAAGCAAGCTGTAAGTTAAGTCCGTTGATAAATTTAATAAATATTTGTTTTGTTTAATTAAAACATACATGTTGGGCCTTTTTCGATTCTGTTCCATTGTCAAGCCCAGATAAAGACCCATGAGAAAAAGAGATCTTTTATAGTATTAAATTCTGATAAATGTAAATTTTTGTTTAATAAATCTGTTTTGTTATAAAGTTTAATTTTTTTGTTATTAAGACGCCCGTATAGATTATTACGTTTTTGCGACCTCAACGTGAGGCACTGTTTATTAATTAATTGATTTAAATTTGGTTATTACATATTGGCACCACAACGTGGGGCAACCTCAATTGCTAAATAATTATCGGCATATTGTGATCATTACATATTGGCTACCACAACGGTGGACGGAGATAGAAGCTTAAAATGTTGGTTATTACAATATATATATATATATATATATATATATATATATATATATATATATTTTAGGGCAACAGGCTACATGAGGGTGATCCACATTGGGCAACTCCCCTTTAATAGCATAGGAAGGGATTAGAAAGGGGGGATGCGGAAGGGTAGAGGAAGGTAGCCAAGGGTTACTAGGGCCCCCGGGCTATGGTTTAAGGATCCTACCCGGCATTCGCCTAAAGAAATGCAGGGAAAACCCTAGAAAAACCTGCATCGGGTAGGTCGGGCATTTGGTAATTGTCCCACGCCCTTCCGATAGCGGGAGAGGAGTTTGCTGTGGGGACGCAGCATTCCCTTCCCCGTGCCTCGACAAGTTTAGGAGTCAGGTGGCCGACTATTCCAATGGGAATAGCGAACAACTCTTACCGTATGTCCAAGGTCTGAGACCCCGGAACATACACCTCTCAGAACAGGCCGAGGTGCCTCGGCTTGTGGGAACCTTAGTTCAAAAACGGAGAGGAAAAGGCATACCCAAAGGCAGCCCCTTCGTATCTCTCCTAAAAGGTTCTGCTTGCGAGAGAAAATCCCTGTTTATATATTAGTCACAATGTGACTATATAGTATTAGTTTGGTGTACCAAACAGCACTTTGATTGTACTAATGAAGGGTTACTACAACTGTCACAATTATGAATCTCTCCGATTATAATGAGACGGGTTGATATACAAATTTGACGCCAGGATTCCACTATTCAATTTTAAAATGAAGACGAATGAAGTCGTGCATATGGAAATTCCTATCATGTTTGGTTATTTGACAAATATATGTTAAAGAAATTAAAGTAAACCACAGAAAAATCGTTGCGGGGGTAATCCATGGATAGCAAGATACTAAAATAAAAAATAAATGTTGTTGGTTGATCAAGTATAGTATTTAATCTCGCAGTGAACTTTTTTTTTATCATTTCCAAAAATGTATGTACTTTAGTCAATTCTGAATAATAACTTTGGACATATTTATTATTTACTAGCTGGGTGCCCGGCGTTGCCCGAGATGTCATTTATCTATAACCATCGATAAGACTCCAATTTTGGTTACTTTTGCACTATTTTTATGTAAAGCTCCTCGAACCCTATCCCTAAATGTGCTCACCTCCCATGTCGAAGGGGGATGAAGTCATTGACTAAATATATCGGCCGATTTTACATGTTAGAAGATGACCACCCCCACAAATATGCGATAATGAAAAAGAATGTATTCCACGCAAAAATCGGCCGATTACATTGTCTGAAAATTTATTCCCCCGCCCAACACTTCCCAAACCCGTCGCGTTATCCAGGTTGTCACAATTAGATTCAGCGACATTCATAGTCTCGGAATTGATTCGAATCTTTGTTGTTTTCGCGGGTTTTTATTTAACGTACCTCCACCCCACCCCTAAGCTTGCTCCCCTCACAGGGGTTATACACAAACAACATCGGTATAAATACTATCAAAGTAATTAACCCCAGGAAATAATTATCGCAAATATCGACCGTTTAACATGTTTGAAAATTTTCACCCCCGACCACTCCCGCTTCGGGGACTTAAACGGTCAAGTTTAATGTCATAATTAAACTCAGTGACAATCCCGATAGTTTCTGGTTTATTTTTATGTAATGCTACTTCACGCCCACCCTTAAGGGTGCACCCTTCTGAGTCGGAAAGGGGTTGAAATTATACACAGAGAGCATGTAGTGAAATTTTATTAATCTAATTCATCCCGAAATATATTTAATCGACGCAAAAAAACAGCCGGTCAGCTCATCCCATCCCAGCCGATACCCGCGCGTTGTCCAGATTGTCATAAATAAATTCAGCGGCAACCATTACCTTCGATTTGACTCGAATCTCGGTTGTTTTCCCGTTATTTTCAAGGAAATCCCCTCCACCCCCACCCCTATCATGCCTACAAACAACATCGGTAGAAATACTATCAACGTCAATGGTCCCGGCATTTATTTATTCCACGCTAATATCGATGATTTAACATGTTAGAAAATTTCCATCCCATCCACTCCCGTCCCTTGGGGCTAAATGGCCAATTTGATGCTATAATTGAACTGGGCGACATCCATAACCTTGGATTTGACTCCAATCTCGGTTGTATTCGCGTTATTTTATTGCAGCGTTCCTCCACCCAACACCTAAAAGTGCTCTACTGATAAGCCCGAAAGGGGTTGAAGTTATAATCTGTGAAAATGTAGAGAAATCTCACTGATCCGGAAAAATATTCCAAAGTTGATTAACATGTTTGACAATTTCCACCCCCGACCACGCCCGTCCCTGGGAAGTTAATTACTAGTTTATAGCATAATGCTAAAACAGTCGATATTTCGCTCGGATAAATATTTTAAGGTGTCACATATATTGATAGTGTTTCTACCGACAGTCGGGGAGAGACGCGTCTACCACCCCCAGAAGCGGGGGTTGACGGGGGTGCAAATATTTAAACATGCTAAACCAGTCGGTATTTAAGTCGGGTAAATATTTTTAGGTGTCAAAGATATTAATAGTGTTTCTACCGATGTTATATCAATATAATTTTCATCCTTTACACCCTGGGAAAAAGGGCACCCTTTAGGGTTAGGGATGGAGAATATAAATCTACACTGGTGGAGCAAATTTGACCAAATTTTGTACACGTGTGCTTTGCGACCAGAAAACAAACACCGTCGGGGTGAGACGCGTCTACCACCCCCATAAACGGGGGTGGAAATATTTCAACATGCTAAAACAGTCGATATTTCAGTCGGATAATATTTTTAGGGGTCAAAGATATTGATAGTGTTTCTACCGATATTATATCAAACACTATTGGGGTGAGACGCGTCTACCACCTCCAGAAGCGGGGGTGGACGGGGGTGGAATTATTTAAACGTGCTAAAACAGTCGATATTTGAGTCGGATAAATATTTTTCGAGGTAAAAGAAATTGATAAAGTTTATAGCAATTTTATCTGAGTATAATATCAACCCCTTACAGCATGGTAAAGGAGCACCCCTAGGAATAGGGGAGGGATCCTTTACAGGAAAATTACGCGAATTAATCCGAGATTTAAACCAAAATCAAGGTTCTGTATGTCAACGAGTTTAATTATAACATTCAACTTAGAATTTAACCCCTAGGGTCGGGGTTGTAATTTTGGAACATGCAAACACGGCAGATATTTGCGTTGAATAAATATTTTTGTTTGTCTAATATTTTTCGCAGTTAAATCAATTTAGAATATTTGTCTTTACGTTGTTTGTGTATAATTTCAACCTCTTTGGGGCTTAGGATAGGGGTGATGTTAGGTGGTTCGTTACAGCAATATAATGCTCATACGACTGGATTGGAATCAAATCCAGGGATATGGAAGTCGCTGAGTTTATTTATGACAATCTGGTCAACGCGCGTGGGTGGGTGGCGGTGGGAGGTGGTTGCGATCTGGTGGATGATGTTGGGAGGGAGGTAAAATTTTGCAAACATTTCAAACTGTCGACTTTTGCGTCGAATAAATATATTTCGGGATCAATGAACCTTATAATATCTCTCTACATGCTCTTCATGTATAATTTCAACCCTTTCCTGGTTCTGGAGGGCAGCATCCTTAAGGGTGAGGCATTACTAAAAATTATGTAAAACAATCGAGATTCGAGTTAAATCCAAGGTTTAGTATGTCACTGAGTTTAATTATTACATTCAATTTGCCGTTTAACTCCCACAAACATGTTAATCGGCCGATATTAGCGTCGCAAAAACTGTTTTTGGGGTCAATTAAATTCATAATATTTCTGTAGATGCTCTCGGTGTATAATTTTAATCCCTGTCGGCATGGAAGGGAGCAAATTTCGGGGTGGGGTTTGATGGGGAGATACATGAAAATAACGCTAATACAATTGGAATCAAATCCGGGGGTATCTACATCTCTGAATATAATAATTACATTCAACTTTTTGTTGAACCCAAAGTACAGTGGGGACATGGGTGGAAATTTTATAAAATGTTGAAACGGACGATATGATTTATGAAAGAAAATTTTTCGGGGTCAGTGAGTTCAACCCCTTTCAACATGGGAGGTGAGAACATGTAGGGATAGGGGGCGAAGTGCATTACATAAAAATAAGGCAAAAGCAACCGAGATTGGAGTCAAATTGAGGGTTATGGATAAACGACATCCCGGGAAACGCCGGGCACCCAGCTAGTTTCTTATAAAATCAAGTCGTATAATATTTTCCCTTGAATGCCATTATTTCAATAGTTTTTAATAGCATACAAAAGCTTTGAATGCTCCAATTGTCAGAGCTCGGTCAGTAAATCCTTGAACATAGGTAATCGTGTTGGCTAGTTTCGTGAAAAGTCGACTTTTACGATGATGGACGTGTAAGTGTGAGCCTTTAGGTACTTAGCAAGAATGTTCAGCCATCCAGCGTTGAATCTGTTGGGTAAAAATACTGTCAATTGTCTTGATTTATTTATTTTCTGTGTCGGTATCCACTTCTGTTTAAAATGCAACGACTACATTTGTAAGTTTATATGAATTTTTCTGACTTATTTCGGATCCGGAAAGAAATTTTTGCCGTTCTATGATGATGCTCCTCGTGCTTCAATGGATAATGTATGTAGTTTGTTGTAACGTGCGTGGAATGAGTCTGTTGTGGTAAAGAGACCATTGTCTGAGGACTGTAATAAAGTTTGTGCAGAATATTATGAGACCCATAGAAAAGAAAACGCGTGGACATAAAGGTTCCCACATAGTACTGTTCTACATTTATGAGTACTGGAAGAAATGACTTGCTAACTTTGGTGCTGTATTAACAGCTAAGGTTGGCAAATTTTAAGGAAAAATTGTAAATTACCGCTATTAATAATAATAATAATAATTTTATGTAAAAATCTCCGAAATAGTTGCATATGAAATGTATATTAATACAGGAAATAACTGCATCAATAACTTGGGATCTAAATACAAATTGTTATTATGTATTATCAAAACATCCCCTTTCATCTTTTTCAGCGTTGACAATCCTCAAAAAAAAATTTCCTTATGTCAATTAATCTCAGTGGCATTTCGTCAAGCTTGTAAGAACGAACTGATTCGTCCACTCCCTCTCGTCCGTCTCAAAACTGTCCTTTGATGATCAAATCTCGACTGCATTCACTCCTCCTACGTCACTTTTCGAATTCCTTATCTCTTCCATTCTAGTATATTAAATAACATGTAAAAACGTCGTTTGGTGTATAGACTGGCCGTTGTAAATGTTTCTTAAAAATAATGTACCCTATTATTTCAAATTCAGTTTATGTTTTTGTCTTCCTCGAATAAGTTCGTGCTGAGGGGTCCTTAATCAACCCAATTAACAATTGTTTCGTGGTCAACCTTCAAAATATTCAGCTTTCATATAAGTTGAAATTTTTTTAAAAAATAATGGCAAACTCCTGTGAAACTACCATCAGTCTTCTCCATCGGTGAAATACCAAAGACTTATGTATGGAATTACACTACAAAAGCACAAAGTTATAAAGTCACAGTTATGCGATATAAAAATAATTTATCTAAATTAAGTCAGACCAAATTATTTTTCACATTATCAAGTCAAAACAACACATAACTGCCAATATTTAGACTATGAATTAATAAAAACTAAAGATAATGATCCAATAAATGAGAAATATTCGCAATTTATAATCTTCTGTCATATGCAGTAAACAATTGAAAAATTTAATTATTTATTTGGACGTTACGCTTGTTTTATGCTCTCTCACACTCTTAAAAGGTTTTCATGATTCATCAGGGTAAGGATACAAGTTATTCTACGCTAGTGGGGAAAAATTTGAGAGGTGGTAAAGCATACTATATCATACATTTTTTGTACAGGAATGTATGGCCGGAAAAAAGAGACATGAAAAGAAATACTGTGCAAAGTTTGTTCACTTCCTAAGATACAAGTGATGCAAATATGGTACGGGGACATATTAAAATCGAACTAGTTATGAAAGAAAATAACTCCTAACGTTACAAGGTGTCTTAAAGTCCCTTTACTCAGTCAATGTTATTCGTAAAACATAATTTACTGAAAACTTATTGACGAAAATTAAAAATATTATACTTTAATTGAATCTCTGTCAATATTGACATATTGCGAAATATCCTTCTTCTCTGTATGTTTTTTTATTTGTGGCGAAACCAATGCAAGTAATTTCTGTTCGCAAAAACTTTGTTCATCATCTGGTACTTCAATGAGTTCTCTGAACAGTTCCCCTTGTCCATGACTCGAACGCAATTCCAAAACTGTTCTTTGTCTTCTTGAGTCCTATAGCCAACGCAATTGGAATAATAGATTTACAATCACTCATTGAGAAATTATTGTAGAAACATCCGTCCTTGTAGAAATCAAGTTCGTAACTCGGCATAATATTGACTAATATCACCTGTACTTCAATTAACTACCTTCAATAATATTATTAACCATGGTTATCAGGTTTTAGATTATTGCCCTGTTCTGAGTTTCCCCATGCGAATATTTAATGCCTTTCTTGCGTTTTAAAAATATGGAACATTAACTTTCGGAAAAATGATTAATTTAACTTACAAAATAATGTAGATTATAACAAAACTGCGATTTGCGAGTTCATAACTGCACAATTTAAGAAGTGGTAACAATTTAAATCACAACCAAGCGGGTTATGGCTTAAGACAACTAACAGTCGCGCACAGTTTGAGAGGGTCGCGTTAATAATTCTTTTCCATCTGAATTAAATTGAAGACAAAATCACTGTTGTCTTAGAAAGGAAAGAGGGTTGTAAAATTAATGGAGTTTTAAATGACAAAATATTCTAAATTAGGATATAATATGTCTGTGTTAACGATATGGTAATTAGATAAAATTTCCTAATAACAGACAAAATGAAATGATAATATAAATACCACACTACATTTTGTCTATTATTTATCTAATTGGAAATATATTTGATATTATTAGTTAATATAAAAGTACGAATCACTTCCACTGTAACTCAAGAGAAGAAAATGTTTTACTTATCATCTTGTAATGAACATTTAGTTTAAAGCGCGCTATTTCGGACGAAAGCCGTTGTTTGTCCAGATGGTGGACTCGGATGGTGGTCTCGGACCGTATCAGTGAAAAGACAAAATACCTTAATCAGGCTGACAGCTCCAATGAACGCCAAGCTTATTAGGAATGAATGACTGACCTTCCGAAGCTTGCATATATTGAGTGACGGGCATGCATAGTTAAAAACATATGCCGGAGGAGTTTTGAAGATTGCAAGAGATCGACATCGGGAGTGAATAGCCAGCCACGAGGTTGAACGATCGGTGACTAGACTCAGAAACATCCAGAAAGTCCTGATAAAATTGACTGGTAATCACAAGCCATCTCCCGCCATCGAGATGTACTCGGACGTTCCATCACGAGCGTCGGACAGTACCACCACAACCAGTCTGCACCAGCTGACAACCACGGCACGGTATCGTTTGAATGGACTTAATACACATATCATAATGTCAGGTTCCTCCATTTATTCCGTTAATTAATAAATTCAATTAAATAATATTATTAGTTTCAATTTTTGCCAAGTTGAGGTTTATCCTACGAAATCCATTACAGATAGAGTCCATGCCTCGATATTTTTAACTATGGTCTTTTTTTGTATAAATTCGATTTTATATTGCGCGTTTTTATTAGTAAATTATTATAATAAGTAAATTAATCATTTTATTTAAGAAACCCCACCCAACATAGAACCTTCTGAAAGTATAAATATTACAATTTTTTAATAATTTAAACATAGATTTTTTTATGTATTGAAGGAAAATTAAACTGTTTGACAAAACAGTATTTTTGTACGAAATGTTTGTTTATAAAACACAAGTAAGTTATATTATTACTATTTCAATTTTCTTTATATAGTATGTGATAATAATGTGTATAATTGAAATATTATTCCAAGAACACAAGATTTGTTTACAAACGAAAGTCATCCATATAGGTTATGAAACCGGTCCTGTAATTATCCTTTAACTGCAATTTTTTAAATATCAACTTAAAGTAATGATTATTGTATTGTTTATAAATTTTGATCATAATGATTATTTAATAAGAAAGATAGCCAATGCAGACCAAAAAGGTAATATAAGTACTACACAACGTTTCTGGGATCCTTGTACCTTTCGTCAGGTGCTAAGAAGAGCTTTTGAGTGTTGTCAACTGAACAGTGAAGCTGAGTTTCTCTAGGCTCTTCATAGCACCTGACGAAAGGTACAAGGATCCCATAAACGTTGTGTGGTATTTATATTATCTTTTTTGACTGTATTGGCTATCTTTCTTATTCATTAGTTTCAATCAGTCGTAATTTTTTTCAATTTAATATAATGATTATTTATGCCAGTTCTGTATACTATCAATGAGATGGCAAGAACTAAATATGGATAAACAATATAGAAAATAATCTCAAGAAGACTTTTTTAAGTATTCCGTATTCTCCATATTCAGGATACAAATTTTTCAACATAATGTGGAATTGTTTTTTGATAAGAACTAATGGTTTAGTTTCTGAAAATATCAAAGCTAATTAATGACGGGAGTTAGTTACAGTTATCAGCGTACTATATCAGGGAGACATTTGTGAGACTATTTAAATAATTAACAATATAAACAAATCAATAATACTTTAGCACATTATATGTGGTTGAATAATTCTCAGTTAAGTTTCATTGTTATTTACTACTCACTCCAAAATTAATCAATTGTTTCTTTCATTAACATTTTATAATGTTTACTTATTTGTATAACATTCCAGAGTTTAAAGTCAACTTCTATTTTAATCGATCACCTATTCAACTGAACTCATTATGACATATAAACTAGCCTAATTCTTCTAAACTATCTTGTTTAACATATTCAGCTTAATGACATTTTTGAATGAAATTGGGTCCGTACTGCATATGGGAATGTGGACGTGAGTATCTTGCAAAAGTGGAGTAAGGCCTGTGAGGAAGGCACAGCTCCATTAGGACGGAGGCTGTAATTGACCGTGCAATGTAGGCTAGTTTTGTTCTCACACGCGTTATTCCCCAGAAATTGCTTGACAATTTACTCGTTTGCGGTCTTCTGTCATTATTTATATGAACAACTATAACTCATTTGTCACGCAGTTTAAAACTATTCATGTAAATGGAGCTTATTACTCCGTACACGAATTTTTACATCGTTCATAAATTCGCTCAACTGCCGTGTCTACAAAATTATCGAATATGCACCACCTAAGTTGATAAGTATTAAATAGTTTAGATTTAGATTTTTTATTCACTCCATTAGTCTTCGGTCGAGGAAATAGGATATGTCATAATGTAAGATTACATGAATATATAAGAATAATTATTACAAATACAAAGTTTAAAAAACAAAGATTGTACTTTACAAAAATATATATGATTTAAAACTAGGTTAAAGATATTAATATGACAGTAATTAGTAATTAAAGAAATGATAAGTGTTTTAATTCATCGTCAATTTTCATTCGACAGAGTAACGAGTAGAAAATCTTACATCGATTCCCGTCGAACATAAAAAAGAAAATAAGTCAACAGTGAAATTCTATAATATCATCATCGTAAAATAATAGCGTAACTTGATACCAGCAAACTATTTTACTAAAGATGATCTAATTTGTCCTACCTTTCTACAAACTCTTTCACAAGTAATATGCTCCATTAATTAACAGAGTTTTACAACTCTTTATAAGTAAATTTTGTATACTTAAAGTTTTTATTTCTTCCGTAAGACTATTGTATACGAATAACGAATGCTTGATTCATAAAGGCTTCTATGCGGAGTTGAGAGCGATTTCTAGTGCTGTATAAATGATTTGCTCCGTTTAGTGCATATAAATTGATGTTTCTCCAGACAAAATTTAACGTATACTTACAAGGCAGTGTTAAAATACCAAGATTCCGAAACAAAGATCTGCAACTGACATTCCAATACGCAACCGATATGATTCGTACGGCCCTCTTTTAAAATTTAAAAATTTGTAACGCGTGATGTGAACGACCCTAGTTTGCTATGTCGTAAGACATGGCAGAATGAAAATAAGCACGATATACCATTTAAGATGTAGATATATCGCTTTCCCGAGGTAACATTCTTAATGTGAAGCAAATTTTGCTAAGTTTTCCCGAGTTTATTTATATGGTGATTCCATTTCAATTTATTGCCAATCAACAGACCAAGAACAGGTGCGTGCGCCGAATTGGTCTCTGAATTAGAAATTAAACTGTTTGTGTTTGAAGTGAAGGTAACGACTTTAATTTTCTCTAGATGAAGAGAAAATTTGTTTGCAGTGAACCACAGATTGAAACGGCTCATCGCAACCTCTACTTTCTCACGCAACGTTTCCGAGTCGCTGTCCTTGATTACCAAATTTCTGTCGTCAGCGTAAAGGACTGATTTTAAGGGATCTAAATAATTCGGTAGATCGTTACTGTAAATGATGAAAAGTAAGGGACCCAAAATTGAGCCTTGAGGGACACCGCAGGTAATTGTTTCCCATTATGACAGATGCTCATTTCCATCCGAGTTTACAATCACAACTTTTTGGCGCCAAGTAAGATCGCAATAAAGAAAGTGGAACTATTCTGATTCCATAGAAATCTAATTTTCGGAGTAAAATGTCACGATCTATTAAATAAAATGCTTGGGTAAAATTCCAGCCATTTTAAGTCTTTCGTCGAGTGCGTCGTGAATACTTTGATCGAAGGCGTATGAAGCCGTGTTGGTGGATTTACCTCTAATAAAACCATGCTGCGGTGTGGAAATAATTTTAAATTTTGTGAGAAAAGTTTGCAATTAATGTGTGTACTGCTTTCTCGAGAATTTTGGAGAATATTGGCAAGAGCGAAATAGGGCGATAATTGGAGACGTAAGTTGTAGAACCCTTTTTGTATAATGGTATAACTTTCGCGTCTTTTAGAGCATCCGGAAATATACCAGACGAAAAGCACAAATTAATTATGAACTGCACTGGAATTGAGATTTCGTTACAGCAGTGTTTATCAATTTTACTGCTGACTCCATATATGTCACATGCATTTGAAGATTTTAAGTTTTTTATTATGTTAATAATCTCATTTTTGTTGATCGGGAGTAGAAAGAAAGACTGTGCAGTTTTCCATTTTTGGTTTTGTTTTCCTGCCTCTGTTGTCTGTTCCAGTAAAAATCCGGAAGTGATTGTTATGCTCGTGCATCCTCAATAAAATGTGTAAAAGTGATGTGACTGGTCAAATGTGAATAGTGCCTTTGTGATGTGAACATTTTTCGTGAAGTTTTGTATCTGTATTAATTATTACTGTTACAAATGTAGTTACATTGTATAAGTAATTAGGATTTTTTATTTGTACTTCATTGATTGTATATATAATCTGTGTATTGTATTTAGAAACATAGTAATTATCTATGTACTTACTCATGTAAAATCCTATTTCCTCATAAGAGGACTAACGGAGAATAAATTTATCTCTAAGGGTATCAAAAGGGCAAATAAAAGTGAATAGTTCAGTACCGTATCATTCGATTATGAAGTTATGAAAAGTCAGAAAGAAGAGTTGGAGACTGGGTTCGAAAAATGAAAAAAAAATTAAGGATTTTTTCTGAATATTCCTAATTTTTTATAGGAAATCTATGAAACATTCCAATTTTCCTATGTTGATGGTGTACGTTACTTCAAGCATGCAGACATATGTATTATTTCTAATATTAGCACAAAACCTAAATAACTTGTAACACAAAATGACAAGAAAATAGCACGAAAATGGAGCTAGTTTGGGCTGCAAGGAGTGGGGAACTACAGCTACGAGCAGCAGGACTCTGGGTTTGAAGCGGCCTGGTTTTGAGTTGCTCCTCTCCGACATAAAAGTATTTGCTCCAGCTCCGCTCCTTGCTACAGTTAAAATATTCTTATAGGAATTACATTAATTTTTTCTTTTAAATATAACTACGCATAAGAACATGTTTACTGACTAATAATTTATTTATTAAGTAGCATACAAACTAAAATTTTAATAGAAAATAATTTAAAAATGCAAAACAATTTAAATTTTAAATAATTTAAAAAATACTACATATTATTCATTGATGTCAATAAATAAAATAGTAGACAACAAATCGTCCTTCATTGGCTGCATATTATCTTTTAAAATTAATCTTAATCCGGAAAATATTTACTATTTGAGACGTTAGTACACTTAAAGGGACTCTGGATACTTTTCCGGATACAAGACCTCAGCCTGTGAGAGCTATTCTCTAACAGGCAGAACCTTTCTGGAGAGACGGAGAGGACTGGCTACCTTTGGGGATGCCTTTTCCTCTCTCAGTTTTTGAACTAAATCTTCCACAAGCACCTCGGCCTGTTTTGAGAGGTGTATGTTCTGGGGTCGCAGACCTTGGGCATACGGAAAGAGTTGTTTACTGTTCTCATTTGAAACAGTCGGCCAGCTAACTCCTAAACTGGTCGAGGCCCGGAGAAGGGGATGCTGCGTTTGCACAGAAAACCTCTCTCTCGCCATCGGAAGGGCGAGGGACCAGTACCTACTGCCCGACCTGCATGATGTAGGTTTTATAGGGTTTGTCCTGCATCACTTTTAGGCAAATGCAGGGTAGGATCCTTAACCTATAGCCCGGTGGCCCTAGTTAACCCTTCAATACAATACTTTTTCAAAATCATCTTTGGAATCTATATTATATTACAGGTTGGCTGTGAGAGTTAAACATTTTCTGGCAAAATCAATTAGTAGTTCCACGTTGATTTGCAAATTTTTTTTTCAGCACCTGTAATGTTCGCTACATTATCTACACAAATAATTAGTATTCATCAATTTTAGAGTTGTTTAAAGTTTCTTTAATTTGATTT
Organism: Zhengitettix transpicula; assembly: GCA_037074705.1. Lineage (NCBI taxonomy): Eukaryota > Metazoa > Arthropoda > Insecta > Orthoptera > Tetrigidae > Zhengitettix > Zhengitettix transpicula. The sequence goes on along the minus strand of CM073590.1, from coordinate 23,572,192 downwards.
TTCACACCAATAGGTCGACAATATCCAATGTTTTTATTTTACTTTTCTGGTTTTCTCCTTACAAAATTGATCATTGATAGTAAAAAAAAACTATATTTCTGCGGGTTGCAGAATCTAGCTTTAAATAGTGTAATTGTCCTTTTAAAGTTTTTCTTTGATTGTAGCGAGCAGATTCTTCTGTGCTTATTACTAAATGACGAACAACATTCTGCCTTTTTTATACACCAATTTCTCTAGCAGTCCTTTGTTAATTAATATGAACGTAGTGAGTGTTGTCATATTCATACAACCATCACAAGTCCCTCGGGGAAAGTATTACTATCCATCTTCGATTATGTAAAATATGAAAAATATATATCGGAGCAGCAGAGCAGTACAAATTTCCGTGCTCCCGTTCCGCTGCTTCGAGTAAAAATACGTTGCTCCACCTGCTCCAGCTCCGCTCCAAAACCCTGGTAAGACTGTCCCTCGCTGAGGAACTTATATAAATCAAACTGATGGGGAAATCACCAACATGGTGGTGATAGGCAAGTCAACCAATCCTCTAGTTTGAAGCAAAGGTGTCATTAAGCAAATATTGGCTTACGGCATACAATTATGAGGATGCACAAAACCCTCTAATCAAAAAATTATAGACAGAATCGAGTCTACAATACGCTGCATGATTTGTGACTTACTCACCCTGCACAATGATGAATCATTACCGAGAAAATGAATAGACTCTCGGTACTGTACTTCCAACGCATCGAAGGATACTATAATGAACTGGTAGTCGAATTAATCAATCAGCCAGACGTAGAGAAAAGACTCAGAAGAAGATGGCCCTATAGCCATAGATAACCAGCAGGAACTAAATAAACCAAACATACCAATGGTTTACGAGGGATTGGTCAATGGACGATATTACCCTACTAACGCTATACAATTTACTTATTGAAATTTAACTGTTGTACATTGTAAATTAGCAGCCAAATAAAAAATACTGACTGAGCTGAAATACCTCATAATAATGCATCGAACAATCAATCAGAGAAAATTTTTGAATCAAAAATAAAATTCCCTGTTTTGTAGAATGCCAATTTAGACGAGTCTCGGGGGAAAAATGACTACAAATAACATATTCATTATAACAACGAAGTCATACATGTGCCAGTTGGAGGATAAAACTACTTAAAACAATAAATAACAGACCATCAAAGAAAATCACATTCCAAAATTGATATGAGGCCTTTCAGACTGCTTTGAATTTTGTAGAGAAGCAGCCGTGAGTAATTTCGTCTGATATGTTAATATAAAGAGATGGCGGGAATACGCATCCCAATTGATGCCAACAATCCGAGACCATAACTTATATAATACATAGAATAAATTTTCTATACAAATTTGTACCTCGGAACATAAATTTCTTCATAAAACTTCACATACAATCACGCTGGAACATTCCGTATTCTGTAAACTTACAGATTTTTTTACTCGGTAAACGTTCACTGTAATCGCAAAAACTACTTATATTCGAAATTAAATAATTTGTTTTATAGGACCATTATTTATAAATCATTATGTGTTCCTTACTTAATAATATTAAAATATTATTTACAAAAGTAATCACAAAATCAGTCTGTTAGGTATCGTAACACTCGAAAATAATCTTGTGAGATTATTTCTAATTTTTCCAAGACCTACTTAGTTCATTGAATTTCGTAGTTACATCCAGAAATTGACTTATCTTTAGATATTGTTAAATGTTCAATTACCCACAAAGATATCGTGGGGAATGAAAGACCAGGTAGAGCAGCTAAAGGAGTCCTACACCAGAGTAACCCGAACATCATCGTGAAGAATATATGAAATGGTTTAGATCTTTTAAAAATTTGTTGTAATGAGATCATCAAATGCTGAACCATGAAGAGTCTGGAGAGGATCAACTCAGCAGTGTATATAAACATAAGAACCTTTAACGAAACACCTAAACAGACGAAACAAAGTTATCCTTTCTAGAATCAGTTATGGACATACTGAGTTAACACACAACTTTATATTTTCCAGTGCTGATCCTTTGCTTTGTCCCCACTGCAACGAGAGAGTAACCATCATGCATATTCTGCAGATCTGCAATTCCTATAACGTAATCAGAGCTAACGTCATGGGTAACTTCGTGATTAAGTGACCTACCGACATCTGCACGTCCATCTTCAATGCGCTGGAGTTCTTAAAAGAAGCTAGCCTATGCAGTCTAATATAGTTTTATACATGTATTTTCATGTCATACCCTGTGGAACTCACGGACTTGGTCGCTAATGACACAATATGTTAATACGACCATAAATACTTAATTTAAAAACATATCCATTTTTACTCATTTTGAAATTTGTTGACAACGGTACTGTGACTTTATTGGATGTGTTTATATGTATATATCATTTACTGTCTTCACTACACAAAAACGAGTTTGTTTTCTGTTAGCTCAAATACTAAGAGATGATGAAGGCATTGCCATAGATGTTTGCCTCGTTGGTACTCCATTTGGGCCACCTTATTTCTGGCAGATGCAGTGTAGAGATAAATTTAAGTCCAAATTGATGCTGAAATGTACATTTAGAAAACAAGCACTTCCTGTCGTATACGGTAAGTGTGGGAAGAACTGTGGATAAGTGGAACGCATTGTATGTTTCCCGTTATATCAGCAGAAAGAAGTCTCCTTCAGTAACTGTTTGACGATTAATAGGAAATTGTACTATTAATATATATTGTATCTACAGTGCTTATTACAAGTACATTAATGTTCACAGCATCCATACAACAGATTTAAAAATAATCTATTCATGACTTCAGTATTGACCATAAATAAATTTTACCTTAACTATCATGTTAAATAACTTGTAAAATTTATATAACACATTTAACAGCAAATTTGTGCCGCGTCATCCGGATCGTGAATAATGAACATTACTTAAAACGTAAATTCATTTACCCCAAATAATAATAAAACAATATTTTTTCATCGTAATTATTTGTTTTTTTGCGTAACAGAACTTAATGTTTTTCTCCAAATTTTTCATAAAACTCCCCAGATTTTTTATAGAGTAACAGGCTAGGACGGTAATCCACGTGGTGACAAATTCCCTTTATGGCATAGGAAGAATTTTAAAGGGGTATACAGAAGGGTAGAGTAAGGTAACGAAAGGTTAACTAGGACCCCCGGCCTATGGTTTAATAATCCTACCCGGCATTCGCCTAAAATGATGGAGGACAAATCCTAGAAAATCTGCATCAGATAGGTCGGGTATTGGGTTCTTGTCCCACGCCCTTCCGATGGCGGGAGAAGGGTTTGCTGTGGGGTCTCAGCATTCTCAGCATTCCTCTCTCCGTGCCTTGACCACTTTAGGAGGCAGCTGGCCGACTAGTCCAATAGGAATAGCGAACAACTATTACCGTATGTCCAAGGCTGCAGCTGAAGGAAAGAGAAGAAGAAGTTGTAGACAGAAATATCAGATATGAGAAATATTCTTTACGTAAACAACTGCAAGAATTGGTTATCACTTATTACATTCATCTGCATTTAACTCGTATCCATGCCTTGGGAACATCATACGTCCAGACTTGTAGTAAAGGTCAGAGATTGATTTACTAAATTTCGAAACAATTGTGACTTTAATAGTCAAGAATGGTCAATCATACAAAAACAAAATAACGTAATTATCGATACATTAAATCCAGTAACAAAAACAATAATTAAACTATTTGATTAAAGATATTTTTAAATACAGTCATTTAAAGTTTCAAGCAGCAACAGGCATGCCCAAGTAGGCGAGGATGATTATTCTGATAAATGCTACGACGTAAATTATATGTAGGATAGAGTGATTGAAGGCCGTACATCTAACCTGTAGAAACATGTGAAACAAAGTGCAGTACTCGTCTTAGGCAAGTTTTGTGTCACGCGTGTGGTTGATGAAGTCATCGGTGTACATTCAGGTAGAAACGGCTATTTGATTTATGCGCGCGGAAGCGAAAGTGTTTATTTAGCCTTCCTGTCTCTCTCGCGCTCTCTCCATCCCTCTCCACTCTCTCTACTATCAGTCACTACTGCTACAATCACTTATAACATCCCTATTCACATTTTTTTCTCAATGCGACGGTTTTTCGGGGATTCAATTAGTTGAGAGCTTTGAATCTCGGCGACACCCAACAACATCGCTCTCAAAAGGTTTACTTGCGAAACTTATATATTGTAATAACCACAAAGGGTCATAAATAAAAAAAATATATAAGGTTTGATTTTAACAAACAAATTTATTAACACAAGAAGAATTTACATTTGAATTTTATATTCTATTATAATAAGAAACTCTTGCTCTCATGGGTCTCTACTGGTTTTGACAACGGACAGAATCGAACTATTAAAAAGACCGAACATTTAAGTTTTAAATTAAACAAAAGTATTTACTAAATTTATTAATGAACTTAACCTATAGATTGCTTCTAACTTTATTATCAAAAGAAGAGAACGACATCTGACTGTTATCCTTTAATAACGTTTACATCTGTTAATATTATGCATTCCAACTTACGGTTTCTCAGGTTTACTTCGACTCGTTCTTAAGACACTCACTTTATAGCCTTGACATTCACTCACTGACTCTAACAGAATATCACTGGTTCGCCATGACACCCCTTGACGACGTTGGCTGCATCCAGGTCGCCTACCATCGAAGACAGGTCAAATTTTCCTACTCATACAGATAGAGCTTCTGTATTTTAAAAATGTTTATAGCTGTTATGGTTTTGCTGACTGACTAACTGTTTCTTCGATGCGTCCTCCGCCTCTCTACCACGCTGTGTGTGTCTCCTCTTCCACGTTAACTCCAACTGTCCAACTGTTCGCTGCGTCCTCCGCCTCTCTCCCATGCTAACTGCCAACTGTCCACACAATAGGTTATTTCCCCTATATATACCACCAGCCTTCTTGTTTTTCTCTTGATGCAAAGTTTCGTCGCAGCGGCGCGGTGACAGAATCCCATTACTGAAATTTACGTACCGGCCACTGGAGTCCTTCCGCCGGCTGCTCTCTTTTGTCTGCAACTCGACAATCGCGACAGGTCCAATTTGTCTTTGGACCTCTCCGCTCACAAGTGCGCGATACTAATTTCTCCAGATTCTAAGTCAACAAGTGCCTGGACCCTCATCATCCCAAGCAATTGCGCCATTCGACATGCCCGCAGCTGCAGTACTCAGGACTTGTCGGCTGCTCTCTTTTGTCCGACTCGCACAAAATCTTTTCTTCCAAGTCCCAAGCAACTACGCCACTTGTCAGGTCATTCGTCAGAGACAATAGCCTGCTCTAACATAACCACTTTGGGAACATCTGCTCGCCCACGTTCTGCGTTACGAATTTTTCACGCCGTTCCCCAAATCAATAAGTTACTGGACCCGCAATCACTCTTTAGACCTAATTGCCGCACCGTCACCAGCACTCATCCTAGATAAATGTCTTACCGCTCCGTCTTGTCACCTCGTGACAGGACCCGCGGTTACTTTTCCCACGCATTCTCTTTACGACATGTGCGCTGCTTTTTAATCCAATGCATTATATTAAATGCATTACAATATATATTTGCTCCTCACGGATTTATATTGTCTGTAATTAGCCTTTATGTGTTCTTTTCATTCTACAACTTCTTCTGTGTACACTTGAAAAGTTTCAGAATAACAAAGTTACCTAACCGTGTATCAAGTCGGCATCATCTTTCTGATTAAGTATTTACACTAATGTAAAATAAAAATTATAAAAACAAATTCAAATAAAAATATATCATAAAATAATAATGGTTTATTACATATTACTATAAATACGGCCTTCTCGTACATAATGCGCTCATTATGTACGGGAATATATATATATATATTGTAATAAACAACCGGACGTCAAAATAAAAAAAATTATATTTTAAACAAACAAATTTTATTCATCATAATTTACAATTTAATATTATAAAAAGCATCTCTTTCTCTCATGGGTTTGATAACGGACAGAACACTTAAATAATCAAAGAACCCAACATTTATCTTTAAATTAAACAGAAATATTTAATCGTCTAGACATCGACGAAACTTATTAACGAACTTAGAATTACCAGATTGATTCTAAATTTAAAAGAGTTTATTTTATTAACAAAAAGAAGAGAACGATATCTGACTGTATCTTACACATATTAATACCATAAATTTCAACTTACGATTCCTCAGGAACATTTGGCTCGTTCATTACACACACACCTTATAGACTGGACGTTTACACACACTGACTCTAACACATATTATTGGTTCGACGATAGCTGATTCTCCATACTCGGTGAAGGACATCCCACTTGCACGTGGTGAAACTACTCGACGCTGGATGCTGTGTCCTGGTCTCCTACCATCGAAGACAGTGGTCAAATTTTGATATTACTACAGATTGAACTTCTGCATACAAAAATGTTTATCGTTGACATAAATTTGCTATTTCTCTCTCAGGCTGCATTCTTTCTCCATACTGGGTGCTCACAGCTCCTCCTCCGCTCTGACACTCACCTCGAAGCTCCACGCTCAACTCACTTCCAAAGTCTTATCTTCTCTTTATATATATGACCGTCCCTTCTCTCTTCTTTTGTCCCCAAAACTACGTTGCAACTGCTCGTTGACTGAGGTTTACATTCTGAAGCTGCTGTTCCTTAGCTAGCAAAATATCTAGCCACTCTGTCTTGTCACATCGAGACAGGACCCGTCATTACTTTGCGCTTGTATCCTCATCCCCCCGCATTCACACGTGCGCTGTTCTAAAATTCTTCAGACCGCCCAACTGCCCCTTTATCCTAAGTCAACACGCCGATGGTCCAGCCCATTAATCAGACACAATGCCTTTCCTAAACAGATTTATCTTGCGACAGGCCACTCGCGCATGTGCCTTGCCCTGACTCCTTCATACTGATCCTAAGTACACATTGCCACTTCCTGTGACAGCCAAGACCATTAATCCGAAACTATGCATTCCCTCAATGCATTACAGTATATATATATATATATATCTTCGTAATATTTAGACTACTTAAATGTGTTCCTAGTATATAAAAAAACATTTTTAGTGATAGACTACATCAGGATTAACCGCTTTGATGGCTCTCCCCTTTAATAGTATAGGAATAAATGAAATGGGAGGAATGCAAATTGTCCAAGGGGTCTCAACCCCGGAACATACTCTCTTCAAATACGCTACTTATTGGAAATTTATTTTAAAATCTCTGGTTTAAAGCCGGTAGGAAAATCCCAAGCTGGATAATAGCCCTTTCGGGACTAGAACGGCTGGCTTACCCCATTTTTTTAATTCAATTAAAATAACTAAAACATCACAATTAGTTATGGAATAAGTTTTTGAAAAGTTCATGAGAGATATAGAACTCCGCGAAGAAACTGATCGGTTTATCCGCTAAAACATTCTGTAGGACTTCATTGTCTGCGGTAATGTGATTTGATTTGTGCTGACATAGGTTGTGAACAGTTATATACCATGGCCGATTAAAAAATCTTTTTAAATTACTGGTGAGGTGTTTTATGAGAGCAGTTCCGATGATTGGTACGTACGAAATTTCCATTGTGAACCTATTGTGTAAAACTTGCTTACCGTCAAATTTCTTCAGATGTCATAAAATTTCTTCAGATTTCTATAGATTTTTCCTATTTTATTATTTCTTATGTAATATTTGTATTATAGGCGTAATAATTATGGCCCAGGTATTGTAGACAATAGTCAGCGTTACGTAAGTTTTTGTTGTGCTTGAGAGTATTATTGTCAGCGTTTTGTGACGTGGAAAAGCTTGGAGGAGAGAACACTCCAGTCTGAAATGGAAGCCGGCCAGTTGTGGTCGTGATAAGTCTGTAATGGGGAGCCGGCTGGTAGTGGTAGTTTTCAGAAAAGTGGGCAGTCTGTGAAAATAACCAGGATGGTAAATTACAGTCGACTGGTAGATGTTGGATGAAACGTTCGAGAAGGAATATTGGAGACGTGTCCGGTAGTCAGTTGGTCGGAAATATGGCAACGTAAAAGACTTCATTGACTGTGGTTACATGGAAATCTGGTTTGTTGTGCTGACTGAACTGTGCTGACGTAGTTGTGAACAGTGAAATAGCATGGCCTGTTACGTAAAATTCTTTTAAGTTGTTGTGAAGTGAATAAGTAGTGTTTTATGAGAGCAGATCTGATGATTTCCATTGTAAACCTAGTATATGAAATTTATACCGTCGGATTTCTTTAGATTTCAGATTCCTTTAGATTTCTTAAAATTCCTTAAGATTTCTATCGATTTTTTCTATGTTAATATTTATTGTGTGAATTTAATTCAATATTTTGTAACAATTTTTTATTCGATTGGGTTATTAGCGGCCCTTTAGATTTAATAATTTCAATAAAGCTGTGGCATCTATGTAAAACGATTTGTTCAAAATCCAACTAAATATAAATTGGCAATGAACGTTTTGTAACTAAAATTTAATTGTTTAAATTGTTTCCATATCAAATCATAACTTACCACATTAATTTTCACCGTGGTTTTTTGTTATATTATAAAATTGTATACCACTTAACTTTTATATATATTATATAATATATATTATATATATATTAACTTTTTCAAGTTGTTTGAATGTGACACTTACTTCAATTTTGAAGCAGGAATGGTAGTAAAAATTTTAATATGAAAAATTGGCATTGAAAAGCGTTTATCGAATTTTAAATTAGACATAAATAAATAAAACATAAAGAATTGAATAATATATAATATTGTAACATCTGATATTTGGATACTTAATTATCAATAGCAGGACGAGCTAAAGCACACTTACAAATTATATAAATAATTTTAATTGAAAATTGAAAACCATATTTGATCAAGAATATTTATTTTTGTTTTTAAAGTTACTTTATTCGTTGTAGGCGCATAGTTAGTCTATAATTTTGTCATTACATAACAGGTTTGTTTTAAGTTGTTGCTTGTAGAATTTTATATTAAGAGTAACACACGTATGTAATAAAATCTCGTTCCTCCACTAATGACATTATTTTTTATACACATTTCCGGAAATTCTTACAATAAAATTGAATTTTTATAATAGTATAAAGAGTTTTATGAGCTGTAATATTTGTTATTTTTTCAAAAAAATAATCATAAAGAAATAACTTTTCATATATTGTATTGCATGCATGGTTACGTGATAGCTCAACATGAAACAAGTTTTTTTTTCTTACCAAATAATTATTTCAATTACAATTCTTGTAAATACAAAAATGTAATTAATAAAATAATAATAACTTTATTTGACCCAATTCATGGCAAACACATGCCTCTATAAGAATCGTTTGAAGTATTAAATAAATAAGTAGAAACATATTATCTTCTGAAAACACGGGACATTGTATGTATAATTTTGAGAACATAACTGAAATACTATTCATATTGCCGCTCATTCTGCTTCTTCTTTTTCTGCTTCGGCCAATCTCAGTCTTTCCAACTCCCGTGCTTCAGCCTCTAGCCGCTGACGCTCAGCCTCTTCCTCAGCTTCTTTCCTTTGGCGTTCTGCCTCTGCTTCTTCGTCTGCTCGTATTTCATTTAATACTTCATGATATACACCTATCCTATTGTGCATTTTATCACCGAGTTCCTAAAAAGTGATCACATATTTATTATATAATATATTTATTACATTTATACTAGAAATATATTAATCAAAATCATGGCTCTGCTTTGATATTTATACAGAGATACTGGCATTGTGTTGAGGTTAATTGTGGTCACTTTGAACAATGTAACATTGATCAGAACAATAAAGTACTGAGAAAAAATTTAAATTTGTATTATTCTCAATCACACCCACAACCTCTTGCATGCTCCGTACTCATTCAATACTTTATTATTATCATCTTAATAAACTTGTAGTCCGGAGACTTTACAATTTTGAAAATATACATATATATGATTATATCATTTACAATTTACAAATGTGAGTATCCGGCAACTCGTTTTTAATAGTTTATTTTTCCTCCATTACATCTATCAGGTTTGGATTTTTCGTTTTGAACACCCTATATATATTGTAATGATTAAGATCTTTAATTAAAAATAATTCTTAAAAAAATTAATCAAAAGTTGAATGATAGTTAGCCACATGTTTAGGAAGCCATTTATGCAATGATTAACAAGGTGGTCTTAATTAATAGGAATAATTAACAAAATTATTATGTATTTAAAATTTATTATTGATAATTACACATTATTTGCCCTGATTTGCACGCCGAATTCCGTCAATTTAACAAACAAATATTTCAATTTTATTTTATTAATTCGTGGCGTTCTATGAAAATATATCTTTATAATTTTACAATCAATTACGTTGAATTTCTCATTATCTCAGGGTCACCACTGGGTTTGATAGGAAGAACAAATACAATGAACTAAAATATTAACAATCCAAAGTCATTGAAGTTAACGGAATGCAATATTAAATACAAAAGTAAAAGGCAACGAATGAAAAGAAAAACGCGAACGAAATCTGACTATACCCTTTAATTATCGTTTACAGTCATTAATAATTGTTTTGTACTCACGACAGTGCTACTGGTACCAGTTCGGACTCTTGTATCTTGAAGTCAACCCACACTAAACAGGCCATTATACACTGCTTCTACACTTTAGATTTCGAACACACGGTAGTTGCTCTGTATCTCTGCTATACTGAAACCTGCATCATCTCATCCTCAGCCAGTTGCCGGACGTAGGTCTCCTCAAAGTCCCTTTATGCGAAAGTTAGTTCAGATTGTGAAGCAAAACTTCTGCTTCCAATCTGCGATTTTATAAGTCTCTCCGTCAGAACTGTTTACTTGCGTTTTATGTAAACTATTATATCTCGCTGTTGGACTTCCTAGATAGCCTTATTCATAATTCTGGATCCGCAGACTTTTACTGTTTTTATTTCTCTATGTGAACCGAACTGCTATGTCCCAGTTCTCGACGCAGACCTTTTCCTTTCGCGTCCTGCCGTAGACTTTTCCGTTTCGCTTCTCGCCACCGACAATTAAATTATATTAAAAACAATTAATTGCCTGTTTAATTGGTATTACAATATATATGTATATTGTAACATGACAATCGGGTTTGACCTATTGTAGAGTTTCAGTCTGGCGCGACGAGCGAGCAGTTGGATGCCCAAGGCTCGACAATCTTATTCTCTAATCGGGAAAATCAAGGAATAGAAATCAACGAACTGACGAGTAATATGAACTTAGGAGAAAAATCCGAGTCCAAACTGTAAGAACAATCAAAATTTTAACATCAAGTAAATTTTCGAGAAGACGACCGGAGTGTTTACGTTACGAAACATGATATTTTAAAAAGTAATAACGTCAGAAATTACTTTCAGTTATTTGTTTAATTTATTAAAATTGTTACAATCGATAACCCAAACGTAATACTTTTAAGTGGTCGACGCTCATCGCTGACCCCGGACATTAAATTTTCTCTCACCGCCCAGCGCCAAAGCACTTGTACAATGCTTATACGTTTAAACACGGGACAATATCATCATGTCGTCAATAATTAATTATTTAATGTATTTATTATATTTTGTAAAAAAGAAAGGAAGCAAATTTTGTTCAATTTTTGTATTCAAACAAATAATATCTTGATATGAAGGCCATCTCTGCCACAACGATTTTTGAGTCGTACTAAGTCTTGATATAGTTATGTAAAATAAAATTTTAACAGAGTAAAAACCAATAAAGACGGCCAAATTTCGCTTACATGATTTATTGAACCTACATCAATGCCAACGACTTGTTACCTGCAAGACGTATTTATTTCCTCAGTTCCCTCAATATATAACTTAATTTATTTATACAGGTGTTTCTCTACTTTAGTATCTTAATTTGTATTTCAGAATATGAGTATGGCCCTTACAGAGCCCTAAATCTTCTATGTTTATTGACGTAGGTTAAATATATCATTTTAGTTAAATTTGGAGGACTTATTTGGTTTTTTAGTCTGTGAATCTGCATTATAATACTCCTTGGTTTGGAACTGTATAAAATATTTTATTTGGAAGACAGATTTGATTTTAAAGGGAAATAACACGTGGTTTTGCAGAACTCTGCAAGATGCTAAAAGCACAAGGCAATATTTTCGTTATGCAATTACGGCTTTAAGCTAACAGCTAATTGCAGTAAAAAATTTCTCTTTTATGCAAAACTAGCTGGGTGCCCGGCTTTGCCCGAGACGTCATTTATCAATAACCCTCGACTTGACTAGAATTTAGATAGCTTTTGCGTATTTTTTATGTGACGCAACTCGACCCCTAACCCTGAATGTGTGTACCTCCCATTCCGAATGGGGTTGAGCTCATTGACCCTGAAATAGTTTTAATCGACGAATATATCGCCGGTTGAACATGTTCGAAATTTTATTACACGCAAATATTTACCGTTTGACAGGTTTGAAAATTTTCACCCCTGACCACCGCCACTTGATGGAATTAAACCGCAAGTTGAATGTCATAATTAAACTCAGTGACTACTACAACGCCAGATTTGACTCCAATCTCGATCTGCCATCTCGATTCTGTTTGCGTTATTTTTATGTAATACCACTCCACCCCCACACTTAAGGGCGCTCCGCTCCCAAGCCCGATAGGGGTTGAAATTACACAGAGAGAACATGCAGTGAAATTTTATTAATCTCATAAATCACGAAATATATTTGTTAGATGCAAAAAATCGGCCGTATAACATGTTTGAAATAACTGCCTAAGTCCACCAGTACCTCCAACCTCCGGCATCCTAGCGCGTTGCCTAGGCTGTCATATTTAAACACATTAACTACGTATTTGCCTTGAATATCGGTTGTTTTTGAGTTAATTTTATATAAATCCCCTCCACCCCCACCCCTAAGCTTGCTTCCCTCTTTTGCTGAAAGCGGTTGAAACTATACAAAGAGAATATTTCGAGAATTTTTACGAAAGTAATGGATTTCGTAATATATTAATTCAATTCACAAATCGGCCAGTTAGATTCTTTGAAAATTTCTATCACCGCTCACCACCACCCTGCCACTACCGTCCCTCCCACCCCAGTGTGATGCATTGTTTGTTGTCAATAAACTCAACGTCATCCATAACCTCGATTTGACTCGACTCTCGTTGGGTTTTGCGTTATTTTTATGTAACGGCCCTCCACCCCCACCCCTAGGCGAGCTCCCTCTTAAGGGGTTGAAACAATACACCAAAAACATCGAGAAAAATACTATGAATGCCATCGACCCCGACAAATACTTATTCCACGCAAATATCGACCGTTTAAAATGTTAGAAAATGTCAACCACCGTCCACGCCCGCTTGGGGGAGTTAAACGTCAAGTTGATTGTCATAATTAAATTGTGTGAAATGCATAACCCCGGATTCGACTCCAATCTCGGTTGTTTGTGTGTTATTTTTATGTAATGCTATTCAACCCCCACCCATAAGGTTGCCCCTCTCCAACCCCGAAAGGGATTGAAATTATACACAGACAACATGTAGAGAAATATTATAAATCTAATTGACCCCGATATATATTTATTCGACGCAAAAATGGCCGGTTAATATGTTTGAAAATTTATGCATCCGTACGCCTCCGTCTAGCTCCTCTCGCCCCCCGCCAACAACACCCAACGCTCGAGCATTGCCCATGTCAAAAATAATGTCAGCTACATCCGGTCTGACTTATATGGATTGTTTTTGCGTTAATTTTATGAAACACTCCACCACCCCTATCCCTAAACGTGCTCCACTCCCACGCCGAAATGGGTTGATAATATAAAAACCAACATTGGTAGAAATACTTTCAATTTAATTAACCTTGAAAAATATTTATTCAATGCAAACATCAGACATTTTAGCTTGTTTGAAGATTTCCACCCCCGTCCACCTATGCTCCTGGGGGTGGTAGGCGTGTCACACCCGCACAGTAATTGTTTTCTTAGAGGGTGTAGATTTGCATGAGGAACATACAGACATACATACCCACATGTATACACACATACATACTCACATACAGTTAATTTTATGTAATAAAACCTACACACACACACACACACACACACATATATATATATATATATTCTATTTAAAACAATACCTAAATTTGTAGATATATAATTTTTCCATCTGAAAATAATCGAATTCGTGGTTAGTCAATTAACTTGACTTAAACTGGAATTTAATAATATTAAAATTTTACATAATAATATTCATAAAATAAAACTTAGAATAGCAGAAGCAATTTATATTAATCTAAACAGAAACAACACTGTTAATAGTTCCTCTTGCCTTTCTGTAAAACGCGTTTCAATAAATTGTTCTTTTCACTCAACACCTCACGCGACATCATGGCGGCTACAGCTCTGTGTCGTACCTCGCCCAGCTAATCGCTATGCCTCCCTGACACTCCGCCTTTAAACGCTTATCGCTCGCCACTTCTATCGTGCACGAAGCCTAACAGGAGTTCAGAGCGTTGATGCTCGGTTTTTTATGTCTTCCGTTAAATTGAGGCACAGTGTCACCATATCGAACAGTAAACAGTTCAATTTTTTAAAGGCGCGAGCTTCCTGCCACAGGAAATAGGTGTAACCATGAGTAAGATGATGATGTTCCCTCATAGCTATGAAGTTGTGGAGAATTCTAAACCATGAATAGCACATACTGAGACCTGCAAAAAGGAGACCTCAAAGAGAATCGTAAATGATGCAATGTTATTGTTGCCGGGAGAATTGGAGACTGGTTCATAATGCATACTAGATTAAATAAATTTCGGCAATTCTATGAGATGTTCACCAAAGCTTGGCTACTCGGAGTCGAGTTAGAACAACACTTAAAATTTAATGTCGGTCTAAAGTCTTGGTGCCTTTTGGTGACATTATATCAACAGCACAGTAAATGAATTATTCATGTTGGCCGGATGCTAGATACGTCGTAAGCTGACAAATAACTAACCACCGTCGCGCTTAGGGGGTAGGATTTACATGTTACGGTTAACGTGACACAAAGAGGTCAGATAGCTGTAGAGCTATTTTACAATACATTGTTTAGTAGTTGAAATAATAATTGTTGAATTAGTGATTAAGAAATGTAAATTTGATATAAATTATGAGCTTGTCTTGGTAATAATTTCTGCTTTATGAACATCTCATACTGCGTACACGCCAACCTTTTAAGTTTAATAAAATTTATCCTGTAAACACACCCTTCGTTACCCCTTTTCTGCTAATATTAATTAAGTTTTTAATGCCGATCATTTCGAGGAATATAGAGTATACAATGAATTAATATTTACGTTTAGTGCTAACTGATATATTTAAGTTTCAAAGAATCCTACTAACCTCTCTCATTGTTACATAGAAATGCTTCTCTGCCGCGATAATATCTTGAGGTATGGTCTCAGCTATCGACTCCACAGACTCTTCCATTTCCTTGGGCTTGGACATTTTCATCTTGAGCAGCAACTCTCGGGCCTTACCTTCGATGAGCTTCTCGCGATGAGTTTCCCGATCCATGATCTGAAAACATATTGGTCATGTGAGAGATGCAACTCACGAAGGCCCGCACACGTACTGTACTGACGATGATTCACCGTGGTAAAAATTGGCCTATCCTTCTTCTCGCTGTCCGCCAAATGCTCCGCAACCTCGATCACGTTCACGGCACCAGCTTTGTTCCCCACGGCGATGTGACGACCCTCCTCGTGAACTACCATGCTCGTCAACTTATCCTCGCATACCTGACACAACAGAACAGGCATATTACATTGTAATATAAGCAATGTTAAAGTTTCATAATGCCTGTATCCTCAAATTAATTGTAATGCTTAATTGAGTGGAGAGAATTAACTTATTTATGCTATACGCTGCGACACTATAAATTGTTATACTTAAAAGGAAACGGAATTTGCTGTCACATTAAAATGACTATTAATTTCAATGCAATAAAATATTGATTTCATTACAATATTTACAATAAATGCTCAAAATTACTGCAACTAACAGTAATACGGGCTTAGTAGCATCGACGGAGTGATTGGCGAACTGTTGCCAGTGCCACGCATGGGCGCACGTTGCAGCCGAAATGGATAATCGAGCAACGAGACCCTCAATTGAGTCTAAATATTAAGGATAAATTAAATAAAAATGTTAGTGATATAAAAGTGTAAGATATTAAAGATATTAATAAGAAAGTAAAGTTATTGGAGGATAAAGGTGATGGTACTAGAGAGATTCAAGAGGTAGATTTTGTAGAAGTTGATACACAAAAACATGAAGTATTTGGAGAAGTAGGGATAGAGGAAAATAAATGATTTATAAAGCATAAACCAAGATAATACAGTGATAATTGATCATGAAGAAACTGAAATGAGGACAGATGGAGGAATTATTATTGCAAATAAATCATGAATGAGTTTAGATTTGCAACTTATGATTAAAGAACTGGGATCTGAAAATATAGAACAATTTATTGGAAATTTAAAATATTTTTATAATATAAGACCTCTCCGTCTTTAAGATTAAATATGCAGAGAATACGAAATATCAAACTCGGAAAATATTTGATTTAAGATGCCCTAGGGATCATAGAAAGAAAATTTTGGAAGAATATGCATAAATAAAAATACGAATTGAGGGATACTGGTTAAATTCCTATCTGTAAATACTTCATAAATATAATTTAATTTTAAATATTAATTTTAATTAATTTTTAATATGAAAAAAATAATGTTCAAAAATTTTATTTAGTAATAATTTTAAACTTATTAGAATAATTTTAAGAAAACTAATTTTACTACTTTTTAACACTAGGATTTAAAAAGTTAAAAAGGGGTGTGGCTGCCTCAAGTTATAAACGAAAAATAATTTGAATTGTTTTAATTTATTTTGATTTGTTAAAATTATTTGAATAATTGAATATGGGGCAATAAATACTTAGATAATTTTTTAAAAAAATATTTTATTTTGAAAATTCACATATAAGTATATCCATAAATAAAAATTTAAAATTTGATAATAGTTATTTCTAAAGAAATGATAATACTTTGCATCAATATGAAACTGTGATTTGTAAATATTTATATAAAGGTAAAAATTTTATATGAAGGAAATTAAGAAATCTGACGGTTTAAAGGTAACATAACATAGGTATTGATAAATTGAGTTTTCACTATGCATTCGCATTTTTCAAACTAAATTTTGGGCATAATGTAGAGATTACAAATATATCATGAATTAATAAATTGTTTCGTAAATTATTGGCAGCGTAACTTTGACGCCAGAGCATTGTAAAGAACCGTATTGTTTGGCGAGAATGCAGAGACTATATGGTTGATACGGATTGTCGAAAAGGCAGAACTTTAGCGGTAATCAGTTGTCAGATATTTAGTGACAGTGTGTGTTTGGGAGCCTGCGAAAAAGTCAGAGAGTGTGTGTTTGGAGGTCTCGACGAGATAGTCAGTAAATATTAAAATGTAAATTCCGAAATCAGTTAATCAGATATTCAGGTAAAGCAGAGTGTATGTGATGGTCATATTCCGTCAAGTATGGGCTGAATACCATCAGTTTTTATTAAAAATGCTCCACAGGAAAAATAAAGCATAACAGTACGAATTCAACGAAGCAGAAAGGTGCCGAAAATGTTGCAAAGTGAGAGGAAGATAAAATCAGTGCTATGGCCTGTCAGTATACAAAAAAAATTAAAATAAATCACGTGTGCGCAAACTAAAGCAGCTCAAAATAAATGAAAAAAAAACTTTCTTCTGTAAACCTTACGTAAATATCGTTTACCGCCATATTTCTATATCTTTGCCACATTTATATAACTTTTCATATTTATAATAATTTTTTATTAATATAAAATTTTGTTATTGTAAATTTAAATTCATTTTTAAATATTTGAAATTAGTTGAACATTAAAATAAATCACTGTCTTTATTAGAGGCCCAATAAGCGGTCCTGAAATTAAGATTCTCATCAAATCTGAGGCATTAACTTAAAATATTAAAATGTAAATTCAACTAAAATCAAATTTGTCAAACAAATAAATTTGGTTATCTCTTTAAAATTTATAATTTCAACGTAATAATTTGAATACCACAATATATTGTGACGATTTTATTTATATTTAATTAAATGGGAACATCTACGAAAAACGTGCGTCAATGAACAACTGGAACACACTCGTTTTCAGGACCACCTCAGAGCATGAGAAGGGGAGTGATCTCATTTGTTCCAGTATTTGAAGTTAAAGAATTAATTTTAGGTTAACACGACAGGAAAATTTAATGAAAAAGCAAATTTTTAAGCACGGTAGCTTGAATTTAATTTTGTGATCTTAGAAAACAAAATTTGTAACCAGAAGCCTTAAACTTAATTACTACCACAGATCTCTTATATACCTTAGTATATGTCCTTGAAGAGGAGTAAAACAAAACTTGAACATGGTTTATTTTCATTTAACCAGAAACTTCTCAGTCTTAACTTTAGTTTGTTATTGGGAAAATTGGGAGGAAAGAGTGAAATGGCTTGTCGCACCGTACCCTGGGTCCGTTGTAATTGGTTTCGGTTTGCGATGATCTAGGTACTCGATTGTATTGTCCCGATCCTCCTCGTCTCGTTCCCACCAACACCAATTCGTTGTTTGTTCCCCACGCTTCCAAGGTTAACTGTGCTTCCTCGCACTTGCACTGTTGTTCCTTTCACTGCCTAAAACATCTGGGCCATAATTTTCGGCCGTTCCCGTCAGTCACTCCACCCTCAAGTTCGTCGAGTCACTGGCCAAGATCTCGATTAAACATTAACACAAACTAAACTAAAACACTAATACTCATTACAATTATTCCGAACGAAGGGAGGTAAGATTTAATTGTTACAATATATGTTGCAATATACATCATTGTTTATAATAATATTTGTTTCATATGTGATCACTTGTAAGGTTTTTGTTGCGATCTAAAGGAATTATTTTAATCGCGCTGTGAAAGTGAATTGCAATTGAATGGCCGATTGATAAAATTAAAAGTGTTTATTTGTTTAAAGTTTGTGTTTTGTAAATTCTTTACAAGTGAAATTGAAGATCAATAAAACAGGTTCATTTTAAATTTGTTATATATTCGGTAACTTGAATAATTATTAGTACCGTCAAATTTAATTGGATTTAGTGTTAGTATTTTTGGGGATATTTTTAAGTTGGTATTTTGTAAATTCAAAGATTTTCTTGTAAATTTTATAGTCCTTTTTACCCCAAACTTATCCGAGGCCCAATGAAACGCCCTCAGATTAGAGTATCACTTTAAAGAAATAGCCGTGGCATAATTGTATATAATACTTAGGTAAAATTCATTTATTTTTGTTTTAATAAATTCTTCATCTTTTATGTTATTTAAATTTCAGTTTCATCATCTATAAACCTTTCACTAGATATTAAGAATTTCTATTAAGATTTGATAAATTGAAAATTTTGTTAATTTGGTTTAAATTGTAAAATAAAGTACACTTTAAAAAATTTCAAAATGACATTAAATAGAATTTCCAAGGTATATTCAGTAAAAATCTAACGATTTTCAAGTTGTATATTACATTAATTTGCTTTGAAACGTGATCGAATTTAAATTATTAAAAAGGCTCCTTTTAGTTTATTACTATATATATATATATATATATGTTTCAACATAAAAAGCTAAATTGATTGAGAAATCCTTTATAGCGGCAAGAGCTTTGGAACAATAATAGAAGCCGGCTCTGTTTCTTTGTCGGAAGGCCCGATAAATGGCGTATGCGCGCTCAAAATGTGAAACGAGAGTTCAGTTCGCAGGAAGATATGGTGAGATACCGTTCGCAGGGAAATATTTAGAGAAGTAGTTTGAGGAAAGACATCGTCGAGGTATAACAGTTTTTGGAAGGAGAATTCAACAGGGTTGGCAATAAGCATTCAACAGAGTTGGGTGGTTCCTGAACATTTCTTATGACAAAGTAAAACATTCACAAAAGCATAACATCGAAACCTGCTAAGTATATACGGTTTTGTGTCCATAGCCGGCCAGAAACAGTAAAATTGCAGTTTGAGGTCAATGCAGTAAAGTCTGGTAAATCTGCAAATCACAGAATTCATCTAAGGCAAGCAGAGTTCACCTAAGGCGAGCAGTCAACCGATAGATGACAAAAGGAGGCTCATCCAAGTTCCTGACATCCTAAAAATGTTGATTTAGAATCAGTGTAAAATCTGTGAGTTTTAGAAGCAGTGTTAAACCCGCAATAGTGTTTTCGAAAATGAAAGGTATGCTGGAATGCTGGGCAGACGTGAGTAACAATTTACAAAACAATTAATTATGTAAACGTAATTGAAAGATAGTCAGATTCCGTTCTCCTTTTTAAATTGTTAATCAGAGTCAATCTTTTTACTTCTTAATTTCGTTCTCATTTTAAATTTTGTTCTAGTTAATTGTCGAGTAAATTTCTTTTCTTTTAATTGTGGTTTGTTTGTTAATAAATTTTTTTAAACATAATTAAAGTGACCGTTATCAAACCCAGTGAAGACCCTGAGAAATTTAATATTTTAAATTTGTAATTTTTTAAATGATTGCCACAAAAACAATAAAGATATAGTTTTAAATTTTATTAATCTTTTATTTAATTAACGACCTCAATTTGTGTATATTACAATATATATAATTTGTGTCTGTGCGCACACAATAAAAAGTTTTAAGACTGTCAAAAGGTTATTTTTAATTAATAAGAATTGTTTTCTCTTTGAATATCACTGTCTTTTACTCAATGTTTCCAAAGCAATTGCCAATACGGCGTGTGTTCATTACTTTTGTAATCAATAGTAATAAAATATTACTGCCGACAGTAAAATAATTCAAGAGCATTAAATTTCCCATCTTAAATTTTTAAGCACAACATTTTTTTAAGTTAAAATATTTTTGAACACACGTTCTTAACATTGATACGAAGGAATCTGTCTGTACCTTGGATTATCGAACATGTCAGCCATTTCGTTTCTGTGCGTATGAGCTTCATGGACAATGATGTTTCCATTGTTTGATAGAAAACTATAAATTCCTATTTTAATCGTAGTCGACCTTCACGATCAGGTTGTTTTCAATAGGGAACGTAGGTCCAACTAGGTATCGACGTTTTGCTACAACGTTTCGATGGTTGTTTTCGTTTCGTAGGCCTTGACTATTAATTACACAAATAATAAAATGTAATAATAATAATAAATGTAAAAAAGTACGACACTAGCATCAAAATTATTAATTCTAAAAATTCATGCAAACTGTGAAACAACATTGAAACGAACCTCATGGATGAAGTGTAAAGTAACGATATCAAAGAATTAACATCATAAAAATTTTTTGGAGAGAATGTCAAATAATTATTTGTAGCGAAATTTTATAAGTTTTAAATAAGAACACCCGACCAACACTTCCTTTATCCAGGAATTGCAATACTAGAGTAGGCTATATAATGATCTCAGATATGTTAAGTTAATTTCTCATTTTCAACTAAGTTTACATAGAGAAAAATACATTCGTTATATTTCCTTGAAGACGCCTAATTTCTAGTTTTATAAATAATAATTTTATAAACTAATTTCGTTTCAAGGAGTAAGAGATGTGGAAAGCGCTATTCCATTGTCGGCCAGTTCGAGAATATTAACAATAGATGATGAAAAAATAATTGTGGAATGAATAGAAATTATTTACATTCTAAAAATTATTATGATCATGTTTATTCGTACTTTAAATGTAAGATGTGGTTCACGTTGGTTGAGCAGCAAGTCCCATATGTCCATTGTACCATCTATCTTCGCCGTGAAAAAGACGCTGAATCGTGTTGGACTCCAATACCCACTCGTTAACATTGTATCGTTATATCTACAGTATTACATTTAAGAAATAAAATGTCCATTTTAAAAATGATAATTTAAACACTATTTCAGGTATATATTTGCAAAATAAAAACATAGATATCCCTAATAATTAGATAGATTCAGGATTGTGGAAGAGCCCATATTCATTATTGCATAAGTACATCATTTTACAGAATTTAACATGAAATTGCATGCAACGTTATTTTAATAATAATTAATAAAATATATAATTTGTCTTGATTTATTTCTAACTCACTAATATTAATGTTATACGGTATTATGCTAATGTATTGTATAGAAATAGAGATCAAATGAATTGAATGTAGGCTTGATTGTCCAGTTTGAGATCAGCATACTATTATTCCAAATATAATGCTCGGGGACAAAGTTTAAACCAAGAGCTCCGCCGTCGTCAGATGTACCGATGGAAAACTTTGCCGTCCAAACGTTGTAAACAGAAACATTTTTCTGAGTAAAAACCCGAGAATTATATTTAGAACAAATTCAAGGAAAAATCTTCGCTCATTATTACAAAAATTATGTAACAGGATCGAGGTGGATTTCATTCATAACGAAATTAGGCCTAGTAACTGAATCTGCGTATTCAAATGCTTTCTTTCATAATGTCTTCTTGATCAGTCCGTGCATCAATGATGAACATTGAATTTTTTTTTCATTTATATCATTACCTACTTTCAGACGAATCAATCAATTGCGATTTGTCATTCTCCCAAATATGAAAAATAAACGATAATATATGGAAGATTATATAAATTAATCATAGGGAACTATGAGGAAGCTTGTAATATGCTAAGTGAGCTACTTCTATTAGAATTTGCTGCTTAAGTGATTAACTATCAGTTTATTCGTCGTTCTATTAGAAAAGTAAATATATCAAGAATTTCCATTAAATTTGAATTTATAGACCTTAATAGGCATTAAAGGGATGTCGGTATCGTTATTAAAGTTCTAGTTTCATAATAGTGGCTTTGTTAGAACTGATACTAATATTTATTTGCGGGGATAGGCAAAAAAACTAGCACATAGACGATTCGAATAATCATTTTCTGTCTTTTACTTTATATAATTGAATTATAAGATTAAACCTTAAAAAACGTTCTTTATTTTAATTATAATAACATACTGACAGAAACCGCAAGGACCATACTATATTACAGCTGTTAACAGTAAACTATCACTTGTCTTCAAAAGACAAAATTGGAAACTCGCATAAACCATATAATAATCGCTACTTCCTCGTCGCTCGTACCTTTCTTGTCTTTAAAATCCATAATAAATTAAAATGCGCCTTCACCACATTAAGCAAAATTCTTCTATTCATTTTTCAAATCACTAATATTAATGATACAACTAAATGAAGTATTTACTTACTTTGTCCAAATGATTGAAGAAGTTTTAACTTCTTCGACCCATATCTTCGCGGACCAATCTCCTATGCTGAGGAAGTTTTTGAGCAGAATCGGATTTCTCTGAATGCTGACCACAGGTCCTATGTGAGCTTCGTACTTGCTAACCAACATTTCCGCAGGAGTTTTGGCTTTACGATTGCAGCTGATGATCAGGCCGTTCTGTGTGCCGACCATGAATTTCGTTGGCAAATTCAGGTCGTATTCTAGGTACGAAGCACCAAGGGCACGCGAGATATCTTGCTCGCCTTTCTCCATATCCAAGATAAGAACTTCAGTGGGAGCACGAAGATTCCGTGCGTCCCAAAACTTTACCTGAACCCGAAAATAATCTAAATTCTAGAATCGCAACGTATTTATAATATAGTAGTTATATTCATTTATTCTTATGAATCCGTATAATGCGGAATATTGCATTTAAATCGGAAATCAATTGAATATCTATAAGAAACGATTGACAATCCATTTTCTACACGCAAGAAAAAAAAATGATTACACGATTTTTTCCTAGTTCCTAAATATTAACTTCGTTTCATCTGCATCTACTCTTCGCCGTGAAATATATTTATTTCAATATACTCACCAGAAGATATGCTAATTAATGTGCTACGGCTAGCTTTGTCAATCATTTTGTGTAATTATTTTGAAACATTGTAAAGTTTTTATTCCCAAAAATATGTACCGTATTAAAATTCTTGAGGAATTCCTTAACCTAAAATATTGCTTTTAAAATATATTATTAATAAACAGACTATTTTAAAAAACCTAAATTATTTTGGGTTTTTTCGTAGTTTTTCTGAGAGGATATTCAAACAGTAATCAGAGAAATTTGTGAAACAACACATTTTTCTAAATTATTCAAAACGTATGCTAAAAGTATCTTAGTTGTACATTTTATGATGACAGGAAATTCATAACATCCATTTGGAAACATTTCGTTACAATTGGTTCAGCTTCGCTTAAATGCATTCCAATGCGGTGTCATTAATCACTTTCCTAAGTGTCAGGTCGATAAATATGGTTTATTCAGTTATCTACAGGTATGATACGTTTAAAAAGAAAATTTCGATCAATATTTTCGATAAATTGGCATGTGATGCTGAAATATAAAACATCAGCGTTTTCTTTATGAGCAGCAGACTACACGACGGCCTAGCACGAGGTGGACACGACCCTTTAATGGCTTAGGAAGGAATAGAAAGGGAATCCCCAAGATTTTCATTTATTGCAATAAAATATTAAATGAAATAAAAGGAGCTCGATAGAAAAATTATGACATATCAAGTGATAAACTATACAAATTTATTTAACTCAACCATTGTCGCAAATTTAACAAATGCGAATGTAGCCCAGAACAGGTTATAGACAAAAAATAATAATTTTAGACTTGTTGGGTTTTTCACCAAATCCTGGGATAAGTTCATAAGGTAATCTTAGAATTTTTTGAATCGATAATTTCTCCTTTTAGATTTCAAAATTTCTTCTCAATTACTATATAGTTTTAAGTTTTTTTATTAATGTTAAAGCTTTATGTACTTTGTAACGTCTACGGTATGCGTTTGTGTATATTTCCTTAATAAAGTTGGAAAAAGTATTGGTACAAATGTTTATTGATGGCAGTAGATGGGTAGGGGAAAAATTTTTGTAGAAGTTTGATTCATACCTACTTTTAATTTTCAGTTGTCGGAGGTAAAGAACAGGCCGGGATGCAAAGGAAAAATTGGACCTGGGTCTTCTGGAGAACCTACTCGGTATTCGCCTTGCTTGTAAAGAAAAAGCCAATAGCGAACTGGTATATCAAATTTGTCACGCATATGATAATCAGTTTCGTATCGCTCTCATGCGTAAATAATGAATAATATCTTCATTCTTTGGGATCGTAACGATTACTGAAGCGAACTGCCACACAGAATAAGCATATGGCAAGGGCCAGACTAACCCGATCTAGGCAGAGCACGACTTGGCTCGCTTTTCCTGTCCCATATTTAGTGATAGGTTAGATTTTCTCATCCGCCTAATTTCGTGGCCGTTACATAATCATAAATCGTGGATACGAAAGAATGGAGTCTATAACTGAAGAGTGCTTTTAGTAGTCTCGTACGTAATTTTCTGTGTTATATTAGGTATGTTAAGCGAAAAATTGTCCCCGCACTTGGAGTACACACACCATGTGTCCGTATATCTCAAACGCGTTTCCCCTTATTTTACATTTTGAGCTACTAAATCTAAATATAATAGAATACATACGAAGCTCAAGATGAAGATAGATAGTATTCTGTTAATTATTATTCCCAAAATCCGTTTAAATCCCGTGTAATGTATATAATATGCTAACATCATTTCCAGTGTAAGGCTAGGCTTATAAACTTGAAAATTCTTGCATAAAACTGTGCAAGCCATTAGGAATCAGGAACAAGGCATCATTAAAATAGTAAGGGTAATTGGTGGAAATTTTTCGGATACCATAGATTATTATTATTATTATTTAACATTAATATATATATATATATGTCATACAAGCGTTTGATAAGTTTTTAATTAAAGGATCAGAATGGAAAATCTCGACCGGAACGGTAATCGAACCCGTGTCTCCCGAATGTACAAGAGCGCTCTAAC
The DNA here is from genome assembly GCA_037074705.1 of Zhengitettix transpicula. NCBI lineage: Eukaryota > Metazoa > Arthropoda > Insecta > Orthoptera > Tetrigidae > Zhengitettix > Zhengitettix transpicula. Next base: position 23,546,177 of record CM073590.1, on the reverse strand, counting down.
CATTGAGTAATCCGATTCGACTCCAAGCCCAGCTTTAGATTTCTCCATCAATTATTCTATAGCCAGAGCCATATCATAACCTCACGACCTAACTTTAGGACTCGGCGAAGGACGGATATATAGATGTGAATTGATCAATGGCGCATTAGTATAATTCAAAAGAAACAGAAGCAGATTACTTTCGATGCTCAGCCATGTAGGCCATGAAATTTTTTTTAATTAATGACTCAGGAAGGACCGGACTGGGAATAGAACCTGGGTCTCGCGAGCGTAATACGGTCGAGATTTTTCCTTCCTGATCCTTTATTTAAAAAATATTTCATGGCTTCGAATGTAACCTTCTTCTGTTTTTCTGCGTCGGATAAACTGAACTACTGTCCTCAGAATTCGGCAACATTCCCATTCAGACACTGAACACTAATGACTATATCTCTTGTCACAGATATATTTTACTGAAGGAAGAAAAGTAATTGCCGTTTTCAAATATGGGCAGGGTACATTAAAAGTAACTACAATAAATAACTGGTGGACGGATTCGTTGCGATACTGTTTCTTTAGCTTCGTACCACCAATATTTTCTGTACGATTGAAATATTACGATGTAAAAATATGTTTATCTTAAGCAATATGACAATAGTTATTATTAAGTACGTTACAAATTATCTTTAACCCCCTAATTTTTGAACGCATTTATAGTTGCATGCCACCCACCCTCGTTCAAGATTTCCCCGTAGGATAAAATCAAATCGCAAGACTAAACTTGTATGAACGTTGCAGAACAATTGGCCAACTTTTTTCTGTGAATCTGGAGTTTCAACAACGTGATTGGACATAGATTCTGAAAAACTAGGGCTTCACTTTCTGTTGAGCTAGAGGATGGTATTGAAGGAACAATACGAAACATTATATGATACCTATCAATAAACAGTCGAACCAATAAAAATACATACGAAAGGAGACTTGATTATTTCTTATTTACAATTAATTCAACTGACTGTTAAATTTATAGTATTCCAATGAGAAATTAAAAACTGACAATAACATATTAACCAACTCACAACGTTTCCTCCACCAATTGGTGGACCTTATAAAGTGAACATTAACTGGATAAGGTTAGCCAAAAACCGCGTTTTGAAAACCAAAGATATAAAAAGAAAGAAATTACTGACTAAGTAAAATATCATAAGTTTTGCTTAAAGAATCGCTATCACTCTGGACTAATGGTGTTGTATTGATTTATCTATCTATATATATAAAAATGAATTGCTGTTCGTTAGTCTCACTAAAACTCGAGAACGGCTGAACGGATTTATCTTATCTTAGTCTTAAAATGTTCGTGGAGGTCTAGGGAAGGTTTAAAAGGCGAGAAAAAATCGAATAATTTCCGGGAAAACCCTAAAAACAGCCCTTTTCTATTTCCCATACAACCGTTTTCTAAATAAAATACAAATCTACACCAGTCGAGAAATTTTCGCCAAATTTTGTACATGTGTTCTTTGCGACCAGGAAACAAACACTGTCGGGGTGAGACGCGTCTTCCACCCCCAGAAGCGGGGGTGGAAATATTTAAACATACTAAAACAGCCGATATTTGAGTCGGATAAATATTTTTAGGGGTCAAAGATATTGATAGTGTTTCTACCAATGTTATCTGAATACAATTTTTATCCCCTACGCCCTGTGAAAAGGACACCCTTCGGGTTTGGGGTGGAGATGCTTTACAGTAAAATAACGCGAATACAACCGAGATTAGTGTCAAATCAAAGGTTATGGAAGTCACTGTGTTTAGTTACGACATTCAAATTGGCATTTACCCCTCAGATGCAGGGGTAGCGGGGTGCAAATTTTGGAACATGCAAACACGGCAGATATTTGCGTTGAAGAAATATTTTTCAGAGTTAATTATAATGATTAGGGTTCGAGTAGCGTTACATAAAAATTGCGCAAAAGCAGCCGAAATTGGAGTCATATCGGGGGTTATAGATAAATGACATCTCGGGCAACGCCGGGCACCCAGCTAGTATTATATATTAATATATTATATATTAATCATTTCAGAAATGAGTCAAGAAAAAATAATGTTTCCACATCAAGGATTGAGACATTAATCCATTTAAAGCTGTGATTGTTCAACGAAATATGTTTAGTGATGACCGAATGGTAGTCCGCGGGTAATTTAAAATTCGTCCTATGTTCCTTGTTCCTGGTTTTCAATGCCCTATTTGTTTAATCTACCTAAATCATTGCAATCAATTTTGTAAACCACAATATGTGTATCCTCATTATATCTTTGGTTTACAAAAACGCGGGCTTTGGTTAACCTTATCAAGTTAATGTTCACTTGATAAGGTCCACTAATTGCTGGAGGAAACGTAGTGAGTTGGTTAATATGTTATTGTCCGTTTTTCTGACCATACTTTCATTGGCTTTCTTATTTAGTTAAAATTAGAATTTTTACATCTTCAGGGGTAAATTGGGATGTATCGAATCTTTTCTTCAATTTCATTTTTACGAACTACAGCGCTTTTCAGACTCAGCACTGATTTAACGTCACTACATCAAACTGTTCCTACATCTAAAGATTCAACGCTAATGTTGAACAAGTGCCAACCAAAATTTAACATTTAGTCTGTAGTTATTTTATCGACCATAAACTAATTTTTTAGTAAGCGAGGTAATGCATTTGGCAAAATCACATAATAATCTTCTTTACATTCTGAAACCACACTCCAATTAAAATTTTAAGAGTATTTTTAAGGTATATTTCTAAGTCATCAGATTTCCGCGACTGCCAAATCGTATTTTTCTTATTACTGTCCGAATAATATAATAATTAAATATATATAATACTCAAACTTTTCTTAACTGATCTTCATTCACAAAAAATTGTTTTATACCCCCAACGAGGAATGTAAAATAGCAATTTCTCCTCAAACAAAAATTATCAAACTATCTCATGATGTTTTCATGGGCATTTAAATTTAGTTTAAGAATTAATTATCTTCTTTCCTACAGTTGTAATTTTTCAGATATCTGGAAACGTCAATCATGTTTATCCCTAATGAGTCTGTCCTGTGCTACAACGTTTTTACTAATGCCAACATACGATATCATCCAATAACAATCCAACTGTAATTTTAGATTTCAGTTTCACTTGTCTATATTAACTACTGTATTATAAAATAATGTTAAATAATTCAATATATTAAATAAACATTATAATCCTAGATTAATGATTAACCATCCCCTGGACGTGGGGTTGGCTTAGCCTTTTCTGGTGGAGGGTGACGAAGAATAGACTAAAAAAATTAAAATTTTCCACGTTCTTTGTATTATGGAGGAAAACGATCCGATCAACCCCGTAATATTTCTTAAACAATAATCATAATAATTACCTGTCCATCGCCAGACGTGGAGAAGAACTCGCTGCCCGCCTTGGAGTGAATTGCCTGCACGTAGGAGACAGGATAGTTGTGACTGATCTCTATGAGTGACTCTTCCATTGGAGCATTCCCGTTGCGAATGTCCCACACGGCTACTTTCCCAGACATTAGGCCACACACAATGGTGTTTGGATCTTTCGGACTAAACTGCATGCACGTCATTTGGGTTTTGGGTAGTAACGTTACGACTGGTGCGTTAGGAGCCTCTAAAAATATTTGTCAAGAAATTGTTGTACGTATCTAGACGTAACTTACAAGTAAATTAATTTGTTGCAAGAAAATGTTTCAACGCATAGTTCTTAACAAAATTAATTGGTAATTAATACGGAACTGATTTTGCCGTTGTGTTTTATGGTTTGTTGTCAACCTTATTCCTATTTAATAGTCCTCAATTATTTAAAATCGTTTTACTCAACATACATTATATGTTACTCTACATTAGTTAATTTCTGTGAAGATATTTTCTTATTTAGTATCGCATTTTACTCTTACATGCGTTTTTTTTCTTTTCTTTAGAATTTTTCGTTATTCTATTATGTGTTCTTGGCGCACACCGTAATCTTCAACTCAGTTCTACAATATTGTTCACCACTGAATGCTGAATACACTGAATAGAGTTACCACGGCTCATTAGCGTTTCGTGAGTCGTGTGGAAGTATAAATATTTCAGTAGTAAAATTACGTTGGCTCTCGGAAAAATCATAACAAGCAGATCATTTGTTTTATGTCCACATAGGGGTTGAATATTTCGATATTAGTTTGTTAACTGATTTTATTGAGAATTAAATTGTATCTCTTATTAAAAACACGACAGTTCCTATTTAGTAACCAGATAATTATTTAAAAATTAAAACATTTATTTTAAGCTGAGTTAATTGTTTACTGTGACTTAAGAGTTTCGTATATATTTCATAAAACACAAGTGTTCCATCACCAAATACGTTTGGGAAACATTGACTTATCCAATCTATCTCCCATCCCGTATTCTAGTTTCTCCCCACTCATTTCTGATAATTTATGTATTCTACACACATCTGGCGTATCGGGTAATCTGACTACAAAAGCGCCAAACTGAAACGTGCCATTTTCGAAGCTCAAGTTCATTCACTAGTGGCGTGAAACACGCCCGTCCATAACAAGATGCGAAAGCAGAATTATCAAAAACTCATTAGTTGACAGTAAAGCAGATGGTACCCGAAGATGATTCTCGAGGAGGAATATAGGGTATGAGCATGAATTAATAAGGGAGGATTGCGGACAGCAGAGACACAGTTAGAAATGAAAATCAGTTGTCCCGTGTGCGGAGGGCCTAAGAATGTTAACTAGTCGGAGATAAATACATCTATCCTACAGTTACATGTAGACCATTGCACACAATGATAGAGATTGCAGAAAACAAATTTAAGTGTATTTACAAATTGTTTACGCGCAGTAGAAGAAACCGGATACCATATTGAAAATCAAATGAAAGGATTTGTACTATATTGCATATGATTGACAAATTTATAATTTATATTGCAATAAAATTTGATTTTCCAAAATCCATTTATGTATTCCTGATACAAATAAATTAAAGTAAATCTCAAGGTTTGACTTGCCTAAGTCCCAGATATAGGAGGTGGTGCTAAGCTTAACTGGCGGGTCCTTGTAGTTGGCGTCACAGTAGGAGACGGCGATGAGGGAGCTATCCGAGGGCCAAGCGATGTGGTTAACGGGTCTCTCCGGTGTCTGCACATCTCTGAACACGCTCACCTTACGCGCTGTTGGAGTTTCATCCAGCCTCAAGAACGGCATCGTCTCAAAGTATTCCTCGTAAATGTTAACAGCATTGTTCTGGTGGATCACGTGTTCCATAGGCTACCTTGGAAGATTTGCACCATGTATATCACGATATAGAACCAATTATACTTCACATATAAGAGAAATAAGTTCCAACTAATTAGTTATTAATATTTATGCAGATACTTGTGTAAAGGGAGCTACCAAGCACTCGATTTTCACGGATGAAACCATTTTCTACAACACAAAAAAATGTCAGATTCTGATTATTAATCGAATGTGGAGTTTAATGTGTGAAATGGCTTAATCTTAGTTGCAAAATGCATAATAAGAAAGCTAAATTCGGATTAATATCGAAAGTATGACCGCTGGAAGGTATGTGCCACTAACACAAGTGTGAACTAGAAAAATAATTATATATTTTTTGTTGGTAGCACTTTGAAACTAGTCAATAGTAACATTATTATTTAGATTATTCGAGTATTCCATAGTCTTGGAGTAGATAGGTGAGAAAATAAAAAAAAAAAATGAAAAACAACCTGACGACTTTTTAACTTTTTAACTTGTTTCTTGCACATTGCCTCTCTCTCTTTCCCTTTTTCTTGTTTTCTTTGCTTATATTTTTTACTTTTCCTTGCCTTTTTTCACTTTTTCTTGCTCGCCTATCTACACTACTCCAAGACAAATCCAGATTGGCCAATAATACAATGGAAACGCAGGAGAGTACTCACCATAGACAATCCCTTAACTGTAGAGATGTATACCTCGTCCCTTTCAATCTTTTTACGGAATCGCGACGTCTGTTCGATGTCGTTGGGGTTCACATCTTTAGGCCACGATCCCTCGGTGTGGTTCATTCCATGATCAGTAGTGTCCACCGACTCCGTGATGGTCTGTAAGGTACTCATTTCACCAAACTTGTCATGTTTACAAATTACTGCAGGGTAAAAATTACTGAACAGTGTGATAGGAAGTGGCCAATAAGTGCTAGTCGGACGCAGCTCGTCACTACTCACAAAAAAAGGAAAAAGATAAATAACAAAGTTGCTACATCCTCAAAAACCCTTCTACTATAAGGAAAATGAATCTCTAACAACAAGTGAGAAACTAATTGTCTGGAAAATTTAAATATTTGCTTGTTATTCACAGTCTTTAATCTAACATCACACGCTGCAGATGCTCTTCTGACGTGACTGCGTCTCAACGAAAGATTCCAGTCCCATTTCCTGAATTCTCCCTCTGAAAGTACTCTAGTATCATTTCTCTAGTTTGCTTATGCAACACTTGTCTATTCATGTGGGTTGCATTCTGCACTCACCAAAATGTTCCATAAGAAACAGGAACTTATCAAAGACTAAAATAATATATCTGGATATTACTAATAAAATATTTCAATTCTAATGACTTCATTTGACGGCGCAGACGGGGAAATGTGGATCTTGTTAACCCACTGTTATTGTCTGAAATGAGATAATACTAAATATTTCTGGTTGGATAGATATCGCTTTATTTAAAGAAGGTGTTCCACTTTATAGACTCTATGTCTATATATATATATATATATATATATTGTAATACCCCTCTTATTTATAATTATGATTATAGGAAATTATATTAAACAAGTTATTAAATTTTATCAACAAAACAATTTTATTAATCTAGAATACATTTTAATAAATCAGACTCTGTACCCCAGGGTCTTTACTGGATTGATAAGGAAACGGAACACAAAATTTACAATTTAAACAATGCAAATAAATAAAATGAAAACGAAATTAAACGAAATCTGACTCATTACCCTTATTTAACAATTTACAAAATTTATTACTGAATGTCTACTTACAATTTATTAGGGGTTTTCAGGAATGCACTTTAATCTACAATGCCCTTCTGTGCACAGACTTTTTCACACGCTTTACAGACACGTTCACTTCATCCTTTTGGTATCCCGACTCCTGACAGCTTGCATGGACTAAAATGTTTATTTTATTTTTAGGCACGGCCACCAATCAATTTGACCGAATATTTATCACATCCTCCACGTCCTCCTCCTTTGTGGACACTCCAACATCCTTCCCTCTTGCGCTTTGGCACCCGCCTCCACGTCCAACTCCTCAGGTCTCCAGTCCAACTGTGTCACCACACTCCAGTCCAACTCCTTTTATCTGCTTTCCCCCTCTCCAGAATATTCCCTTATTTTCATAGTTTTTGAATTTCCACGTTCGCCAAACAAACACCAGCTGTTGGCTTTCTCCCGCTCCGAGATCCACTCAATACAATTAAAATAAACATTTCCTTTTAATATAAGTGTATGTCCATAAAACTTCTTTCATTATGCCTTTAGGGTTCCGTCCAGATGTCTGTTACAACCATTAGCTTTAAGAGCCGCTAAACGTCCAATTATAGTCCTCCCCTTTTCTAAGAGCCACTTATCCATCATTTTATTATTATCCTTTTTGTATATACAAACCACTCAAGAATCTCCAGTCTGAGTTGGTAAACAAATATGATGAAATAAGAACAAAATTCATGTCCTTCTTAACTGGGTATTACAATATAAATATATATATATATATATATATATATATGTATGTATATAAATTGGAAATCAGCAATGTGTAATGAAAGCTTTTTAGTAATATTTGCATTGTCGGCGTAATATTGAGGCCATATCATTGTAAGTAACGGTCAGTGTGACGCAAGAATGCGGGATTGGAAAGTTTACAATCTCTATTGTTGTCGACAGCGTGTGTAATTCGCAGAGCTTTGGCGAAAGAGCAGTCTGGTTTGGAAGGTCGGCCGATGATGATATAGCAAAGTCGACGCCGGGGAGTGAACCGACGATGGTCATGACAGTCTGGTTTTGGAGGCCGGCCAATGATAATATAGCAAAATCTGATCTCGCGAGTAACCAAGTAGCGGTCGAGCAAAGTTGATGCTACATAACGGCTGATATTGGTCGAATATTAAATAACTTTTAAAGTAAAGTCGGCAGATATAAGTTGTACGAAAGAAAGTTCTTGAAAAATTGTTGGAGAAGTGTCCGGTGAGCAGGTGGCCGGAATTTAGAAAAGTGAACCAAAGGTGTGAACAGTAAATGGCCTGTTGAAATAAATGTTCTTCAAAATAAAACTATTGAAGTGAATAATTAGAGCAGCTCTAAAAATCTGGTATGTAAAAATCTACATTGTAACCTTATATAAAAATGCGTATCGTCATATTTCTTTAGATTTCTTTAAATTGCACTAGATTTCAAATTTATTTAGATTTTTTATATTAATTGTTATTGTAAACTTCATTTTTATTCTTTTGTAACTCTTTGGATTTTCATATGATTTGGTGATAATTTCAAATTACTATTTTAATATGTGCACAAAACCCAAATTAAATAGAAACGTGTATTAATTTTTTTATCTTTAAAAAGATGTTATAATTCAGGTATAAATCCTATTAATAATCATTTCCTTTAAATTTGTTTTCCACATTAATTGACGCCACAACGTGGTTTTTATCATTCCAATTGCCCATGTTTCCCACAATTATTGCGAGCATTTAATATTTTGGGGGAGTAGGAGTTTAGTTCCGGGACTAAAATTTAATATGCTGGGATTTGATAGCATCTAAAATGGCTAAATGAATATGGGGTTGTGAAAAAGAGCTAAAGCAAGGTAAATGGAAGACCGTGCTGTGTCATGAGAAGCACCCGGATTTTATTCATAAATTTTTCCGAACCTTAGCGAGAATTTTGCAAAAATTAATGCGTCATTCCAGGTAATGTAGTGTGAGGAATGTATTTTTATTGTTCATATAAAGTCAAATTCAGATCATTTTTAGTAATAGGTCGTATTTCGTCAACTTTTGTCACAAATGCACATTTTTGTAATATATTTAAAACCCCAGGATTAAAAAGATTGAAATGTCTCGCGAGACGATGCTTTAGGTGACATTGTCACAAATAAACACAACAATTACATTACAAAGATTTATTTGAATCGTAGACAAGCACTGTAGCACACTAGTCGGTTCACAGACGTAAACCATTGTTGCGTGGTGTCGACAAAACTACGTAAACATCGCTCACATGGTCAAACTGAACGGCGTATCATGGCAGGGGCGGTGGGGGCGATCCGCCCCGGGAGGTGCAGAATTTCTGTAAATTTTGGAGCATTTTGGCTTAAAATACCTAAATAAGAGAGAAGCAAATTTGGCCTCCGCCCCGGGTGGCTGAAACCCACGCTACGCTACTGGTCACACTACTCAGTTTGAGCACCAACTCTGGTTAAACGTGCCGAAATCCAACTACTCCAAGAGCATGAAGCTCCAAGGTTTTCTCGTGGTTTAGGAGAGAAATTTTCCAGCACTGAGGGGGGAAATATTATTTTGAAATTGTGTAAAGTTAATGTTAGTGCAGGAAAATGCTTTCGTGCAACAACACGGTAATACCGCTAAACAAAACTGTGTGAAGAGAAGTGTTGGAAATGACAGCAGACAAGGTTATTTGAGAAGACAGGTCCATATTCAACAGTGCAAGCGTTCTTCGAGGACTTGCAATATCCCATTAGACAATTCTTGAAGAAGTAGACAACACATCCAATTCCAGATGAATCAACATTGAGAAAACACTATTTATCTGTGTGCTACGATAAGGTTCCCAACAAAATACGAATATGTTTCTAACCAAAAGGTCTGGACTTCCATAGATAGAAAACCGATATGGATGGGCAATGTGTTGCAAATGTTGTTGTTCTAAAAATGTTGAGCCTGAAGAACTTGCGAAGCTCTGAAAAGAGTAAACAACTCAACCATTGCCATTTGTATCGACAATTCTGTGAAGCTACTGTAGTATGGCGTGAACAGAGACAGCGTTTTATTACTAGTTAAATATAGTGCTTCATACCTGGCTAAAGCAGCCAAGGAGCTGCAGATTCTCTACCTCAATACTTGTCTTGCGCAGACTTGCAGAAGGGATTCCATAAAATTATCGTGATGTGGACAAATTAATTTCCTGTTACAAGATCTTTGTAAAAAATGCGTCACAAGTGCAGAAATTCAAGAGCAGTCATCAGCGCTGCCCCTCAGACTATTCTTATATGGCAGAATTCTTAGTTTAATGCCGAAATAAAAAAAATATTCTTGATTACGACTAATTAAGTGCTATTAAAATTAAGCAAGGTCAATGCCAACGTTTCAGTAGTATAAAAAGCTATCACACGACTGATCGTGTGGATATTGTGCAACATGTGCAGTGATTTGGGTGGTCTATCTCGTCATGTGGCTGTCAAAGTGAACAACAAATTGCGAAGTGTTGTCAAGCGAAATACTCGATTTTCTACAATGTGCAAAATAAGAGATATAATTTCTGGAAATTTCGCAACATTTGAAGACAATGAACCAAAACTACCCTGGACTACCTCATCGCTTTCAAATACGGTCCTGAGACGTCATGTAATGTGAACATGTGCATTTCCAGGTAAAAAACTATCTTCAGCTACAACTGCACATCTTGAAAATTCACCCTTGTGATCCATTGCAACTCTGCACAATTTGAAGACTGAGGGGACGGTGAATACTTCAAACAAGTTATGTGCAGAAGTAAAAAGAAGTTTTATTATTTGTATAGGTTTTATTGTACTGTAGCACCCGATTTTATTTTCAGATTTTGCAGATTTTTGGTTTTTTTTTAAGAGACAAGTTTTAGCAGTTTTCAGTTGGATGGTTGAGAGAGGTTCGTTTTGAGTTTTTCGTTGAGAGGGTGTAAGACGTGTTGTATTAATAAATTTGTATATTAATCAAATTTATTTTATTTTTATTTTCGTTGAATCATAAAGTATAACTCCCCACCAACGAGTTATTTTTTAAAAAAGCATACTAATCTTTATTCGGCGGGCGCAATAAAAGAGTGCGTAATGCGAACGTAGCAGAGGATTGCTGTTACATATCTTATTACATAGAAAGCTTCAATTAAACGCGAAAAAACTTTCTGGTAATTCGGACATATAGGACAGTTCTTAGCTCTCACAAATGGTTAAGGTGATAAATCTCAGTCCCATTCTTCGATTCGATTGGTGAGGCGGCGAGTTCAACCAAAGTACAATATTTCCATGTGGCAAAGTGTATGGACTCTGAGGCCACACTGTAGGACCAGACGACACAGGGAAAGCCTAAACCACTAATATAGTACAGTGTTGCTAGTTCAAAATAGTGTATATGTGATTGTGTGTTCGTTCTTCCAATTGGCACTCGGTGATCATACAATGGAAAACTATTAAGACAATGACGTCCAGGCTAAAATAATAGAACTTACAGAATGCTCAGCCTGTATTTTTAGCGTGACCGTCTCCCGGTTCACTGGATTTCGGTCCATGTACTTCGATTGCAAACTTTTGTCCGGCTTGATGTCGAACAGGACCCCAGTAGATTCGGAGAAACAACATTGTTTTCCAAACTCACTGCGAGGTGCAGTGTAAACGTAAGTCAACTCCATGGTAAAGTGATTCTCAACACAGCCGTTTATAAAATCAGAGATTCATGTACTCTAATATCGATAGTTCAGATTAACAGTTGACATAACACATTCATGTATGAAAAACATCTTACAAACCGGAAAGTTCGTGATCTACACAAGAAGTAAATTTTTTTTACTAAAATAGTTTTTTAGCTTTGTAGAAAAATAAAACTAAAATTTGGTGGAAAACGTATTTTCGTGATATTTTAAGTTAACAGTTTTTTTATTCCTGCAGTAAAAAAATGCAACTTGGATCAACATTCCGAAACTGATGCACATAACTAATCCAAAAAACCAACAGCGGTTTCAAAGAAAATATTTTCGGATAGTTACATTTATCTGGCATCATACCAGACTAATTTTGACTCAGTTCATGTGCCAGTACGGCAGGTCCTAATCGGTCTATAAACTTCATTCATGAATAAGCGTTTTTATTCTTCAAATAATTTACAAACTATGATAAACATAGAAGTCACTCATTCATTCCGTTGAACCCTTACCGACTTTCCGCCCACGACCCCAGACACTTCGTATAAAAGACCAGTCCTTACGCAAACATTATCTAACGTTTTATTTGCACTATTTGCAAATCATTTCAAATAAGATGGAACGTATAGACTAGAAAAATGCACTAGTTTTTAAAAAGTATTGTGAACTGAATATAAGAATTCAGCTGGTGAGCATTGTTTACTAATAATCACACAAATAAAGAAGCATGTATAATGTTCGCGCCTTTCCAAGCATTCGTTTGCTCATTTTTTCCTAATAAACTTGGTAATTGATCTTTTAATTTGTTTTAAGTTTGTGACTAATAAAATTCTAAAATGTCTTAGAAATCGTTGTCTTAACATCCAGCTACCCACATCAATTTTTACTTTTAATTAGAAATCCATTAATCACAATTTCCTCAAAAATCTGCAAAATTACGTTAATTGCTGGATTAACATAAGAGCCAATTTCCCAGATTAAATATGTACAGAAATTTTAGTTTTATATACTGTAAACTTTATGTAACAACAAATAATCTTCAGATAAAAGTTTTGTCTAATAATTTCGTTAATTATATTTGTGACAAATTTGACTGATTTATTCATTTATAATTCAATAAAGTCAGGTAAAACTTACTATAAATATTTTTTAGTTTAAACCCGAGTTTGATATATTTACCTTAAAGTAAAGTAATTGTTTTTTAAAGTATTAAATAGCTTCTCAAGTTGGCAGTGATCCTCTCATGTGGTTAACTGGTTATTGAGCTTTATTTAGGTATAGAAGTCTTATAATGAGTACATACATTTATTAATTAACTATACTTGAAACTGCTCCCATTTAACTCCTTAATGTTTTCTGATAGTTTATTGTAACAGATTGAACCACTAATCTAAGGGCTTTTGTTGGTAATGTGAAACTTGTTATAAAGTCTGTGTATATCTTGCCTTCTTCTCATATTACAAACATGTACAGAACTGTTATTTATTAAGAAAGAATTTTTTTTTTGCAAAAAGGGCAACTTTAAAGACATACAAAGCATACAGTGTCATGTATTTTATTATTTAAATAATTTTATGACAGATATCTGTATTTCTTATTTTGTAGATTACCCTAAAGGCACTCTTTTGAAAAGTAAACACTCTATTTAAAGTTATCTTTATGCACATCAAAGCCCTAAGCCATGATATTGAGGGAATAATACCATAGTAAGCCTATAACAGTAATTCTGTAGCTGAATATTTAGTCAAACGTACAAGTAGGCCCTCTGTTAATTCCACTGGATATTTGTTTTCAAATATTAAGAATATGGAGGTCAAACTTAAAATTGGAATCTATTGTTTTGCCTAATAATTTGAAGTTATTAAGTAAAACAATATTTACCTTAACATCTGCATGATAGTTAACCTGATGTATGGCAGTATCTAAATACATTAAAACTGATTTTGTATCATTAGTTTGTAGTCAGTTATCAACATACACCTTCAATGAAGAGCAAAATCTTTACTGGGTCCCAGCATAATAGAGATTCATCATCTGCATATAAGACTGAAAATACTTGATTTATATTGATACATTCATAGTCATTTATGTATAAAATCAACAGTACAGGGCCTAGTATTGATCCTTGGGGGACATGTACCTTAACTTTTGTAGAAAATACCTCATTATTTTTATATTTCTCAGGTTGTTTTGAACCTCAGTACACTGTACTCCATGCATAAGACTTTAATAATTATAAAACTATATCTCTAATTCTCATACCTTTATGTTTAGAGAGAAGTATATCATGATTAACACTATCAAACACACATCTGAAATGTAAGAAAAGCCTTTTACCCACTTTAATTAGAGCAGCATAAATAAAATCTTATCTTTTAGGGTGCTGAGGTTTTTACAAAAACCATATAGATATTATGATAGAATTATACATTTAATGCAGTGGTTCAATATATTATTTACAGTCATTTTTAAAGGGTTTACCAATTGTAGAAGTGAGAGATATAGGATGAAAGTTACTCATTTCTGATTTTGATCCTTTTTTGTATATAGGCTTAATTATATTTATTTTCTGGACATCTGGAAATATGCCATGCATTTATGATATGTCAATTGGGCATATCTACATTGCTTCACAATGATTGAGGATAATTCCTCCCAACCAGCAGGTTTTTATTATTATTTAGGGTTCAAATAAGTACATCTAGACCATCAATTACTACCTTTTACATTTCTAAGTTCTCAACAGCCCTTGGTACTTTCTTATTTGGTAGTTACCTGATATTTTAATTGATTGTGGGGCCACTAATAATGAAATTGTATTTCTTGGCAAGTATTGTTGGATCACTTACAACATTATCATTTATATTATGCTGCAATTTGTCATTAGTATTGACTTTTTCTCTATTATTTCCCTATATGTGTTTGATATATTATCACTTGCAGCTATCCTATTGTTAACATTCATAATTTTGAGTTCAGCATTGATTACTAAGTTCTTTTTATTGATGGAAGATGATTTTATTTCTTAGACATGTTATAATAAGCAAATATACCATTCTTAAGTTTTTAGATTTGAACAGGTAGATTTATTAGTTTTTTCCATGTTAGTATGATATTCATTACCTTTAGGACAACAGATATTAAGACTCCAGTGGAAAACAGTATTGAAGGTATCCCACTTCTCGTTAACACCTAATGCACTATACTATACTTGTCAACCCATGTTTCACCCATTAAACTGTTTACTAGCATTTGTTCTCTACATTTACTAAATACTCTAGAAGTTGACCTCTTTGGAGATTCTTGCTCTTTTATACTCAAGACCAAAGCTAAGTACTGACCAAAGTGATGAGATAAATCTAAATTTATATTCCCAACAGTAATAGAATTAGTCATTTGGAGTTGTTCCATCACATGGTCAATACAGGTGGTGGAGAGTTCAGTTACTTGTGTTGGTGAAATTTTAAGGCCTTCAAGGTCAAAGCTTCAAAGACAATCTTGTAATATATTATACATAAATTAATTTTCAGTATGTCAGTGTTTATGTCATCTGCTGTATTCCCTTTACGTTTGATTAATAAATCACTAAGAGGAGAAATGAAACTGTCAAAGTTTCCATTTGGAGGCCTGTAAATTCCAACTACTCCACTATTAAGCCTCAATTTAACTCCTGTTACTTCAAAATCTAAATCTAGACTACATTTACCAATACAAGTGATATTATCACAATATCCACATTACAATAAATTATAACACCTCCACCTTTATGTCTATTTCTAAATAAAATTAACCAGTTTATAATATTCAATTTCCAAACCTATGAACTGTTCTGATAGAAATTAAAACCATTGGTTTGATTACTCTTAGATGATGATTGAACTGTTCAACCTTGTTGCTCAGATGTTGAATAATATAGTGAATTAGACTGAACTTCCCTTTAATTTTTATAATGTGATTTTACTTCTTGAGATATTTATTACACTACTCTCTGCCATGTACTTTTGTCCTATCCTTCAGTGTTTCTTTCTCCTGTCGAAAATCCTGTACTTACCTAAGTTTTCATACTTCTGTCCAACTAAACAGGCAGTTCTAGTGTAATTGATCCTACCAAAACATTGGAGTTTTTCTTCTATTTCCTTCACCATATTAATTATTAAGTTTGTTAAATATGCTTTACCTTTGTTGTTAAGGTGCATACCCTGTTTGTGTATAATTCTCTTCTGATGAGACTTATGTCTATAAGTGTAGCACTTGGATATTCAGCACATAACATTCAATTTTTTACTAGATTTACAGATTTTTGTGTTCACTATTGAGTTTTGTATCAGATCCTGTCTTTGTGGTATATTAACAACTATTGTATTAGTCACTTTTTTATTTACGCTTCAGCACTTTTTCACGCCATTTACTGCATTTGTTGCTTCATTACAATAAACATAATTACTACCTGTTATTATAACTTTCAAACAATTAAATTAACCAGTCCCTTGCTTACAGACAGTATCAAACTTGGCATTAGGCTTTACATAACCTGTAATTACTTCATTAAGAGCTAATCCCCTTGCATGACTGTTGTGTATTTCTAGTTTAAACTTTGACTGTTCACCAAATAGAATATTATGTATTGTCTGTTATCAAACAACAAAATTGTGTTTAAAAAATATTACACTTTTAATATAGAATACACATGTTGGAATATATTTACTTCAAGATTGAGTTTAGAACACATTACTGAAGCTTTGTTATTATTGGTATTATGTAAGAACAGAAGTGAACATCTTTAGACTTTCATAAAGGACACATAGAAAATTAAAGACAATACTTATGGATTGTGTCACATCATTACTGTAATCAACATACATAACTTAGAAAATTAATTACTGGTACATATTAAAATACACATTATCAAATAATAAAATACATAAAAATAACTCAAAGTGGCTGTAAATGACAGAAATTATTCATAATATAAAGTTTAGACATTTTCCTACTCATCAGAATTATAACTTTTAAAATAAAACCATAGTGTTAACTGTTTTGATTTGTTTTATAGAAGTATATTTCCCTATTGATCTATATAAATTCAATTTTTTTGTTTCTTTTCAAATGAAAACTCAAATTTTTCTAAACTTTCTACAAGCATAGAATTCAATATATTTTCATATTTTGTTAATATCTTTTTATATTTACTACGCATACCTTTATCCATATTAATCAATTTAACTTTTATTGGAGCTATTTCCTTCTTTGAATCTTGCTGTGTTATAGCTAAATTAGTATTAAGAGGATTGTTTAAAAGTTTGGAATCAGTCAATGAATCTTTGGCAACAGAACTTATTTCTTCCTTTAA
Organism: Zhengitettix transpicula; assembly: GCA_037074705.1. Lineage (NCBI taxonomy): Eukaryota > Metazoa > Arthropoda > Insecta > Orthoptera > Tetrigidae > Zhengitettix > Zhengitettix transpicula. The sequence continues at coordinate 23,529,112 of CM073590.1, read as the reverse complement.
CTTGGGCTTCAATTGTTTGGTTGATATATTTTTTTTTTCCTTGGTTTTCTTGCATTCTTGAATTTTATTCACACTTAATTTTTCCCTTTTATTTATTTCTTTTGAAGGTTTCTCGATTTTTTTGTCATTTATTTGATCACATTTATTTATACTTTTTTTGATTCCTCGACTGTTACCATCATATTTATCAGAAATTTTTATGTCAAAAGAATTTTCATCAATCCAAGGATTGAAAGATTTCATAACTTTGCTTTCTGTTTGTTTAACAAAAGGTAAACCAATGTTAACAATGGGAATTTTCCATTGTATTTTATAATTTATATCTTTCTTAGCTTCAATTACAGGAATCTGGTTTAATTTCTGAAATAAAATTAATAATATATATCAGTGTACTAAGAAGTAATACACTCATAATTATATTACACTTGTTTGGAATTGTTTATTTCATTCATAACTGTCATAGAAAGTAAAAATATTTTTTTAGAGAAAATGAAACTATAATGTATCAAGATAGAATACATTTTAAATCAAATTTTATTCCTTATCACAGAAAAAATCACTATTCTGTGTTACACACACAGTTCTTTAATGTTGAAGAAACAGATCTTAAGTAACAATATCTATATGACACTAGTTCTTAAGTAAATAAACAACAATCAATTTATGGGAAATTAAGCTGTTTCGTCACTAACTTTACAACCTCTTCGGGGTGAAGTTTAACAAATTTTTAACTGTCATAGCCAAAAATAAAATTTCTGACTTCAAATTGGCTTTTGTTGTTTTTATATTCAATAATAAGAATATATATATATATATAAATATATATATTTACTAGTATTTATAGTTAAGAGAGAACAGTATGACACAGTGAGTGCTCGTGACTTTTTGAAGTTATGTGCCACATCATCCCAAGCAAGTATTTTTACAAGGATAACTATGCAAAATATTAATACTACAACACTCTGACCGCACTTTAATATGCTACATAATTTCCAATAGTGTCTAATATTAGGTGTGGATTAACCAAATTAACAGGCATTTCTACCACAAAAGTATTTTTCCTTCGTACATATTTTTAATAAAGTTAATTTTTGGAATGAGCCTTTTCAAAAGTTTCTCAATATAAATTGCTGTCTGTGATGTATTATAATCTATTATCTATGGCTGACTGACTAACTGCTGTTCTCCAGGCGCTCCTGTCATCTTTCTAGATGCTCTCGCTGTGGCAATCAGTTTCGTAATTAAAATAGATCGCTGCTGTGCATGCATACAAATAATTCCAAGTTCTAACCTATCAACGTCGTCTTTCTTGCGCTACTGCTTGCCAACAATGCCCACTGCATCCCCGCAACTGCCATTCGACCCCACAATGTCACATGGCGGCACACATGTCGAGAGGAGAGACAAATTTGCAACGACAATGTGAAAAATGTATTGTTGATGCGTCGAGAAGGCTCGTTACATCATGTGGCGCCCCTCTAGATACTATTTCTCTGGTTTCGCAATTCTTATTGCTATATCTTCGTCTTTGTCATGTCTCGTCCATTGTTCCTTTATTCTTAACCTCAAATACTTAAAACCGATCTATGCAATGGAAACCCGAAAAATTTTTTTTGAATTTTCAAGGAATTATCAATCACTTTGTGAAATACATTTATTCATATAATGCATAACAAACCTTACCTCATGTTTCCCTGTTTTATGCATTGAAGAAGAGAATGTAGGTCTGCATAGTCGCTGCACTGTTCCCTCGTGGACTTTTTCATTTCTTAATTTATAAAACTTTGGTTTCTTATAATTTGCCTGAACAAATGTAGTATTATATTAATTAATGTCTAATATATATATATATATATATATATATATATATATATATATAAAAATTATGTGAGCGTGTGTGTGTGTGTTTCGCAAACAAATTTAAAAGTGTGAAACTGCCTTGCTTGCTACACTCAGATCGTCGACTTACTTGGTTACAAAACTGCGTGTTTCCTCTGTTAGTACTAAATTCAGTTGTTCCAGTGGCACCTGCAAACTGATTTTTTTTAATCCGGACGGCATCCTTACAAAGCGGTATTAGCGTGTCCTATCAAAATTGTAGTCAATTTCTATATTCCTCAGTTTTCTTGATTTTTTATATTAACCATGTCACTATTATTATTAAATATCCTCACGGCTGATTTTTGAAACCTTGTTATAGGTTTATAAGGTTATTATTATAAGGACTTTCCATTTTTTCTACACTATGTCTGAGAATCAAATTCTTTAATCTATTGTTAACCTTCCTTTGCAACGCCTACTGAATCGGATACGACCCTATCTTGAAAGATGTGCATGGCATTGTTTGGATGTGATGCTTGAATCCTGTTAATATACCTGATTCTTCTCTCAATACTTCCCTTTTTTCTCGTTAAAACTGCGACTAATAAAATCTATTCTCCATTCTTATAACCTTTTCCATACTTTCCTTATCTTCATTCAGATCTATTATCTCTTCTTCAATGTCAATAACGGGACATTTTCAATTGAGCATCTGTTCATTTGCTATCATGCTTCCTACTTTTACAAATCATACTTAAATTACCAATTCCATTTCTACATTCTCCGCAATTTTCTCTTGTCAATTGCCGATTTTTTATGACTGAGCCATGAGTTAATATGGTTTTGTTTTTCCTCCTCCGTCAGTCCCCGTGGTCCAATAATAACCCCTGTACTCATTTTAATGCTCCTTTTTCGAAATTTGTGGCCAGATTGCTATTGGTGAATCACCATGTGGCACTCTTAGTTTACAAGAGAGGAATCAATAATTTCTTGTCTTCGTTTTGATTATTGTCCGTCTCACCGGGTTCGAAATACGTCCCCTATATGACGTCAACATTGGAACAGATGCGTTCTCTTGGACGCTTCCCTTTCGATCTTGGTACTATTCTGCCATATCCATTGTCATATCGTCTAAATCTTTTTTCACACTACTTCCTGTTGCTCTAAACTGTTCCCTTACATCGAGGAATTCTAGAGCCTCCTAAACGCAACATCTCCAGGAAGGAGCAAATTTATATTTTCTCAAATACTGCTTCCTGTTGTGGATAATTGAAGATTTTATTCTCATATAAATTTAATACAAAATGTTATTTTTTTTATTGATTTATTTATAGTCGCATCGATGTATCGGGTCATTTTGCCTTGTCAGGGGGACTAATTGACGAGAGCTCCTCTCACGCACACATCCATGCCCTCGCCGGCGTTAAGATTTTTCAATTGGCTTATTTCCGTGTTCAATAAAATAACTCATAATTTCTCTCTTGTCTGGACAGATTCCAGTATTTTCTCGTTCTTGGTTAATGTGCTTTCGATCCATTTGACTGTTTGTAAATTTATATTTTTCAAAGTATTTCTCTAACTGCTGAACGAACCGCAAGACTTTTGTATTGAAGTGTGCGATTAAATTGAAAATGTGTAATAGCCCGGTGATAGTTACATTATATATATTACAGCAGTAAATGTACAAATCAAATTGACAATAAACATGAAAACACAAAACATCAAATTACATTTTTAAATAGGTACATTCTAATAATTTATAATATTACATAAAACTAGAACAGTCAATTCTTAAATACATTTACATTCTGGCGAAAAGCCTCCAATAATTTGGCAGGTAAACTATTACAACCCCTAATAGTTCTCTTAACAAAGGAAAATTTCACTTCATCCTTTCGCTGGTGTCTTTCTTTAATTTTACACCCATTGTTCGTTACATGAAATAAAACCGGGTGACTTAACCCTGAGCTATCCAGTTCGTTTGTATATGCTTTTAATAGCGTCTAAATCTGGTCTCTTTTCCCCTATCTAACAGCTTCTCTTATCAAACATTTACTTAAACCCGAGCATGGTAAAATTTATTCTCAATATTCTGAATTCTTTCCAACTCCTGTTCATGTTCGACAATACATTGTTCCCAATGCACCGCTCCTGACGTAATGGGTCCAACACTGTATTTACGAAGTGCAAAGATCTTTTTTTTTAGGGTAACAGGCTACATGAGGATATCCACATGGTGGCAACTCCTCTTTAATAGAATAGCATAGGAAGGGATCTGAAAGGGGGGATGCGGAAAGGTAGAGGAAGGTAGCTAAGGGTTAACTAAGGCCCCTGGGCTATGGTTTAAGGATCCTACGCGGCAATTCGCCTAAAAGTGATGCAGGGAAAACCTTAGAAAAACCTGCATCAGGTAGGTCGGGATTTGGTACTTGTCCCACACCCTTCTGATGGCGGAAGAGGGGTTAGCTGTGGGGTTGCAGCTATCCCCTCTCCGTGGCTAGACCAGTTTAGGAGGCAGCTGGCCGACTATTCCAATAGGATTTTGGAAAACTCTTACTGTATGCCCAAGGTCTGCGACCCCGGAACATACACCTCTCAAAACAGGCCAAGGTGCCTCGGGAACCTTAGTTCAAAACAACCAGAGAGATGTGAAGGAATCCCCAAAGTTAGCCTCCGCCAGAGCTCTCTGGGAAGGTTCACCTACGAGAGAATTCTCGCAGGCTTCCTTGCGTATATGTGCAAAGATCTCCATGCAACTGAGTTAATATGTTAACCCCAGTATAATTTGCTATTGAGTGTTATGCCGAAATATTATCAGCTCTTAGCTGCAGGTATTTCATCGTCTCCGAATCTGTATTCAATGAGTTGCAAGTTCCTAATTTTTGTAAATGAAATAACCTTGCTCTCACAGGAATTTATTTTCATTGTATTCTACAGAAAACATTGATGTATTTTGTTAAGATCTTCTTTCAGAACAACTACATCCTCATATTCCTATATTTATTTATATACAAAACAATCATCAGCAAATAGTTTTATACTTGAACTAATACCTACTGCCACGTAATGTATATAAGCCAAATATTGCCCGATAACGCTTTTCCGCTCAAGTTATTTCTTCTGACTCAGAGTTCATTATTAATCCGCACTTTAAGCTTGCGTTCAGTTGAAAATCCGGAATCTATTGAACTACCCGAATATCCATTCCCAGTCCGTTTAATTTTCTTAACAGAAGGTCGTGATGTTCGACATTAAATGCCTTATCAAAGTCAATTATTATCGGATCTATTCTACTACCATTATCATTTTTTTTGTGCAGATTTTAATTGATTTATAACCCGTTTGTAAACCACTGTGTATTAGTCCCATACGTAGGTAATCACTAGCTATACACTCCTATACCTTCGCAAAATACCATCCCGTTAAACTCACTGGACTGTAGAAAATACTGTTCTTGAATCTGTATTGGAACAATTACCCCAATAATTCCAAACAGATGTATTACGTACATTAGCATGGGTTCATCACAGCAATTTTAGTACCTCTCCTGATATACCGTCTGGAGCAGCTTCTTTCCGATCTTTTAATCTTTGGATGTGCTTGGGAACGTCATGCGCTTTAAGTTGGAGTCTCGCCAAGTTTTTCTCTGGTTGTATTTTCCCCGAATAATGACCTAAACTATTCCTCGAATTTGTTTGCTTTTCTAGCGGCCTACACAATTGTTTTGTTCATCTTTAATGGAGGTGTCATATCATGATTTCCTTTTCGTTTCCTAATATATGTAAAATTGGCACCACACACTACTTTCGTTATCCAATAAGTTCTTTATTCGAAAAATCCCCTTGTCCACGTTTTAGGACTTTTAGAGTGGACTGAGCATATCATGTTTTTAATAGGAACCATTTATCTACTAAACTATTTCAAAACTGGTTTTTAACTTAGTACATCACTTGTTCTAACAATTCATTTCGTAATACTATCAACGAAACAAAAAGTAAACTTAATAATTTTTCTCAAACATTTCTGTTTACAGTTGAAATGAAAACCTGCTTTTGTCTTCTTCAAATGATTGTTAGCATTCTGATCGACTATAACGCCGTTGTACACATTGTACTTACAAATGATGTTTGCTAAACTCAATCCATCGCACCTGGTCTCTTCAATCTGTTGTGCAGCAAACAAAACTCATGTAGGATATCTTTCTCTTTTTATACAGGAGACTCGTATATCCAACTCTTAATATGAAAAAGCCCAGTGGGGCTATATCCGTTAATCGTAGAGCCGTTGTACACATTGTACTTACAAATGATGTTTGCTAAACTCAATCCATCGCACCTGGTCTCTTCAATCTGTTGTGCAGCAAACAAAACTCATGTAGGATATCTTTCTCTTTTTATACAGGAGACTCGTATATCCAACTCTTAATATGAAAAAGCCCAATGGGGCTATATCCGTTAATCGTAGAGCCCACTCGATTGGACCAAAGATGGATTGGGCAAGACTTCCGTAGAAACAGAGAAAGATCTGTTGGACAAGGTATGGATGCTGCATAACAGATTGAAGAGACACCATGTTTACCAAACATCATTCTTAGGTGCAATGACATTGGTGGAGCTGTAGTGGATCAGAACGCAAACCATCCTTTAAAAAAGACAAAAACAAAAGTAAAATAATTAAACAAAAAAGCAGCCCAAAAAAGACAAAAGTGATAGATTAATACCACACAACATTTCTGAAATTCTTGTTGCTTTCAAGTAAAGGAAGAGCCGTAAGAAGAACACAACATAAATATTGTCCCTAACATTTTAATTTCTAATGAGTATCCTTTAAATTTTATTAATTAACACATAAACAGTAGATTGAATAAAGCGCTACTACTCATCCCCATTCACTTTTCTGGTTTTTCATTATTACAATTTTTTACATAATATGTTTGCCCAAATTTTTAAAGAATATCAAATATCCATCCATCATTTACAGATCTACTAAGGCACTTTCCTTCTTAATAAAAAAAATCCACAAGAACCCACCTGACACCTATAGCACATACAGTATACATTTTGTGCTCTGATTGTAATTTCTGTTACATTGGGCAAACAAAACAATCACTCAATACCTGTATCAAGGAACTTATGTCCAATATAAACTTCCTATTGATAAACAATTGGTAGTCTCCAAACACATAATCAATTTTAAAAATTCAATTGATTGAGAAATGCTATGATTTTGGATGTTGACACCACATACTATTCCCGAATTATATTACATATAGCATCACTGCAATTAACGTACAAACTGGTACTATGATGTTTAACAATGGCTATTGTTTCGCTAACCCCTCTTTAATTTTCCAATGATGTTGCATTTAACTTTTTTTTACCTTTGCTTTTGAGTTTGTCATTTGGTTTGTCTAATGTGTCATTCTTACGGGTCTTCCTTTACTTGAATCTTCTTATGAAAGCAACAAGGATTGTAGAAATTTTGTGTTGTATTCATTCAGCACTTATTTTAGTCTGATTTTTGGCTAAATATTTGTTTAATTATTTTACTTTAAACACAGACTATTCTATTTTAATTTGCATATACAAAAGAGTTTGTGAAAAATGATCATTATCTTTTTATTTCTTTGGTATTATTACCAAATGAGTTGAATTGTAAGAAAAGTAATACATTAAGATACGCCTAACTAAATTACATAAGAAAAAGTGTAAAACCTATTTTGTAGCTTACAAACTGTACTTTTCTGCACATGTGTTCCTATCTAAAATATGATATACTTAGTCCCCTCTCATGTAATAAAGTTTCTAAGGGGAATTTTCGAGTTTCCTGTATATCTTTGTTGTATGACTCTATACATAAATATTGTTAAGAAGAGTAATTACTGTTCTTCCCTGTGTCTGGTATTTCTAAAACACCCTTACACAGGTAATTTCCCCACAAATTTCATTAATAATTTTCTCACCCTCAATCATTCCTTATAAGACTTTAGCTCTGAAGGTTATGAAACTGAATTCAAATCTTGACCGGATCAGGAATCAAACCCTGGACCTTTTTAGTTGAGGTTCATCTACAAAACACAGACACATAATTTACTGAAGCAAATTCTTAATGGCCTTATTTTAGAACTTCAGTGAAGACTGGATATTGTGTGCCAATTATTGATGCTTAGGTCTACAATTGATAGAGAAAGCTCACATGTGACTGGGAGTGGACAAGGATAGCTCAGTAGCATAGTTAGATTCCTGGGACGGTCAAGATTTTTGTATCCTAATCCATTAATTTATATCAATTCAAAATCCTGTTTATAATCCAACTGATTTCATGTCAAATCACCTCCACTTAATTTTTTTTCTACTGTACAGATCTAACAAATATGTTACTGTTGTCAACTTACAGCATCATCAATTACAATTTTCCTTCTTCGATAAATGTCAGACTTTACTCCTAGCTGTTCAGCTGTAGGAACCCAAGCTCCATTCATAGAATGAAGAGTAGAAGCTGTAGTTGGTTTGGTAAGGTGTTGAACTAATTTACTATTAGGTATTCTTCTATTGGTTGCATGTTTTACACCTTCTTTGGTATTTTCCTGATTAAGCAAATCCAGCAATAAAAGAAAACATAAGTTGTGTATGTAAAAGAAGGAAATCTAAAAAGTAAAACTATAAATTTTACCATATGATATATAATATAATTTCCTAACTACTAAAATTAAGCTTTTCTGGGCGTCACCTGTCCTAAGTCAGCCTTTTCAGATCATAGTATTTTCAATAATAGATATTATTAATTTTACATACAAACTACATTGATACTCCCAAAATTTCTGTTTCACTTCACTGTGTATTAGTTTACATTAATAAAGTTGGTGCTTACTTGATGTTTATTGACTTTTGAGATAGTTTGAATATATTCTGTAGATTTATCCCATGCAGGATTAAAAAAGTGTAGAGTAATATTATCAGATTCATTTGTCAAATAAGTCATTGTGCATATATTCATTGAATTTTCTTCACCTCAATCTTATATAATTGCATAATTTTGTTGATATGGGGAGTAAAATCCATGTTATCCCCATTTTGCAAATACTTATTTTTAATATTCTCAAATTTGAATAAATCTGGAAAAAGAGAATCCTTATTCAATAATTCCTGTAACTTACTGTTTAAAATCATCTAAGAATATTTTGAAAGTTTGATTCTCTGAATAGTTGCTGCACATGGTATATTAATTAAGAGTTGGGAATACTTGTGCACACATTTCCTAATTTGAAAATTTCCTTAATATTGGGTGGGGAATAATGTGGCATTGTTGTTAGGGAGAGATTGAATAATTAATAATATACTTGTCTCATAATAATCCTTAACTTGATCATTTTTAATTTTCATGGGACATGGATACATTGATATGCATCTCAAGACTACTTATTGTCTTCAGTGCAACAATAATATAATAGAAATAAATCATAAGAGAAATAAATCATCTTTTTTTGTAACAAGTAAAGGTAATGTACCACGGAAATTTTTTTGAATAAAATGGACTTGTTATTCGTGAAAACTTAATTGGTTGAAATTTTTTTGATCACTACTGGTAGTAGTTTAGTAACAGCCTAACCAGTAGACTCAATTGGAACTTTTATTCAGCTTGCACACATAAATGTCATCTACACCTGAATCAAATTTCTCAGATGTATCAGTCATGTCAAATTATTATTGAAGCAAAATTAAAGACAGATTTATTGAAACAAAAAGTAATTTAAATACTCACTAGATTGTAGATAGTTTTAAGTCCCAAGCATAATGTGACTTCATGCTTAATTTTGTTCTATTGTATTTTGTTCTAATCATATTTAATTTTGAAATACATTTAATTTAAGAATGGTCATATATCTCATTGCCATGGAAATCAACTTTGATGTATTGTTATTGATGGAATATATAATACTTAATGCAATACAAATTTGAAAAATGACAAACACAACAACTAAATAATTATCTGCAAATAATTTTGAATTTGTATTCAAAGTGAAATAAATTTGGGGTAAATAAAGTCTCAGTAATAAATAGTTTTCAAGTTTTGGCATCTTAATTGAAAGGAGAAACTGAACAAGAATCATGATCAATTGACAGAATATAAATCAAATATAATACTTCAACAGAAATATTTAAAGCATTGACAGACAATTCATCTTCATTTAATGAAATGTAACTCAGATATGAAGATCTTATTATGAAGATAGTCATCTTTTTTATAACAAGTAAAGGTAATGAATCACAGTAATTGTTTGAATAAAATGAATTCACTATTTCTAGAAGACAATGGCAATGAATGTCATCAAAACGTCTTGAATAAAACTGTTTACTCAGTTAGAAACCTAAGAAGACTTTATTCATGGACTCAAATATTTGTAAGTAGTGTCAAATTGATTGGACACAGAAGCCATTTTGTCTATTAATAATAAATTCAATCTGTCTAATTTCAAACATTGAATAATTATTAAATACTTGGGTGGCCACTACATCCGTCATGCAAGTTTGGTGAAATTTGAGGCATCAAATATCAAACAAAGGCAAGGAGCTTAAGGGTTGCAATTCTGACATGCATTTAAGTTATTGTTAATTAAGTGAAACTGATGGATTCTTTGTGGAAAGATGAAAAAGAGACAGATGTGGCACATAATAATAAAAAAATTAATGGTAGGACAGAAGCTAGGTACACAACATTGTCTGACAACCAGAAATGTTGGCTGGTTTGGTAGCAAAATGATTGACAGGATATATCACTGTATGAATAAGTAGGATTGTCTCTGGCTGTGAGAAAAGTATATAAATAAGAGATGAGTTGGAATTTGGAGAGCAAATTAGATATTTTGTGTTGGAGGGTACCAGATGAGTTTGTGGAAGCCAGTGATGCCCAGAATAAGGTGATAGATATAAGATTTTTTTTTCCAAAAGTGGAGTTAACAAAGGTTTGAGTAGTTTATATGTCCAATATGTGTAGACAGTTTTGTCAGAGATTCATTAATAACAGAGCTGCCATACTCAATATGAAGTATGTTTGGTTGGTATATGAACACCATACCTTTGAACACAAGCAATCCAAGCACTTCAAACAAAGTAATAATAGCCTCTGCCTGAACTTAACAGCTTTGCAACTATGGCTGACTTCAAAAGAAAATGAAGAATTTTGTTTTTCAGAAAAAAACGATTCATAATATGCCTGACATTCACAATAATATAACTAAACAAAAACATGATGTTATGGCTGAAAATTATGTTTATTAACAAAACATTAAAGAAACGATGTTTTGTTCTCTTTAAGGACCTTTTTCAGGTTTAATCTGCAATTTAGAAATGAATAATATAATTATTTATAAAGCCTTTTTAGTAGTTTATTTATTTTAATTTTAAAAAAACAGGGTCAGTCGCTCAGAGGACGGCAAGGACTATTTATCTAAAAAAGGAACGGAACGGGCGGAGAGGCGAGTTGGCGGCTGATAGACCCTTGAGGACAACAACCAAGCGGGGACCCGACAACTGGCTGGCGCCCGAGGTTTCTGGATACCTGGAAAAAGAAGTGACACTGCCCGCTATTTTCCGGAGGCCAACGGCACATGTGCGTGAGCAAATCCGGCGGTTAGCTTTCTTTTACATTTCTTTTAAAAGATTACAATTGCCATTTCAATTTTTAGTTTGTTCGATTTCCACCCCGAGATGTTAAAAATAAATATGTGCACTTTGCATATGTCTGGTTGAAAGGCGCAATATTTGGAATTAAGTAAAAATAAATGTACCAGAGTAAAATTATTAATAAATTAAAATTCCCACAAATGGAAACAAGGAGTCTCAGTAACCGACCTTACCACACAAATTTTTAAAGAACAATTTTCAAAAATCAATTATTTGAAACTTACTTAGGCCTAATTCTGAATGGGTGCATTCTAATTAATAAGATATAACTAAGAACAGTAATTAGTGTACGATAGCTTAGTTTATGAATGAGTTATTTTTTTATTTTAAGGCTTAAAATAAAACTTAGATAAACCTACAAACATTGAACTTTTTTGCTATCATATTTGCGAAATCTGCTATTATTTGTCTAGTATCCGAGCTATCTACTATTTCAAATTCTATCGAAACAATGGATAAATTACTCAATCTTTGCTGATACGTTCATTTATTTATATTTTCTTTATATTTTTTAATTTGGAAAAATATATTTCTCCACACACAACTGTAACTAGTAGAGTAATAAATATTCTTAATGCTGTAGATGTGTTTGGAAAAGTTGGCATTAAATTATTTGTAATACGATATTGCAAAAGTTAGCCTATATGTGAATCACTTGACTGTTTATCTAGAAATACAATTTTAAAGCGTTAAGTTAATTGTAAAAATCAATACCGTCAATGTTAACTTCATTCCTAATTTTAAAAAAAAATGAATCTCATTTCATAAGATATGTTATAAATGAATAATTCCGAGATTTGCTTACACAACTATCCGCTTTATAGTGGAAGATTTCCAGATGATTTGGGTCTTCAGAAAGACAGGAGGCGACTTCCTCTGCTTCATTGTGAGTCTGGTCTCCGAAGTCCGCGTTTCTTGTAGTTCACCTCTCTTCCCTCGAAAAAGCCATGAGACAAACTTTTGTCTTGTTTCTCTCGGTTTTACGTGAAAAAACAATACTAACCACATAACAAGTCTCAGATGAATAAAAATGTCCATCAGCCTTTTCATTGGCTCTTTATACGACGTCCCCCGATCTTGCAAACGCCATTTCTCCACGTTGTCCAGACAATAATCCTGTTTTTGACCAACTGTAGGTTTTCCGACGTCGGCACGACTTTGATTACTAAAGCAAACATTTCGTACGAAATGTCTGGAGGATTTACGGAGGTGGACACTAGTTTTAAGGCCACTGAGAAAATTTTTTCGTGAAAATTACAATCGTACCACACTATATGCATTTGTTATGAATATACTGTTCAATTAATGATAGATATTCAGATAAAGCAAAGGGAGTGTAGCTGGAAATGTTTCAGAAGTCCTGTCATGCGCAGGAAAAGATGGGAGAAGGTGGAGGGGAACATTGTAGTCCCCTCTTGGCGCAACGCAACTATCGTTCTTAAAAACATTAATTATATTTTTACTAACGCGATATACAGACAGCAGCAAAGTCTTTTTATCATACCCTGTACTCATAATCTCTTAAATTTAATGGATGATTTTTTAGTGTACAACATATCTTGATCTGAACACAATATATTTCATGCGTCATTGTTTTCAGAATAGTTTTTACACTACCAAGTTGCCGAAACAAAGTCTCGAGGTAACCTGAGCTCCGGCCTACCCCCACTACCCATGGACCATTGCGCAACTTATTAGTTACGCAGATAATACACCAGAAGAAAATTTGCAATTCTATAATGTAAATAGAGTTCACTTCTGAACCCACAATTATGAGTGTAAGTTAAGATTTTTAGATCGATTAAAGTAGGGTAATAACACATATTTATATGACTTCTTTAAATAAATGGAAAAATCATCAGCGAATGTCCGAAATTTATTATGAGAAATGTAAAACACTATAATTAAATACACGAAACTTATTACGAATTTATCATTTAATTTATAATTTCACTTAAAGAGATCCCAAAAAATTATGGATGAAAAGTCTGGTTTGTTTGTTACAATGTTTAAAAATTTTAATAATAAGTAATAATTTATTGTAAAGTGACAACCTTGTTTATTCTTTGTTAAATTTGTATTATATTTAAATATATATATATATATATATATATATATATATATATATATATGTATATATATATATAATTTAAATTCACATTCATCACACTAGAAAGTATAAGCATTACAATTAATAGTGCCGCAGAGCGCGATATTTACAAGTGCAATGAATCTTTGGTGCGTTATGCGTACGCCCGCGAAGGGTTCTGTCGGCCTTTCGAAGCTCTAAGAAACTCCCTAAGAATGAACAGGGGGAATTTTTATATTATTATTTACAATCTATAGTCGCATTAACCTATTGGTCATTAGCGACTTACATCTGTTATATTTTACATTTGCGTTACATTTAAATTACTTTATAAAAATCAATTTTCATAGTAAATTGTATGAGGTTGTTATGGCTGTTGGTGAATTGCAGATCTCCATCATTGAATGGGCGGCTATTGTTCATCTTCTTATGTCGCTGTATCTGAGGCAGTCAAAGAGGACATAAGTAATTGTTGTGGCCTCCTTGCATGAGCTGCATACCGGCTGCGGAGATCAGGTAATCAAGAATGAGTGTGTGAAACTGGAGTGGTGTTCTGATTCTGGCTACAACAACCTTTTGCCTTTGAGATAGTTCTTTAGGGTGCGAAATTTCTTTGACGCTGCTGACATTTCTTAGGATGGCTCCGTATTCTTCTGTTTTTACTGGTCTATTCCACTTTTCCTCCAGTTCCTTGTAGAGCCCTACTCTGCAGTCCCTGCTGGTGCAGATTGTCAGGTTACTGGTTCTTCCTTGCTGATCAGCTTCCATCTTCGCTAGGAGATCTGCCCTGTCGTGTCCTTCTATAACCTTATTCGCCGGTAGCCAGGCTATAGTGGTCTAGTTGCAGTTTTCGTGGATTTTCACTATATTCTCTCTAATTCGATTTATGCAACCATTTATGTACGCCGTACTGGTTAGTCTACGTATTGACTTCTTGGATTCTGTTAATATGATGTTGTTGGCCTTCGGTGTTTCGAGACACAGTTCCGTGGCCATGAAGGTAGCGTGTAATTCTGCTCTACTGATCGATGCATTATGGTTTATAGCGATAGATTTTTCTTTGCCTGTCGTAACTATAGCGCAAGCTATGTCGGGATAAATGACTCTGGAAAATGATATCTCTGTAGTAACTGATAGACTTCAGCGTTCCAGTTTGTGATGTGTGGGTTGCTTACTTTAGGCTTATATAGTGATATATCATTGGCATTATCATTAAGCGTCCATGGGGGTGTGCTTGTCGTGGTCCATCTTTGGAAGAGTCATTCCCTCTTTTCGTAATGTATCCTTTAGTGTTGTGTAGAACGGGGTTGGGTTTCTAGGTGGTTCTTTTTCTGCATGTAGAGGGGTGATGGTTTGTTCTCTTATTATTGGGTTCGACGCCTATCTAATTGCAATAGCTTTCCTTCTGCTTCTAAGTGGGATTTTGTTTGCCTCAAGTGTGAGTCTCGGTATTGAGGTGGTTTTATAACCACCCCAATATCACTCTCATTGCCTCGTTTTGGACAACGTTTAACCTTTTAAATTTTGAGCCGATATTAACGTCGAATAATTAGTTTTCAGGGTCGATGAGATTAATAGTTCCTCTCCAAATGTTTTTGAGTGAATAAACAACCCCTTACAGCATGGGAAGGCAGAAGGACTAAGGTAGGGACATTACATAAAAATAACTCGAAACAACCAAGATTGGTGTCAAACCCGGGCATACGAGTTTAATTCTGACATTCACTATGTTAGATAAGTTGTGAGGGAGGAAGTATATGGAAAGTTGTTACATAAAAGTAATGAATAAAAACCAGAGATTGGTGTTGTATCTGGGGTTATGTAAATCACCGACTTAAATTCTGACATTTACCATACTCGTTAATATGTAGTTCAGCCCCTAGGAGTAAGAGTGGAAGGAGTATATAAAATATTCGCGTACAAGCTTAAACGCGTATAGAAAATTCTACCAAACTTTATACACAAGTTAATTACGATTGACGAAGAAACAAACACCGAAGAGTTAAAGCACACCTATCACCTTATAGGAGAGACTCGTGCAGGGTTAGGATTCCCGGGGTCGGGAGCAATAAGCCTGGTCTCCTATATTAAGACTTTATTCCACCACGTGGTGCGACTCTGGCCGTTGTCCGGAAGCACAGGTAAGTGTCGCGCGAGAGCCGGGAACAGAATGGGCTCTCTCCGCGTGCACGCTGTAGGTGCTCGGTAGGGTCCCGTTACTTGGTGGGGAGCATTGTTTGCATCCCCTAACGGGACGCGTAACGGGACCCTCTTGCTCGCATGGGGACACGGAATATTCGTCCCCACACCAGCCACCCGTTAAGAGACGGAGTCAGGATATACGTTTTGTGCCAGAGTCGCATTACAATACAATAATAAATATATATGTTCATAATTTTTACAAAATAATATACAGAATATTTACAAAAAAAAATAATGTGCGAAATGTTCTACGGCGTGGGCGAGTAGCGGTCCGGGGCACGGGCCCGGCGACCCGAGCGAGTTGGCGGCGCTGCTAGGCGATGCGGGCGAGGCCAGTCTCTTTGCGCTGGCGTGGAGAGCGTCGCCTGTGGTGCCACCGGGCTGTCGTTCGTGGCTGCCGGCGCTATGCTGGGGGGCCCCAACTGCTTCCTCTGGGCGCAACATGAAGGCCGGTTTTACCCTGTCCAGTGAAACTCGTGTTTCTCCGCGACTTGTATGCAACACGCAGGTTTTCTCGTCCCTGCTGACGATGCGGTAGGGTCCCGTGTAAGGCGTACAAAGGGTGCCTTTATACCGTCGTCACGGAGAAAAGCATGGGTGCAAGTCGCCAACTCCTTGAACACGAAGCTTCCTGGTCGGGAGCGTCGCGAAGCCGGTGTAGGCCGTATGTTTGTTGTTGACTGGCGGACCCGCTCGATGAGTGACGTCGGGGCGCCAAGCTCGGGTTCTGCGGTGAAGAATTCGCCGGGCAGACGTAGCGGTTCTCCAAACACCAGTTCGGCGGCTGATGTCTGCAGGTCCTCCTTGAAGGCGGTACGAATCCCGAGCATGACGACCGGGAGGGCGTCGAGCCAGGAGGCGCCTTCATGGCACATTATCGCTGCCTTCAGCTGCCTGTGGAGCCGTTCTACTAGCCCGTTAGCCTGTGGGTGGTACGGCGTCGTGCGGGACCTCTGCCAGCCCATGTACTTCCCCAGTGCCTGAAAAAGATCGGTCTCGAACTGCCGTCCTTGGTCCGTAGTAACACGCTCTGGGAAGCCATAGCGCGAGATCCAGCCGTGGAGCAGGGCGTTGGCCACATCTTCTGCTGTGATTCGCTCCAGTGGATAAGCTTCTGGCCAACGCGATGCACGGTCGATCGCTGTCAGGAGGTATCGATAAGAGCCTGCTGGCGGCAGTGGACCCACGATGTCAATGTGTATGTGACGGAAACGAGCTGACGGCGTCGTGAAGTCTCCCAGTGGCGTGTGGACGTGCCGTGTAATCTTCGCGCGCTGACATTGCAAACACGCCCGAGTTCATACGCGTATGTCTCGTTTAACCCCGGGCCAAACGAAACGCGACGTGATCAGGCGCGTGTGCCAGGATGGCTCAGGCCGTGGACCTGTCTGCGACTTGGAGCTGGGACGACTAGGCGTTGGCGACCCGTCGATACATCACATAACACCCGGAGGTCGAGTCCTGGAACATCGACGTGGCGGAGCTGGAGTGCTGTGCTGCCGGCTAGCAGCTCGCGTAGCTCGTCGTCCTCGGCTTGCTGCTGGGCGATGCGGCTGAGATCCACCGGGCTATTGGCTGCTGTCAAGGCCTCGACGCGGGATAACGAGTCGGCGACTATGTTTTGGGCCCCATTGACGTGCCGAATGTCCGTGGTGAACTGCGAGATGTACGTCAGGTGGTTCGTTCCTCTGAACGGGCGGGAGTCTCTCGTTCTGCTGCTGATAGGCAAAAAATATTGGCTTTGCTGCTGCAAGCTGGCGCCGACAGCATTCTGCGACGCGTCGGTGAAAAGCCCGAGCTGTGCCGTCGGGTCCGGGTGAGCCAGCATCGTTGCGTTGACGAGCGAGGCCTTGCATTTGTCAAACAGACCAAAGTGAAATGCCACTTAGCAATAAAAAGCTTGTACCCGTTGTTTAAAAGCCGCGGTCTTAGCCTAAAAACTAAGCTCATGCTTTACAAGACAATGGTACGTCCTGTACTCATGTACGGTAGCGAGGTCTGGGGTGTAGCAGCCAAATCCTATATTGATCAGGCTCAGGCAGTGCAAAATAGGGTTTTAAAAATAATTACCGGTGCACCAAGATATACATATATGTTAGATGTACACAATACGTTAGGCCTAGAAATGATTAGAGACTATTTAGTAATTAAGAGTAGAACCTTTTTCGACAGAGCAAAAAATTCAAAATTTGAGAATATTCATACAATTTCCACTAGAGATAGCAAACTCAGAGATAGGAGTATTAGTATTAGGATTTAGGTCTAGGATAGTTAGATTAGGATAGGTTTTAAACTCAGATTAAGTTTATTTTAGGGCACGCCTGGGCCTGATCAACACAATTAGGCAAGTCATGTTTCAAAAAATACACACCCAATAAAGGCAAGAGCTATGCTCGGTACTTGAGTTTAGTACAGCCCTCGTGGCCACCACAAAGAACACGCCGTCTCGAAGGCTGCTGTACTGAGTGGGTTCCAGGGCACAGGGTGGGTGCCGCGGAGACCTGAGAGAGTCTCCTGGAGCTCTGCTTGATGCGCCGCTGCCTTGGGAAGGAAACGACGATAGAAATTTATCATTCCCAAGAAGCGACGGAGCCCTCTGGCGTTGGATGGGCGCTGGAAATCGCGCAGTGCGGCGATACGTTCTGGTACGGCGCTTACGCCTTCCGAGGAAACGTGGTAGCCGAGGAAGGTTACGGCCTGCTGGCCCAGCACGCTCTTTTCCACGTTGACGATTATGCCGTGCTGCGACAATCGGCGGAAAACGGTTCGCAGGTGTTCCCGGTGTTGCTCTGGAGACGCGCTGTAGATTAGAATGTCGTCGATGTACGGGAAGCAGAAGTCCAGCCCACGTAACACTTCGTCCATAAACCTCTGGAACGTTTGTCCAGCATTTCTTAGTCCAAAGGTCATGAACGGGAATTCGAACATCCCGAACGGCGTGGTTATGGCCGTTTTCGGGATGTCCGTCGTGTGCACCGGAATCTGTGTGTATGCCTTAACGAGGTCGAGGACAGAAGATATTTTGCTTCCTCGAAGGCTCATAGTAAAGTCCTGTACGTGCCGAACGGGATACCTGTCTGGGACGGTTCGCGCGTTCAGCGCGCGATAATCACCGCATGGGCGCCATTCTCCGTCCTTCTTCTTAGGCACGAGATGCAGCGGCGATGCCCACGGGCTCTTCGATCGTCGCGCGGTCCCGTCGGCGAGCATGGCCTCGAATTCTGCCCGTGCGATGTGGAGCCGTTCCGGTGCCAGGCGTCGTGGTCTACAGGAAATTGGGGGCCCTGGCGTCATCCGGATGTGGTGAACCGTCGTGTGACGAACAACGCGGGGCGCGCCGGCCGGGGGCGTGAGCTCCGGGAATCGGCTCAGGAGGTCCTGGTATGGCGAGCACGTCGTCAGCACCCTGACGCTGGGTTGCGGCGATCGGTCCTTATTCGCGCTTACGACGCGGCCCGTCGAGCAGGCGCCCGCTTCGACAGTCCGGTAGAAGACCAAAGTGTGCCAGGAAATCAGCGCCGATTATTGGCAACGCGACGTCCGCGATGACAAAACGCCATACGAACACCCGGTGCAGCCCCAGGTCGATTCGCATGGGTAGGCAGCCGTACGTGTTGATAGTACCGCTGTTCGCGGCGCTGAGCTTATAGTTGGTGGCCGCGCGGTAGCCCTTGAGTAGGTTGCGCGGGAAGCAACATAAGTCGGAACCGGTGTCGACTAGGAACCCATGTCCGCTGGTGTGGTCCCTAACGACGAGACGGCGTCCACTGGATGGGCAGCCGGCAGCTGCAATAGCCGGCCGCCTTACTCGTTTCTCTGGGTGTAGCTGCACGGGGGTTCGCAGAGTTGAGCCCGGCTACCGAACCGTCTGTGGTACCAGCATTGAGTAGGCCCTACTAGGCTGCGGAGGTACCGCAGGAACTGCGACGGCGATCTGTCGCCAAGTTCGGCTTCGCTGAGCAGCAGCAGCTCTTGTGAGGGCGAAAGTCTCTATCAGCGCTTTCTTTAAACACTCGTACTTGCCTGTTGCTGGCGGGTTGACGAGGATGTCCTGGACTTCCGCAGACCATCTTTGTTCGAGGTGAGCTGCGATGTGGTTGAACTTGGTGGCGTCCTGCGTGATGCCGGCGATGGCGAATTGGCTTTCCGCCTGGGCGAACCAGACGTCCCTATTGTCCGCCCAGAAAGCCGGCAGCTTCGGTGTGATCCTGCAGACCTGTGCTGCGTCATGGTGTTGGCCACGTGTGTCCTCCTTCAGCCTTGCGATCTCCTGCTGTAGCTCGGCGATTTTGTTGTTCAAAATTTCCATCGTAGGGGTCACCAATATAAGAGAGACTCGTGCAGGGTTAGGATTCCCGGGGCCGGGAGCAATAAGCCTGGTCTCCTATATTAAGACTTTATTCCACCACGTGGTGCGACTCTAGCCGTCGTCCAGAAGCACAGGTAAGTGTCGCGCGAGAGCCGGGAACAGAATGGGCTCTCCGCGTGCACGCTGTAGGTGCTCGGTAGGGTCCCGTTACTTGGTGGGGAGCATTGTTTGCATCCCCTGACGGGACGCGTAACGGGACCCTCTTGCTCGCATGGGGACACGGAATATTCGTCCCCATAACCTCTAGGGGTGGGGGTGAATGGGTTGACATCTTATAAACATTCGTGAATGCCCATTATTAGCGTCGAATAAAACGTTTACGGGGTCGCTGAATTTGATAGCGTTATTCTAGAAGTTTCAAGCGTTTAATTTCAACCTGAAATGGTAAGGGAGGGAAGGACCTGTATGGTTGGTGGTGGAAAGGATTTATATAAAAAATAATGCAAAAAGGACCGAGATTGGTGTTGTTTGAGGAGTCGCCGAGTTTAATTCTCGCATTAATTACGGTGGTTAAGGAAATTTTATGTTCCTCAACATGCAAGTGGATTACAAAAGGTTACGGGGAGTATTTTTGACCCTCTTAAGTTATGGGGGATTATTAATTTTCTTAGTTTACCAGGTATATGTTTGGTCTCTATTTAATTAAAGGTTGTAATTCTTTACTCCTTTAAGGTACCAGGAATATGTTTCGACTTTATTAAGTTAGCGAATATTTTTCTCTATTTTATTTTGGCGTGAGTTTTTGAAACAATTTATATGGAAGGAGAATTCTCGAGTTGTTGAAGTATCGTCAGTCATCATCCTTGTTCAGAAAAGGAACGTAAAACGGTAAATGTTCCAAATAAAGGCACTTTTGATGCGGGATAATTGCTTTGATATCGTCTGCTTCCTCGCGGCTTTTTTTTTTCTCTTCTTACTTCGAAATTGAGCATTTTTCGGCTTACTTCATCGGCAGTACTGCTAATTAATTAAGCATAATAAACACAAATAGTTTGAATGAACCAGTACAAATGATTTGCTTTCATCACATTCGTGCAGTATATCATGTTATTTAAATGAGTACAATTTTTCAAAGTAATTTTTCTGGCCTTAAATGATGAATCTCAAACAAGAAATAAGATGACTTTAACAGAAAAAGTCTGCTCTTTCCAATGGTAAGAAAAAGAACTTGATTGTAGCAAAAGGTCTTTTGCTATTTGTGTGTGAAAATGCACAAAATTTGAAACTCATATTTAATAGTGTATATCTTGAAATACGTATAGGGTTTGGTTAGTTCACCAAAGCATAAGTTTCTGGAATATTTTATTGCAAAGTTGTAAGAAATGAAAAATATGCTCCAAATTGATGTGACAGATTATTTGAGCAACTTTGTGAGATAACAGCAATAAAACTTTTAAACTGCAACCATCGTGTAGAGCATAAAAGGTTCTCTCTGGTTGCCATTTTTCAGGAAGCTAGCTGCTACAGTTCCACAACAATAGTACTTGGAACTTGCCAATTTGTTAGAACGTGCATCAGTGACCTTTATGCTGGAGACCTTACATGATGAGTCTCTAAAATGAAATTAGATGACTCTAAAAGAAAAAAGTCTTCTCTTTCCAATGGTAAAAAAAGAACTTGATTGTAGCAAATGGTTTTTTGCTATTTTGGTTTGAAAATTCACAAAATTTGAACCTCATTAACTGACACATATCATGACAACAAAGTGAGCTTGAAAGCCGATACTTTGGCAGCTTAAAATCAGTAATGGGTTTAGTTACCTTACCAAAGCATAAGTTTGTAGAATGTCTTGTTTCAAAGTTATAAGCCCGAAAAATCGGCCTCAAATTAATGTGCCGGTTTTTTGAGCAACTTTGTGATACAACAGCAATAAAACTACAACTTTTTAAACCTTTGAACTGCAACCTTCATGTAGAGCATAAAAAGTTGTCTGTAGTTGCCATTTTTCAGGAAGCTAGCTGCTACAGTTCCACAACAGTAGTACTTCAAACTTCACAATCTATTAACATGCATGGTTGAATTGCACAGGTAACTTTTTTTCAGGTGGCCCTATACTATACTACTTATGAAGGTGAAATTTTACACAGAATTGTCTCAGACACATATCTGTCCCTACTCAAAATTTCAGCAAGATTGGAGATGGTGACTAATGACCCCACTCCTAGTTAAATAAAATAAAAGGAAATTATTATTTATGTACAGTATTGTAATTATTTTACTGGGAAGATGATAACATTTATTAAGATTTTATAGTATTTTTCTTCATGGTCTTTCCATGTGAAATGGTGAATATCCATTCTTTCATTAATACAACCACTAACTGACTGCCAGATATTAATTCATACCAATTTTATATTAGAGAGGAAAAGTAATTAACGTTGTCATAGCATAATAAAAGAACTAAAAAATTTGTTATATCAATATTTGAAAATAAATTAATCCTGAGGAAACAAAGTTATCCATGGGGAAAACACAGCAATCTCAAATCACCTCCACAATATTTATGATTGCCCCTGTGACTCGTTGATTGTGATAGATAACACAAGTCTCCATGGAAATTGTAATCTTAAAAAATATTCAATTCTTTTGGAATGAGTAGTAACTGTTCAACCCTCTATATTTTCTGTTAAGATAGTTGCTTCAATTAAAATTCCCTGAAACTTATTTACAGTCTTCTAGGTGGTTCTACAGTTCTTAATGATTTTAGTCAAAATGATTTGCCAATGAAGAAAGTGATTCAACACTTATCTCAATCAACTAAAATATTTTGAAGTTAACCTCTTCTCACATCACCCCATGCCAATTGGGGCTTAACAAGAGACTCAGCCAACATCAGGAATATCACTATCAATCTCAGTGATACAGAAAACTGTTGAAAATATAAAAAATCATCTAAGACTTATAAAAAGTCTATTAGCAGACAAAAGTTTTTAAGTGATTTGTTTGTGTGTTGCTCTTGCAGTTTTAAATCACCTGCTGAAAGCAAGACAGAGTTGTCAGACATACCAGGCAGACAGAAAGCAGACCTTTCAATACCTCCAGTGTCACCTCTACCACAAGATTATCTGCCTCAAATTGCCAACATCTGTACTAAATAAGTACAAGTCAATTGTGATTTTTGTCAATTTGACCATATTTCTAGTTCAGGTTGTGAATGAATGTCTCCTCTGGTTAGTGCAAGCTATTTTATCAATTCAGACCACAGCCAACATATTTTCTTGCTCTCTACCTATATGGGCCTCAAACCTCTCCTAATCATGTATAATCTTACAATGTTTTTCATTCATCCCTTTTGCCCTATGGAAATAGGTGTATCCAAATATTTGCATGCCTAGCTATACAACCAGACATTCATAAAATCAAACAAGATTCTATTATTGCTCTTTTACACTTCGTAAACATCTGGTGATCAACATATTTAGGACCTGTTTACTTCACAACATAATTGTTCAACAAATATCCAATATTTTGCCTGTGTTAATCAGTTTGTCAGCTCCTAATGAATTCTTGAGAAAGAAATTCCTAAGAATTTTGACATTTCCTCTGTAACCCCACATTTTACACATCTGGCTGAATGATGGCAAAATCTTATTGTGTATAACAGATAATTGTATGCAATCAACTATTTTTCATATTACAGTATATACAGCTACTAATACTATATCAGAATGTTGCAATTCTCAAATGTGTTTAGAACAAAAGAGAACTTCTCTCTCTGAAACATAATCTATATGTATTTAATATCTTTAATTGACTGACAATATTATATTTAATTTCATTGTTAATTGAATATTAAATAATAGTTTAGAGGACAGTACTGCATCTGACCATTTCAATATAAACTTTTGTTATCCAACCATCAATTCACAAGCCAACACTAAAACCTAGAGGGCAGTTTCAAAGACAGTAAGGAGATAAAGTAGGAAGCTGGCAAAACAAAGATGTTGATCTATAGTAAAAATGTTGAAAATTTGATGAAGGTTTCAAAATAATGTACATTTACACTAATTTTTTGATATTCTCAGTATTGATAATTTTCATTAATGTCTTTCAAAGCCCTTTGCATATATTTACCATGGAAGACCACACTGGACCACTGAAAATATAAATATTAAACATCAGGACACATAGGACACTGACTCATCTAAATATTACAACTTTTAGTTTTCCATAAATGTTTTCACCTTTTACATTAGTTACAAGATTTATTCATAGACAAATATTTTAACAGAAAAAATAAAATATAAAAAGTTATTCTAAAAAGTTAATTTACGATCATTTACAATTACCGTTTAAACAATTACATAAAAAAATCATCAATGTATATCTTTTACCCAAGTTTTAAGTTACTGTTCTATTTAAAAGCATATATAAAAATGAGTATAAATAGGATTGATAATTAACATATATAATTACTGTGGTAATTATTAATCCTATTAAATTTTTTAATCTGTCACAGTATCTTAAATAGTACAAAGATTAAGTAGATGTGAGGTTGCACAATTTAAGGAAATATTACTCATGAATAAATTCTGGAATAGCTTAATTTAATATATTAAGGTCGGTACTTATATAATTCATATAAAAAATAGTTAAAATGTAAATTTTCCTCTCAGGTTTTAAGTGAAACTAAACATCATTTATTGATATTATTATATTAACATATATATCTATTTACACTACCTCAATGTAAAAATATGAGCTTAGTGAGTTTTTCTTCTCTGAAAATTAAATATGAAATAATATTTTGCGGCCACGACTGTTCGGAATACCTCCTCTTTGTCGTAACTTCCGAATAGCTTCTCGTAAGTGCTTTGGTTGAAGGGGTCCTGACTCACCTTGCCTCTCCATAACATCAAGAGCTATATAATTATGAAAACATTGCTTTAAGTAATATAAACAATAAATACAATTGCAAATGTATTTGAAATACGTACCTTCTTCCACGACTTCACCCACAAATACTTTAGCAATTCCAGACATTGCAATCACAACATTTTGAGATACAGAACAACCAGTTATAGTTTGCATCAACTGAAAAATTGAATATGCATGTTATAACTACATTAATTTTTAATTAAATTCTCGAAATTCTAGTATACTTACACGTTTTATTGAAGCTTTCGGAAAAGCAGATCTTCTGTACATTTCATACCTATCCAATTGTTCTTCTGTAAAGTTTGACACCAACACTCTAAAAGCACAAACCCATAAGCAAAGCTTTTTTCCAATAAGAAATTAATTTATAATATTTCTGTTCTTTATACAGAACTTCATACACACATTTTATTGTATGTAAAAGATACTACATATATATTTCACAGATATATTTTAAAAAACAAGATAGACATATTGACAGTACACAATGAAGATTCAAAGTCATGTGAAAAATATTACTACCTACATTTCTGGAAGGTAAATAGTTATTGAATAATATTTTTGTCACATAACCTGGAACAGCAATCTATATTTATTTGCATCATCATTTCTGTTAAAGTGCCTTCCTCCAAAATCACCCTTCATAACATTGTGTTGAGTTTTTGTTTTTTTGGGGGGGATCCTGAGTAACTCTACTCCATAAAATATTTTGATTCTGGAGTGACATGTCAATCCCAAGTTTCAACACCGTGCACAATACTGTTCAAGAATTCATCTCCCTCATTACTGTATCGGGTAATAAATGTCAAAGCACTACCAAGTCACTTTGTTTTGTGGACATCTGTAAGAATTTTCAGAACCTAACGGGAACAGCACAAAATAAGTGTTCTACAGTGGCCGTCTCCATTGGTGGCATCTTTCTATGATGAGGACATACAAAAGTTGGTTTCCCACTATGGCACATCTGAACAATTGTGGCAACTACGTAGAAAAATAGTTTAAGAAATTCTCTTTCATGTAAAAATTTTGTTTTTAAAAAAATATTTTTATGAGTAATATATATATCTTGATAATATAGGGTATTTGCTGAATCTATTTGGTAATTAAAGGGGTTTCAATGCAGAGTAAATATTTTGAACATGAGAAGAATTTGACACAAGAAATACAGCTATCATAATTCTGGTTGAAATAAAAAGATAAGAAACAAGGTTTTATATAAATTTTAAAAAATAAATTCACCAAGGAATGATAAGAGTGAATATTCCATTTCCATAAAAAAACAATTTTAGATTTTTATAATAATAGAATTATGCTAAAATATATTTTACATAAATTCATAAAATTAGACTGTTCAAGTGTATAGGTAGCTGTCCGAGTTATGAGACACTCAAATAACTATAATCAATTCGACTATCATACATGTGTAAATATTTGGAAACAATTATCAAGTTTAAGATCAATATAATTAACAAGAGTTGTTTTCAAGCTCAACTATGCTTTATGACAGCTTCATATTATGTTCAAAGTGGCATTGATAACTAAATGAATATGCCACCAGGTAGGATTACCATTACAGGCAACTGAAATTAAATAGAAATATGCAAATTTGTTTTGACTATCCCTCCGGGATCTATTTCCTATAAACAAAATGAGTTAGTAATGTGAACCATAAAAAAACTGATGAAAACTATAATAGCATAATCAATTCTTGATAATGATTATACTAACTGCATTTTCTCTCTTTCTTCTTCCTCAATTTCCTTCTTACTTTTCGCTTCCTTTTTCTCTTTTTTGTCATATTCGTCTGACTTCGTTACAGTTTGATCAGAGCTTAAGACGGTTGAATTTTCTTCTCTATTAATGTTATTATTCAGGTTTTGTTTCTTAGAATCAATGTTTGTTGTCAAAATTTCCTCGAGCGTACTTGCCGACACATCCAAATTTTCATCATTCTCCTCTGAATCCGATTTAGTAAATGGAGCTTCAAAATCACTATCACGTTTAGAATTTAATATTTCGTGTGTTTCCATATCCTGTTCCATTTGGTAAAAGAACTTCAATTAAGAGTATATTATAAAATACAAACTACATTCTAGATTAGTTCTCATAACACTGAATTTAAGGATCACTTCAAAAAACAGTAACAAATTGACTGACTTTTAATATAACAACAGCAAATTAAGCGAATACTAGTGTGTGTAAACAAAACCTTTTTGCCAAAGATGCTAGGTAAATGCAAAGTAAGCATCTCTGCTGTATCTAACTAGTTTAATATGTTAAAATAAAAAAATTACGACTGATTGAAAATAGTTAATAAGAAAGTTAGCCAATTCCGACAAAAATACCACACAACGTTTCGGGAATTCTCGTGCCTTTCGTCAACTGCACTTGTCAGTTGACAAAACTCCAAAGTTTAATATGTCTTTGCTGCTCATACTAGACTAAGAAGTTTGAGAAACGTACTCTAAAATACTAGTCAGATTAAAAAAAAGCCAAATAAATGACCAAAATAAGCGTTAAATGTGTGTGTGATATTTATTTAGCACTTAGTTTATAAGGCTATTTCGTATCATTTTAACAATGTTTCACGAATCCTTAGTGACTTTCGTCAGGTGTTTAAACACGTAAGAGCCGTAATATATTTTTCTTTATTGATTTATTTACAGTCGCATCAACAGCTCAGGTTAATAGCGACTCATTAAGCGAAATCATTTTGCCTTATCGGGTGCCTGATTTGAGTTTCTCTCACGCACACAAACATCCATGCCCTCGAAGTTATTCGAACCCGGGACCTGTGTGATGTGAGGCAGTCACACTGACCCCTACACCATAGGAGGTCAACTATATTCGAGCAAAATCTGTGCTTCCACTCAGACAATATATTTAAAATTTCTCTTTCTATCAACGTTTTTCAAACTACATAGTAAAGTACACATAATCAGGAGACAATTTTAATCATATATTATTTGTTTTCTGTATCGTAAGATTATTCTCCCATAATATATTTCAGTAGCCAATGAAATAATGTCATTTGAATAAGTGTGAGGTATAACATCGTTTTTCCCTCCTGAGAATACTTCCCCAACCCGTCGCCACCCAACTACATTCGTGAGAATTCAGTTTGTTTAATTTTCTGCCAAAAAACGAATTCCACATGCTGCATAAATTTCATTTTCAACAAAAAATAATTGAATCTGTCAAAATACAAGCGTTGTTTGTTTATTATTTCATAATATAATAAATTATTTATTACTGGTAAGTATAAACAAGAGAAAAGGTGTTGGTAAATTATCCTCAATAAATAAATTGTAAACCATAGTTGGGGACACTCACAAATTTTTGACGGAATCATTCCCTTCGTCCAAATGACTTCTACTGAAAATTTAAATATTTATTATAATCTGTCAATTATAATTTGATTATGTATATATATATATACAAAAAAATATTGGCTGAATTGTTTGTTTATTCATGCATTGAAAATGTTAAATAAAAATATCAAAAATATTATTCCTTTTTCAGGGTTTCATGAATGAAATCAGAGCAATGTTTTTCTTCTTTTTTGTGAAAAAAATACTCAGAATCGTTTAAATTATCGCATGACTGACATTAAAGTCATTTCCATAGTTTACAGCTGATTCATGAAAGTGTTTTCAGAAATTAAGTATTTGGCACATGGGATCTCTTTGTTCGCTATGTTTGGAAATTGAATGCTTTTCATCACTTTTGTAACTTGGCGGAAGCTTGTGTAGAGTGTGTAGGTTATATTTGCCATCAGTGAATACTGGATTTTAATTGTGTTAGAATACATTGAAATGAGACTGAATAAGGTAAAAATACTCTTAGGTTATATTAATGTGTGTATGATTAATTCTAACGGTGCTTTCTTTGTATTATGATGAAATCCACCTATATTGTGTAAATATGAAGAGAACAGTATTTGGTATTTTGAAATGCAATAATTTTTCTGTCGTCTTTCAAACAAAAATAAAATTGTTTTGTATAGTATTTACTTTTGTACTTACTTTTGCTGGAACTAAAATAATGTAGAATTAAATAGAATGGTTTCACATTTGTTTTTATTGTACTCAATTAATTTTTGTTTATTATCAGTATAGGTATGTGGTTTAGATCTCCTTGTTTCTTTAATTTGTTGATAACATAAGTTTATGATTGGAATACACATTATTTTTATTCATTTTGTGCAAAAGTGCACCTTCGGGGGTCATATTTACATTTTTAGATTCTAGTTGAAATCTGAAAGTATGATAATAAATATAAGCCATTATATTTCGAATATAAGCGTAGGTAATGAAATGCAATTATCACATTATACATGGATTGTAATAATTTGTTAGGTTTAGAAATTGCAATTTACTCCTAATTGTTTACTGTTAATATTTACATAACTGATATTAGAAAATCATAATTTTTTTCATTGTTTCAGTTGAAATAATAAATAACAGTTACATTAGGAGACATTATTAGATATGAGTCTGAGACTTTATATGATGTATTTTATAGACAAATAATTAAAAATACAGCCAACATGTCAGAAAAATGTATGAATTAATTTTAGTAAATCATTTCAATACAATGTTTTGTCCACATTATTGGACATCTTCAGTTAATGTAAATTTTAAATTATAAGAATAAATATGAATTTGTAGCAAGGGACAGTTGTAGCAAAAACATATTGGTCACAACTGTCATATAATGCAGTCTATGACTAAATTAAAATTTAGAATATTTTTGGTTATTACTGTCATAGGACACAGTCGATGACTAAATTTATATCTAGTCTTCTAATATAAGACTGTATATTACCTGAAGATATCCAAAACTTTGTATTGAAATTATTTTTGTTTTAATTAATTAATTTTTTCTGACATATTGAATGAGTTGCTTATTTATTTATTAAATGATAATTGTCAGATTATATTAAATATTTCAATGATAATATACCTAATGTTGAGTGATGTTGCACAACCATATATATATATATATATATATATATATATATATATATATATATATGATAATGTTGTTTGAATACTATAAACGGAGAAATATTCTACTGTACTAATATTGTAAATACAATAAATTTGCTTAATTATTTTAGGGATGTATGGAAGTTTCCCTGACTTATTTGGATTTAAAAATGGTCAATCATTGGTGGGTGATTTAAATTAGCATTTAAATTGAAATGAAACTATCCTTAACCCTTTGAGAAATATGATTCTTTCATTGTAATATTGAATCTGTTCATATTTCTTCTAGCCTATTGCTGTCATACATTATTCAGCAAAATATTTATGAAATAGATTTTTGTTAATGGTTGATGTGTTTTATTATCCTTTACTTTTAATAACTGATGTTGCAAAAAAACGCTAAGAATAAACTGGTAACAATAAGGAAATTGGTCAAAAAAGGTGGTGAAAGTTAACATTTGTGGAATCTTAAATACTATTATAGTAAATATACAAATGATATTATGTTTCTGCTGTAAGGATATTTTTATAACACACTGGTGATTTCACTGCTCCTAAACTTGTGAACTTTATGGAAATAGCTTAAACTCGTTTTATATTTTTATTAATGGCAGTAAATCATTTTTTGTTCAATGGCAATCTAGCAGATTTTATTCTAGCTTAATCATACCATTTTATATATATATATATATTTACAAATCAATTTCCTAGTATTGGACATTAATCTGTTTAATTCTGTTACTTTCTACTGTCTTATTAAATTGTATATATCATCTGTCAAATTTTGGTTGTTTATGATCTGTAAGGGATTCGTTTCAGAGTTCTTTTTTTTTTATCAATTGGCCATTTTTTATTTCCAGAATGTGTTCTGCCTATTACCATTTCAGATTTATACATGTTTCACCTCCTGTCCTACACCTTGTTGAGTACTTACTCTTATGATTTCATGGTTTGATTCCTGACGTTATGCACAGTTTGCAATGAGTGCTTATTCTTGCAATCATTGTTGTTGTTTATGATCAGCACATATCATTGGTTAAATTCTGAAGCTATTTACAATTTGAGATCACATCAATTTCTTCCAGTTCCTGCATTAATTTAATTCTTACACATTTCAGCAGAATAGGGTAATGTTACCTTTGAATCATAAGTGACATAATTTTTACATTCAAATGAAATATTTCTTGCAAAAATGGTGTATTATTTTTTTCTAAATTTTTGATGAATATATAATTATTTTTCATAACTTCATCCTGGTGTTAACTAACTCCTTTTTTCCCCACTAAACAGAATAATTTCCCTTTACATTCTTATAACATTGCAGAATTTTTAGAGAACCTGACAGAAATTATTTGATTAATTTTCTTCTTTCTTGTATCATTTTATTAAGCAGCCATTGTCCTATGATCAGTGAAACTCAATTGTAATTATAATATTTACACAATTTCTGTGTTACTTATTTAAATCTGGAGTTTATTAGAAGTGAGTTTCTTTCTCGATTTATCTTGTAGTCCAATTTTTCTTTGAATAGAATGTTTATCTGAAGGCCCATTTGATATAGTCACATGTTTCCTTTGTGTGCAAAATATATATATTTTGGACAGAAGAGTACAGTTATTGAGACATGGCAGCCTCCCTTCACCTAAGTAATAATATACATTACATCTTGATGTTAGAAAGCAAAAGTTGAGATATTCTTACACTTATAAAGTTTTAATTGTATAATTACTAATTTATATAATGTGTTGTATGGAATAGTTTCGAAAACATGTTTAAAAAGTGATCTGATACAAACACGAATACAGAAATATTACAGTCGGTGAAAGATTTTGTTGTTAATTGAGGCACTTCTAACATAAAATAACAGAGCTAAGTTGATGTAGGTGAAATAAAAAATCCTTAAACTTTATCCTCCTAAATATTTTGAGTTTATTTATTTTCCAACACCATTGAAGAGGAATAATTTCAGATGCTCAAGCCTCATACAAGTAGGGAGAAAACTGTTTACAATGACGGCAAATGATTCAAGGAACTCTGGAATTACACAGAGAAAGTAATTGAGCGCCATAAATTGTAATTATTATAATTTTTGTATTGGGAATAGGATAAAAAGAAATACTATGATCACCAGGTGGGCGTTAGAATTGAGAATTATTTAATATATTATGATTGAAGACAATCTCTTGGCCAAACTCATATTACGATCTAGCAATCTAACCTTGGACATGCAAAAGATAGTAATTATTGCAACTTTGGGCCTACGTATACTACTTATTCTCGCGTTTTCTATATCTATCTGGCAGAAGCTAAGAATCTTTGGCGCGGGTTGATGGGTTATTCGCTCACAAGATCACGGTAGATTTAATCCAGATAGCTGCCGAATATGGGATGTCCAAACTGACATATTTATTGCTGTGCTGCTAATTTGTTCATAGCTTAAATTGGTTTACCTCTGATCTTCGAGTGATAGTTTGACACACTATGTCTTTCGCGAAGTCACTGGTCACCATGAGCAGAACAACAAAGTTCTCGCATTTGTTTATCTGCCAAAGTTCACGGGCGTCATTTGTCTCCACGTCCTTATAGCCATTCCGACCTACTGGTAGTTTCTACCATCTAAACATTTGTCAACGCTGACTCGAAGCAACGTCACAACTCAGCCTGCCCCAAAAGGTTGTAATCCCCTGCACGCTACTATGCTATCGCGTATGTGAGATTTTGTTTATTACACAAGAAACCATTGGAACTGAAAATAGTTTTCTGATCTTCAAATCCATTAAAGTTATGTATCTGCGTGAGCAGTGCTGAATGTGAGTTACATTATAAAGAATTTAATGTACGTTATTTCCAGTTTAATGTAGTCTGTTTGCATTTTTCCGTGGTTCACGTACTGCTTTCTCAGAGAGTGAATGGTAAATCTTACTTGAGCAAGGTGGCAATCTTATTAAAGAAGGTTTAGTATTGCATTAAGTCTGACTTACTTTATTCCGTGTTCTGACGTGTATTAGAACATTTAACTAAAATTAGAATGATCGTTTTCCGATCATATTTTTCAGATAGTGTGTATTGTCATTAACACACACACACTATATATATATATTTAAGCCAAACTTGAAACCTTCCCAATTCATTATCATCTTTTCTATACGTATTGTTAAGTATTTAAGTGTTATATTACAGACATTTGGGGATGCTTTTAGGCAAGAACAATCTGAATAAATATTTTTGATTTTACCCCAGTTTTTAATTTTATTTTCTAATAAATAAAATTGGATAAAAATTTAAATTCGAGGAGAAATTTCGCTTAAATTTTGTACACGTGATCCTTTAAAACCGAAAGAAAAAGCACTTTGGGGGTAATACAAATACTACCCCTATGGACGGGGATGAATGGGAAGGGGGGGGGGAATTTTCAATCATGCTGAAAGGGCCGATATTGCGTCGAAAGAATATTTATTCTTCGGGGTCAATGAGTTTGGTAATGTTTCTCGCGATGTTGTATGTGTATAATTTCAACCTTTTTCGACATGGGAGGGGAGCACCGTTATGGGTGGAGTGGGGTAACTTAAAAAAAACGCGAAAATAACTGAGATGGGTGTCGAATCCCGCTTTATTAAGTGACTGAGTATAATTATGTTAATTTTGCCGGTTAAGTTGTAGTTTTCCCTACGAGTAAAGGGGGAGTGGGGTGGAAGACGGTAAAATAAAGTTCCACGTAGAATCTTAAAAACTTCGAGCAAGTTATATAAAATTTTGTTCATACATTACTTATGATACACGGACAAACCGTATTTTTTATAAAACCCACCTAGCACCCATTGGTGTATGGAAGGGGTGACATTTTAAAAACGTTCTAAATCGTCAATTATTATTGTCGAAGGAAAGTTTTTAGGGTCGCAGAGTTTGATTCGCGAATCTGTCAATGCCTAATTTAAACGTCTAATATCTGAAGATGAGCATCTGTATGGATGGAGGCGGAAGGACATTACATAAAAATCATGCAAAAAAGACAGTGAATGGTAGTTTTTTCGGAGTTATGGGAGTCGCTGAGGTTAGTTCTAACATTCACACTCAGGGTTAATTTGTAGCTGCGGGGTAGGAATAGGGTAAAATACCGTTAAATAATTAAAAAATGAAAAGTCAAGGATTATGGAAGTCGGTGAGTTTGATTCAACATGAAACCGTGACAGTTAAGTTGTAGTTCTGATCCAGACAGGGGGTGGGGGCAAGCAGAAAACAAAGTTCACTTAAACTAGTGAAGCAATTGCTACCATTACTTTGTACACATGGTACTTACAATCGAGGAACAAACACTGGATGGATAAAATACGCTAATCACTTGGCGCAAGGAAGTATTTCTCTCTCTTAGGTTATGAAAATACATATATAAAAACTATATTTCTTATGTACCGGGACTATTTTATTCTCTGAACGTAGTGTTTTTTGCTCTTTTAAGGTGCCGGGAGTATCTTTGACACCCTAACGGTACCAGAAATAAATTATACTATTAGGGTACCGGGAGTATTTTACATCTTAAGGCATGGAGAGTATATTTGATTCTATTAGTGAACTGAGAATATTATTGAATCTTAAGGTGCCAGGAATATATTTGATTTTATTACAGTATCGGATAGACTTTTTACCTCTTTTTGGTAACGGGAGTATTTTTGACTCTCTTGAAGCACGGGGAGCCTTTTTCCATTCTTATTGACCCAGGAATATTTATCAGATTATATTTATTATTATTTGATGGCCTTGTCCTACCGGGACGTCTTCCGTGATACATTCTGGATTTAGGAGTGACATTTGGTCAGTGTGTTGATTTTTCCTTAACCTTAAACCTCAGTTTTCGTGACCACCTCCAGATGTTCCGCGCGTATTTAGGAGTCTCTAGGTACTGGAATATTTTTGACTATTCGTGAACAGAGAATATTTTGAAATCTCATAGGAAAACTAGAGTATTTTGAACTGCCTTAACTTCCCATGAGTATTTTTCACTTTCTTCAGTTACCAGCATTATTTTTGACTCGATTAAGCCTAGTCCACAGGGAACTTAATGTTGCGAGTATGAATCGCATCTTAATCGGCACTGCTGCAACATGTTCCTGGCGTGTATTGCGGGTCTACGTGATACAAGATTTTGAGTCACATCGAAACAGGATTCTCTGAAATATTGTCGCCCAACATTGAAGGTCTGGTTGTGGCTTGAGGCAGTTTGCCTCAGTCTGGCGCCTGACGTGGTTTGAGCTTTATTAATATTTTTAATGTGTGGACGATTGAAGCTACTTTAAAACTAATTGAAGAAGTACAAATTAGCAGCTGGTTATGGACAAATATCCACGACAGACATTAAAAAAAAAGGAGAAATTTTACTCTTTCCTTGAGCATACATGCCTGCCCCTTATTCTTTGTTGCGGGGCTCTCTCAACAGACGCGCGACATTGCATCGGGTCAGACGCGAAACAAAATCCCGCAACAATGTTGCAGTGTGGGCTAGACATACCGAGAGTATTTTTGACTGTCAAAAGTATGGGGAGTATTTTTTAATCATTTCGGCTGCCCTGAGTATTTGACTCAAATTCCTAGAATGTTTCACTCTATTATTATACCGGGGATATTTTTAACACTAAAGGTACTGGGAGTATTTTAGACACTTAAGGTACCGAAATTAATTATGAATCTTTTAGCTTACCGGGGTTATTCTTGAGCCTCGATTTTGAATTTTATGGTACCTGGAATATTTTTGACTGTCTCCAGATTTCTTGACTGGATTAAGACAGAGTGAGCCATCGTACCAATTATGATGAAATGAACATTTCGTGTACACAAAAATGTGACGCTCACAATGCCGCTCAAATCACGTGTTGATCAAGAGATTAATGTCCAATTAAGGACTTTTCCGGCCTTATATAAATAAATACCCGGCTAGTATAGAATAAAATGTATGTGTAGGTATGGATATGAATCAGTGTCATCCGCATACAATCTGGCAAGGAGAAATTTCAACCAGACTTATTACACATATAGCTTACCATCTAGGAAAAAACACTACGAGGGTATCGCATCCATGGGGGTGACAAAATTATGTGAAAATTAGATTTAAGTATTTAATTAATCGTTTTCGGGATTTCTGAGATTAATATTAACACTCCCTTGGGGTTTACTTCTTATTTCTCTCTTGGTAGGGTTGAATATGGATAAAATGTCTAACATGACTAAGATTGGTTTCGATTCCACAGTTCCGCTAAATTGATAGCAAATATTTCCAGTTTTATTGATGTTAAAGATCGGCTTCCATGGATTTCGCGGAAGGGAGAGATGTGAATGGTATAATAATGTCCGATATTGGTGCCGAATTAATTGTTTTGAGAGTTGTGACTTTCACCATAACGGTTAAGTTGAAGTTCAGCTTCCGGCATGGAAGGTGGGCAGGAGATGATTGAAAAAATTATACATAAAGGGGCATAGTGTCGAATCCATATTATTCAGTGTCACTGTAATGAAGAGTGTCTGCCAAATCATGAGTTGAGCAGCCCCCGCCGGTATTAAAAAGGGTTAATTATAACAAATTAAAAATTACTTATAGATTAGAGAATTAATTCATTTTCCTGTCGTATAAAATTGGGATAAATAAATATCTGGTAACGTCGGTCAACCAGCTAGTACTTTTATAATTTGCTTAAATATCTGTAAATAAAATTACTTTGATTTTACACTACAGATATAATATTTTTAAATTTCCCTTGTTATATAATATTAGAATTAATAAATACCCTGTGCAATCGGCCTGCCAACCGACAAAATGTCTACCAATTCACAATTGTTATTTTTATAAAGGAATTCAGAAATATTTTGTATATTTATTTCAATATTTTGATTTATTCTCAATTTACGTTTTCAAAACAATTTCATTTTTCACCTTCGATATTACATTTCATCCATCGGTGTTCCAGTCCCATTATCACGTCTCTATAGTGTTCTGCCTAAAGTGCTGCAAAGAACATTATGCAGCTGCAATCGCTTCTTGATTAAAATTAAATGTTGACCAACGACTAAATTTGAGTTTTCGGAACAGATGGAAGTCTGAAGTAGTTAAACCTGGGGAATACGGTGGACGCTCCTGTATTTCCCATTCAGTTACAAACAGCTGTTCTGCGTAAGTCGTAGTCCATCGTTGTGATTAATGATCGATAGATTAAATTATTCAAAGATGGTCAGTGAAGATGAATGTTTATTTTTCCTGAGAATTCAAAAATTAACATTACCGTTGTTCCACTCTATCTGTGAAGAAGAAACGTGGATTCTCCGATCTCCAGATATGCACACTATGATTATTATTCTTTTCGCTTGCATAAATGGTTGATTCATCTGATAAACACAAGATGCTCCAGTGCAAATTGTTATTCTGCCGAGAATTTAAATTGCAAATTCAGCTCGCCTCTGACAATCATTAGCTACCATAAACTGAACAATTTACTTTTATTGGCATACAAATCTAATATAAAAAAATTACCTGCTATTGCCTACTACATATGTTAACTTAATTCACGGCTATTAAGTTTTGTAGGAAAATTAGAGTGGGATTTTCAATTATCAATTTATACAAGAAAAGTACGAAACGATCACGATATTTTTTGCGACTTTTCAATAGTGTTAGTTTACATTTAAGGAAACGTGAATAAATCTGCTGTCACAGAATAACTTCGTTATTACTTTTTGCAAGGATCGCTTTTTTAATGAAGGAATAATTTTCCCTAAAATCAGTCAGTATCGTAATTAAATAACTCAAATGTTAAAACTTGAGTTTTAACGCTGAATTCGGTTCAAAATCGCATGAAATAGACTCGTTTACTGGGAACATATCGAAGGAAGACTGAGCTCTACACAGTCCAGTTGGCAGCTTGTGTGAAATACCTCGAAGCTGAACAAGTCGACGTTATATAAGCGACTGTAATGCCACTATCGGGATATATTTGTATCTCAGAGAGATTCCAATGCCTCATCGATTATTTTATTTCTATAATACACAGCCAAGTCTGTATTAATTTAGAGAAATTTCATTACTTTTATATTTAATGTAAATAGTTTGATACTGAATTTATTTGTTATCTCTCTCACTTCAAAGACACTTGCTCGTGTCTCATTTATATGCTATGACCACCTCTTCGATTCTTGACCTATTCTCTTTTCCCAATAAATCTGCTATTAGATTTTACTAATAATTTGAGCGAATATGATCCTCTAACAGTCCACGTTTCATTTCAATACAACACACCAGTTTTAAGTAACTCTTCCAAAATTCTAACCAAATAATGGAAACTAATTGGTTTCTATTTTTAAAGAATACCATGTTAGCTTCTATAACCCTATTATTATTGTTTTGTTAACTCGGCCTAATCTTAATTTTGCATCCTAAATTGCTAAACTCGTCAATTATTCAACCACTTCGGAACTGGTTTTAGTTGGTATTTCGTTAATATTGATAATAGCCAATTGTGGTTTCTGATATGTCACCGCACGTTACATCACGGCGCTGCCTGACTAGATTATGTCCGAATAACTGTTTTGGCTATGTTCCAAACATGTGTGAAAATAGATTGCAAATGATCTTGAGGTCTGGTTCACAGTGATGGTTCGTATGTTTCTAGGAGAGGTGGAGGTTCAGTGAATGGCGAATGGATAGTTGGAGCTGAGCTGTCTTCGTACCGTCAAACCGCAAGGTAAGAAATTTCTTGACACCTTTGATTACAGAAATAACGACGACTTTTCTGTGATTATCACTTACTTCAACTCATTTCCAGAGACTAGAATCCCTTCATCGCATATTGAAATATGTACGTACTGCCAATTCATTTGTGTCTTATGACATTTTCTGCATTGCTTCGTATTCATTCCGATGGTTTCTGCTGTTTCTTAATGCCACCTATAAAATTTGTCCTTTCTGTTGATCTCATTTGTTGCAGTTAAGAACACGCGCTGTTGACTCATGTTCGATCCCTTTTGGTATTCTTGACCCATTAAGTACTTCGTTTCTCAACTTGAATTTTGTGCTCAGTCGGGCAAATTCATCTCATTCTCAATTCGTATGTAATTTCTTGGTGTCAATATTAGTCAAATAAAGTCATTAAAAATACTCAGTTCATTTGAATACACGTCATTTTCACCCGTCCGAACTTAGATTCTTCCACAGATATTCAATTTTCACAATGTCACCTGTTGACTACGGTACGTACCAATGATTTATCTTGAAATGTGTAAATTTTTAGCCCATAGTTGATTGAAATACTTTAGGCTATGTAGTATTCCATTATAGTTCTTGAATTCCTATGACTCTTATTGCAGTATTACTATTGAAAATGTGCCTATACTCATACACATACATTTACAATGTAGGCCATATTGTACTTTACGAATTCAGAATTAAATACTTGCTCCTGTGTATAGATTTGTGTGTATTCATGTATTTATTAATCTACAATTAGGGAAATAGCCCGGTGACAGATACATGATAACATTATTTATTATTTAGCTAAGATAACAATACTAAAACATTTTCATTTGAATCCTTGCACCCAGCAAAAAAGGATAAAGAAAGAAAGAGAGGGAAGAAACTGTTTGGAATAAACATGGTTGAACACTACAATTTATTTTGATTTGAGTATTATGATTTGTATTAATTAGCTGGAAGAAAAATTTTACTTCCAACTTTTTTTTATTCAACTTAAATTTTATCTCTTGAGTTGAACTTTACCCAAACACTCCCACAGGTAAATTATTCCAGTTGTTAATCGTCCTATTTAGAAATGAAAAATTTCTCACGTCTGTTTTTTGTTTCCCGCATTTTATTTTAAACTGATGGTCCCACCTACCGATATTACTAGGCTTTTTTGGTTTTTTGAGCTCTTGCACCACATAAGCTTTTGCGATGATTAATTCCCAACCTAATTGTTCTATTTTTTCGTTCCCATGTTCAGACTCTACTTTTAGAAATTTACTTGCCCTTTTCTGAACTTCCTCCAACGATTCTATTTGATTTTTCTATAGGAATCCCAGCAAGCTGCCCCGTATTCTAAAATTGGTCTCACTAGATTTAAGTATGCTACCTCCCTAGATTTTGAGCTCCCCCAGTTTTAGTTTACTCATTAAATGTAAAGAATTCGCCGCTTTTCGAGAGTGACAGTCCTATAGCTCGCTAAAAGTTAGCATCCCAAAAAATGGAAAATAATAATAAATTCTGTAATGTGTATAAAAATCTCTGTTTGTAGTTTCCAAAATTTAAGTTCTTTACATATTTCGAAGATTTTTGTTTCTTATGCTTTAAGGCCAAAAATTTCCTTGAACTCCTATTCGAATTGAATTAACACACTGTACGTAATTTTCATTAGTATCGTTGTTATTAGCACTCAGCTGGAGTGACGGAGCCACACCCAGCGAACTCGTTCATTATCATTCAACTTACCTTATTTATTAATGTTACTGAGTTTATTTCTTGCACCAGAATTTCAATAGAATGAGTCACGATAGTTTTGCATTAGTGATGTAAAGGGGCATGTGTTACATCCAAAAGGACACCATTTGCTGATAGCACGTAAGATTTGTGTGTTATCTCAAGTGCTGACAGAACAATGTTGAAATAATTAAATCTAGCAGCTCTTTCGTAGGTGTGAATATTTCATAATTTTATTATACCGATACACTCGCGAAATAGAGAACGATAACAGATCCGCCAAGAATGTAAAGAACCCTCGATAAACTTTTTTCTGAAATAAGTATTTGTAGTTGAGTCGTATATTAATTTTTCATATACATCTCATTGAACAGTACCGTATAATAATAATAATAATAATGTAATCTTCGTAGTATTTTTTTGTTAGTTTAAGAAGCCAAAAAATTAGGTTTGAAATGGCACTCCATCTTTTTCCTTCTTCAAACCAATTTTATCATATCAAAATTCTTAATACGTACAACATAATCCATTATCGTCTTCTTCATTAACTGTGATAGCTATTATATTCCTTATTCATATGAATTTGAGGTACAGCATTAATTATTCTAGAAATTATTTGCGACGTTAACTTCATTCTCGACTGAAATTCATATGAGTGATAGAATATGTGGCAATTAAAGCCTTTTTTTACAGTTGTTGCTACTGAAATCAGTTCCGAACATGATTGTTTTCGAAAACTCTTGCATTGGATTTGATCACTTGTTTTATAACGCTGGACGAGGTGTTATTTGTAATTACGGTTTCAGGTTCCGATTTCAGATTCTACTCTTCTCTTCCAACCTGGTAGTTTAATTTATGGTTCCATCCTTAAACGCAATTATTTTTATGTGGCGTCTACACTAACTGTTCCATAAAATGTGTGTGTCTGATGGATTACTGAAAACTACTGTTCGACTAAGTAATCAAAGAATTCGCAGAGTTTTTCTTCTTCTGGAGCTTGTCCGTGATTCTCGAAATCTAGAAATCGGACTAACTTCTTCGTTGTCTGTATAATTTTGTCATCCCTGCTCCAAACGTATTGCCTGAAATGAAAATAACAACTTTCGAAGGTGGAAACCTCCTGGAAAGATGGAGGGAGGGTGCTACCTTCCTGGATGCCTTGTTCTATCTCTGGTTTTTGAACAAACTCCACTCCCGCCATCGGAAGAGCGCGGAACAAGTACCAAATGCCCGACCACCTTTGGTTTACCCTGCATTACTTTTAGACAAATTACCGGATAGGATCCTAAAAACTACAGCCCGCGGCTCCTAGTTAACCCTTGGCTACCTTGCTCTACCTTTCCGCATCCGCCCTTTCAGTCCCTTCCCTATGCTATAAGAAGGAAGTGATCACTACATGGATTGCCCTGTACATACTCTGTCTACACTGTCATACTACTTCTATTCTGGAAGAAAGGGAAACAGCCGGTACAACATTAGCTGTACGTTTTGTGCTTGATAAATCTGCATGGGACACTATATATTTTAACATTTTGTTGATGCAGTAGCATACATAAAAATACATTTTTGTTTCTGAACACTTTTCATTTGGTACGAGCGAAAATTAATAGTATATCTGGCACGCCATCATTAACAAGAAAAACCTGCTCCCCTCAGATTTTTTCAATAATTTCTCACTTATAACCACATTGTCGGATTTAGTTTGGCTGTCTCTGCGACCCATGAACGCTGTCTCTAGTGATAAGTTCAGACCCCAGGTCAAAAAAATTGCTTAGATTATTTGGTATAATTTTTCTTGTGATGCTGCGTAGAATTGATATGTATTAAATATTTTAAATGATGTACTATGAAAAGAAGGAAGCGTGAATACATCTTTTCCTAATCGTATTGTCTAGGTCAGCGCTGTCGAAACTTTTGACTACTGTGGGCGCCCCTGATCGGTAAGAAAGGTGCGCATGCGCACTACCTTATATTACTTTTACTACTACTACTACTTCTGCTGCTGCAACTATTACTACTAACAGCAACAAAATTGGTACGGTGCAAATAAAGGAAGGTTATTCATGGCAATATCGTAAAAAATATTTATGGCTACAATTTTTAAATAGTAAAAATTGGCAAATTACAATTATATATATATCGTATTTTACGGACTATAAGACGAACTTTTTTCTTCAAAAAAATTGCCTCCACAATTAAGGTGCGTCTTATACTCGAAATTAATATAAATATGTCCAGTGTTTGATTTAACATTCCCGCCAGTCTTAAAAATGGTCGTATATTCGACGCCGCGAGAAACCTATATCTATTTAGCAACATTGGATTCAACTGGCAGCAGCAGTCCACCGATGCGACGATCGACGGGTTGGATGGACGAGGCTGGTATGAAATTATGAATTAACAGAGTGTGGGAGAGAAGGAAAGGTGATCTATTGAAGAAGAGTTCTCTTCTTGTGCTAGATCAGTTTAGTGGCTATTTGAAAAATTCTGTGAAAGAGAAATTGAGAGAAGGAAATACAGAGCTTGCTGTTATTTAGGAGGGACTTACTTCGCGATTGCAATCTCTTGATGTCGATAAATAAACCATTTAAAGTGTGTATTAGAGCGGAATGGAACAAATTAATGAAACCCATTATGAATTCACGCCGAAGGGAACTTCAAAACGACCTACAATCAGACAACGGTGTCAGTGTATAAAGTTCTCGTGGTCGACAGTGAGCGAAGATGTTATTGTTAAATCTTTAAAGAAGTGCGGCATAAGTAACGCTCTCGGTGGCAGTGAAAACTATCTTATATATGAAGAGGAAGAAGAAAGTTCTGGTGACGATTTCAGGAATTTTTAAGGTCAGTTCGGTTTTATAAACAAAGAATATTTTTAGTCTCGCTTTGCAATCTAATAATAAAAATGTTATTTTTTAAAAAAAATCCTTAAAAATTAAGGTGCGTCTTATAGTCCGTAAAATATGATATATGAAGGGCACCAAGAAACGAGACGATGGGCGCCGCGTTGGACAGGCTGGTCTAGACAGTAGGAGCCTGCTATTTTGACGGCATATGTTAACTCTTTGATTATAAATTTATAAATTCGAAACTGCAAGTTTGCATAATGTATATATTTTAACGAAATTTAATTCAAATATGGAAATTTATTATTTAACTA
This sequence comes from Zhengitettix transpicula, assembly GCA_037074705.1. Taxonomy (NCBI): domain Eukaryota; kingdom Metazoa; phylum Arthropoda; class Insecta; order Orthoptera; family Tetrigidae; genus Zhengitettix; species Zhengitettix transpicula. The sequence goes on along the minus strand of CM073590.1, from coordinate 23,485,472 downwards.
TGTTTGGACATTTACATTTCTATTTTGTCATATAAATTTTTCTATTAAGGTATGTTACCGTTTTACCTAAAATTGTGGATGAAACGTATTCAAACGAATTTTTAGTTAAGTTAATTAATATTTTTTTTACATTGGCTGTATTGCTCAATTTTCATAGCAATGCTGGTGAACAAAATTCAATCAATTATTTTTTCAAGGATATTAAAGAAACTATTTGGTTTATTGCTCAAAAAGTAAAATACTGACTAAATTGATAACTTTTTTAAATAATTCAATAGACAATATTTATACATGACTCTGAAATACATTTAAAGTCCTCAAACGTCATAATTTACATAAAAGAAAACATTTGGTGATCTGAAATAGTGATTATCACTATGAATCTTATGTATTGTTGATCTGGACACTTGTTCTAAATGGAAAGTTTTCTTAAAAGCTGCGTGTATCGTACGAAAAATATTTTCGGAGTCCAAATTTAAGTATATTTATGTATGAGATATCCAAAGGATTCCACACGAGTATTGTATTCCTGGGACCTAAAATTTAAGGACTTCGTGTTCTGGAGCTAATACCTATCTTTGTGGATTTTAGTTTCAATGCTATTGTAAGTGTATTAAGATGTGAATACTGCGATTATTCATATACGAAATGTCAAATTAATTTTTTGCCGTCGGGCAATAATAACCTATAATTTAGAAGAATTTATTTTACTGTCGCTTAGACCTTTGCAAGCTTCGTCATTAAATACAGAATACATGAACTCACGTGACGTCACCAGGAGCAGCAACGCAGCTATTCGTTGCGAGTCAATATGAAAGCACTAAATTTTTCTTACACAACGTTACGATGTTGTCATATTCTTAAAATACCATTTGAACTAAAGTACTTCTTTCAGTTCACTTAGAAGAAAGACAATTCTTCGCCGAACTTTTGTAATCAATTGATACTTTTAACGTGTTAAACATGTTCGGTAAATGTTCTTTACATTATGAGGGTTACCCTTTAAGACAATTTTGGAACAATTAATGCAGATTCGCATTGGTTATCTGTACTCAGACTGGTGATTTGTATTTTCGTTTTCGTAATTGGCGTAATTCTTTGTAACGTTTATTAACTTTAATGTTTCTAATACGTAGTCGAGGTTAGTAGTAAACACTTCAGTTATATATTAATATTAAAATTTCTTGTGGTACTGGTTTCCTGGAAACAAGATTACTTAGAAGAAATACCAGTTTTCCCTAAAGACTTAAGAATCTTTATTAAACCTGCGCCTATTATTAAATGCAACGGAAAACTTAGCAGAATATAAATGAAAAAGAATAAAGGGAAATATGTGTCTTGGAAAGGTAAAGAAAATCTAAAGAAAAATTAATAAAGTGTCATATGAAACAGTTTAAAAACTTGCTAATGATCGTAGCCGTTGATGCGACTATAAATAAATTAAAGCACAAAAAATTTGCGAGGAGAAAGACTTATTCTTTAGATAATATTGACACTGCAGTTTGAAATTGTTGAATCAAGCTGGAGCCTCAATTTATTCATGCAATAAATTCCATTTTCAATTTGGATAATAGCCATACGTAGCTATCGGGACCTATTGTACTGAGTCAAGAAAGTCGAAATCAGATATGAAGAATGAGCTAAAGTATTCTCGTTCAAATTCAGTTGATTACCATGGCAAGTTCTGAGACTCTCATACAAGAATTCGTACCCTACTTGTGCAGTTATTGTCATTTACACTGGACTCTGTTATCAGCAATATAGTGCTTATTTTTGAATATAGTTAATTGTTCGGCTACGATTTTGAAGCAAAATCGCTATCAAAGTTTCAAATTACAATTTGACCATCGACATGTAAGGCGCATAATTAACACAACTCCACTAAAGATAATTTTCTATTTTTATTTAAAAAATCTTATATAATTTGGATGCTTAGGGTATTATTTAGGATCGTATTTAGGCAACACTCCTGAATTAGGTTAATCGTATATAATGAAAATAACGAAATCGTGGTTAATTTAGCCTCGGATCTTAAAACGTAAAATTGTGACTTCTGTGAAAGGACACGGAAGTAAGTATCCGTCTATATGTGAATAAAGCACAAAACACCCTATAAATTAACTGAGTAGAAGTTAAAGTGATACAAAAAATTGTTTTGACAAACTGAAACTTAGACTTTGTAGTTGTTGGTTATTCGTGCGTGGTTTACAGAGAAGCCCCACATTTAAGCCTGTGTGGAGCGTGCTTACAGAATGTGTCAAAACCGGGCTTCCTCAACAACCTTCTCATTTCGATTGCAAACATATATAATGTGCGACTGTGCAGTACTATAAAGTACCAAGTATTGTAAGGAACAATAAAATACTGATGTTGAGCAGTCACGAACACATTTGAAAATATGTTTAAATAATTTTCGAGTTCAATTTATCGTTTTGGATGGAACGATACACTTTAGGGCTTGCGCTTTCGCCCGGTATGTTTCTTCATCCAATGTTACGTTACTTGTCACGGTTGGCTTTTTTTACAAGATGTGTTCAACATAAATTTCTTCTTGTTCCTCTTCCCTGACTTTCCGAAATATTTCTGAGCCAAAATTATAAATGACTGTATTTTCAAATTTAAAGGTTATAATGTGTCAGTTAATCCTGGTAGCGTCATGTTAAAAATGTTTTTTCATTTACACGTATTACAAGTTTTTGTCTAATTACGTTAGCTTTAATTTCCATTTCTATGAAAAGAAACGTGTACAAGAGGCAGAGTTAAATGTGTTTGTTTTCAATAAAATAACATATCTTGCGATAGAGATTGCTTTGATTGCACTACGGTTGCTCTTGAATGCACAGTTTCCATTTTATAAAACTGGTAGTATTTGATATAATATTCGTTTCAAGGTTTCGCAAAGGCGTAAACGGATTTGTGTGTTGGTAGATTTGATATAGACTCGTCATGGTGCACAATAAATACTACTAATAAATCCTTTTCAAATTTTGTCATTCGATATGCAGTCGTACGACAGACTGACGTATCATAAAAGAAACCCACCATGTGATTATAATATTTTAATTTTCCTTGGTTCATCAGCTGCATTATTGCTTTGTTAACAAAGAAACCTAGATGTAAGTTGTGTTTCTATGTTTCATATTCATGTATTAACGATCCAACCAATAATTCCTCATCCTCTCATCCTAGTTCTGCAGTGCAAAGTTAATGATTCAATTACCATGCAATTGTTATGATAGTGTGATATTTAAAAATATAATATATGATTCAGTATTCCACTGGATAAAAACAAATGTTCATTTATCAGAATATTATGAAAGTTAATATTAAATTAACTTTATGTAAGTCCATGCATTATCAACAGAATACTTTCTCGGTTATCGCTTTATAATTTGAGGGAGCCAGATCACTCCTTATTTTTTTTCTGGATGTATTGTCACCATTGAATGTTTTCTTGTGCTGGATTTTCCGCCCACACATTTTACAAGCAGTACTTGTAACGCTTTCGGAGTCATTCTCTCTATTGTATACTATTGACATCTAGCAACACATATGAAAAAATAAAAATTAAATGTGCATGTATTCACGCTATAATTTTACTACTGTTAGTATTCAACCATTACATTCAGGCTGTCATACGAGCGTGATTTCATGTACGGGGATGTTAACGGACGTAGTGGAGGCATGGGAATGCCATTGACCTGTCACGTGAGCTCGTACGTGCGATTGAGCGGGGAAATCTCCCGGACATGACGAAAATTGTTTCGATTTTCAGTCAGTGGTGACGATACATCCAGAAAAAAACAAGGAGTGATCTGGCTCCCTCAAATTAATAGGCGATAACCGAGAAAGTATTCTGTTAATAATGCATGGACTTACATAAAGCTAATTTTATATTAACATTTATAATATTCTGATAAAGGAAAATTTGTTTTGATCCAGTGCAGTAGTGAATCACATTTTATATGATTAAATACCACACTATCATAACAATTGCATGGTAATTGAATCATTAACTCTGCACTGCAGAAGTAGGATGAGGATTTACTGGTTGGATCGTTAATACATGAATATGAAACATAGGTGTATTTGTTAACAAAGCAACAATGCAGCTAATGAACCAAGGAAAATTAAGTATGATAATATTATGGTGTGTTTCTTTTATGATACGTCAGTCTGTCGTTGTAAGACTACATAACGAATGACAGAATTTGAAAAGGATTTATTAGTATTATTTATTTTGCAGCATGCCGAGTCCGTATCAAATCTTGCAACACTCAAATCCGTTTACGCGTTTGCGAAACCTTGAATTGGTTCGTACTCGTCTCTCAGCACACTCGGTCCCGTCGGCGGTGAAGGGTGCATGTGCTAATGACAGTTGTCACACAACAGTGGGTTTGAACGGACGGGACTTCGATATTTTTGTGAAACGTCTCTCTCTGAAAAATGGAGTTCTCAGTGGGAAGAATGATTTTGTCAGTGGAGAGGCGTGCTGAATTATGGGATACAAGCAGTGAACTATATAAAGACAGATACAATTTATTGCTAGAAGACGTTGGCTGTGAACGTAATCGTAACGTCGCGAATACAGTTGTTTACTCGATTAGAAGCCCGAGAAGACTTTATTCATTCTCTTCACCGAGAAAGATTACATTCTTTATTATTGTGTTATTGCCAGCATTTCTTACTCTCGCATGTTGGTATTTTTCTAGTAATAGAATTTTTTATTCTGCATAACTTCTCAAATATAGATTTTGACATTTATAATAGTTGAAAAACTACTCTTACATCTGGAGCTTAGGATGTTTCACGTAAAAATGTTCTGTTAAAAATCGTTCACAGTTTGCTGGGTGCACCCAATATTTCCTCACTTTTTTTTTCACGTTGACTTTGTTTCCACGAATAATAAATAATACAAAACTTCTGGGTCGACAACATTTATTATTATAAGAAGGTACTACACATCACATCACCGGTTGTTCAACTGAAAATGAAATGTGTATGAATTCTGGAAAGTTGGAATCTTTACGATGGAGTGGGAAAGTCACGTAACTGGAAAAAAGCGGTCGTCTGACAATCTTTGCACGTCCGTCATTTAAAGCGGAAAACCAGAGAGCTGATCGCGTCCGTGCTTAAACAGCGCTCGTGTGAGGTTAGCCTACCGCAGTGAAGTTACGCAACAATGGGAGGAACGCGTCATTAATTGAAAATCTATCAAATGGTTTAAATGGATTTCACCTAGTAACACTACAACAATGCATATTTGATATTAATGCCGTGAGATTTAATCAGTTTTATATATTAAATTTATATTAAGCATGGGTGATGGTACTAAAAGACTTATCCCCTTCATATCAGATATCAAATAGTGTAATAGATAGTAACTCTAGATTCCTCGAGAATTTTCAATGGGGGGCAGTTCCTACACATCATGCAAATTGTACAACAGTCGGTGAAGTAAATAAGTAGTTTCTGCACGTGTTTCGTTCATGACCCGCCTCCAAACCACTGTTTCCCAACCATGCCCCACCTAAGTTTTTCTAATCCCCTATCAAACATACACATATTTTATATATTAAAAAATTGAATTACTTCTTAAAGAATCATATTTCAACTTGCGTATAATTGTTCCTATATAGTAATAATTCTGTGCATAAACTAAGTAATAATTTATTTGAACCTGAGATCATTAAACTTATGACCCATTCGAGCGTTCGTATGAAATTAAGTTCTTATAGTTGGCGCTAGACTACAGTAGGCAAGTATTACTCCTTCACTAGACATAGTAAACAATACTCTCAGAGTACATCGTTGTTTATAGAACTCCAATCTTTCAAGTGTGACTCTATGGGAATAACCAAACCAATCAAATGATTGTTTCAAATTGAGATACCAACCATTTTTCCTTTTGTATAAGTTAAATCATAGCTATCGGTTTTTAAATTTTACACGAGCTCATTTTCGAATTGCCCTCACGTTGGGAAACACTGGTGTAGAACGATTTGGTGGGGACGTTACACGTTAAAAACATAATTTTAGTTCTAATACACATTTGCCGACCGGCTGTTGTGTAGGGGTCAGCGTCATTGCCTCGTATGACAAAGGTCCCGAGTTCGAATCCCCGCGAGGGCATAGTTGTTGTGTTTGTGTTTCTATTATCAACAAAGAACCTTATCACTGGAGAGTTTCCTGCCAACGCGTTGGCACTTTTTACTCACGTTGGAACATCTCTTTTTCTAAGCCAGCACATTAACCCATAGAATAATCAAAATACTGATTTCCGATTAAGATATAGAGAAAAAATATATAAATTTCATATTTGCACAAAGAAGTTTTCTGAATCTAACTTGGACTAGAATATTTCTGTTTTGCCGTTTAAATAGATTGGAAGGATTTAATGAAGCTTAGTATTGTAGGTTTTCTTTACTAAGTTATTCGAGTAGCCAAACAATTTTTTAAAAACTACTATCGTGATTTTTTTGTTCCCTTTTGTCTGTATTCCCGATTTTAGCCTACCCGGTTATTGCAGATTTGTTTTTTTAAAAACTGTGAATAGTTTGGTTGAGACGTTAGCACGAAAATTGAACGTGAACAATAAATGCTGGAAAAGTTAAGTGAGTAAATTTTTCTTTCTTTACATTTTTAAGGAATTCTTTGATTATACTTTGTATTTTATAGATAGATTCATTTAATACAATGTAGTTACACAAACTATATATTAAAGCAACTGCAATTCGTTGATTCCGCAAAAACAGTAGGATTAATGTAAGTTCAATATTTTTATATTATTTATGGCAACTCTCATCGAATGTACAGATTCCCGTTTATTTTTGTGAAACTTCCTTTTTTTGTTTCTTAGGTCACTTTCCATATTCCTCTAGTAATTGCTTATAACGACTTTGGTGCCGTATTCCGATTGAGAAAATAACGATAGCACGATTGAATTCACAGCGGAAGCAAAAATACGTGGAAGTAGGTACGAGGCGAATTAATGAAGTTTGGAAGATATTGTATTACAAAGATGACTGAAAGATAGGCCGATGTTTCGAATGGTAAGTGTTCATGTTGAAGGAGTGTGTGGTATCAGTTCACGCCATAATCGTCGTTGTTCGAAACCGTTCCTGCGCTATCACTCAGATGTGACAAGTGACAATTTATAAGCAGCGGGTAAGTACTTGCCTATCCTACAAACAACTATAATTAGTTTTTGTTTTCTGAGTTCTCCAGTCGAACTTATACTGGACTATTTTCATTTCTTGTAACATCTTTTGAAATCTTGTTTCTATTTATATTTGGATGTACTAGACACGTTTCTGTTGCTCTGCATACTCGTATTGCGAAGTAAAGCAGATCAACGCGTTATCCTTGGGCAGTCACGTCTCCAGGCTGCGGGAAGCTGCGCTCAGAGCGATCAAGGTGAAAGCATTTCCTGCCAATCGACACGCTACTATGACTTACAAGGTTTTCCGTGTTTCTTTTTTTTTCTGACAAAGATTGCCCTACTGTATTGTAAACTTCGTTTAGTTCGCGGACACCTTCATAGTCTGAGAGTTTTCAAATTTAAATACGATCAATACGTCTGTGCTTACAGTTTATTAATTATATAAATAGTCAAATAACAGACAAAAATAATTACTACATACATACCACTCAAAGTTTCTGCAATTTTTGTTTCATTTGTCAGGCGATTAAAAAAATAATGACACACTTTCAACCTACGTGACGAACTCAAAATCTTCATATTAAATTTAACCCGAAAATTCGAGCAATTCTGTTGTTTGGGAAACACAACTAACATTAATCGAGGTAAACCTGCAACCCAACACACATCGAATTTCAAATAGAACTTGAAAGGTTTTGAGACCATTTTCAAATCATTTCTGAAGTTGGATGAATAAGAATATTTTCTGTTCATGAAAGCCGAGTTACCTCGGGAATATATAAAAAGTTTGAAAAACATAGAGGGATGGACCACCCTGATTATGTAAGAATAATTGATGAAGATTTTTTAAAAAAAAGAAGCATTGTGTAGTGGACCGGGCATCAACACTAGAGACATGAAGAATTGCTTAGAAAAATATTGTCAACTCTTTTTCATGTGACTAAAATACGAATTCGTGGCTGCAATACGAGTAAATGACATGTCAAACTACTATCAGTTTCAACAGTAGTCGTTTGATAGAATGAGGGAATTTCTGTGCTATATAGAACGCAAAAAAAGACAAAGACATGAATTTCAATTGGTCCCATCATAAGAGATAGACTCCAATCTGACCGATCGAAACTGGTCCCGGCTGCAATTTCCCTGCTTAAATTTATCTTGCGAACCAAAACAAACAAATACAATTATAGGTCCCGGAATTCTGGTGCTGTAGAAGTAAGCGAGTGTATTTATTCAGACTGCGTCCGGTGAAATTTCCCTCCTGAAAGAATAATCATGCGCACGGAACTGCGATGGGGCGATAACCTATAGTTTCCGTACATTGTCCTTCATGTTTACTAGCCTCAGATAAATATTAAAATATAGAAAATCATAAGAGACTAATAATTTATAGATTCGTTAAAAAATAGAAAAGACAGTTATATATTTTCGATACCTTACATCCCGATACTGGAGTAAAATATTAGGAACCAGTACACAAAAGTATCAAGTACATTTAATTGCTTTCATAGTTAGAAATTCAATCATTCATCTTTGTCGAGGGACAAATAAAGTTAATGCTAAATCAGTTTGTTCGAGAAAAAAGTCGACATATCACCTATTTTTTATTAGTATAATACGTCTTCTTGATCAGAATTCGTTATTATATTTTTCTTGCAGGAAAAATATTTTATATTATATTTTAAGGACGTTTATATTTAATAATAATTATGAAATGTAACTTGGCAACTGTCAACGATCTTACTCTGAGTATTTTTACTTTAAGGATTCAGTCATGAGTGTTATTACTTTATTTCCTTACGAAACTTATTATTCACAGTACCTTCTATCTAACAGTTCGTTAATAATATGTGATTCACTATCTTTTCAAAATTTTCCAAAGATTGCCAATTATTTCTAAAATTTAACCCTCATGCCTTACTTAAAATTTTCATCTAATTCTTCTACAGCAACACAAGTTTTCGGCTTTTCTTTTATCTTTTATCTGTCCAAGTTTTACTCCCAAATAATTTTTACTCGTATCAGTATTAGAAATCATTTTCACATCACAAATCGATGTTAGAAATAAATGTTTGCCTTCTTCAGTGATACGTCCTCATTGAGTTCGTATATTTTCTTCGCTTCCATGTTCTGTAAATAGCGAATTACTTTCACTCTTCCACCCTTGAGAAGCTGAACCAAATAGGTATTAAATGGTATTAGTTGTATTCATACCTTAAATTTTTGTTCCAATGTTGCACCCGGCAGAAAAGATTTTATATAGATTCTTGATTTTGACGAGTTACTACGGAGATGCTAATACGGAGTTGAGGCATCAGTCACGAATTTGTAGGTGTTTAGATGCGGAATCTGTACAGTTCCGTGCTGGTTTTGGTATCAGGCGGACAATCAGTAATTGGAGCGAGGCCTTGGAGTGGCCCACGCCGTGCTCTCTGCGCAGTTCCACAAATCCTCTACTTCACTTTCAGGGTTCCCAAAATGGGGCAGTGTACTAGAGCCATGTCAATATTTTTATAGAAATTATATATTGGTAAACAAGTTAATTGTCGAAGCTTATTCATATAAACGACACTTTACCCATCATAACTCAAACTAAGATATGACAGTCAACTGTAATTGGCGTCGGTTACTTGTTGCAATCGAATAACTCGATACAGAAAAGATGTACGCTTCTGGTTCAGTATAAATTCAATGTGCTTGGGGAAGTATGTAAATTTGTGTTAAGAGTCAATTTCAGGATCCGATTTGAGCCAGATATTGTTCCCCGTGACCTTACACGGTCAGTATTATTAAGTCAGATTTAGTTGAATATATTGACCGCCCGAAGGCTATATTGTAACAATAATATTGGCGAAAATTAAAACGAATATATTTTAATGAAGTCCTGGCAATATTGAAATGTCAGTATTATTGTACCTACAACCTGTATATTGTGTAGCTTCCCTCATAACTGTATGTTGCTTTTAATTTGTGTTGAATCCAATGCAACTAGGTTCTGAAATAGTTGATCATCCATATATTTCCTTAATCATCTGGAACTTCATTGAGGTCTCGATCACGGTTTTCTAACCAGCTCTTGACTCTCACTTTAGTTTCTCTTTTTTAATGTCCATACCCAACGTATTTAAAACAATAGATTCACAATCCTCATCGAGGTATTGCAGAAATTGCCTGTCCTTATAGAAAGCAAGATCGAAACAGACATATTGACCAATATTATTAACACATGTGTGGAATGCTTCAAATTTACCATCTTTAATAATATTGACAGGTTTTAACTGCAACAACAAAAAGTACATCCGTGACTGGGTGCACCAGTAACAAAGCTTGGAATATCTCATAAAGCAGTTAAGAGTATAAGAAGCTGGCTTTTTGTATGTGTTGAACCAAGATCATAAAATACAGGAGCTATTCTAAACTAGGACATGTAATTATTTATTTACTGTTTAGGGTGATGTAAGTTAATCTCATCACTATGAATCCGAACGAAAATGGAGTACTTAGAAATTGACACTACAGTTTCTCTGACATATTCCTTGACATTAAATCGTTTTTTCAGTGTTCGAGAGAAGTGCTACTATTCTTTCTATCATTTGCCACGACTTCTATTAATCATCCCTTAACCATGGACAGAATTTTGTTGGTTTATATCCGTAGAGTGCTCTATCTTATGCAGTATCTTGGTATCTTACTGTTTTGTCTTATGACTGAGAGATCATTACTTTTCAAAATGGTGGTGTAGACTATACACACACACATATTCTATTCCTCTTAGGCGACGTGAGTTTTTACTCCTTTAACTACCAAGCATAACAACCCCATAAATGTGATCACCATTAATAAGTCTACAGAACTTTACCGTCTTCGGCAAATTTATTGTTAACTTACCTGCACATAATAAAGCCCAACTAAATATAACATAATTACTTGGACCGCGAACACGGTTACTCAGACTTTCGTAACATCACATCATACTGGCCGTCGTGATGACTTCAGCCTTGAGACATTCCATCTTACAATTTTGGTTTAATTCGATCTTCAGTTTTATAACCTCTTGTCGCTGTCAGCATTAAACAAAATCTTTTCTGCATAGGTTCGTTCTATACGTTGACTCCAGTCACGTCAAGAACGAATGAAAATTGTGAAACTATATACCTGGCGTACAGAAAGCTAGTATTTACAAACTATACAAGCTAGTCATTACATTTGTTGATATAATCATACGAGTTTTGATACTTCTTCGAAACCGTTTAGAGAAGGTTTGAACCAATCTCAGCAACTTCTAATGTCGCTTTATTTTGTAATCATTTGAATTAATTCGTGTGACTAAACGTCAACCTACACATAAATACCATAATCCGTTTAACCCTGGCTTTCTCAACGATCTGCATTCAAATGTCGATATTAAATTAATGGTAGATTTCTTTAAATAAAATTAATTTTACAGTAATTTTGCAGATAAACATATATAATATAATAATGAATAAGAAAGATAGCCAATTCAGACAAAAAAGTGATTATAAATACCACACAACGTTTACGATCCTTGTCCCTTTTCTCAGGTGCGAAGAAGAGCCTAGAGCGACACAACTGCACTTGTCAGTTGACAAAACTCAAAAGCAAGGAAAACGCAATAACAATTGGAGAACCGAAGAGTTAGCGTAACAATGAGGGAGCAACGACAATGGGAAAACAAAAGGTTTAGCGTAATAATAAGGGATTATAGCAATTATTGAGTTTCATAGTGTCTGTTAGTACATTAATAGCTGTCATGTTTGATTTAATGTGAAGCATCTCTGAAATGAGTCTGCAATTGTACCTGGTGTCAATGTCTAAAATCTTAGCATATTGCCAATCAAATGTATGTTTCGAATTGATGATGTGTTTGGATGTAACAGATTGTTTATCATTGGAAAGTTTGATATTGATATATGTTCCTCGATGCGGGAATTAAGGGAACGTTTTGTTCGCCCTATGCAGCAGGAATTACAATTAGAGCAAGAGATTTTGTAAACAACACAGTGTTTGCTGTAGGTGTCAGGTGGGTCCTTGTGTTTTTAATCCAGTAGGAAAAGCTAGGAGTGGATCTGTAAATGATGGATATTTGATATTCTTTGAATATTTGGATATAGAAGTTTGTAAAAAGTGAGTAAGAGAAAAAATTTGGCTTGAGGTGTTTGTTTACAAATTTCTATATCACAAATTTATCCATATTTCTAAATTCTTTATTTTCAATCAATTCATATATATAATGTAATACTGTTGATGTTGCGGATATTATAGAGAATGCGATGTTTGGCATCGTTATGTTTTTTTGTAACATCAAAGCGAACCACGGGTATTCTACTAGGCTTCCTTATATGAATTTATTGTTTATTATAAACAACAATACCCGATTAAATTTCTAAAAATTATTCAACATTCAAGCATTTGGAATTATTCATTGTGGTCGTTGTTATTCTTTCTCTGACCATTCCTGCACGTTGTTTTCAAGTAGTATATGGTCCGCTAACTTCTCTTTTTTCCGCCTTTGAATAATCAATTCATAACTTCACATCATCCTCTATTTCCTCTTTTGGTATGTTCCGACTTTCCAAGAGTCATTCCATATTTTTTCATAAAACAGTTCGACACCTTACCAAAATATTATCATCGGTATTCGCTTTTTGCATTTTGATTTCTGTCGCGTCGTTAACTGTATCAAAATTGTATTCATTGTAGAACAATTACTACTACGGGACACACGTGTTTTAAAATAAAATATGTTAGGCAATAGTATTAACTTACTAGTAGTTATAGCATTTAAACTGAGGTTAAATTTGATCTTGTAGAACGTTGCAACATTGTATTTGTCCTTGAAGGTAATACAATATATCTGGTGAACACACGTGGCTGAACATAGTTTTTCAATCACTCGAGAACAATTATTAAAATGCTTTAGTAATCCACCGCGGGAGATTTCTTCAAGAAAACTATTCCAATGATCGCATGACAGAATACCTAAATGAACTAAATACCAATCATAAAACAATTTATTTTATATTAGTTTGGGTCAGCAAAAGTCCATTTAGTCACCGTTTATTTTTGCTATCAGTTAACTAACATATTGAGGTTAGTAATTACAAAATTGCTTGTATATAAAATGTTGTTCCTAAAAAAACGCCTGTTGCTCTAAAAGTAAATTTTACTCCTGAAGTCAGTTTTTCTGTATGTTTGGCATTGACCTCCAAAATAAAGCTTCGAGGTTCTTGGAGAACGTGCGAGAAGTTCCTGAAAGTTTGTTTGTTGTTTGGTGTTAGCCAAGGTTCCACGAGCAGTGTTTATCTGGGCATATCAGGATAGTCCGAGGTTTTGCGCAAAACCTTACTTGAGTTAATTTCCTTATTGTGTTGACATTCATGGCTTTGCGCCAAAGTATTAGGACAGCCTTGTGAAACAGCCCAATTTTTTTCCTTCACCAAAAGAACGAAGCCCTCATTAAATTTTATCAAACTCGTCGATGAGACATTAATAAAATGTTAAAATGAAAACATGAAAAAAAGAAAAAAATTATGTCTGATTGAAAATAATGAATAAGAAAGATAGATAGACAATTCAGAAAAAAGTGATAATATAAATACCACACAATTCTAATTTATATTATCACTCAGTTAGATATCTTTATTATTCAATAATAAAATTTATTTATTTTTCTAGTACCTTTACTATTATATATTTTTATTTGATTGATCTGATCTCAAGACTTGTGTGTGTACATAGGCTATGTAAAGGGTATCTATGGCCACTCCCCTCTTATAGCATTGGAAGGTACAGAAAGGGCGGATGTGGAAAGGCCGAGCAATGTAGCCAAAGGTTAATTAGGGCTCTGGGACTATAGTTTTAAGGATGCGCGTGTGATGTAGTGTAAACGCTAGAAAAACCTGCATTTTTTATTTTTTTAAATTTTTTAGGGTACATGTGGGTAATTCACATTATGGCAACTCCCCTTTAACAGGAATGGATTTGAAAAGGGGGATCCGGAAGGGTAGAGGAACGTAGCCAAGGGTTAACTACAGCCCCCGGGCTATATTTTAAGGATCCTACTCGACATTAGCCTAAAAGTGATGCAGGAAAAACCCTAGAAAACCTGCATGAGGTAAGTTCTTGTCCCAAGCCCTTCCGATTGGGGAGGGGGGGTTGCTGTGGGGACGCAGCCGTGCCTCGATCAGTTTAGGAGGCAGTTGACCGACTGTTCCAATGGGAAGAGCGAACAACTCTTACCGTTACCAAGATCTGTGACCCCGGAACATAACACCTCTCAAAACAGGCCGAAGTACCTCGACTGTGAGAACCTTAGCTCAAACCTGCATTAGGTAGGCCGTGAATATGTATCTAATGTGTCTGTCATACACCTGATAGTAGGGCTATGATTGCTTTTCTAGGGATGAGCAAAGAACCGCTTCGTTGGTGTTCTGTTGTACCAATTCGTTGCGGCTAAGATAGAACTCTTGTTTCTCAAAAGTGCTTCTATTTTCATTGAACTTGTGCTGGTAGAGGTCATCTGTATATGTATCAAGCCGCACGTCTGAACTACACATACTTTTAAAGTATATGTATTCTGTACTACATACAATTTTTAAACATTTGGTGGTACAGTACTAAAATTTATTCCTTAAAAGTTTTTGTATAATGACTATAATACATGCAAACGTTTTGCTTCTGTTTAAACTTATCACTCTCCATTTCAATGACGTATATTGTTGAACTTCGAGAAATTAATCAGTAAAACACTGGCAAATTCTATTTGAATTGCTAATCGAAAATGCTACCACTTTATTCAAAATCCTGTCTCTTCTTTCGACGATAACTTAAGTTCGGTAACATGATTTTTAATTACAATGTAGTCTAAATTTTCGTAGTGAAATTTTGGCTCCATTGGCACGTTTGAATGTATTAGTTGTATGCTAAATTCATGTTATATTTTTGGCCGAATTAAGCACATAGTTTGTCGTACTACAGCGCAAAACAAATAGTAATAAAACAATAAATACATTAATTGTTCAATATTATAACAAAACATTATACATTTCATTGTAAAATAAAAGTATATATTTTTACTTAAATCGTTTCAATATTTTGAATATTGTTAAACTGATCCGTTTTTTTAGGGCAACAGGCTACATGAGGGTGATCCACATTGGGCAACTCCCCTTTAATAGCATAGGAAGGGATTAGAAAGGGGGGATGCGGAAGGGTAGAGGAAGGTAGCCAAGGGTTAACTAGGGCCCCCGGGCTATGGTTTAAGGATCCTACCCGGCATTCGCCTAAAGAAATGCAGGGAAAACCCTAGAAAAACCTGCATCGGGTAGGTCGGGCATTGGGTACTTGTCCCACGCCCTTCCGATAGCGGGAGAGGAGTTTGCTGTGGGGACGCAGCTTACCCCTCGCCATGCCTTGGCCTGTTTAGGAGGCAGCTGGCCGACTATTCCAATAGGAATAGCGGACAACTCTTGCCGTATGCCCAAGGTCTGCGACCCCGGAACATACACCTCTCAAAACAGACCAAGGTGCCTCGGCATGTGGGAACCTTAGTTCAAAAAAACCAGAGAGATGTGAGAGCATCCCCAAAGGTAGCCCCCGCCAGAGTTCTCTGGGAAGGTTCACCTGCGAGAAATCCTCTCGCAGGAATTTCCAGTCCTAAACTGATCCGTGCTCTTGTACCAGTTGTATAGTCTCATATTGACGAAACGTATATGAGTTTACCAGAAAATTTTCAACTAGCTCGACAACACTTTCCACGTTACAGGGAGAACAATTATTTTCTTAAATAAGTTAATGTATGCACTTTTTTATCTGCTGATTAAAACCTTGTGGTTTTTTTTACCTGACTATTGCTTGAAAACAAGATACTTCACTGGATCATATATCATTGCTTATGATATGGGATATTACAAAAGTATTGCCGAAAAGCAGTATGGAATTTGTTGACAGAAATTCACCTTTGGTATTTCAGTTATCGTATTGTTGCTTGGTCTACATCGAGGTAACACATTGTTCTCTTGCTTGGCTTGCTTGTGGACCTCCAGAGACAATTACTGCATTAAGAAGCAATTTTCAATGAGGGAAAAACTGGCTGTTAGAAAAAAACTCTTGATTTATGAATCTCAGTTATTCTTCTGAGAGGATTTATGTCAGATAGAATTAAATAAGCATTTCGTAGAAGAAATTAACCTTAGAAAAATTCCCTGAAGAGAAGTTCAATAGAAATAATAAAACACAACAAAAGAGGGATAACATAGTATTGTACTACAATCTATAGAACTAATAAACGGTCTAGAATTTGAAAACAGTTTTAAATAGAACTGAGTAGCTAAATAATGACCATTTAAAAGTATATAACAAATATTCATGGATACCATTAGGGAGATAACTGGGAAGATAGGATGATATATATAAAGTCTCCATTCAATTGGAAATATTGAATAAGGTTCATAAAAGTAATTAATAATTAATTATCTTTTTTTTAATAATTTGAATCCATTGATCACGCCCTTGTAAGGCAGAATATTTTGCTCTCCCTCCATAGCACTTGACATTTTTATATTGGGCTGATTTCATCTAGTTATCCCCGCCGTCACATGTGTATTAATATAATATATATGGAATAGTGTGAGGAAGAGAGAGGTGGGACAGTCTGAGAGGGTGAATTCGATCTTGAACTTAGTCCAGAAAGGGTATCAAACTACTGTGTAACTGGAAAGAAATAGCTATTCGTATCAAAATACAAGACGCATTCATCCACTACCCTCAGTTACGGCAACTTGGTAGTGTAAAAACTATTTTTAAAACATTGACGCAGTGAAATATATGGTGTTCCGTTCAGAATATGTTGTAAATCAATAATCTCAAAATGTCAAAAATGATACGTGCAGGGTGTGAGAAAGACCTCGCCTTTTTCTGTATATCCCTTTGGTAATATAATATATGGAATGTTTTTAAAAATGTTAGTAATGTAACGCCAGCTTGCCTCAAATATGTAGTTTCGCTCCGGACGGCAATACTCCCCTCCATCTTCTCACTTTAACTGCGCATCTCATACGACTTCCATTTTTTATTACATACTACATTTAAGGCCCTATCTCGCCAGTGCGGGACAACGGGAGCGGGAATCCCGCTTCACGTGCGAGACAGCGTACCGCACGGCCCCCATACCTTTACGGGAACGGGAATTCATTTTCTAGACTCCTTCTAGCGTACATAGCAGTTTGACTTAAAATTAATTAAGCCTTTTTAATAGTTTTGAATGAAGATAAGAAAGTGTGTGCAATGATTTCTCCGGATGAAGAAGTGGCCTTTTTGTTACTAGCTCTAGCCGAAGAGGAAAATCGAGATAAGTTACTAGAATAATAAGCAGTAAAACAATTATTTACTCTGTTTCCTAATTATTTACATATTTTTAGGAAACGAACGAATTCGGATTCATGAAATTAATACGAAACGTACAACGTTTGGTGAATTTCACATCTTAATGTCAAAGCTACGACGTAGAGATGCTGGAATTGTACTCAGGTTTCCAACCTATGGCGTTTACTCAAATGTAGCACCATCGACATCTTCACCTACTAATCTTAACTAATAAAAACCCGAGAACAATTCCAGCAGCTTATTCACCGGGCAAACCTACGGAAAGAAATATACATGAGATCTTACAAAATTTAATATTTATTTCAGGATGGCACCCTACCGTTTTGATGAACTTAGCAATTTAATTAAGAATAACTTTAAAAACAGCACACCAACTATCGTTAAGTAATATCTCGTGATGAACGATTTGCAAATTCCTTTGTGGTGTACTATTCGCTCTCTCTGGTCGTCGAAAAATCCGTCTAGGTTATTTGATTTTCGTTACATCCTTACTGATTAACAGTGTATTTTAGATTTGTCAATGACAATTTTGGCGCATTCACTTGACTTTATGCAGCTTTGTAGCAAAGAAAATATTTATTTTATGAAATTATCGAATGTCTAATAGTGTGTTAGGAACTTAATACTATTTAGCGCTTATATTTTCTTGTGGAAGAGAAAAAGTGTAGCAATTGGTCGGGATGCTTTTGTGATGGATGACGAAATTTCGCGTTTAATATGCAAGTCGTAATTTTAGTTTTGTGATGTATTTCCGGTCGGGTCTGAATTTATGGACACGGTCCTAATTCGGAACACAGTTAAGTTTCTTGGGCCTTCGAGAATAATAACCTTGGAATTATATATATATTCCAAATATATAAATTACATATTTTATTCTTGAAACATTTATTTTAATAGAAAAAATTGTGTCTATGGGAAGCTTGTTTAGATTAACAGTTTACATGAGGGTAATCCACGTGGTGGCAACTCCGAATTAATAACATAGGAAGGGATTAGAAAGGGGGGATGTGGAACGGTAGGGTTAAGTCGCTAGGGCCCCCGGGCTATGATTTAAGGATCCTACCTGGCATTCGCCTAAAAGGAATATAGGGAGCAAACCTTAGAAAATCTGCTTCAGGTAGGTCGGGCATTTGGTACTTGTAACACGCCCTTCCGATGGCGGAAGAGGGGTTTGCTGTGGGGTCGCAGCATTCCCTTCTCTGTGCCTCGACCAGTTTAGGAGACAGCTGGCCGACTGTTCCAATGGGAGCGTGAACAACTCTTACATTATGCTCAAGGTCTCAAAACAGGCAGAGTGCCTTAGTTTAATGGATAGCAATTTGCTCGTGAGACTTAGAGTGAAACTTGACAAATATTATTATCCACTATAGACCCTAGAATTGACAAATGCGCCGGTTCAATAAATTGGAGCGTGGCTGCAAAATTAAAATCCAAACTGGTTCGTTATTAGTTTTTACTCCAGATATGACAATAACTTTAATTTTTTCTCCCGAATATGACTAAACAACTGATTTAAAATCTATTTAATTATTGCGGAATCGATAGCATATTTTGTGAAGTTACTCCGAACTTATTGCTCAATATAGTGGAAAAAATGCATGAGGCTAAAACAAATTTGTTTAAATGTAAAATGAGACTTTTCTATTAGCACAGCTTTTAAAATCAAGCCAGAAATTCTTTTAATGCTGATCTACAGCGTGCTGGCTTATGAAAGTGGTACGAAAGTGATTTTTCAGCGTGGCTTTTGTATTCAGGTTTGTAATCTGTTTTAATTTGTGGTGTGAAGGGCCTGGATCGTACATGGCAGGAAGAGAAATTGCTCTGTGGTCCGTTCCGCCGTTTGTTTCATTGTAAAGTGAAGTAGGTCAAGCAAGTCTTTGTAGTGTTTTCCTCCATTACTCGTGGAGCCCACGCTCTGTCACGTAGGCTTCGTGTCGCACAAACGTTATGAAATTGAAAGTGGATCCTTCTTACACTAGGTTGCTTTGAAATGTAAACATTGTCAGTGGTGGCACAATTGGGGCGTTTGTCAAGACTGATATGGGTTAACTAGCATCCATCTGTGGAACATAAGTTTAAGCCACATCGACCTACTGCTGGGTATTTGGAATCGGAAATTCGTCTAATATACTCCACGATTGGTCCACAACCTTTTTTTTCTCAATAACTTGCGCCAGTTCGTTGGCCTGTAAAGTTCATTACGGCTCAGTTCAAATGGTTCATTCCGCTATTTACAATTTTTTCTTAGTTGTAGAAGTGCATTATAGGCAATATAATGCATATTAAATAGATTTGTATTAAACCTACATTATGATCCACCTTGCCAATATATTTGGTCTGTCAGTCACTCGTTAGTGGATAATTTTCCTGCACTAGTGTTTTTTCATATTGCGTTGTAACTGATATAACATTTTATTTAATGTAATAGTCACTTCATTTGGACCAGTTTCACTGTTTTTTGGACAGCGTATTCTTGATTAAGTTTCTGGTTTCCTTAATTAGAAACTTGTGTTTTTCCTTCTTAGTTTTATTTTTCTAAATTGTGTTTTATATCATGAGGCGTAAATGAATGGTACCATATTAGTATTCCATGTCAACTTTGTCTTAACCTAAAGTAGGCTTCTTTATATACCCTAAATACAGATATAACACGGAATAGTGTTATATATAATAAATTACTTGTTTCTGAACATATGTGCTCTATAGACAATTTTCACAACCTTAGCTGGTGGTTTCATGACGGATGTCTATTGGGGTGCCATTTTTCCCACTAGAACATTTATTGAGGCAAGAGCGACCCAACTGAAATATGTCTTCAACGTTGGAAAAAGTTAAACATTTGTATATTTTTCCTCTCGTTTTTAGATATTACGAAAACATTTGTTTGGAAGTGAATTCGTTAAAGGTGTTCCAAAACTGTCGACCTAGCTGGTACTTTGCCGAGTCTTCTTTTCATTATCTGAACGTCGGTAAAATTAAATTGCTTTTAAGTTACGCAGGTAAATAAAATCAACTCTGTTCTAAACGAAAAGGTGTAATTTATATATTGGAAACGCTTCGCGCTGTCTGGAAATGTATGAGCGCTGTGCATTGTACATCGCTGTTTTATTTTTCACACACACAGATATGTATATATATTCATCAAAGACTATTTCGATGTCAATCTTAACTCTCCGCATATATCTATATTTAAGTCCTATCAATACAATATATGAAAGTGTGGTAGTACTTTTATTTAAAGAGCGGCATTGGTCGCCAGAACAGTTTTTACATTCCGCAATGTCTTGTTCCGAGTTCCGACTCCCAGATTCGTCACTCTTGGCCGCTGGAACAAAAAATTTTTCAACCTTAGCGTATATTCTACGCCTAGGAAAAATATACTGAAAATTTGTCTGTACAACCACGAGAAGGTAATGAGAATTTTGTTACCAAGACTGTTGATTTCTCAAAGATGCGTTCCTCCTTGAAGCTGACCATGTCGCAGCTCCCAATTGCCGTGGCTTCCAATCGAAGACACGTCTGCCGTCCCCAGGAGCGGAATGGAAATTTTCGAACAATCTAAAACGGCCGATATGTGATTCGGAAAAAAAAATTCGGAGTCAAAGATATTGATACTGTTTCTATCTTATGGATGCATAATTTCAACCCATTATGGCATGGGAAAGGAGCGTGCTTAGATGTGGTGGTGGGCGTTGCAAGAAAATAACCACGAATGAAACCGAGGTTAGAGTCAAATCCGGGGTAATTAATGTCGCTGAGTTTAATTATTACATTCAACTTGCATTAAACATGCAAACACGGCAGATATTTGCTTAGAATAATTTTTTTAGGGTTACTTAGTTTGATAGTATTTATACCGCTGTTGTTTGTGTATAAATTATACCCCTTCCGCAATAGGAGAGTAGCACGCTTAGGGGTGAGGGTGGAGGGGTGTTACATAAAAATAACGCAAAAGTAACCGAAATTGGAGCAAATCGGGGCTTATGGATATATGACAACCCGGGAAAGGCGGGCACTCGGCTAGTTACAGAATAAAAACAGAACAAAGGAAACACCATCCGTTCGCCTGTAAATGAAATAAAACATGCCGTATGTTTGTTTGTTTCTAAGGTGACTACAATTTTGGATCAATAAGTAAATATGGTTGATTTGATTATTAAATTTTGAATGTCCCCTATCGTTTTGATAAAAGTCACTAATTAACCTTTGTTTTTATAAATCTTCAATTTTATTTTCTTAGGCGGTTTGCCATAAAATATTTTCTCAAAACTCGATTCCAGTATAATACATTTTTAGACAAATTAAATGTTTGAATTCACTCGCAAAATACACAGGAATCGTTTTCGCTGAATTTGTGTGGTCCTCTAAAGGAATACTCTGACTTTGCACGGTCTTCGAAAAGAGCTACTATAGTTTTTCTTACAATTATCATACGTGTTTTAAAGACACAAAATTTACATATTTAATTTTTTTAACTTTTTGACCAGATATATGTTATTCAAAATACAATGATATGGCGACTTTGTGGAGCATTGCGCAGAATTTACTTGAAATTTGGAGGAACATTTTGTAAGGTTTTAGCAAATAAATATAGTTTTATTGTCTGATATTGTATTAAAGGACTTAAAGAAATCTGAGATAATGGATTTGTTGGTTTTAGCATGCACGTAGCAGAGGTAGAGGCAACAAGTAGGAAACATGATAAACTGTTGGCAGCGGAAATGGGTTTCCGGCGACTACCAGCTAGGAGATCGCAAAGCAGATTTGCGGACAGCCACACTGAAAATATGGTTCGAATATCATATTGCATTATTATTGTATTAGCACTATCTTGGTGGACGTTGCGAGAATAACGAGCAGAAATTTTGAGAAAAACATGTCCATTGTTCCTTTCCAACTAGAAAGGCAACAACACAACTAAAGCTTCTTGGTCCACTTAGCAAAAAAAAAGAAAAAAAACCCTTCAGGTACATATTTCGAAAACTGTTGGCCTTATCTACACTTTAACGTTTTTACATTTTATTTGAATGAGTTAACGTACATTTACGTATGCGTAAAGTCAAGTGTTTTTACTTATATGATAAAGAGCGTAATTTACTTCGAGTTGCCAACCATAATTTAAGTGATTTTAATGCTATATAATTTTTCTTTGTACAACGTTCTATAAAGCAAAGCAATATTTTTGGAAGCTGCGAAGAACATATCAGGTCAACTGTGTTCTTTGGAGTTAATATTTTCTCTATCTTCTATTTTTTGCGAAGATTGAAATGTCATCCCATTAAAATATGTATTTTTTCTCTTTAATATCTCCTAGTTAAATCTGAGCTCTACCAACTCAGAGAATGCGTCCATGCCGAATTCCCATCTCTTGCTTTTCTTTTATAGTTCCGTTTTGAATTCTAGTACGTACTATTCATATCTTAATACTATCAAATTTATTTAAAATTCTACGACTTCAATCTTAGAGAAACGTATTCCTTGAATATGCTCATCGATTTTTTAACTACGTGAGCCCGCGCGCACACACAATATATATATATATATATATATATATATATATATATATATTTCGCCTGCATTTCGTTTTTGTATCTGGGGCTGGATGCTGCTTGTTGCACGACAATTTCCATTATATTGTCGGTTGATGTCATGGTCTTTTATGCTAGTATCTGTCACTACCATTACAAAATTGTTCATGTGATTAATTCCGGTTTTCCCTGTTTCATATCAATTTCTTAATATTCTCTACATTTTTTTCCCACTTTTGTACGACAGCATTTTCATTCCGAATGCTAACTAAATGTTACCGTCTAGTTTTATGGGAAACCTTAATTTGGCTGAATTTGGCCATTTTTTAATATAATGAGTCGTTGTTGTCGATGCGTTCGTTTGTTGATGTGTGTATATTTCCATTAATTGGCCCAAACGTGATCAACATGCAGATGTAAATGTACGTATATCTGTTAATATTTCATAATCACCCTTCTACACCCCTGTGTGTGTGCAGAGGAGTTGGCAACAGCGCTGGTAGACTAGTTTGTGTCAGCGACCTGTCTTCGTCCCGCCATATCGCACTGTCTCGCTAGCTTGTCTCACTTAGGTCTATGCGTACAGGTTCATCACAGAGGCCACTGCTTCCATGAACTATCGCTTCCGCAGTCACAACTCCGCCACCTGTTCAGTATTCACTCTTTCTGTGGAGTATCAATCCTACTTACACTTTATACTTTATATATTGCTTGCTGATTATTCTATTATTAATTATAATCTTATGTTGTGGAAATAAGAATTACTTTTATCTACAGTTTAAAATTACTCGAAACTTCATTATAAGCAATATTTTTAATAATAAGATAAAAAAGCAAAATACTGACAAAAGAAGTGATATAAATGCCACACAACGTTTCTGGAAACGCGTGTCGCTGTTTCTTTTTTCAGGTGCCAAAAAAAACAAAAGAGCCAAGAGCGACACACCTGATGGGAAAGGCACAAGGTTTCCAGAAACGTGTGACATTTATATCATCACTTTCTACTGTCTATATTTCGTTATTTTATCTTATTATTAATTTTCGAAACAGACGTGTTATATTTTTATTTCAACAATATTTTTAGATTCAACTCCAGGAGCGAAATAAATAAATTTTGGAGAGAAACAACCCTTGGGTGAGACTCGTAAAGTTTTTCTTGGTTATCTCAATTCACCATGGAAATTGCAATCTCTTAAATTTAAATTCCGTGGGAATGAATGGTGTCCGAGAAATAAAAAATGTTTTACAATCTTCATTTCCTGTTCAGAAACTCACTTCAATAGCATTTTCCTGCAGTTTTTTTTACACTCAGCCGTGTATAAGGTTCTACAGATTTCTGTTTAACAATACTTGATTTTAATCAGCTAATCAAGTCGAAACTAACTTCGGTCATTCAGATATTTTAATATTAACCCCAAGCTGATGGATGCTAAAGATGAATATAACTGACATTGGGTCAGACAATTTTTTTTAAAAAAAGAATCGGGATAATTTCCTGTTCGGTATTTTCCTCATTCCTGGTCTCGGGCAGGAATTTAAAAAATAAGGCTCCCATAAGCCGAGACACCTTGTCTTCCTTTGAGGGGTGTATGTTCCGGTGTCGCAGACGTTGGGCATACGGTAAGAGTTGTTCGCTGATCCTATTGGACCAGTCGACTAGCTGCCCTTCAAATGGAGTTTGTTATGCTGCGATCCCACAGCAGACCAAATTCTTGTTATCGGAAGGGCGTGGGACAAGGAACCACTGCCCGACCTACCAGATGCAGGGTATTTTCTGCATCAACTTTAGGTGAATACCGGGTAGGATTCTTAAAATTATAGGCCGAGGTCCCTAGTAAAACCTTGGCTACCTTGCTCTACCTTCCGCATCCTCCCTTTCGATCCCTTCCTATGCTATTAAAGGGGAGCAGCCATCAAAACTGTTAACCCTCATGTAACCTGTGACTAAAAAAAAGAATATTTTTCGTAGCGCCACCGAAAACTATGGAAACGACACCTGTATCGAGCATTATGAATTTTATTATTGATTACATTTCCCCCTCCTCCCATGCGATAGGAGTAGAAAGTGGATTTAAGTGCATTGGGAACGTCACTAATCTTAACGATTCAGAAAACTATTGATTCGACACTAATATTGGTTGTTTCTGAATTATTTTTACATGTTATTCCTTCACCATCCGTCACCTACAGGTGTGATTGGGGTGTCTTACTCCCACAGTGTTTTCACCACTTTGAAAGTCGTCTGTACGCCGAGTTTGTTCTACGCATTTCGGGTCTATGTTGAAATTTACACACACCCTCATTTATTTATATGTATAGAAATATAGACGGTCTGCTCATTGTACAGTTCTGCCAGCGGTAGACATAACATACAGAGATAAATAAAAATCAAGATAAAGTTCTCGGGGTCTCAATAATAACGTTTCGAGCGCCGCCATCATCATCAGGTTAACTGTGATCAATTGATCCGGGGTTGAGATCCAAGAATTTTATCTACAACAGATTCACCGGAAAAGCCGTCGTTCTCTAATAAAAATCAAGTTGAAATATGTGATTTGGAAATCTATTAGTTAGTACTAAAATTCAACATGTCATTAGAACTTAGCGCAATTTAATCTGTTCAGGATCATGGTCAATATATTAAACAATCGGGCACACGTGAAAGGTTATTTTTAATTGGAGTTTATAATTAACGTGCTTCCAGGAATCTAAGTACCAGCCGAACATTTTGTAAGTAGAAACCAAGTTAATTAAGTTTGTAAACGATAGTTAAAGGTATTCGTCAGATTTAGTTCGTCTCGTTTTGGATTTTGATTGTTATTTTCTTAATTTATAAATTATATGATTGTGTAACGTAAATACATCAGTTGTTCTTTACTTATCAAGCCCAGGTAAATGACCCTGAAAGAAGAGTTATTAAATTTCTAAAGATGGAAATTTTAAATGTATTTAACCTCAGAGAAAATGTTATAAATTTCTGTTAAGTAATAAATGGTATCGTAAAGTTTAAAGTAGTAATTATTTGTCGATCCTTCCTGTTAAAATAAAATAAATTGTTTCAGAACGAACTATCAGTTTAATAAAAGTGCAAAATAATTGTAAAATCATTAAATTTTGTATAATTAATTATTAAGCCGCTATAATTAATCATTACAATAAATACCACACAACGTTTCTGGGATCCTTGTCAAAAGCTTTTGAGTTTTGTCAACTGACGAGTGCAGTTGTGTCGCTCTAGGCTCTTCTTCGCACCTGTGGAAAAGACACAAGGATCCGAGAAACGTTGTGTGGTATTTATATTATCACTTTTTTTTGTCTGCATTGACTATCTTTCTTACTAAAACAAAGATAATATGGATCAATGCCGCTCAGTAGATATTAAAATTAGAAGAGCACAAACTAAGAAGGCATTCTTCGCCTTACTATGCTTACTATGGCTTTGAAACATAAAGGAAGTGTTTAGTCCAATAACTTAACATGTTCTCTTGATAACGCTGCGTTTAAAATATTTATTATTACAAATCAACTTTAATTTTCAACAAACACGTAAAGAATTTACCTCCCAATTTAAACCTATTAATAAATTATCAAATCACAATTTTCATTAAACATAAAATTGAACATTGAATTAATGTTGTGCAAGAAGTTGGTTGTTCCAAAAAACTGAAATTTGAAGCTTTCTAATAATTATTATAGCGAAGAACACTAGGTTTTACAATATTCCATGTTAGAAGGTCTCGCACTACTTGTAAAATGTTCAGAAATAGGTAAAAGTAGTACGGAAAGTCGATGAGTAGTGTTCATAAAAGCTATTAAAGCAGATTTATTTAGTAAATGTTAATATGAAGATATTTGTAACATATCAGAAGTGACAAGTATATAAGTGACAAATTCCGAAGTTAAATGGTTGTCTGAGAAGCTGTAATTCGGAGACGTGGCGTAACAAGTGCTTTCCATTCTGCGTTCCGGTTTCGTAGTCGCGTCTTCGGTACTAGGTCTGTCGCCTTTTAGAGAAGCACGTTAAATAAATCTGAATTGTGCAATGTGTTTGAAACCTGTGCCAAAATTATGCCTTAGGTTGACAGAACAGTTATTGTGTAATTAAGAGCCGGGAATTGACACAATTGACTTGGTGATGCTAATCGGAGAAAGCGCTGACCACAGCTGGGTAATCTGCTTATCTGGTGTTGCGTCCTATGGAGATGTCACCATACCTTCGGGTCATCAATTTCACACGCGTTTCCACACTTAAGACTGATGTAATACGTAACATAACATCGTAAAAACTTGGAGAAAGTGAGCTCAAGCCCAAACTTCGCATCACTGGTGCGACTGTGCATCTTTATAAACTCTGTAACGGAATTAACTAATGCTGAAAATTCGAGACGAATAAATGGTTCCTAGCGCTATACGTCCTCCGTTAGTTGTATAATTTGTTAATTTGGTATGTAATTCAGTTTTGTACATTAAACTATCACGACTTGAGTAAATTTCGTTTATTTTCCATTTCTACCAACCTCTTGGTGGAACATATTGCGTATATTATTAATTTAAAATGAAAATAAAGCAGTAATATATGTGAAGAATAGGAATTTGTAATTAAGCAAATTGTTTTACTAGTCTACAGTGTAATATAAAGAAAAAATATTTGTCTTAAGACGCACTACGTTCTTGTCTCTCTGTTGTCACTAATAATTCATATTGACGATAGGCGAGTGCACATACTTGGAATTACTATTCCTGTGGGAATTTATGAAGAACGGACACGTACTACCTTAAATCAACATTTGTATAAGAGAGAGCTACGTTACTCATAACGAAA
The DNA here is from genome assembly GCA_037074705.1 of Zhengitettix transpicula. Classification (NCBI taxonomy): domain Eukaryota; kingdom Metazoa; phylum Arthropoda; class Insecta; order Orthoptera; family Tetrigidae; genus Zhengitettix; species Zhengitettix transpicula. The sequence continues at coordinate 23,457,556 of CM073590.1, read as the reverse complement.
TCGCGTGAGCTGTTCCAAGGACGGTTTGCAGCCATTTCGACGGCATCTATCGACATTTGGTCATTGTCGATGAAACCTCGGTGTATATAAAAATTAGTTTTCAGTAGAGAGTAAGGTTGTTATACATGAGAATGAATTTGTTATTGTGGACGTCCTCTATTTTTTAATAAATTTTATTAATAACTATTTACGATCTGCTGAAAAGAAAAGCAATAAGTAAATATTGTGTATGCGTGTGGGTTGTATAGAAGACGCATACATTAATACGTCTTCTGTTGCAGTTTGGGTGTTGTTACTGTTTAGGTTATTTCCTTTCGTTTATTTTTATGCGCCTTGTTTTTAGCCAATCGTGGATGGTATTAAGGCTATTTTGTAGCTGCGTAGATACACAGACTGGATCATCATCTGCATATGTAGTTATTGTAGCTCTTTCACAGGTTGGTAGGTGAGCTGCATAGAGTAGATATAAGATCGGCCCCAGGACGCTGCCTTGGGACACTTCAGAATTTATAGGGTTAAGGTCGGTTAGTGCATCTTCGTACTTTACTTGTCCACTATTGGTCAGAAAATTATTCCTGTTCGATTACAGCACACCGGATCACTCGAATCGATTTGTTGCGTGATCTTAATTTGTCTCTTACTCATTACCTCATCTTTACCAACCTCCCTATTATGTATATTTGGATATCCTGCATGTATACCAGTGTCTGACTAGATGTTTTTCCATTGATGTTATGATTGAAAACAAACGCCTCTTGCGCAGAGGTATTTGTTTGAATTTGTACTGGTAGACAATCATATCAGAAGACGTACAAGTTCAAGAGGAGACTTGTAAATTTAAAATAGTTTTCATTTTTATATGGAGTTTACTAAATATCCTTTTAAAGCAGGCCGATCACTATGTTTTATAAGTTCGTATGACCAGAACATGATTTATTGCGAATCCGTATACAGCTAGTTTGTGCTATCGAGGAATGACTTTTGACAATAACATTTCCTCATGTGCTTTATCTGGCTTCATTCCTGGTAGTTAGATATACAACCCATTCGCTTACAACTATGCAAAAATTTCCTGTGGGCATTCTGATAACACTTCGTCTTACTGGTGGACTGAAAATATGGAGATATGAATGTTAGTGAACTTAATCATTAATAGAAAACGGAACCGTAGTTGCTAAAGTGTATTTAATGCTAATGATATATTATATGACTGGTGAAAAAAATCTCCGCGTTGGTATCTTTAATAAGATCTTGAATGTAGGCTTTTCGGGATCCTAACCGAGTAAGCAATTGTATTTTCGACGTTTCGATGACGTTCACTGCCATCGTCTTTTAGCAATAACTATTGCAAATACGTCGCAAGACTTTATTCAAGATCTTGAACACTTAGAGGAACGTGAGGGTACATTTGTCCTATCAGGACGCATACTAAGTTTCAGCTGAATAAGTCAGTTGTTCAGTTTCTTTGATCGAGAAATATCAAGTTATTTGCAAAATAAAAAAGGTGTGCTATTGATCTTCGTTGAAGCATTAATTACTGTATCGATTTAGAAAGCGTAAGGTACTATTTAAAAAGCTACTATAAATTATTTATAAACCTATCACACCATCCCCTTCCTCCAAAAATGAATAGTTTTACATCGTATCTCGACACTTCTCCGTAGAAGTCGTCAATTGCAAAATTTAGGACACAGATTATATAAACTTAAGACGACTAGGTTTGATCTAAAGATTAGTTTTAATTTATCTATAATAATTCTAAATATTTCTGGAAAACTGTGTATGGATAAGAAACTACTTGTGGCATTACGAAGAGGCAACACGATGCGGCTCTTTATTTTTGGTGTCTTACTGGAGAATAGTGTTCTGTCGAAACAGAACGTCCCTAGGATGTTCGACGGTTGTATCTCCATTCTCAAGCAGGTGGCTCGTTTCCTGTGATAAAAGCGATGGCGCAATGCGGGCTTGCAAATGTCACCTACGTTTATGCTTATTTTGGTTTATTATGCCATCGTGTGCGTAGATCGTTTCAGGGTTGCGTAAAGGCCCCTCCCGCTTCTGTGGACTATTTTCTCATTCTGACGCGGTCTTTCTTGGAAATTCCCTCATAATTGTTGGTGGTACTGCTGGTTTTGTTTTAGAGGTAATACGATTTCGTAATCTTTCTGACGGTATATTGCCTCTATGATTTGACTGCCTTGTATAGCCGTCTTATAATCAAACACTAGTTCTCATCCTAGTTTTAGATTTATTTATTGAGTCCATTAGTCTTCTACTGAGGAAATAGGTCCAGTAAAAATACCAATATATATATATATATATATATATATATATATATATATACATACATAAATTTATGAGTTCCCTAACAAATAAAAGCATAATGAGAACGATACAAAAATACTACGAATTTCACGTTTCAGAAAATACAAAAAATGCTTAGATGAGAAATTATATAAAATATATGGAATGAAAACTTTAAGTAAAATAAAAATGTATTCATTATCAACTAAACTTCACAAATATGACTACAGTTCGATCACTTTTATGTGAATCCGGAAGCATTGGACCGATCACAGATCATCTCAGTGGATATATAGCAATATTATGTAACACTAGTCAGCACAAGGACAAGTAGTGAGGCGATAAAATTTCTAGTATATACACAACAGTGATTCAATTCTATTGCAAGATTGATAAACTCTAGAACAGAGTAATAAGAACCTTCCAGCAAGAGGTTTACAGATTAAAATTGTTCAAATATTTTGTATCTTCTGGTAGACAGTTATGTAAAATGTCATTCTGGAACAATGTATACTTTCATAAACATGAAGACAATATTTATGTTATCTATGCACTAATCGGCGTCTGCTTCCTTGTTCATGATATGTTGTGCGAGCATAATTGGCTTTTAAGTTTCTAACGAATGTTTCTATAAACGTAATTTTTTCTTGTTTTCTTTCTAATGGCTGTGAAGTATATTGCTATGCTTTAGATGATAAATTAAGATAGAAAAAGTTGAACATTATTATTAATTGAAATAACTCTGATTTCTTCAATATGGACGTCATGGAAAGAGTTAGCCCTTACTTTTCAGTCCCGTAAGGCAGAACACTCCTTCCGAAGTGGGCGAGCGGCACTCCTCATCATTAGTAACCGGTTACTGTTATATTTAGCAATTTTTTTTATCTATTTACACTTATAAAAAACGTTTGATATTCCTTCACGACTGTCCATTCGGTGGATTGCTGCTCCATCTAGTCAATCTTGTGATGTATTCTGTAAAGTTCCAAGAATTTAGTGTGAGATCTCTCACTGTCGCTCTGCCTCTGGCCCACTCCCGCGAAATGATCTCTTATTTGACAACATTTATGAACACGGTTTTGTCTCAGTATCGGTCGAATAGTATTTTACTGTATCAACAGTTCGGTTCAATCATCATCCCTAATACTTCTCTCCTCAGCAGGGCCAAAATGCAACTCTAAATAATTGTTTAAGTAGTTACACAACTGAAAACGAACGAAAACTTTATTAACACACTATTCAACAAACTTCAATACAGCATTGGACATTTTCTGCTTACCTCACAAGGTTTGAGATGTATGGTATTGTGAAACTACACAAATCGCAGGAACTTTCCCGATTGCTGAAACTAAGTCATCAAGTCAGTTGCTACAAATAGAGTCCCTCATAACCTACAGTAGTTTGAATTGTTTTGTTTTAAAGATATTTTCATTGCTCACCCTAACTCCAAAACATTTGCCAAACATAGTGTATTACTTTATACAACATAATTAGGCTAATATTTACAGAATAATGTTGTAAGAAAAAGGAAAAATGAGAACGAAATGTTTTATTTTTCTGTTTTTGTTAATAAATTAATTCTGACATACTGAAGGGGGGGAGGAGGGGGGAAGCGAACACTGAAATCTCGTCATCCAACTCATTTGCACCTACGTTTCTTTTATTATGCAATAATAACGACATTTATTTTTGTGCATGATTTTTTTAACTAATTTTTAATATGTATTTTTGTGAATACAATACGAAAAAATAACCAAAAAATTATCAAATATGGCTCAGGGTATTGTACATATTCAACATAAATATAATTAGGTCTGATTTATCAATACCTAATTATCAATCATATTAATTGGATAAGTATTATTTTGGTATTATCCTGAGAATGACACTTAAATTTTTTTGCTTGAAAATAAAAACATAAGAAAACAAATAAAATAAATGTTTTGAATTTGGCCGACGGGTACAAACATCTGGCCTGAGGGGTTGACTCACAGAAAGCTAGGACAGGCATGATTTAACCTGTCCACGTATGTCAAAAATTTCATATTTCCTTAAGTGAATGTTGTTTCATATCTGAATCACAAATAGCATTTTTAGAAACCAACAGACGCCTCTGGGGTGACACTAAAAGTTATGTTGCATATATGCTACACTATGCACTAAAGGGTCGAAATAAGGAATCCAAATGATAAGAAAACTAATGTGAGCACTTCATTATTGGTTTTTGTCCAATTTCCAGTTCATTTGCAAATAATTTCCAAATTCAAATTAAAAAAAGCTTTGAGTGCTACGCGGATTGACGCAATCAAACAATTACGGTATCACACAGAAAAAAAATTGATGCTTTGTTGGAAATATCTGAAAATAAACCTGAATGTGAATGTGCCTCAATTCACAATGCGCATTCGCTCCGTTTAAAGGTTCAAAATTATAAGTTTTATTAATTTTTTTTAAACTCTGTTGTAGTGTGGTTAGAAATTTAAAACAATTAATTATTTAAGTATAATGAAACCGAATCACAAAATGAATACTCAAGTTTGCATACATTTGCTATATAATTTGATAGATAAGTTCACAAATTATCGCACGGATGAAAACTTTGTAATGATTTACAAGAAGCTCCTGTAATGTCTCACAAATTAATGCTGAAGCAGACTTACCTTTGTTCCAAGACGAAAACTGGCATAGTTTCAGTATCAACAACGTAATGAAGATACACCCTACTTAAGTACAAAGTTTTAAAAAAAAAACATATTCCTAGATCAGACTTAGACTCCTCAAAAAAATTTTAACTTAAAATTTTTAGTGACGTAATTTGCTTTTTCAGTAGAACCTTATTTATTTACCCCATAGAAGAATTGCTGAAACATTGTAAAGATTAATAGCATTAAGAATATTTATTACTCTCCAGTTACAGTTGCAACTGAAGAAATATCGTTTTCTAAGATCAAAATAATAAAGAATCATTTAACAGCAAAGGCTGAGTAATTTATCCTTTACTTCGATAGAATCTGAAATAATATTATGGATACTAAAGCAGATTTCGCAAATATAAAAGCAGGAAAAGTTCAATCTGTGTAGGTACATCTAATTCTTATTTTGAACAAAATAATAAATAGTAAAAATACACAAATTGAAATTTTCTTGGTTTTAACAAAATGGTAGATAGAAGAATTGCAGGAAATCTTATTTCGCTTTGACATATTATTCCTTCCATGGGTTCTGGCTTGGCTCTTTCTATCTTAATTCCCTGTGGATAATGGAAAAGACAGTCGAATCAAAACAAACTATCCTCGAAAGTCCCAAAACAGTCAATTAAAGAGAAATGAGTCCATAGTAATGGTATTACCATGAAACAACTCAATTTGAAACCAATAACAAGTCCTCCTTGTCCTTGAACATTTGTTATTGGTTTTAATTGAGTTGTTGAACGGTTGTACCAGGTCCAGATTTCACATAGAATTATATCTATAGGTATTACCGTATTTAAAGAAATACCAAGCATTAAACAGGTCAAATTTAATATTCAAATAAAAAACTAACAAAACTTTTGTTCATCCATTCTTATTGAATTGAAAAATTGACAGAATTAGTTTTATATTAAAATAAACCTTATCTAAATAAAAATTATGGCACATGCCAGAAATTGTAACTTTATTTATTGGGTAAATAACTGTAGGATATTGTAATTTATGGTTATTTTATTACTCATTCCACACCCTTGAAGCCCAAATTTTCGATATGTTCTGGGGAATGTGACTTATCACTAATAGTAATCCAAGAAGACTGTTCGAGAAATTGACTACTATTCCACTGGAGTTTTTACTAAGTTAAAGACCTGTAAATTGATGGTGTAATTTTGAATAAATGATTTTCATGAATGTTTACTTCAGTATGAATAAACATTGGAAATGATTTTTAGTTTTCTTTAATTAATTTGTGCAAAACGGGAGGTATTTTTTTGACCAACGTGTGTAATGAAGCGTAGATACGGTCTATTAATAATTTACAATACAGCGTGTATATTAAAGGTTCTGTTCGTCGTTTTATCACTACTGTACATTTCATTGCGCATATAAAGCGTGCAGGAAAGGTGAACTCTCCTCTTTGCATTATTTATCTTTATTGGCCATAAATCTGGCCTTTAGCTGAGTGTTCCAAAAAGCTGCCGCAGAATGGCCTAACCTGTTTAACACAGAATGTTGCTGAATTTCGGTTTTCTGTATCGTACAACTCAATTAAATTATTATCCGATCCTCTAAAATACGTTTCGGCACGATATCTGGAACGTCGACGTTCATTGTAAGCTGCATTCGGTATGTTTGTTTCAACCGAAGTATTCGTGTTCTTCAGATTTCCACTTTTCTGCTTTATTAATACATTAAGATTTATAATACTCTATAATTTTATTTAGTTTCATTTTATCATTTTGTAATATTTACAAGTGTCAATAGGTTAGTCGTGTTGAAGACTTGATTTCCAAGCGTTCGAGTACTTTTCAGAATTCAGTGTTGTAAGAGAAAGTCCGTATATAAACTAATTTATATAGTACATATTTATATATTATACATAGGAGCTGTTAACAATGCAGTAGTGTACATCTTTTATCTTCTACCCTAATAAATAAAATAGAGTGTTTTTATATGTGTGTTACTTGCGATCAGGAAACAAACATTGTATGGGTAAGACACGTTTACTACCTCCAGGAGCGTGGGTGAACGAGGTGAAAATTTTCAAACATGCTCAAACGGCCTATATTTGCGTCGGATAAATTATTTTCGGCTTTCTACCAATGTTTTCTATGTATAACTTCAACCCCTTTCCACATTGGAAGGGAGCACCATTAGGTTGGAGGGTCGTTACAAGAAAATAACGCGAATACAGCCGAGATTGGAGCCATCTGGGATTAGAGTTTAATTATGATATTCAACTTGGGTTTACTCTCCAGGGGCTGGGATTAACGAGGGCGAAAATTTTAAAACATGTTTAACGGCCGATAGAGTCGAATAAATATTTTTCAATGATATTATTTCTACCATGTTATTTGAGTATAATTTCAAAATCTTTCGGTATATGAGGGGAGCACTCTTAGGGGTGGGGTGGTGGGATGTTACAAGAAAATATCGCGAAAACTACAGAGATTGGAATAAAATCCAGAGTTATGGATGTCGCTGAGCATAATTATGATATTCGACTTGCCGTTTCACGCCCAGGGGCGAGGTTGGAAATGTTAAAACGGCCAATATATTCGGCGAAATAAACTTTTTCGGGGTAGCGTTTTTCCAGATAGTTTTGTGTATAATTGTGTATAATTTTAACACCTTTCGGCGAGAGGAGCATCTTTACGGATGGGGGTGGAGGAGCGTTACATAAAAATAACGGTAAAACGACCGAGATTGGAGTTATGGATATCGCTGAGTCTAATCTTGACAACCCGTGCAACGCCTATCAGGAAAATAAAATAATGGGAAAGTCTTGTTTCCCTGTACCCAAAAGAGATATTTAATTACGTGGAATGTGGCATGCAGTGTTAAACGAAATAGTAGAATATGAGAGAACAAACTGGAGAACTACATAAATCAGTAGTTTTGCAACCCCCCCCCCCCAACACCCGCATCTTCGATAACATGCAAACTGAAATATATGTATAGTTATTGATTCTCACAACGCCGTTTCGGTCATCGCACTGAGTATTCGAAGAGCCCATAACTTTGTAGTGAATTGTATTTTCAAACGGAGAAATTACTGCAAAGTGGTAAATTTCGAAAAGGCTCCGTATCCTAATATTTTTACTTCAGTTCGAAGATTTTAGTGAATTATATTAGGTAAGCTGTTAGTCATTGTGACTCGTTTCGATGTTGTTTCAATACATAGCGTTTCTATGCTATCTTCTAAGATCCGGAAGAATTACGTAGTTCTTGATTTCTGTTCGCGTTGAAGATAATTTATTGAATAATTTTGTAATTTTCTGGTAGAAGTTGGTAGGTACAAGGGGCATATACTCTCTGATAACATGACAAACAGCTCTCTACTCCGACGATACAAGGTTCACCACTATACCAATATACCAAACGTAGAACGTTGAATTAAACACTCAAAATTGTGAGAAAGGCAGACTGTTTTTACCAGAGAGATGATGAATTACGAGTATAATATTCTGGGGAAGGAATGTTGAAAAAGTTATATCACGTGTAACCCAAGATGAGACGCTGATGTGCGGGTCCCACATACGAGTAACTGGTATCAACCCTCCTGTACTCAGTGTTCATCGACACGTAAGCGTTACGCTTATGCCACGTTGCACATACAAGCTTTGACAATTAAGTATTCAGAATGCTTCTAGATAATTTATTTACATTTCGACAGATGATTTCCTCAATCAACTTTATAGTAACTTCCTTGGAATCAGGGAACTGTTCATTAGTGATATTCCTCAAGATCCGCGTTGTAATACTTTGACCTATTTTATTGATAGTGCCCTCAGCGATTTGATTGTAAGGAAGAACATACTACTTTGAGATTGAACAGGTCTTGTGAAATGGACAAACCAATTATTGGCGATACTTGCACGAACTAGAATTCGCAGTCTCAGAAAATTCCTATAATTGCCTGGCAATTTGAGTGTTTGTCGCTAAAAGGAGGAGAAATATTAGTCTCATCACTTTGTTTTTGCGTTCATTTAATGATTGTCTTCAACGCTTAACCTCTAACGGAGATGTTCGTATTTTTACTGCTTTCTAGGCACTTTCTTGATACATTAGGATAGTTACGATACCGATTTGTCCAAATTGTAATCCACGTTTCTGTGTTTTGGTCTTGGAGGCGGGGAGGTCCTATTAGCATTTCATTACTGTTTTGAGATACTAGGGTCAACTGAAATGCCCGGCATTGGATTTACGCCAAAATTCCTTCCCCTTACACGTTTAGAAAATTTACCGCAATGAAACCATGTTACATATCTATTTATTACTAAATATTCAAACGAGGGTCTCAAAATGTCGAATTATAAAGTACCTAAACCAAAACATGTTCATTTGTGGCAGAAATATCTACGGATTTAATAAATTTATGGAAATTAATTGAGCCAAATAGACTCGTGACAAATTGAGTACTGTGCTAACTATATCAATTGAACGGTTTTGTGAAAATACTGTGTTACAGAAGTTGTTCGTATTTTTGGGAGAAGAAACCCTGACATAAGCAAATGTTATAAAATCCATAAAGAGGTTGGGTTTCGGCAGTCAAATTCTCGACTTAATGTAGGAAAATTAATCTGACTTTCGTGTTAAAAATGGTCTATTCTTCCATAATTTATATCATATTTCCGTATTTCTCATTCTTCTGTTGTATACTTGTATAATTATCTCATTTGTAATGTAATCAACGTTATCAAATAATTGAAATATAACGTTCAGTTGCTTTAATATGCATAACTTCTGCAGTTACGATATTTTCGAACTTCATTGTGAGTGTTCACTTATTTAGGCCGTGATAATGATGAACTTAAGTGGCTTTAATAAACGAAGAAGACAAAGGCGAACTGTTATTCGAAAGTGTATGGCAGTGATGCAATATTACGACTGGTGTTGAGCTCCATATGAAGAAATCAAGAAGGAAATAAAATGTAGAAATCAAACTACCGAAAGTAAATATCTGTACACAGATCTTATATCTAATCGCCAATCTATGGCAATTAAATATTTGAAATCTGTATCATGGGAGAAATTTTGCTTTTGGGGGGGAAATATATGTATTATCTCAGGCAGTGTTTGTGTGTGGGGGGGGGGGGGGAGGATCATCTGCGTTGTGTAGCTAAGAAAAATTACATATAAACAGAATCTAGTTTCCAACGGTAAATTGCGTTTTCCCGGTAAATATTCGTGTTTATGTATTTATTATCTGCAAGTGGACAAATGGCCCGATGTTATATATATAAACTTGACAGGCTATACGAAGAATGATATAATCAATTTACCATAATATGTCTATGTCTGAAAAGAAAAACTTGGAATTTATTAAAATCATTTATCTGCTTTTATTAGTCATTTAATTTTTCGAGGAAAATCATGTTCACTTTCTACTCACTCTCAAATTTAACAGAAATTTATTTTCTTGGAGAGGATTCCCCCAAACACTATTACAGTAAATTGGCTGAATGGAACCAAGGCGGTGTAAAAGTATTCCGTAAAATAAATTAATTTGTTATGTATAAGTATAATCAAGATTAAAGGGGTGGACAAATTTTGCCTGGGACATTTTAAAATTATGGAGCATTTAAATTTTTTCACACGTACCAGAAGCTAGCGACACCAATTGAAGATCCCAGAAATCAATCTGACATTGTATTAATAGCCCCATTTGTTTTAGGCGTTTTATTGACTCTCGAAATAGCTGATGTTAAGGAAAACATATTCTATCTTAAGGAAACTGCAACTGAAATTAATTCTAAACGAGGCATTTGATCAACAAGCAAGAACATACGATTACCATGCATGGTATTTGTGTTGTCTTGTAATTCTGCCTAAAATGAAGAACATCGATGACTGACTGACTCGCATATTCTTCAGTAATTGAAACAGATTTCCTGACGGGGGTGGGGTTAACCGATGTCTGCCGTTCCGCATACCTCGTATTATTATCGATATGGCCCTTTGCGATTTTTCTTTTTGATAAGATAATTTTGACATCACTACTGGCAGTTCGCGAGGGTGTTTCTGGTAGCTCGTGAAAGTTTATTAAGACAAAAGAGAGAATCTGTTAAGTTATATTTATTATTATGTTTTATGTCAGTATCAAGGCGTTTATTATAACACTTGACGACAATGAGAGACTCGTATTACTACTTTGAATTATTATGGATAGCGTAAAACTAAATATTAAAAACTATTAAAAAAATTATTTTTATATTTTAAATAATATTTATCAGAGTCAACGCTTAGCCTCTGATTGAAACCCCTACAGGTGTGCAGTTACAATTCAATTATAATTTAAGAAAATTTATATTAACAAATTTCTAACGTGCGGTTTCCCCACATGTTGCGGCCTAAATGACTGTGTCAAATGACAGGAGTCAATTTTTTTCACTATCCTCTTCCTGTATTGATTAACTTATTTAAGGATAGAAGAGATACCCTTATCCTGAGCTTGAAGATCGTGATGGCTCCAGAACATAACCCGATAGCTGAATGTACTGAATTGCAAATTGCAGGGCAAGGAAACGGAGATAGTCTAAATTCATTTTCAGCAAAATTGGAACTGTGGGAGAAAAACTTTAGAAAGGGAAACATTTACCTGTCATGATGAACCATCTTGAAAATCATTCACAACCCTTTTCGACCAGAAAACTGCTAGAAATTACGTCTGATTTAAGAGAGCAATTTCATCTCTGGTTTCAGGATTACAAAAAAAAATCAACTTATCGCACAATTTACTGCATCACTTTTATTACGAGTGAATGTAGAAATAATTTCTGTGACTGAACATTTTAACTAAGACGAGTTCTATTAATAGATATTCAAAATTATTTGCCTCTAAAATCAATTCCAACGGACAAAATCTGGTCACTCCTAGCAAAAGAGAAATATCCAACGTCGCTCCATGTGATTCTGAGAGTGAAGACTTTGTTGAGCTCAACCTACCTGAGCGAGTCTGATTTTTTAAACATGAAATTCTTAAAAATACAAATACAGAAAAAGAATGACTGACAAACCATCTCGCCAATTGCATACGAATGACATTGAACAAATCTGACCAGACAGTTAAACTCGTTGCAGAGAAACAAGTGATGCTTCCAATTGATTTTCTTCTCAATTCTGTTGTGAATTTAATTTGTTAATTTATATAATTTAAAGTATTAAGTAAGGTGCAAAAGTTAAAAGTTTATAAAATGCTTACAAATAAATTTAATTTTAGAAGGGGTGCGGGGGGGGGGGGGCTTTTAAGTGCAAAAGTTGACAAGTTTGGCGACAAGTAAATGCTGCGACAAAAGTATTTAATGTCTCCACTAAAAAATAAACCTGTGGTGTTCACAGTAGGACCCGTTTGCTGTCGGTAAAGTTATGCCTTGCTGGTGTATTGTCGGTTTTTTCCGCTGAAAGCTGTGAAATGTTGAGTGTCGCGTAAACCGGCGAACGAAGGGCAATTGCCTTTGTTCGGTGCGATACCGGTGCGGTGAGTGCGCATGCGCAGTCGGACGGTGCGCGGCGCAACAGGTGGGGCCCCGTAGTCGCAGCAGCAGCAGTCGCAGTTACAGTCGCGAAGGCGCCGCAGCGGCGGGGAGATGTGACCGTGTTAATGTCGCCGTGCAACCGCGAGCGGGTGGTGCTCCTCGTGGACAGGTCCGCCGCCCCACCGGCCCCAGGATCCGGCCACGGCCCCGGCGCCGCCCGCAGGTTACTGCGCTGGTTCGCCAAACTACGACGCCCCGATATGGGAAAGCAAGGTGCGGTCAAATTGCCAAAAGGATGTTTTGGTTTTGCAGTTTACTTGCGAAGTGTGTGTTGAACGTGTTAAGTTTTCATCATTCTGGAATATTATCATTATATGCTTGTACACAAATGTTTTCTGTGGAGTAATGACATGTTCTCGTTCATGAGTTAATCGGTTTATATCGCCAAACTTTCTGCAGCCATCGTCACTTTAATTTATACTCTGTATTGCGTTTATGCTCAACTGCACCTTCTATATGTAAATTGTTTTGTAAATTCTGTTTTGTCGTCAGTTTATTTAATCAGTATCCACATACTTCACCAGTCTCAAGTTTTTTCAGCTTGCTAGGTTTTATTTCCATATAATCCTGTGCTTGAGTAATTTTATAACCCTTAGTTTCCTTCCTACGAATACCCCTTAACTTTCGATATACTTGAAAATCTTCCCTTCCTAATAACACTTCAACTTCTTTAATCCAGACACAGCTATTCAATATAAAATATAATCAAATTGTTTGATATGTATACTTTTTCTGCGAAGATATATAATTTTTACTGAACTCATTTTCTAACTGAAGTAGTCTTGCAGTAGTTCGTTCATTCGATTTAAAAGCTTTTCCAATTTGGAATCGTCTGATGAGAAAATATATGCAAGTTATAACATCGTTTATTGATTCCAGTTGCGAATATCTTGAATTTTCGTAACTAATTCCCCAACATCTTTTTCAGACGAGGTGATAAATTATATTCCTGACGTTGGAGTTTTAAATTTTCCTTAGTTTTCTCCTTTTATTACTGGGTGAATTTTTTATATGCTTAGTTTTGTTATAATTTATTGGCAAACATAGTATTTTTTTTCACTGGTAATACATTTTATGGTTTCAAACATGGATTAGTTTGCATCTTGTTAATCCAATTCTGGATACAGTACTTATTATATTATTGTTAGCAGCATCAATTGTATATTCCGGGTGAAGATCTAACAGTAAAGTCATTTTTCCTTCTTGTATGAATATAATATATTAATCCGAGCAAGATAGTAAGCAATTGGTTTCCTATAAACATTCCGAATTGCAATATTCGCGACAAATATTCTGTGCAGTGTTTGAGTCTGAAGCCCCCTATCTAGATGTGTTGATAGCAGTGTTGTTCCTGGAAGTGAATTGATTCCGCCTACGTCTGTGTTTGCTTATCTCCGCGTGCTTTATCAGCCACGACTGCCTTAGTCACAGAATAGCCTTCAACCCTTTTCTGTACATTAAATCCTAATTGAATCAACTGTTTATAATCTGTAATCCAAGGTTATCTTGCATACTTGTCACGTTTAATTTTTTCAAAACTGTACTGCTGCTTCCATTATTCTTCCTAACATGGAAATTATAGCTACCGTTTCCATGGGAGTAATTTCACCCGGAAATTAACTATTTTTAAATGGGACTATTTGTCTCTTATTCAGACTATTTACTCTTATTCTGTCTATTAATTTAATTTATCTTGAGATTTGTTATTAATAATGTTTTAATAATCAATTTGAATATAATTCGGAATGTCCCATCTAACTTGGGGGTCCATTGAAGTTTAGGGCAACGTAATTTCAGTTCTCGATTAGTTTGTGGGTAAACTGTCGTGTACTTATCAGTAAAACAAACTTTAATATTTATCAGTTAGTAGTAGGAAAATATCGATATGTATTAGTGATATCATTTTGTGAGTAATGTATGTAGCAACTTGTTACTCATTTGTTTAAACGTTTGGTTTGAACTAACAAATAAGTGATGTAAATTTCACATACTTGGTTAGAAAACCATAGTCGTGATACTGTGTTAGGAGTCAAAAAAAGTTTAACATCTGTCCTGCGTTTACTTCGATTTAGTTCTTCTATTTAGTTGTTGACCTGTCTCATCTCCATGTTTAGAATCTTTATTTTTGTTGTTATGGATTTTGATAACGAAAGATTGCAGGGTGTAAGAATGGTAGAAAATCAATAGAGGGAAAATGCCAACAGTTTTTGTAGTGTAAAGTCTATGATATGTCAAAGTTGAGAACACTATGAGAAGTTAGGTTTCTGAAGAGTGATGTTCTTTCGGAGTACATTTAATATTGAAATACATCCAATTAGAAAGCAGTTATTAAGCGTGTTATTTTTTGTTCTTATGTGTGCATCAGCTGGTTCATTGTCTCGAAACTGTTTTGACATTCTATTGTTTAGGTGCTGAAATAAAAAAAATGGAGAGAATTGAAGAACGATTGGTAATTAAATGAACTCTAAGGCGTAGGAGAATATGGCCATGAATCCGAATTGTTACTAGTCTTGACCTGGGTTCAGCCTGAGAACAACTACTACTACCTTCTCTTCACGTTTTCTGATTTAGTTTAACCAACCTGATTGTGTAAAATCCATTCGAAACTCTAACAAACTTTCCATAAAGATGCCAGTGTGAAAACTTTGTGTTTTGGTGCTTGTATGTAAGATGCTAACTATGCATGGCAAATGTCTTAGATGGACCTACTCGAGGCGGAAGAATATCTCGATTCTCTGCAATTAATTGGGGTGAAACGTTGTTTCATTACTATTACTTTTCTTTCTTTCGATGCTATTGCTATCAATTTCTTCCGCTACGTAGTTGTACACCAACTTCCGCACTCGTTTATCGCAGACAATGGCACGCTAAAAAAATAGTCCGTTTAACATAAAATTGATAGTTCAGCGTTGTTTATAAATTCCAACCGAACTAAATTCTGTATAGGCCTTGTCCGCGATACTGAGAGGTTATATTTTATTCTGAAATTATTGCACAACAGGGCCTTACACAACAGACGCAGTTGTTCCGACTTCGCCAGAGTAGCTGAATCGTTACTCGGATTAAATCAAGTTATCTGATGTTCCCAAATATTTATTCGGTTTTTTTACAGCACTGTACATCCTTTTTAGGCAAAATGATTAATCATCTAATATAGTTGTATGTAGCTACGAGAACAATGCAGACAGTTGCAGGATTTCGGGATTTCGTGTCCGACGCCTGAGTATTGCGGTTTACTGCACGGAAAGCCGAGATCGGGACGCAGATAACTAACTGTGCACGCAACCGCTGACGAAAGCACCATGTACAGATTTTAAAATGCGGACTTGTATTTCTTTCCTACACCTACTGGCTAAGTTTATTAAAAAAATACACAGTTTAAAAGTCTGGAAAATGTTTTAAGTTGAACTTCCTCGAGTACTATGAAAACATTTCCACTTAATTTATAATTACTTTATGTTGAACATGTACTCTGTTATAGTTTATAAATAGGAAACTAAGGAAGTCCATTAAATGAAGCAATAATTTGTTATACCTTTTATAGCGAACTTTATACGTCGTAAGCGGAGGATGATTGAGAAATCTTCGAACTGTTTAAAAGCTTAATTTATTTGGAGGTTTTTATTTCGTCTGGTATAAAAAAATTTGGTAAGCTGTATGCACAGAAGCTGAATGGTTTTTGCGTGGCATTGACATGGTTATACAGCGTTGTTGCCGGTATTAAACTGTAGACAAATACGTGGAGTAAAACTTTACAATTATACTTTCATTATTTGTGCAAACAGTAAGTCAGACTATTTCTAATCGTTTGTCTACGATTCTTAAACTTTTCTCTGCGTTATTGGTGTAATACCGACGAAGTCTCTGAACAACTAATTCATGAAATGTTCTTAGAAATAATCCACTTCATCCCGAGTATAGGGTCAATAACAGTATTTGGTTTGGTAATGCAGTCACAAACCTAACTCTTCTCTTAATAAGGATATTTTCTGTTAGCAACACCTATTAACACAAATTAAGTCTTAAACCGCATGACGGTTTGACTTAATTTATGTAATACCGTTTTGGCCTAGCGAGTTTATTTCAATTCCTTAGTGACCTTATCGACCTTATGGAACAGGCAGACAATGAACAGAATAATGGCTTCCGTCCACACAAGTTTGACCCGCACTGAAAAGTTGTTAGGTCAGCCTTAACCTATAACATGAATATGTATTAGTGAGTTATCTTCACTTACAAGGTTATTTGGTACGACCTAGGATCGTATGGTATAACAACGTTCCTGTCTTCCAAAACAAATATAAATTACCGAAGCCACACTTTTGTATAATTTTTTACTTCAACAAGCCCAGCAGCGTAGTACTCTTATCTTGAGTAAAGTGCACATTGAGAATAACTTTGACATTAGTGAGGAATGTTTTTTTAGTGTCGTGTAAGGTGACGTTTTCGTCATATGAACCATACAATATATGAGTTTGAATCTTATGGGTTGACACAAGTTTTCAGATTTCAGTAATTTCTTTCTTCGCACTGATGCCGTAGTGAATTGAATAAGCCTTAGCTACATTAGCTAAATAGTGAATTGTTTGGCGGTATTACTTTGCGTCTTGAATGTTACGAGAGTTGATGGTGCGGAAATGAGAAATGGCGGTTGTTGGTCCATACTGGGTTCCCTTTGGAAAGCCGCATCCTAAAAGTTTCGCGGTTGCATTGTGCAACGCGTCCGGAGAAACCGTTCGAGGCGCTAAAAATTCAAGTAACAGGAAGAACGCGAAAACTATTACAATACGCTGGTTTTCTCGCTCTTCCTATTTTAACATTTGTGTTCGTGCACTCCGTGAATTTAGTCTCACCAGTTCGTGCTGCCATTTGCAGCGATAATCATTTAATTTATTTACACAAAATTTGACTATTCTGAAACCGCTGTCGCAGCCTTAAATTTATTGCTATAAGGTCACTAATTCAGAATATGCTTTGTATATGAGCATATTATTCGAGAATCTCACATATACATTTTTGCCTCTTTTGTAACTAATTTCTTTTTTGTACCTCCCGCCATCATATTTGGCCTGCTAAATGAAACTCCTCATTTCTATATCACTTAACTTTCAACGGCATAGTCACCCCCCCCCCCTCACTTTTTCATTGCGGTATTATACATACATCTTTAGGACGCGTTTTGTACACTCCAGCCATTAAGAGAGAGATGATAGGTATGCTTCATGCAATTTTTTTGCATATTTTTGTTTTAACAGATTATTTTCTAGCATATTCTAATATGAAGATAATCTGAACTCTGAAGGAAACAACATAAAAATTGACGTAAATTAATATAAATGTTGACTACTCTCAAACTTTAAAACTAGGATATCTTTGCGAAATTACAAAAAATCTTGTGTACCAAAATTTTCGTTGCTTTTTAGTGGGTGGCCCATTTTGAATATTCCGACAGTACAAGGAAATCCACTTTCCTTTGCTTACGGAGAGTCTCCAATGGATTTGTTTCGTCGCTGTGGCGTATAAAGACACCTAAGCCTCCCCTTCCCCTAGGTATAACCGTCGGAGTGTCGCGGACTAAACCAGTTTACCAAACAATCGTCTTGTCAGGTTGCGTTTGAATGGCTTTGGATCCTGCAATATTGTTGCTGTCATATATGGTTGAGCATGTCAGCGCAGGGGCTTACACATTTTCACTTCACAGTATCAAGAATTGTGTTGTTCAAATAATGTTCTGATTTAACTATTTAAAATTTATAACATTTGCAACGTTCGTGCTTTTTGTTGGCGGTACTATAACGTAGACAATGTACTGTATTTTCAAACTTGGCTCAGTATAACCCATGGAATCTGATATAAAGTTTGTTTACTTTTTCTGCGAAGAGTTTAATGATTATTTCGAGACAATCATCTCACGGCCGATATAATAGGTATCAATAAAAAGTATGAAACGGGAAAATTAATGAAAAAACTTTTCTGACTGAAAAGTTTTACGATTTATGGCCTTTTATAGAGAAATTCAAGGCAATAGAACGAATCCAAACACTCGTACAAACAGTCTATTATAAGACGGCAGTCATTCTCAGATTTCAAATGCGAGTGTGGAGGAAGATATTTTGTTATATAAATTACTGTAGGAGTTGTGGTTTGAATGGTACAAATGGTTATATTACTTCTACCCCACTCCAGTTTAAATTTTATAGCATAATCATTTACGAGCTTAGTCATTCAGGTTTCTTTAAATTTAATTTATTTTATATAAAATCAACTCAAGCATCTAACAGAGTGAAAAATTGTATTCCCGATGTTTCTATGACGTTTACTGTCATCGTCTTCTAGCAAACTTTGTTAGTAGCCCGAGAAGCATGAAGACGATGATGGTGAACGTCATCGAAACGTCACGCATAAATTTTTCTCGGGCTACTAACAAAGTTTGCTAGAAGACGATGACAGTGAACGTCATCGAAACGTCGCGCATTCAATTTTTCACTCTGTTAGGAGCCCGAGAAGATTTTATTCATTCTTTATACCGAAATAGACTGCATTCTTTATTAATTTATTTTTTTCGAATATGTCGTCACTTATTAGTTATTATTGTTTACCGCAGTTGAATGTGTTTGAATATTTTGTTTTTGGAATTAATTGTAGATCGAAAGATGAAGTTATGGAATGCTTTGTTTACTGATTATTTTAATTTTCTATTTATCGCCAATCTGGTAATTTTTCATTATTCGTGATGTATAGAAAGTTAACCGATGTATAAAAATAACATGGCATAAGTTTAGATTCTATTTAAAATAGTTCGCAATGGCAGCGAAAGAAGTTTCTGGACTTTAATGAAAGGAGTGCTGAATTATATGAAAACATTGACGGATGGAATCCCAAAAAAGGGGGACTAAACTATTCAAAGACAATCTCCTTGTGGAATATATTTTAAATACATCGAAATGTGGTTCGAGTATATTCTGAGGCTCTCGGGGCAGGGCAAACTGCTATAGAGGAATCAGGCTGATTAGTTATCTGTCAAACGGATTTACCGATGAGCGTAAACCACAGAAGAGACTATGTGTTTAGTGCCGGCCTATTAAATGAAAGAAACTGACGATGTCGGCACAGACGCGTACGCGCAAAAGAAAACCGTAAATTATTGATCCAATATTAAATTTTTCTGTTCACCGACTCTCACATTGACTGCAGTGACTGTGACGAATGCAAGTGTGGCGTTGCTGGACTGGACAACTGGCGTGGTCTGGTCTGGCTTGACTGACCTTGGAAACGTCCGATATCTGGCCTCTTGCGTAACTAACAACCCTATTGATCTAGCGTGCAGAAATAACTCACCATGCACTCAACACTTCTTACGCCCAACACCAACAACTTAAATTTATTTTCAATTCCCCGCGGCGGTCATTCTTGATAGATTCCCATTCCATAAAGGTACTAGTTACACAGTGAAATAGAGATAGCCAACAAATCAATTAGACTGCTAATAATGTCTTTCGTTGCAAATATGAAAATATTTAAAACTGAAGTAGGATACAGCTCGATGGCAGTTATTACGTTGCGCAAATGTTTATTTTAATTAATGTAGAATCACACTCCGAGAAAAAGCTACAACTGATATTTTAACATATAATTATATAAAAGGAAGATAAAAAATAAAACTGTGAACACAGTAATTGCACGATACTTTACTATTTTATAAGCACATGCAACGTTGCCGGCAAGGTAAATATTATTGTACTCCAAAACTGTGCGCTTAGTACATGGAGCATTGTCGAAAATTTTAATTTTGAGATTAATATTTTTCTGGAAAAGTCTTAATCACTTACCCCTAACTTTGGCTTCAAGTTTATGAGGAGAAACTGTTTTAGAGCAATTCGTAGAAGTGTTTTTCCATTCTTTCTTCGTAACCTTTTTATTTTCTTCGTGAAACTTATTCTTATCCAAATCCTACGTATTCACATAGCGATAGCTTATTTTGTAATCGTTCCAAGATTTTGTCCCGTTCTATATGGGATCGTCGTTTTATTTCGACTTAGAAGTTTTCTGTGGTAGTCTTTTAATGAAATGCTGTGCGTAAATCCATCCACGTTTGTGGTTCTTGAAGGTGGCGTCGGAAGTTTCCGTGGCGGCGCAAGTGTGTTAGTAGGTGTGGTGGGTGACGTCACGTACACTACTTAGCGATAAGAGCCTTCACCGCTGCCACAGCCAGTCCTTATCGCCTCCTTACATAGGAAGCGGCTACTTCCGCACATTATCTACAGGGCTATAGCGGTTTATGGTCCTTTCTCCTATGCATTTAAGCTGCACTACATAAAGCTAGAATAATATCAGTAATACTCCAAAATATATTTTTATTTTCCTTATTCGGGCGAAACAAAAATATTGAGAGCCATCATTTGAGGCACTTTATTGTATATTGATTTGTATCACAATGTATTTCAAACTATTTCTGTGCTGCAACTGTTTAGTTTTCCTGACCTGGACCTGGAATTTTTTTATTCTGCATCGTACCAATTTCACAGAGTGATATCTGCAGACCTGGTTACGTGGTCCGACCTTCTCCTTAATAAAAACATTTTATTAAATCGAAAAGCCTTGCTATTATTCCTGCCGTCGTTTCTTATTTTTTACAGTGCACATTTTAGTATAGTCCGTTTCTTGAAATTTTGACTTATGTTCTCTAGTCGACAAGAAAACGCAATTTATCGTGGTTATATTTGAAGAGTATTGTTGGAAAGACAGAAGATTGCCGGTGTTTTGACCCGCAGAACTATGTTACCCGAAATGTAGGACGTAGGCCACGTGCCTTGATTGCTAGTGGTATACTGTTACGCGGAACAATGCAAAAGCGTCACGTATGTGAATCGACCGGACGTCTTTGTTCCTTTGTGGTGCGAATTTTGGCCGCACGCACGCTCGGGCCTTGACTTGGAGTAAACATTTCCCGTTAGCCGCTGCCCCGCATTGCGCACTCACTTCGCGCCGATTCAGTATTACAATGTAGTACGCTGGGCTTCAAAATTAACTGGCTCGATTCATGACACCACTTAACACCGAATTTATTACACAACAATTATCTCAGCATCGTTCATTCTTAACATCAGAGTTTGAAACACATTTTCTTCTGAAACGACATTGTGATCCGGTGCTGTCAGTTTTTTGTGTTTAGAGATTGTACAATAATTCTTGTGCGTCTCGAGTTTTGATTGACGGGTGATCCACTACGTACGACTTATGTTAAATTGGCGAAATACATGGATATTTCTCTATTATACATCAGACAGATCGTATTCAGTCTGTATGTCTGTGTTAATTATTTACAATTGATCCAAATTATGAAGAAACTCGATAATTCATGTATAATCAAGTTCATATCCTCTACTAAGATCCGCAGTTTCCTTTATTGTTTAATCTTTGTCCTACAAGACAGTACTGTGTTGTCATTTTCTACTTATATCAAAGGTTTTCCTTTTAGATTTTATTAACCATATTTCGGTTAGAATATTGTTAACCTATTCTAGAAATTGAAGCTTCACACAAATTTTCGTTCTTGAGATTTATAACTCGACAGGTATTGAATGTAAAACTTGTGAACAGTATACTTCACTGAGTTAGTAGTTTCTATCCCTAGTCATTGGAGTACATATGACACGCACACTGGAAGACAAATGATTGATCTGAAGCCCGCCAAATTTTTTATTATTCAATAAAATACCTTCCTGACCAATATTAATATTTACCAATTACGATCAGCTAACATTTGCAAAATAAAATTGCTGTATGACCAAAATAATAATCAGAAAGATAGCCAAATACAGACAAAATAAGTGATCAAAAGGCTTTTGAGTTTTGTCAACTGACGAGTGCAATTGTGTCGCTCTAGGATCTCCTCAGCCCCTGAAGAAAGGGACAAGGATCCCAGAAACGTTGTGTGGTATTTATATCATCTCTTATTTTGGCTGTCTTATTAATGTTTTAGTCAGACGTAAGTTTTTTCTTATATGACCCTAGTAGTTGATTTATGAGCTGTTTAACACTTGTCACGGCGATGAAAAACTGTCAAAGCCGTTTTATTGTGAAACACTTCAGGTATCTTGAACTAGTTAAAAGTAATAATTTGCAATACATGGCCTATACTCATTTCCTATATACTAACCGCATCGTCGGCTTCGAAAAAACTTAAGGTCAGATTATTATCTTCTAGGTCCTCTCGTCTCTGATTTTACGATTAAGAAAAGTTTTTTATTATCCTGTTTTTGCTGCGCCAGTTTTTGTTAATTCAGTAGAAACGGAACTGTTCCATTTGCGGATAAATTCGAAATCTTATCTCGTTAATTAATGAAATGTAATAAAATTTTCTGTTTAATAATATAATTTTGTGGAGAACAGTTCACGAGCTGAAATTTGATTGAAAATCGGTTTAAAATTTATAAACCGTCTCCACTCGGGATGATGTAGGTAGTAACGACCAATGAAACTTCGAATAATAGATTGCTATTATTCAGTTGCTATATGAAATTTATCGATGGCGTTCATTGTTCGGGTGACCAGTTTTCCGTCCTCATTATCTAAAGGTTTCTTTAACGGTGTGTGTAAAACTGAAAATATAAACATTAATAGACGTTCGATGACTTAAGAAATCCTGCCAAGTGTGTGGATTTTTAAAGTTCCTTCACAATCCTAAACAATGAGGCCTTACAAAAGTCTTGTTATTGAAATGTTATGTAAGAAGAGCGTTTGAGTCAATCCTGTGTGTTTTCCAATCCCAACACCGTCATTATAATTTTATATTAAAGTGCTATGTAACATAATCATATGAATGGAATAAATACAGCAGCCATCATCGCAAAGGAAAATATCCATACATCACAGAATATTTTGGATACGTCCGTAAAAGGATGGGTAATGATAAGTTTAAATAAGGAGACTGCAAGAAATGAACGAAAATAGGTAGCTGGGTATAATGAAACAGTTTTAAGCTATGCGTGGATGTGTGGATTAAGTATTATAAAATAAATTTACCCTACAATTTAAGCGCATTACATACGCTTACAAACTTACCATATATTATTTTTAAAAAAACAATTTATGACCTTATACAGAAACTTTTAATTTTTAATATTATGTCAAAATTTCGATACCTTTTTGTATCTTCTTCAGGTATTGACCTAAAGAGGAGGTGTTTACAATTGATTACATTTTTAGTATAAAAACAAAGGCAAAGTAAAGTACACACTAAAAATAAAGTGTCTGTATAAGGTTTTCATTAATTAAAACATATGATATTATGTTTCAATCTTGACATTGGCATTAGATTTGTAAAAACAGCACGCTTATTAGTAAAAGTAGCTAGTTCCCGTGGATCGTATCCATTTTTTTTACTGCAAATTGGCTTCTGATACGGCTACGGTTCTTCATTACTAACAGGGTGCCAATCTTTCATACAGGAATCAAATTATTGTACCTCGTTATTAAAGTTAGGGCTAGCTTCTGCTTGTCTACGATGAATACCAGTTCACTCGTTCCTCTTCCAGTATCAAGATTTGTTTGTTACTTCTTGGTTCACAATGAGATTTTCTTCTTGCCTTTTTTTAGCTTGTTCTTGAAATCGGAAATTTTATTTATCTACCAACTCACGCTTCTTAAAGCAAGTAAATTTGGAAGATTTAATTTCACTTTTAAACATTTTGAAATGGTGTATGACAATTTCAGGTAACTTCAAAGTTGTTTTCATGCCAGGATTTGAATCACCTATATCTTCAATGCCATCCTCAGAACCACCTACTACCCAACCAAATGGAAACATGCCACCATAATCATGTTACCGAAACCCAACAAACCAAAATCCCACCATGAAAATTACCGACCAATAAGTCTCCTTCCTATAATCTCCAAACTATTTGAAAAATTACTTCGCCCGCATTTAATCAACCAACTCTCCTTCCTAGTTTCTGACACATAATACGGTTTTCGTCCAAAACATTCCTGCTGCCATCAACTATACTCCTTCTCCAACCTCATAAACAACTCCTTCGAACAACGCAAATCCTGCATCACCACTTTTATTGACATAGAAAAAGCATTCGATAAAATTCATCACCCTTCCCTTCTCTCAAAAATCAAAGATCACCTTAATGACACCCATTATAGAATACTCCTTAACTATCTCTCCAACAGTACCTTCTCCATCAAAATAAACAACCACATTTCCCAACCCCACCCCGTCGCTGCAGGTGTCCCCCCAAGGAAGCGTCATTACCCCTTCCTATACAACATCATCTCCCATGATATTCCACAACATCCCGCCACAAGAACAATCTTGCAGACGACATTGCCATCTCCTACCAAACCTCTTCTCTCACCTCCAATATACAAACACTTGTCAGCGCTCAGCCACCTAGAACACTGGTCCAAACAGTGGCGAATCAGCATAAATCCCTCCAAATCGGTAACCGTCCCATTCACACTATCCAAAAATCCTCCTGCGCACATCCCCCTCTATTTAAACAACGCCGAAATACCTACCAAAGCAGAAACCACCTACCTAGGACTCCTCTTCGATTCAAAACTCTCTTGGAAACCCCACATTAAACACCTCTTCTCTAAAATTAACCTTAAATTCAGAACTTTATATCCTCTCCTAAACAGAAAATCACCACTCGCCCTCAGCACAAAACGATTAGTATATCTCTCCATAATTCAACACACCTGGTCCTACGCCTCATCCATATGGGGAGCAACAGCCAAAATCCAAACCAAACAAAACATAATCCTTCGCACCATCACTAACTCTCCCTGGTACCTCAGAAATTCCATAATCTACCACAACATTAAACTTCCCCAAGCCAACTCAATAATCACCAAATCCATAACGTCCTTAGTCAAAAGCACCCTCAACCATCCTAACACCACGATCCAGCAATTCCATAGCGACCCTCCCCCACCCCCACACGCACGTCGCCTTAAGAGAAAACACCCTATCGACCTCATCCTTCTCCCAGAACACTGGCACTTCCTAACCCACCTCATCCTCATACTCGCAGACCCCACCCACCCATTCCATCCATCCCATGAAATTGAACATCACCACCGAACCCTCATAACCTAACAATGTATGCAACCTTCCCCAATTAATATTCCAGTAAACACCCATCTCACCTTCCACCCTTCAGAACAACGGATCAAGAACTCAAGGCCTGGAAAGTCACAGGACTCTCCACCTACACAAGCTACCATATGAATTATTTACACATAATTTTTGTAAATACTTGTAAATTTTATTAACCAAGCTGTATAATCGAAAAATAAAAGTTTTTAAGAGAAAAAAAATGGCAGGATTTGGATCCGCCTGAACAGCACAACAAACCGAAATATCGTTGCGTTTATCCTCTCATATTGATTACGTATTCCAATGCATCTTTAATAATAAAGGTTTATAATGGTCGCGTTAACGACTTAACCTTTGGCGATCCATAAATAAATTCAAAATAGTGCTTATTTACATAAGTTTAGCTGTGATTCACATTGATTCCAATAATAGACATACAATTGAACAGTTTGAAAGATTAATTATACATTTCAAATGTTGGTTTCTTACATTTACATTTTAAGAATTCGCATTTGTTAATAATTTATCATAATAATTGGATAATTCCCTAACACTAACTTGTTTGAAACTGCGACTGTTGCAGATTCCACTGTACTGTAGTCATAGTCTGTTTTTATTAGGAGGAGGCGTCTGCTTCTGAATATGAATCACTCTCTTGTTTCTAGACTAAATTTATGAGTCTTTTTATTGTACTTTTTGCCGTTTGATCATTTAAGTGTGGATAAAAAGATTCCAATATATTTATGAATGATGTAGATGATATTTGGTATTCTCTAATAATGTTCCTTGGGTTCTTTGAGTCCATATCATTTAGTATAAGAGTCTTTAACTGTTCCAAAGAGATAGGTGGAGCACTTTACTTCTTCATAAAATATTTTTACCAAACCTAATGATTATAATTATGATCCTGAATGTTTGGTTTGGTTTTATTGGGTGGATTAGTGTTCGTCTTCTATCAGCTTGGCTTGTCGAACTCGTAGATATAGTCCTTTTTTTTGTTTGTTTGTTGTGAATTATCCATGTCCGTATTTTGAGGGTTAATTATTTTATAACTGGGCGTACATTTGACAAGATTACAAGGTTTTTTTTTTGCAGAAAGGTGTTATATTGACCATTTATTGTTATTGATTTATGAACTTAGATTTTCGACATCCTCCTTAGATGTTAGAAATGCGCATATTCTCGCATTGGCTTATTTTAGAGATGTACTTAATTCTGATGGGGTCAATAATATTAGCTAAACCTATTAGGTATTCAACTGTATTTAAACTTGCAACAACGTCCAGAATTATGGCATGCATTTTATCCGGTTTATGCTCCGTGGCTATCACCTTCGAATACAATCTATCCTCCATATTCTGTGTGGACTTCATCTTCAGGTTTTCCTCTTCTTTACACGCCAATGTATCTATGCTACATCCAACAAGACCATGCTCCATGCCACGCTGCTTGAATTGAGCAGGATTGGCTTCAGAAACATGAGGGAATTTTTACCTTGCTAGGAGGCCCCCACATTCACCAGATCTCAATCTAATCCATCATTTGTGGAACGAAGTAAAAATAACCATCCACATTATAAAAACTTGAACATCTGGACAGTGCGGACAAAATCCCTGTTTGTTGCTTTTGGTCTAAATGTGGTGGATGTCGGTTTGATATTGCTTAAAACCTCTATTTAATAGCATAGCAATAAAATTGTCATCTAAAGCGGTCCAATCATTTTGTCGTCAAAGGCGAAAAAAAAATTATATTTTGTCTCAAGATATCATTTTTATGACTAACAAATTTCTCAAAGGTTCTGTGTGACAACAATGTAATGTTTTATATAAATTGATCCGACCGTTTTGTTGTGAAAGTTGAACAGTTATGTGACTTCGGTTTCGAGTGCCATAATACATAAAACGTAAAGATATGATTAAAGCAGTCAATTCTGAGCTGTGAACAGACAAATGCTAAAGTTTAACTATATAGACTGGACATTGCTTTAGCTTATGAAATATTATCGGGATGGAATTGGTTGCGCAAAATTGAATGTTATATATTGAAAATGAAATTTTCTTGTGCCTGAATTTCGTAGTTCGACACGGGGACCAAGAGCGCAATAGAAAGGGTGGCGTGGCAGTGCAAGTAGAGGTTTCGCCATAGGTTCGTTGCGAACCAGTTGTGCAAGCCTGAAGGAGCCAGTTCTCACGGGGAACTCAAGTAAGGTCGTTTATGTTGAAGCACAAACGAACCCAGATCAATTGATCGTCAACACGTTTCGTGTTCTATTTTGGCTTCGGACTAGTCTCATGATATGACGGTCGTCCGCAGAAGATATTGCTGTAATAGTAAGCAATAATCTATTCAATAATATTATATTTGATATTGTTAAATTGCAGGATTCTGAAGTTCCAGATGAACTATGGGAAAACATTCTCTTCTGTGGAAGCGCCAGGCAAATAGAGCGTTTAATCCTAGAAGTTAACTACTGCAATAAACTCGACCAAAATTAAGGTTAATGTTTATCGAATGTGTGCAGTCAACAGATAAGCGGATGACGAAACTTTAGAAAATTAGGGCAATGTTTACCTGGGGGCAGCTAATATACAAATTTATAAGCTCGAATGAGCGGCACTTTTAGAAGGTCAATAATTTCAATTCAAATATACCATTGCAACATGATTTGTTTTGCCATACGGACCCCAAACTTAGACCGTGGACTAACATTGCAGAATGAATTAATTTATTTGTGAGTGAACTAGAATTTATGGGGTAGTAAATCTCGTAAAAAATCCGAAATGGCAATGGGCTCGTCATAAAACTTAAAGTATCGCGGTAACAGCTGCATTTCTTAGTGGTTCATGCCGCTGATCAGGTTCGAGTCTGTGGCTTTCTTTGAGTCGCTGAACGACTGTTTTGTGAGCTCCGCCTTACGAAGGCCGAAGCTATTTCAGTTCACTTTCTGTGTACTAGAGGTGCCCTGCGTTCGCGCCTCTGCACTGAAATTACGCAAAAAAAACACCTTCGAAATCAATATCTAAACTTCAAAGTTGCCGAACGGATTTCCTTTATTTTATCAACGGTTTTTTTTGTCTACATTGCTCAAATTTGTAAGTGGCCTACCGATTACTACGTTTCATAATTTATTATACCGTATATATCATGACTGATATTTTCACAATAAATTCCTAATCATTTGGTTTAAATACTATGAAAGCTCGTCCCGTATTCTTCCCTTTGACTGTACCTTCTATGACGCTTCCAATTGTTCTACACATCGAATATCAGAGTCGAAACTTTGCAAGACTTCCTTTCCTCACCAACACTTTCAAAACTTTCTCATTACGTATTTTTTGGTTTAATTTTTCTTCAGTGTGAAGTTGACGAAGAACTTTGCGATCCTTCTTTTAATGTAGATTCCGTGCTAACCTAATTTTATAATTCAAAATCGAGTCTGATGTTTCCATTTCTAGATTTTTTTTGTAACTGAACATGTTGTGCATGTTTCTATACTGATCCTTTCTACAAGCCAATATCATGTTATATAGAATTACTGAAAAATTCGTGTGGATTTATCGTCAAATGATTTTATCATAACTGTTTTAATCGTGAGATTTTTTCAGTTTCATGTATCTCTTCATTGTAAACCTACAGACAATTCATGTAGCCACTAATCCGTTTTGGTATTAGTGGATCATTTCGAGGTTTTGGTTACTTATTACTTTCTTTGATATAGTTGCAGACTGTTTCATTAAGGTGTGTAGTCTAAACGGTAAATTCTATTTATTTATTTTGAAAAATTGCAACTTTTATTTGCGTCATACTGTAACATGCAATCCTAATTTATAGAACTAGTATTAAGCCCTTAAATCTTATTACAATCATTAATGCTAAGCTTTGAGTATTTTCCTCATCCTGAAGACCCAGGTTCACACATTATTACGCAATTAGTACCTTTTTTAGTAGATTTCGGAAAGTACTCGACTG
The DNA here is from genome assembly GCA_037074705.1 of Zhengitettix transpicula. NCBI lineage: Eukaryota > Metazoa > Arthropoda > Insecta > Orthoptera > Tetrigidae > Zhengitettix > Zhengitettix transpicula. The sequence continues at coordinate 23,427,944 of CM073590.1, read as the reverse complement.
CTTGCTTTACACAACACGTAAATATTATCATTTCATTGTGTTCGTCACGTCGCATGTACACTTTGTATTTAGTAAGACTTTTTGTTTTTAAAAGTTTTAAAACATTGTTTTTCAACGCAGAGCTGGTAAAGATTGTTACTTTCAACAGATAATGCGTTTATATTTTAGTCTGCAATTTCTTCAAGAAATTTGCCACAAATTCAATATGACACTTATACCCATATAAATAAAAAATACTTTTTATATTTATCCATTTATAAAAAACAACCTGTATTTTTCTCGTTATTATTGTTAAATTGCAATCTGTGCCAACCTTCGTCATTAAGGTTAGAAGCGGGTGACCGTACGGAAGTGTCGGGGAACCCCAGAACTAGGTCATCGACTCGTGCTCCACGATACATACAAACTAGAAAGCTTCCACGAATTTAGAACCCTTCACAGAATCCGTGGGAAAGAAACCTTGAACGTATTGACGGGTCAATACAGACGTGTTTTTGTCGGAACATATTTTGAATTTTGTAATCGACCATAAAACTTCAAAATGTCTTAATTGGTTAGGAATGAATTTCATTCTGTGAGTTGTGTTACTGGTTCTACAGCACGGTTCGTATCAAGTGAATCAGGCAAATTATCGATAATAAATGTGTATTTAATGCAGCATTTGGCAAATTGCCTATATTAATTGGCAACATTTGGTGTCGGAAACTTTGTACGTGAATTATTTTTCAGTGATGGCTTTGGTGTAATTGGATATTTGTGGCTCGTGTACCTGTGACGTGGCTATGGTTTATTTACAGACCTTGAAGTCGATTATGGCCCAGCTGTGAGTGCGCTGTTGAGCGACGACCAGCTCTTGCCCAACGTATTCAAGCAAAACTCACGCCGTTAGAAACTCTCCACTATTAATCTGTGGGTGGTTCGGTTCCGGGTCTACGTAATTACATAATTAGTAAAGTGTCTTCGTATGATAAGTCTTTCCCGTTATTCACCTGTTTGAAGCGGTTCAGTCGTGACATTTTACTTAATTGTTCTATGACTCTTCACTTCGAAAACTTGCAACATTTTTTTTTTCTGAATTCCATTTCGGACCAACGTAAGTATATACATTAGCGTACTTTCAACGCTGGTCATTATTAATTAGCTCGATTTGAAGTGCACCTATTCATTTTCATCAGTTGACACTTTCCTTTTGTTCTTTCGGAGTTCCGTTGTGATGTGATTCGCGTTGCGGTAGCTTTCGTTTTGGTTATGTTCGGGTCTGGCAGTTTCTCCCCTCATTGCTTTCCTAAGTTTCTTACTGCGGTAAGAAGTCAGTTTTGCCTACGAAGTTTACCACAGATATCTGTCACGAAGTTTTTATTTTCCCCGTCGTTTCTTTATTCGAAGTTACCTTTGTTATCGATGCGTGACCCAGACGTAAAACTACACCTGCGAGGTCAGGAAGTTTCTCAAATACCTGCAAAGTTGAGTGTGATGGAGGTTGCGGAAAACCGAATAAGCTCTCGAGTAAATGGGAAGGTCTTCAAATATTAGGATTCCGTTGTGGCTAGAGCTGTCTTTTGTTTGAGTCGAATGAACTAATGTGCCAGGATATTTACAAGATATTGTTCTACATTGAAACCTGTTTTCCGAAATATTTCGTCTACATCCTATGCACGTATTGCTTGCTTTAGTCTCTTTTAGCTTGAAAATGAACGAGATCTGAGTGTTACTGCATGTTCGGTGGATAAACGTGTCTAGCCTTAAAAGGACGAATGTACGTTCAATGTTCCACTTCGCTTCTTCCGCAACTCCTCTCACAACAAAGAAGACAACCACCGTTCTCTTCTTAACGGATTTGAAATTTCGCACAGACCCGGACATGTTTCCATACTTAGTGTCGTGCTTTAATGGAGCAATACGACGTTTCATTTCTGTGTGAAGCACATCGCGAATGTTAGACCAAATCGAATTAAAACTTTTTTCGATCAATAAAACCACCACAGATCGTTCTGATTCTTTCGTCTTCCTGAAAATGAATTTTTTTTATATTTGAAACGTTGGATTTATTTCCTGATACTTTCTACATTGGCAGTAACCCATCGTTACGTCCACTTCCCGAATTGAGAACTCCTTAAGAAGCCACCCGCATGGAAATGATAAAACGTAGTTCCATCTCCTTGTCTGTTAAGTCATCGGTGAAAGCTGCCGAACAGATAAACGGCAACTTGAAATCTTCATGACATCGTCTTTACCAGACAAAACTAGCCGTTTGCATCGGGGCATTTGCTCTCGGATGTATCTTGAACCTAAATGCAATCCTTCTACGAGAACAATCCTCATGGAATTATAACTCGTGAGATACATATTCCGCTTAGGCATATGTCACTGTTGACAGCCCCTGATTAAAGTATGTTTTCAAGAATTGAGACCTGAACGCAGACGTCAGCGGTTGCCATTGCGATGCCGTACCCGTACCCGCTACGCGCTAACGGTACCCTGTACTCCTCCCACAGGCGCTTCAGACACTCCACTAGTCAGTCGCTCCAGATACGATAACTCACTCGGTAAAATCACCAAGGATTCTGTGTGACGTCATGGAGTGTTCCGTGTTTACTCGCCACTGACGCCTACCTCAAATAAACCAACAAATTTATTATCGTCGCCATTATATTTATCATCAATTTAGTCAGCTAAATGTTCTTATCTCACCGAAATAATAAACCTTATATTAAGATAGTCACAGAACGGAGTACAATTCGGCTTTTGATCGGCTGAAAGATAGGGCAAAAAAATATGCATAGATAAGGAAGCAGAGGTTTATTTGGAGTCAAAGAGTTAGAATTTAACACAATACAAATACTTGTGTAGCAAATCTAACAAATGAAAATTGAAAATTATATTGTTTCTTTAGCCGATCCTTGGTAAATGCATTCTTAAAATAAGTTACGTCGGACAACAATCGGTAGTGCAACTGTGCCAACATAATCAAACATGCAAATAAATTTCAATAAATGGTCTAATGAAATAGTTCCCTCATTTTCCTTACATTCCTGGCAAAATTACTTGGGTATATGTATATATATTGGGTGTTTCAAAATATAGGGAATAATTTCAGGTATATATTTCTAATATGTAGGCAATAAAAAAGTTCATTACAACTTGTGTATGGAAATGATTTGCACCGAATTACGGCCTTGAAAACGGTAATATTCACCGTAACCTTTTTCTTCCCGCAGGTAGTTGCCTTTACCTATGTTCAAAATGTCCACCTCCTGCTTTTATACAGACAATCTTGCGAGGGATATTCTCTCGCAGATGAACCTTCTCAGAGAGCTCTGGAGGAGGCTACCTTTGGGGATGCCTTCTTCTCTCTCTGGGTTTTTGAACTAAGGTTCCCACAAACCGAGGCACGTCGGCCTGTTTTGAGATATGTATGTTCTGGGGTGGCAGACATTGAGCATACGGTAAGAGTTGCCCGCTATTCCTATTGGAATAGTCGGCCAGCTGTCTCCTAAACTGGTCTAGGCACGGACAGGGGAATGCTGCGAACCCACAGCAAACCACTCTCCCGCTATCGGAAGTGCGTTCGACAAGAATCAAATGTCCGACCTACCTGATGCAGGTTTTTCTACGGGTTTCCCTTTTAGACGAATTGCCGGGTAGGATCCTTAAACTATAGTCCGGGGACCCTAGTTAACACTTGGCGACCTTCCTCTACCCTTCCGCAACCTCCCCTAAATCCCTTTCCTATGCTGTAAGAGGGGAGCGGCCACTATGTGGATTACACTATATTATAACCTATCTTTTTCCTTTTATACAGACCTCACATCGATGTGTCATGGTTCTGCGAAATCTATCCCAATTTCCAGGAATATTGCGTATTTTCTCACAACCTGCGATAATTCGATTCCGAAGGGATTCTATGTCAGACACCGGGGACGAATACATCAAAAATTTTAAATGGCCCCACAAGTAGAAATCGATAGGGTTCAAATCAGGTGAGCGTGGAGGCCAAGCAGCGGGCCATCTCTACCTATCCATCGACCAGCTCATGTTTGCAGAACCATGACACATCGATGTTAGGTCTGTATTCAAGCAGGAGGTGGATATTTTGAACATCAGTAAAGGAACTACCAGCGGGAAGAAAAACGTTACGGTGAATTTCATTGTTTTGAAGTAAATAACTCGGAAACCAAGCATTTCCGGACACATGTACTAAACTTTTTTATTGTCTACATATGGGGAATACATACCTGTATTATGCCCTATATTTTTTAAAATCCTGTTAAGTAATAAATGGTCACTAAAAGTGTATAGTTCCATTACTTTTTTACTTTTATCATTTGCTGGCTCTAAATTAGTTTTAGTTCTTTTTCAGGCATTGTACACTACTTGGAGATCGTGAAAACATTTGGTTGGGGGGGGGTTAAAATGAAGATTAAAAATACAAATAGAATGAAAGTTGATAAAAATTAAGTAAACGTAAATTGTTTAAGGCGAAGGAATGTGATGGACCTGGAAAATTTTATAAGCTACACAGATTTGTAAGGCATTGATGAAGTGAGCTAAGCACTAACGAAAGTTTCAACAATAGACGAATGTTTGATTTAATTCAGCCTCGGACATACTTATTTTGACCTTTTTTCTCAACGCTCTTACACTCCATAAGCGTATTTATTTATTTAATTTACTACCCATTCTATTTTCGTAATCTCAAACTGGCAATGGTTTGCCAGCGTTTTTCATTCAATTTTAAATCTGAATGATAAAAACAAGGCTGATCCTGCTCAATTAATATAATCTGTCAATTTTAAAGTTTTATTAGAACACAAAATTTGGCGATCCACCCTTACAATCCCGCGAAAAAGTACATAACTGAAAATTGTATTTTTATTCTTATTTCACGTTTCACCTCATTTGAATAAATAATATTTTTTTAGTTTCATGTAACTTAATTGGCAAAGTACAGATCAAGTGTTGTCACATTTGAGCTGGGAATGGCTAAATGTTTTTTAAAATACCACTTTTGTCCCTTTCCAACCCAGCCCAGTTAGACTTTTCCGGCGATAAACGTGGTTGCTGTACCCATCTGGTAATTCGGCATTCCAGGAAATGTCAGTTATTGGGACGTTCTAGACTAATTATGCATTAAGGAAGTTGTGAGTCTTGAAGGAGCTGGAGCTGGCAGATCTGGGCATTAGGTCAGCCACTTCACGGGGTCAGCGAGTTAAACTGTTGAAGGCCGGCCGCCCTGTAGCGCTCGTTTCAGACTACACTTCCCATTAATTTTTCTGAGGTTCTTCTACGCCTCTTCTACCTCTGCAAGTTTACTTCGCTAATTAGAAAATTTCTGTTCGTAAGTGGACAAAAATTCTAAAGTGATGGGAAATGCTAAGAGTATGAGGTTTGCACATAATTCGAATATTTACTGAAAAATATTATGAAATTAAGTTATCTAATATTTCAGATAAAATGTTGGCATAATATACTAAACCCTTCATGAAATTTACTACTAGAATCTTATTACGTTGTTCTACGATAATATATGGAACGTCTATATAAGGTTATCTTAAAATTTTAATTAATCGTGATGCAAACCAGATGAACTGCGTTTTCTTTTGTGATCCTTAAAACTTCACAGGAAGGCCAATCCAGGACCTTTCTGATTTAAAAGTTCTCGGACGGACTGTGTTCTATACCAGTCTCGCCCTACAGTGACGTCATCAATGTTTGCATCTTCGGCCCTGGATTGAATTCTCGGCTCTGTAGCCAATATACAGACAAAGTTAGGTGATAAAAATAACACTTTTGTCTGTTTATTGGCTGCTTATTGTCCATTTTTTAAGACCAGAGCCATGCATAGAATATTATTCTTGTCTTCCGACATCGGAGAGTGAGTTGGCTAATTTCGTGATTTTCTTGGTTAGATTCTTTGGAAAGTGGTCAATATAAAATCTTTTTTCCATTGCTCTAGTGTCGTGGGCAATCGTAATTTCATGTAGGTTTTCCGTGTATTGGTCTCTGTATTTGAAGCCAAATAACTGCAGATACTTGATGACCATGAGTAACTTTTCTTTCTCACATCTGGTGTCAGCTGTGATTATAATTATCGAAGTAATATTTTCTAAGTATCTGCTCCATCAAACGATAATAATTAGAACGCTCCCTCCCTTATTCCTTCATCGAATGTTTCAGAACGCGCAGTCCTTGCGTAGCACAGACGTTCAACGTGTTTGTCAGCTTGCCGTATTGTAACATATCTTGAACGTCAGGAGCGATATTGATGGTTGACAACACACGTTACGTTTAAACTATTGAGTTGATATACATTTGTAAGGGGAACAATGAATCCTCACTTTTCACTAACCAAGTTATACTGTAACTATAGAAAATAATAAGCATAGTCTACGAAATTTATTTTGAACGCTCACCTCTACAACTATTTGCTCTCAAATGTCGGTGGGCTGTATAACACCACATTTCTTGTATCCTTACATTCTTCACTCTAAATCAGTATTATCTATTAACCTTTAATTCTCAAATTAAAAGTTTCTTCAGGATGGCCCCTATTTTTCTTCCCTATGAATTCGTACATTATAGTTAATAAGTTCAATAATAACGTAATGAAAACCAACACACCAATTTTTAATCTTGTAGTTTTCCGTCATGTTTGATAACTATAATTAGCTTATATTAATGCCATAAATTATTTTATTGACTGTCCTTCATCTGATTAAATCTCACCATACATACTTCGTAATCAATTAATTTATTATAGCCTATTAACTTTCGTGTTTGCCATTCTATTCAGTCACATCCTTGTCGATGTAGCCCCATTTATCACGGACAATGGAGGCCCTGAATATGGCTGATGCAAACTTGTATAATGTAAATCGGTTTTCGACCCAGGTACTTAAATTTGATCCAATTAAATGGAGAAATGGTACACTTTACTCATTTCTTCCATAGTTGTTAGACATTTTTGTCAGACGACTCACACGTGACCGAAAACTGATCGATCGCTCGATGGTGATCTTCAAAAATCTCTGCACCATTGTGTTTGATTAGAGCCTCTATTTGTATTTACGCGTGCTTGGTATATTTTGGAATTTTACTATTACCTTTGTTTCTCAAACTGTCGTACACCTACGACGTACAACTTCTGTAAAAGCAGAACTATTTCGCTTTGGTTTCAAGTATAGAGGTAAGTTGTAGCAATTTTAATGCATCCATTCTCCAACCGCAGAACGTAATGTACTGTGGAATTTATTGTGGAGAAGCAGCTTACCATTTGAATTATTGCTTAGTTGTTGATTGACTGTTTGGTTTTGGGAACGCCGATCATTTTCCCGGATCTGCGCTCTTGGCCTTGGGACCAGGGCCGCCAGCTTTACTCCAACTTCGTATCGTTATGCAATTAAATGCTTCACTTTCGTTTCTAAGCCATATGCTTATGAGGCACAGATACAACACTCCGCGAAACGTTTTAGAAAGGGCAGTGGTTAGATGTATAATCAGACAATGTCCATCGCATTTACAAAATTTTAATGCTACCGTTATTTAGATTCGAGAAGTCGTTATAATTTGGTATTTAAAAAACACATTTTCGATTAATCGCATACAATATTTATTTGTAACCCTTTACCTTGTTTATCTATTTGTAAAGAATATCTTGGACCATTGAGAAAAAGAATATAAAATTTTACATTTCTGTCCAATTGAAAAATTTACCCCTCCCTCCCACTCGATTTTCGATTTCACATGTTCAGATAATTTGCAAATTTCCAATTTTTCATGTTTTTGATATTTCGTATAGCCCCATGTTCATGTATTTTGCTTTGATTTTTTCTGTTCATTTAAAATTTTAAAAAAAGTTAAATATTTTCAACTGTCTGCTGTGAATAGAAGCGTTATATTACTTTGTCGAGGAACGGGGAAGAATGGTTATATGGTCGGTTTATTCCAAGAAAGGCAGCTATCTCAGTTTTTGCTTATGTCGTTATGAATGCGTCACCGTTTCCTTTTCGAACCGTAGGTTTTCTTCAGTTTCATCATCCTTTTACTGTTCCCATATTTTTTCATTACTCTGTTGGAATTTGGAAAACCCTAATAATATTATTACTAAAGATTCGGATTAAAAATAAATGGGTTACTGAATTTTAAAATAGATGGGGCTGAAAGGAGCGAACGTAGGATGGGAATTTAGTCGGTACTTGCTTAGAGTTTGGTTACAGGAAGTTGTAGGTCGATTTGATGGCCCATCAGCTGTAAGACTTCTCCTCTCCCTTTCTTCGTGACCTGCGCAGTATGTGGGTCAGGGATGCGGTCGTTGCCATGGTGACGCTCCAGTTGTGTGCAATCTGTGCAGCTGTAGGTATCGATTGTGAGAATATGTCTTCCTGTTTGCCGTGTCTATCTGTATGTCTCGCAGACCTGGCAGTAGGTTCGTGACTTTGGTGTATACGGAGGAGGGATCGAACAACGTTCATTAGTATCTATGCGTGCAATTTGCTGTCATCACTCCTCCGTGTGTTACTGTTACAATTAGAATATCAATATCAGAAAAATATATTTTCTTTCTCATTTTTATACTAGAAAACGAGGTTCACTCTAATTACAGTATATCAGTTTATATCTTCATACACTGACCCACCACTTCCAAAATTGAAATGAGAACCTTACGAGTACAATTAATCTTTCTCGTAATGTAAACAAACATTTTAATGACTACACAAATCGATATGTATAACTGCTGTCAGTGAAGCGATGATTATATTTTAAAACAAATTATTTCATTGCCGATGGTGACTTAAATTGGAGTTTTAAAACTACTACCTATTATGTATATTAAACTCCCCATTTTTTTAATGAAAAACGTCAGATTGTAGTCAGTTTATAACTTGTGTTGAAGTCGAACACCTTTCTTAGTTACTTATTTTCTTGAACTGGAAACAATTTTAGAAACACTTTAGAAACTTTAAACATATAATAATATACTATGACTCCTACGCCTGCCTTTTTTTTTGCACCCAACCGCCTTCCTCCCCCTATTGTAGAAAAATTGATATTATATATCAGATCAGGTTTTCATAATTGCGTATTATGCTAGTAGTTGTATACGAAGTGCGTTCCGCATGGCTGGTGGCGCATACCTCCGCAGTCACAATACCTGACCTACCCGAAATTCGATCGCTAAATTCCTGCGCTACGTATGAATTTAAAATGAATTTAAATATAATGTTTCACTTACAAATATTACGAACCTAAAGGTAAACCTTTCGAAGCCGTTAGATACCACAATACATTGATCTTATTTAATGTTGTTGCACTAAGTATTTCATATTTTTCTATGAAGTTGAGAAATTTTATTCATACTCCGGTTCTTTGAATGAATTGTAGAGATTTAGTTCACATTATATTCTGAACCATAGTCGGAGATTTTTTTCGTGTTTTTATTGCCGACGTTTAGTAAGTAAAAAACACTGTTCGACTTAAGGCCTGAGCGCACAAGTTCGATCATTCTTTAAAAAAACTAAATAACCAATTTTTTCGTATTAATGTTCGAATTACCAAACCGAAGATAATACTCCATAAGAGATTTTCTGTGATATTTCACAAATTGATCATGATAGGAAACCAGAAGTAATATGGACTTACTGAAACTTCCTAATTCTGGTTCTCCTACTTGAGTAACAAAAGACTAACTTGCCAGTTTCATATTTTGGTAGAACATTCGTCTAATTGAGGTAAAAATGAAGTTCTAGAGGGTTCTCTATAGGGTTTATAGACATTGTTGATATATATATCACATGAGACTAATGTGACAAGGTCAAACGAATTAACTCATTTGGATAGGAAATGGAGAGAGGGTAGCCAACTTACCTTAAATTAACCATTGGCCCAGTCAAAAAATGGCAAATCAAATTTTTTAGGGCCGTCTTCAGGATAGTAAGTCTGAACTTACTATGTGATATACATATCACACAATATTATCACCAAAACAAAAAGCCCATTTTTCATTATCTACTGCTTGCAGCTGACACTAGATAGCTTTTTATTGCAAACGAAAATAATTATTGTTAAAAACAAGTTATTAGATCGTGATACTGCTGGCTTTTCAAACATATTTACTCTTCATGTGTCTTTACACAACCAGTCAGGCTGTTTGCAATAGTTACATAATCTATTCATAGTCCATTCATAATTTTAATACATGAAACACTGCAATTACACAAGCTAACATCCATTTTAATGGTATTACTGTATATGATATACACGAATATCATGAAACAGTTAAAATATAAAATAGATATTAAGGAAGAATTAATCACATTTCTTGCTTCGTTTTTCACTTATAGAATTATCAGAGTTATATGTACAAAATAAAAAATTGTAAATAATTTAGCACTTGCCAAAAATGTAAAATTATTTATAATATATATAATAATTATAAGTTGTTATTTCTATACAATCCATATCTAATTACACTCCCTTCAGGATAGGAGCTATGGAATATGACCTAATAGTCAATAAAATATTTAAAATAGTAAAATTGAATGGTTAATGAACCCTTATGATAAATGTTGAATTGAATTGAATTGAATTATAGTTGGCATAAACTAGGTGTTGTAGGTGTCCGAGACTAAGAAAATTGATATTATGATTCTGAGGTGTGATTTAATCATGTACTTCCACAACTAATGTTTATGTTTATGGTACATATTATTATTCTCTGATTATCTATTGTCTTCTGAATAAATGCATAGATTCTTAAAAATTAAGAAGTTTGTTAGTCCATGTTTTGCTGCAGACATTTCTTCTCAACATTATATTTTTTTCCAAATCTCCATTTATAACATTTTCCTTATACAACTTTTTTTCATTATGTACTTATGTTGTCAGTTAATTTTAATATTCTGCATCTATGCAGACTATGGTGAAATTGGTAAAATCATTTTCTAAAATCTGTACAATTTCCTTCTTTACCTTTCTCTTGAACCATTTTGTCGCAGACAGCCCTTGTTATAACCATATTTGACTTATTTACTAAAAGTTGTGATATTTTTTCAAAACATGCACACAATTCCAACTATAGGTAATTGTTTCATATTTGTGTTCCACACAACTACTCTATTACTCTATTGATTCATATTTTTCAAGCTGTTAAACTAGTTCTTTTTTTTTTCAGGAGTGCTGGAGATGACTGCTACAGAGAACACCATCCGCTTCAGCGGCCACACACTTGATAAAGCAACGAAGGCAAAAGTGACCTTGGAAAATTACTACAGTAACCTTATAGCTCAACATATTGAGCGCAAACAGAGGTGTGTAGCAAATCTAGTGCTCTAAGAAGCTTAATTTTACAGATTAACAATGTGTTAGAGTAAAATTAGTTTTATATTTAAGCTTACATGGGCAGTTAAAAATGGAAATCTGTAAGAATACTGATTTCTGAATTAATTACTCAAATTAAAATAATATAATACATCTGTATAAAATATCATATTTAGAAGAAATAGTCAAATGCAGACAAAATTATGTGATGATATAAATACCACAACGTTTCTGGAATCTTTGTTCCTTTCATCAATTGATTGAAAAAAAAAACTCAAAATCCTGGAGTGACACAACTGCACAATTACAGTTAACAAACTTAAAAGCCTCATATATCATCACTTAATTTTGTCTGCATTTGGCTATTTAATTCAATCATTTCTTAAATCAATTGTCTATAGGGACAATGTGATACTACTAATAATAAGAAAGGTATTAAAATGAAAAAATTTATGTCTGATTGAAAATAATTAATAAAAAAGATAGCCAATTCAGACAAAAAAAATTTCACTTTTTTGTCCAAATTGGCTGTCATTCTTATCACTTTTTTGTCAGAATTGGCCGTCATTCTTATTATCACTTTTTTGTCAGAATTGGCTGTCATTCTTATTATCACTTTTTTGTCAGAATTGGCTGTCATTCTTATTAATAAGAAAGATAGCCAAATACAGACAAAAAAAATGATAACATAAATACCACACAACATTTCTGATACCCTTGTCCGCCCCACCCTCCTCTTTTTATTTGGCTATCTTTCTTATCATTAATTTTCAATCAGACAAATTTTTCATTTGAATGTGATACTACATTCCATATAATATATGGAAACTAAACCTAATGGAATTCAGTGAATAGGTGATTTAATTTTGACTTTGAGAGTAAAGTAAATATAGGGAATAGAGAAATATTCATATTTGACTACCATAGATAATTATAACATACTACATTTGTTTTTATTTATTAATTTTTTTATTTGCAAGATGTTCTGCAGAATATGTTTTTAAATTAATCTTACATTATGACTATTGACGTTCCACAGTGACAGGTGTTATGAATGTTCCTGTATTAACAATGTGATACTACTACATTTATAAATATAAGAAACTAAGCCTATATATCCATGTATTAGAGATCATAAACTGTCTATTTGTATTTCGAATTTTATTTGTTTTGTTATTTATGTAGGTTAGCCAAACTTGAGGAATCTTTGAAAGATGAAGGCCTAACTGAAGCCCAAAAACAGGAGAAGAGACAAGCTCATGCGCAAAAGGAAACAGAGTTTCTACGTTTGAAAAGGTCTCGATTGGGTGTTGAAGACTTTGAGCCATTGAAAGTGATTGGTCGTGGTGCATTTGGAGAAGTTCGTCTTGTTCAAAAGAAAGATACAGGCCATGTGTATGCAATGAAAATTCTGCGTAAAGCAGATATGCTAGAAAAAGAGCAAGTCGCTCATGTCCGTGCAGAAAGAGATGTTCTAGTGGAAGCAGACCACCAATGGGTAGTAAAAATGTACTACAGCTTCCAAGATCCCATCAATTTGTACCTTATCATGGAATTTCTTCCTGGAGGTGAGTTAACCTTTTCTAATTAATATTTGAGTCTAGGTATGTATGTTTGAACTTTACACCTAAAATAATTAGGTAATAGGTTATATGCAAGTAAAAATATCCTGTTAGATATAAATTTGAATAAAGGATTTTCCATTATGGGAAATCCAACACAACATTTCTATACAATCCAGGAATTCCAAAAAAATACATACACCATGTTAATATACTCTTCATTTCTTTAAAGTTTCAGGAAACCATGTATTTTCCATGAACTGAAAACTGAATACTGTTCTAAATAGGCTACAAAAATTGTTCTGACACTTGTAGCATTATCATGTTTCTCTGGAATGAAAGTAAATCTTATCTGCCTATTTATTGCAGTGTTTGATTAACTTTAAAAGATAATGTTGGGTTTGTCAAAAACTTCAATTGGTATATCTTAGAAAATATAATTCTTATTGAATTACCAGAAAGATATCTATACCAGTGTAATACACACTGGATCATTAATGATCTGTTAGGCTTAGCAAAATTTTAATAATAACCTCAATGCTTGTGATAGTTTTTTAATTAATTTAAATTAATTGGTAGCCTAGAGTGGTATTTCATCAGTAACAATGCTGTTCTACGCACGAGTATTCAGTTGTCACACATGGCTTTAATCTTAAAGAAAATCTGTAACGGTAAACTGGATAAACACCAATCACATTGAATTTCCCCAACCAAATTTTGTAACTGAACTGACTGTAATATTAGTTTGGTATTTTATTTTATTCCAAATTAATTTTTTTTCATAGCGTTTGGGCCTACCTAGGATCATGGGACTCATTTTAACTCTTTACATAGGCCCAGAAGTCTTTCATTTTCTGGCTGTGTGCCAGCTTCCTCTCCTCCGTCTACTTCGATCTGGTGGTTTATGTTCTCTTCTTTCTGTTGAGGGGCTCTGTGAAGGCATGTTGCAGTGTGATCTTTTGGAATTGGGATCCATTTTGTATGGTTTCTATTGGAATTTTTAGTTACACCATGTCAGATTTGACTTTGGTGGCCCTATTGTTGAGTCTGCAGGGGTTCATATGGTTCAAGTGCCCATGGAAGGTTAGTTTCCTTTTCCTCATGGATGTGATTATGTCTTCCTGATATTCATAGAGCTCATTTTTGTGCCTCATCCTATTGGTGCCTTCTTCTCTTATGATTCATAGTATTCTCCTTAGGATTTTCAATTCCTTCAGCTTTAGTTTCCTAAGTGGGCCCTTCCTATTCATCAAAACACATTGAGAAGTGTAGGGTACTGAGGGTTTTACTACTGTATTGCTGTATTGCTTAAACTTGAGAGGTATTTGGAGGAGAAAATCTCTTACAGGAATGATAGTCCTCCAAATTGGTTCATCTGGTGTCTATTGCCAAGGTTTCATTGTAGCTTGCTAAGATCCACTCTCCTAGGTACTTGACAGCAGGGACTTTACAAATTATTGTTGTTGGATTGTAGAGGGGACCTTATTATTATATTTCTTATATTACATTAAGTTTTATTTTTCTAAATACACTAAACAATTTTCATAATATAAACAGTTTGAAATATTTTTAATCTTGAAACATTTGAAGCTTTTATTAAAATGTAATGATTTTTTATTGACCAAGTGTTCTATATTTATTCTCTTAAACAGACTCTGAACTTGACAACAAATTAAAAATGTTCCTCCAATATGGCTTTATTTTTGTATATTGCCATTAAATGAACACATGAACATGCCTAGCTCCACTGCATTTATACCATTTTCATGTTTAGTTTCTAATATTTGTTTTCACCAATGATAGAATCAGTTTTTGTGCAACCACTGTAAAACTAGCACTAAGAATAAATAGTAAGGTGTGCACTACACAACAATTTGCTTAGCATATTCCATGTATTCAATTAGCTCAGTGTGTTGATATATTGTCCTATTATTCTTTTATGTTTAATAAATGAATTCTTGGATTGAATATTACTTCTTTGGGATGGGCAAAATGAATTCAATTTACTCTTATAAATCAAGTAGTTTTATTCCAAATAAATGGAACAATATTTGTGTAACTAGTCCTTCACACTTACAATATCAACATGATAGTGAGTGAGTGTCTGTCCTTCAAAATTTTTATCTTTTTCTTTTGAACTGCAGAAGAGTTCCAACTAAATAATTCCTAATGCATGTCGAAGAAACATTTAGCACTGTCCAATCTGTTTGTTAGTACAGTAAGAGCAGCTCTAACTATAGTGTAAAAATTTCTTTTCTGATATTTTCTACATTCAATGATAGTATAATGAAAACTCAATGTTAAAAGGAATATATTAATGCATATGTAATAATTGTTTTCAAATTTCAATCTAAACTGTAAATATGCTTGGTGTTTAGTTTGACTAACCTCATTTAACTTTTTAATGTTTATTGAGATCTTCCCCATTTTCCGTCCTTTTAAATAAAGAAATATTGTGTATTCAACTGTTATTATTCCAATGGGCCTTTAATTTCAGGAGACATGATGACACTGTTGATGAAGAAAGATACGTTATCTGAAGAATGTACCCAATTTTATATTGCAGAAACTGCCCTAGCTATAGATTCAATTCATAAACTTGGTTTTATCCACAGGTAAATTTTTATTGAGATTTACTTATGCCTATAGTTTCTGAATCAAATTCATGCTTGATTTGCTATTATATGCTAGAGTTTTACTCCTTTTATATTTGCTTCAGTCCTGATGTACAGTTTTTCAATGGATAAATGTATTTGTATTATATTTACCACATTCAAAAGCTTTCATGTTGAAATTGAAAAGTAATTAGATAAATAAATTGTCAAATTACAGATAAAAATAAGTGCTAATAAATACCACACAATGTTTCTGCAGTTTGCTTTCATCAAACAATTTAAAAAATGCAAGAGTTGTAAGAACAATGCACCTAACAAACTGGGTGACAAAGTCTTTTTGTCACTTGGTTTGTACAGTTTGTTGGTCTTATGGTTCTTGCATTTTTTTTTAATCATCAGACTAAAGCAACAAGTATTGCAGAAACATAGTGTGGTATTTATTTAGAACTTATTTTTATCTGTTATTTGGCTATTATTTACGTAATAGTATACTTTTTAACATATGCATTTTATTTTTTTAATATATTGGAATTGTATTAAACCAAATTAAATTAGTTTCAATAAGGGTTCAGATTAATTATAGACGTAATGTAGAAATGGTTAGCTGAAAGTTATTCAAAGTACACTCCACAATTAATATGTTGTGTTAGCGAATGTAGATTTTCATTGTGAAATTGTTGAATGTACATTTCTCAGGATTCAACCAAGTATCCTGTGTGAGTTAGCCCCATCTGAGAATGATGGCCGAGATAGCTATTGAAACAAAGTGTTTCATACAGGATATAAGTTGGGATGAAACCCGAGAAATCTACATTCAATAACATATTGTCAATGATAATGAAATCTATTATGTAAAGACACATAAAATGAAATCAATGCCATGTTATTACATTTAGCATTAATATTATGAGTTTGTTTAGATGTGGTTTTTTATTTAAAATCTGTGGCAAATGGTGTCCATAAATTGTTTTAAGGTACTTATGTTCGTCATATTTGCACTATAGCTTTTTTAATTATTCAACATATGCAAATCTTCTTCACTTTTGAAAATCCTCTGAATATATAAATTCTGCCTCATAATATAATTTTTTGATTAATATCAATGACACTTAAGTTGAAAAAAAAAGTTTATAGACATGACTGCAATGATGACACAGTAATCTTACATCTTGAAATTAGGTGTTTAATATCTCAAATTGAAAACTTCAATAGTGAATTCATGTGGAGCAAACATTCCCGTAATATAAAAATCTGATATATACTTTCAAAACACATTTGAGTTTTTTACTAGAGAAATTTATCCTATTCATATTTTAGGGACATTAAGCCAGATAATCTTCTGTTGGATGCAAGAGGCCACATAAAGCTGTCAGATTTTGGACTGTGCACAGGGCTGAAGAAGTCTCATCGGACAGACTTTTATAGAGACTTGAGCCAGGCCAAGCCATCAGATTTCAGTAAGTACTTTTTTAATGTACATACTATTAGAAACTATTATTTTACATAATTTATTACTAAATATATGCAACTGCATTGGTGTGCAGATCTTCAAATGTGTAAAGAAATTAATAATTTCTATGATGATTAATTTTGTTTATTAAATGACATATGCTAGTTTTATTTTTATAGTCTATAGACTACTAATGGACAAGCCTTATCCATAGTTATCCGTATTCAGTTGATAATGTCATAGAACACTGCCAATTGTATGAGAAAATTACACAGGACCAAATAAATACTTGTCTTGAAGCTTAAGTTTTCAGCTATCAATAGAACTTGAAATTTAAACACTTTAAGTCTGTTCTTAGATTGTGGATCACACAAGAAGAGTTGGTCCACATCTGATTTATGTGCTGCAATTTGTTTCTTCCTGGTCTAAATAATGTTTTTTTCATATTTGTTTATTAATGATTAAAATGTTACTAATAAAGTTGAACAACAGCTGAATTGGAGGAAGGGTTCAGTTAATTATCTTGGTTAAAGTTGTAAAAATGGCTGAAGGCATAATATGTGGTTATGGAGTGTTTTTTTTGTATTCTTTGATATTTTGAATTGGTATTTACAAAATCAAATTTGTATTCGTGATAAGTTGAATTTTTTTATGGTGCAAGAATGATTTGCCAACAATGCTTAATTCTGTAATAGATATTTTGAATTTTTTTTAGAATTGAATAGGCAAATATTTTCTACATATCATCTTTAATAAAATAATAATGCTAAAAATTACTTTTATACAGAAATACTTTAAAGGAAATGTAAACTATGGAAATTGGAATGTGGATTTCAACATGTATTAGCGTCTTTTTCTAATGGCGAATAACTTTAAAGTACTAGTATTTTCAACAGACATAAATGTTTTGTTAAATTCTTTAAAAAAAGCTATCCAGCTAGTGGTGGTGGACCTTCTATATTTCAGTTTAGAACACTCCTTTTCCTTTACCAGTAATACAAAACATCAAGCTATTTTCAAATTCATACTTGTTCTATGCGTGATATCTTCTAACATTTTTACACTATTTTTGTATTATAAATATCTTCAATAGTTTCAAAACCATCAATACTTGATAAATATTTGATAAATCTAATAATTTAATACCAATTTGATAGTTGCCATAAAAAGGCCATCTGGTGTTAAATATCATGAAAGACCTGTTATTTAAATTAAGTAGTCTGTTTATCTGATTTATGCATGTAACACAAGTCTTGTAAATTTTATTTGGAGCAAAAGATTTTGGTTTCTTTTCAAAATAATATAGCCAATCCAACCAACAATTATTTATTGCATCTTTGGTAATTTCAATAAATATATAACTGTTTTTAATAATTTCATTTTTGGAGAGAGTGCACTTCAATTTTTTTAATGGTTTTGTTGATTCAGCACCTGTGTTAATATTTTTGGGATATTCCATTACCAGATATGGAGAAGAAAAAGTGATAAGTTTAAAGACCTAGAGTTTTCATTAATTCATCTTCCAAGATTTTGTATTATTATTTACTTATTTTGAATGAACCAGTTCTAAACAGTTTCATATCTTGGTGTCCAATCTTTAACCACTACACACATCCTGCTGAAGGAAGTCACATTCTTGCTTAATTTGGTCTTAAATTTACCATTTTCAGCTTTTGAAACTAATCTTAACATCAAAATGTGGCTTCCTTACAGGATCATCTTGTAGTTCATTGAAATAATTATGAGCTGTTTGCAAAACACATGCTTGTGTTTAATCTAAGAAATCTTAGACAGAAATTATATATTGGTTACAAAAGGTATTAGAGAAAACAATTTAGTGATACTCACTGTTCAAAAAGTAAAGAACTTTGATCAGTTTTGAGGAGTAAGGAGCATCTATTCAGTCTGAATCTCAGACATAGAAATCCATAATAATCTTTCACCCTATTCTGGGTTAAACTTTGTAAGTGAGTGTTTTTACGAGTTGAGGAATCTCATGTCCACACTCTCAATTTATGTTCTTTAATTGCTGAAGCCGAACAGAGTTGTTTACTGTTCAAAACTTGTGTACATTACTCCTTTCCCAATCTTGATTAACTTTTCTCTTTTACTTGGATCTATTTTCTCTCTTTACTAGTATTTTATAACATCAGTATCTCGGTATTATTTGTTTTGTGGCACACTAGCTGTGTCACAACTTTTATAAAGAATGTACTTTTTTTATATATAAAATTGGGAAGTACAATTTTAAAGTATATTCATTTATTTAATTTTCAAGCATCCAGTCCAATGGATAGTAAGCGCCGAGCAGAGAGTTGGAAAAAGAATAGAAGAGCTTTAGCATACAGTACTGTGGGCACTCCAGACTACATTGCTCCAGAAGTATTTCTTCAAACTGGTTATGGTCCTGCCTGTGATTGGTGGAGTCTGGGCGTTATTATGTATGAAATGCTCATAGGTAAGTTTTAATTACTTGTAAGGGGAGGGGTTATGGATATATAATTTTTAAAGCTCCAATTTTCTTTCTAATCCTTAACTTTATAAACAAAATCCACATTCAAGGAGTATTATTTTGCTGGAAGACTATTAAGTATATATAAAAAAAATTCTGTATTGTTGTGAATACAATGAAATTTATTGACCATCTGATAAATTTCCTTATTTGCTCATACACAAGAGCATATCAGATAATCTTTACCTCCATTTTTTTATTAACCAAAATAAGGTACATACAAGTAATTATAAATATACATACCATTCTAAATCCTTACACTATTTTTCCATGTAGTCCACATACTGGTTCAGACAATTTTCCCTTTGCTGCACTAAATTTGAGATGCCCCAGTGGTGAATTTGTATGGCACAACCACTGTCGGACTGCTGTCTTGGCTTCATTGTTGCATGTGAATCGCTGTCCTTCCATGAACTTATTCAGCAGTATGCAGGTATCCATTTTCCACCACAAACTGTTTATTTTCCAAAATCTTGGACCGCTGAAGTTCTGGGCAAGGTGGCAATTCACATGCAACAATGAAGCCAAGACAGCAGTCCGATAGTGGTTCCACAGTCGGGCAGACAAATTCACCACAGGGGCATCTCAAATTTAGTGTTGCAAAGGGACAAATGTCTGAACTGGTATGTGGGCTACGTGGAAAAATAGTGTATGATACGTGGAATAGTATGTATATTTCAGGTTTACCTGTGTGTAACTTTTTTGGCTAATAAAAAATTGGGGCATAGACTTTGATTCGCCCCCATATATAGCAAGGGTAATGTGACATCAAAATAATTGGCATGGACAGACAGAGAGAGAGGGAAAGAGAATTACTAGCTTACCTAAAATTATGGGCACGTGTCACCATGCCATACAGGGTGAAAAATTTCAAATTTTGGAGGGGTAAGTCATCTTCAAGAGAGAGTACTTCACTTTGTGCCAGTCAACCACATAGTATATTTGGATGTCAAAATCCTCTGGTAGCTGTTCCCACATTTCTGCTCTGTATGGAATCGCACTTTTCTCTCATCTTGTTCATTGGCTGACGACCACAATTTTCTAACTTTTAATTAACTCTGATCAGTAATATCAAGACATCATTCTGCTACTTACAATTGATCATCCTTCCCACATCATCCTTCCCACATCTTCCTCTACCATGAATTGGACGGTACTGTACTACCCTCATAGTACTTCAGACTCTCATGTTAATATTTTACTTCACGTATACTGAGCTTTTGTTTGTCATTGAAATTTTCTTTTCCTATTGACATAATTATGTTTTGATGGGCCCTTTGACCTTAACTATGAGTTATGAAAGCATTAGAAGTACTCTGCCTGTGTGTTAGGTTGCATGTGTGTGGACCTACCCTTAATTTTTTTTCTCTATATGCTTTATTTTTGTATAACATGCCTTTCTGTGTAAGCAATAGTTTTTAAACAGTTGAATTTATTTCTATTAAGTTTTGAACACTGAACAGAAATTGTCTGTTTTCTTAGGTTATCCACCATTCTGTAGTGAGAATCCTCAAGAAACATATCGAAAGGTTATGAATTGGAGGGAAACTCTTACTTTCCCACCAGAGGTTCCTATTTCTGAGGAGGCAAAAGACACAATAGTTAAATTCTGTTGTGAATCTGAGAGACGCCTTGGATCACAAAGAGGAATGGATGAACTTAAGCTTGCTCCATTTTTTCGTGGTGTCGATTGGGATCATATCAGAGAACGTCCTGCTGCAATTCCTGTAGAAGTGCGATCTATTGATGATACATCCAACTTTGATGATTTTCCAGATGTTAAGCTTGAGATTCGTAAGTATTCACACAACATTGTTTAATATTAATGTGTATCAATTATCTAATGTGCAGTAAGTAAGTAAGTAAGTGAGTAAAGTTACTCCTGAATAAATACACTTTCATGTCATTTTCAAAAATAAATGTTGAACTAGCAATAGTCCTTGGTGAACCTTGGCCTCTACAACTACCCTTCTCCAGCTATATCTATCTTGTGCCTATTCCACACACCCCATTTTATATAAATCTCTCTCCAACCCATCCGTCTATCTGGCTTTTGGCTACCCCTTCTTCTTTACCAGCCAGAATCTTTTTGTTATCAGTTTCCCTTTGTCACTTGCCCTGTCCACCTCAGTCTTGATCATGCTGAATCTAAAATATTTTATTTTTATGTCTGTTTCCACAATTAGATATATTAAATAATCGTTACCATTTTTGATACGTAAAAAATAATAATATTCACGAAATCCTTAAATAAAACAACAAAGAATAATGAATAAGACAGATACAGACAAAAAGTGATATAAATACCACACAAGGTTTCCTGGGATCCTTTTCCCTTTCATCAGGTGCGAAGAAAAGCAAAGAGTTTTGTCAACGGTCAAGTGCAGTTGTGTCGCTCTAGGCTCTTCTTCGCACCTGACTAAAGGGACAAGGATCTCAGAAATGTTGTGTGGTACCCATATCATACTTTAAGGATCTTACCTACCTAAATGTACCTACTAAATGTGATGTAGGAAAAACCCTGGGGAAAAAAAGCATAAAGTAGATATGGTACTTGTTCCAAACCCTTCTGTAAGCAGGAGTGGGTTTGCTGTGGGGATGCAGTTTATTTGTCACTTAGTTTATCCCTATTTGTCCCTAATGAAGGAAATACACACAGGCCACAGATCATATCTAATGTCTGTTGAAATTAGCTGGTCTCTTTCTAATTTCAATTGCCTCCCAAATCTTTTGTGCCCAGAGAGAGTTTTCCTACCGAGAACAGTAGTCACTTCCTTTTAACTTTATGGTTTGTTTCCATCATGTAACCGTGGACAAATTATACTGTCATAATTGGATGTACCATTAATGTTCTTTAACATGGGATTTCGCAGAATGGCCAGTTTTGCCAATGTATAATTTTCTACACTAGGATTTGATATATCTCCTTTACCAGCAATTTGTCCTGTCTGTCCGTCTGTCTGGCAATTTAATGGTGGTAATGTCTTTCTTTCATAATATGCCACCAATGTGTTCAGTTACCCTTACCATATGGCAAAGTGCAGGTAAAATTTCTTGGAATGGATTACTTCTTTTCCTTGTATATAACCTTAGTTTTTGATTAGCAGTTTCCTTGTCTTCTGGTCAGAATAACATTTTTGTAGGAATTTTTCATTTGTTTGCCACTTATTGTCCTGCAGTCAACCGATTTTAGTTTATTTCAAACCACTGCATGCAGGTTCTAATAGCAAGTCACTTCTCTCCTATGCTGAACATAAACAACTTGTAAATGAAGATGATGATAATGAAGTTTTGGTCGTTGATTTGAATTCACTAAGTGACTTATTGACAGACCATGAAAATGCAAGTGAGAGTTGGAAATGAGTGATGAAGAAAAGGATACTTATCATTTGTTAAATTACAAAATGAAAAATTTTACTGAGCTATCCTATTAAGATATAAGGAAAATATTTTCCCAGTGGCAAGAATTATATGAACACCTTTGGAAATTTTGAGTTGTTCTTTGACCAATAAGTTATTGGAAATAGAATGGTTCCGGCACTTCGCCTAGAAGATGATGACAGTGCTTTCAGTCGTCGAAACGTTGCGTCTTAATATAAATATGCAAAACCCATGTGAATTCCGAGAACTGTTTATTGAACAACTTCACTGGGAAAGACTTCAATCTTTGATATTGGAACAATTGTTAAATGTATGAATAATACATCAATTTGAAAGTGTTACCAAATTTTGAAAGATGGTGATGCCAGCCTTGCAAGTGCAATTGAAATATGAGCATTTTTAGTGTTACTCATTTTGTCTAGTGTTATACAGGTGACTCATTTGAATTATATGCAACTTTTCGCCACAAATGAAATTGGAAATGACTTTTTCTATATGACCATGAGTGACCATACATTTCTGCTTGCATTTCGATAAAGATGAGTCTTGAAAAAATTCCAGCAAAGACAAATTTGAATTAATTGGGTACATTTTTGAAACTTTAGTATACGAGTACTGATTTTTTTCTCACTGAGTAAATATGTGACTTTTAATGAACGTGTTCCATGGGAAGTGTAGTTTTAGAAAATGCATGCCAGTCACAGTTATTGGAGATAGTTTGAGTAAATATTTTGGAGTTTATTACAGTACATTAGTCGACAATTAGATCATTGTCTAACGCTTGTAGCAAAACTATGTAAAAATAAGGGGAGATAGATACCAGATAATTTTTGGCCAAGAATGCATAAAAGCAATGAATAAGAATGATAGCCAATTCAGACAAAAAAATGATAATATAAATACCACACAACATTTCTGTCTGATTTGGCTATCTTTCTTATTCATTATTTTCAATTAGACGTAAATTTTTCATTTTAATGTGTGAAAGCATTTTTGGCTTCACTAAGTCAACATGGTTATCCTATGTACCAAAAAAAAATATTGCATTAATTATGTCAACAATGTATCACAATAATTTAATACGAGATTCAGGTGAGAGAACAAAACTTGTATTGTTGACATTTTACAACATGATGCAAGGTCGCTGTGTTATAAATGATAAATTATGGGCAGCCCTCAACATTGGAAGACACACTATAATGGCTACTAGGATTATTTTTGTATTTGGTAAACATCTGTGCCTTTATTATTAGTTAAACAAATAATCCAGACATGCCACAAGAACTGGGAGATTTCCAAAAATAAAAACTTGCAAGACAACTAGCGAAACATCTTCAACGTTAACAAATAACAGTAATTATGTTTCATGAAAAATTATAGCCGAACTTCACGATTATTTAGTTGATTCAACTGACAACTTAGAAGTGCCAAAAATTGTATTAAGAAAATGCTTTTACTTGTGTCCACGAACAAGAGATCAACATTCAGAACAGTTTTGTTGTTCATGTTTAAAAAATTATGAGAGAATTTTTACTTAAAATGTAAAATAAAATTGACACTTATCTTTAATAAAGTGTTAATAAACATTTATAATGTTTTAATTCCTCTATAATATAAAAGTTACCACTTTAAAGGGAAATTACTGCTTTGGGGTCTTCGACTCAACTACAATAGAAGTTACGATTAATCAAATTTATTTCCAAACTTTCCATTGCTGCAAATTATTGCATCGTATTTTTAGAAATGTTTTTTAATTTTCATAATAATAAACATTGTACATATTTTGTAACATATGAATTTCACAAACGTGTTGAATACTAATTGTATACAAAACAACCATTTGAAATATGAATAAAAGTGTTAATAATTTAATTTTTAAATTCATAGGTGTTTACAATAATAATCTTTCCTTAAACTTCAATTTATTTATTTTTTCCAGCTGCAGCTCCTCTGCCGCAGGATGGTGAAGTTATATATAAAGACTGGGTTTTTATTAATTACACTTTCAAGAGATTTGAAGGTTTAACACAAAGAGGAACCCCAACCAAAAAGTAGTTTCTGTGATAGGTACTTAAATATTTTGCCGACACTTCATCAATTGTTGCCTCTGGGCAGCGCTGCTAAGTTATTAAAGGAGCGCTTGTACACACTTGTTTTATATCAGAGTCCATGTGATAATTAGGTTAGTTACTCCACTTACCAGCACTGTGTGTTGGATGAAGCAGACTTTATAGGTTTGAAATGGGGTAGATTGTTGGCAGCACTCCTTTCTGAAACAGTCTCTCTATCACTGGCCCACGTGAATTTGTGATAGTTCTAACCAGACAGGTTCATAAAATTATATTTAGATAACTTTTTATTAAAATGGTAGTGACATTACTTTTCATAGCTTGACAATAGCCTAGCCAAGTGTAGTTAATGCGTCGATTGGTTTCAGGGTGAATATCTTTTTGGATGAATGTAATAAGAGACCAACAAACAACTTGATTGGGCTTTGAGGAATGTGTTCAGCATATAAAAAATGTAGTTTAGTATACTACTTCATTTCAAATTCTCACAAAAAAATGTGCTTTAGAGAAACATTCTACGTCCATATCTTAGCAACTATCACTACATTAAAATAACTAATTTACAATTCTTTTCAATTAAATGTTAAACATTGTATCTATTTATTTGCTGAATTTTGTTTTTAATAATTTGAAATAGAAATTGATGTTGGATTTGGCAAGAAAAACGTGACTAAATTAGGTAGGTGATTGTTGGCTTCGAAAATTTGTTTCTCAAGCTTAATTGATAAAGCAGGCATTAAATGTCTTTGTTTTCTATTTTGGTTCTGGAAGAACCAGGGCTATATCTTGTGAAGGTAATTTGCTTGTGCTGTTTTGCTTAAAATTTGCACTTTAAGTGTGAATTGGATGTATAGAAGTGTGTTGTTGGGTCAGTGTTTGCTGTTTGCTGGTCATGTTTTGTGATACAGAAGATCGTCTGAGCATCAATGGCATCTGCGTGTGGAAGTCTGTGCATTTGTATGTGCTCTCTAAAGCGTCTGTAGTACTGGCATACAAATTTTAAAGTAACTTTTATACTTTTATTTAATTTGTTGTGGAGCATATACTTCAGAAACATATATGTTGCTCTACTTTTTTGTTATTTATTGCATTATATTTTTAAGTTAATCACTATAATGGTGAAATCTTGTATATATCTTTCTACAGTTCTGTGTAAGTAATCCTGTAACTTGTGTGATTGTCCTAACAACCACCAATGTTGCTAGCAATGTAATAAAGTACCATGATTTATGTCAGTGGTCTCATAGATTATTTCTTATCAGGTTAATTAGTTTTACAACAATTTGTACCTCCAATTAATATTTACTTTCTTATTTACTTTATTAAATCCTTATTGATATACCAGAAGTGTAATTTGAATTAAGTATTGGCATTGATAAATGTTGGATTAGCATTTTCTGTAGTGTATGTTGTTTTTAGAGGAAAATTGCATTCATTTGTAGCAGTTATAAGAAATCTCAAAGCGTGAAAAATAGTTTTCGTTAGGTGCAGTCTTTTATGTATAATTGTGCTGTAAAGTATTGTATGTTGAATATTTCAAATTTTATTCTGTTACTGAAATAAGTTAACTATTTTACAAATCATTGTAACATGACATTTAATATTTTTATTGGAAACACAATGTATATTAAACTGTAACTGTCTTTCACTAAGTTACCATTGACATGATTAAATGGTCATTCAAATATGTATGTAAATTTTGATTTATTAAATGTCCTCTTATAATTTGTTGAGAGAAGGAAGTTACTTTTTTCTTTTTCCACCTTTGTAAGTAGCCAAGTTGATATGGTAAGTGGCCCATATACTTTCTAAATTTCTCATTCCTTTCTTTACTAGTCAACAGTATACTTGGATGGAATGACATGCTATACACTGAGGTTTTATTGAGGCAATCTGAGATCATTGCAGAACCATACAAGAGCTCGATAGACTGACTAATGAGTGGCGAGTAGTTGGTTTAAGCATCACCAAATGTAAGGACTTCCCTCTGCCTAACAGTTTGTCCTGAAAATGATGGAGGAGATATATTGAAATTGATGAACATTCAAATGCTTTGTGTCTGAATTGGTTATGCTGATAAGTTGTATACCCATAAAGTTCCCTGAAACTTTCAACCTCATGGAAGCCACCACCTCTTTCTTTCTTTTTCCATTATAATGTTTTTATTGTTCACTATAGCATGAATGATGGTGTAAAAAGTGTTTACAAACTTCATTTGTGATGTTCACAGAATATTATTTTGTCATAGAATTTCAGGTTTAAAGCTACAGTATGTTTGTATAAAAACAAGTATCCTACAAGATATCTGAAATGGAAATGAAAACCAAAATGTTACTAAAATTGATACTAGCTAGAAATTAACTGGTAATTGGAAATGACTGAATTAAACCGGTCCACATTACAAAGCAATTTAGTCTTGACTGTATTCTCTGAACTGCGCATAACTTCCTGCAAATGAACACCACATCTTATTCTGTGAAATATTTGTTTTATATCACTGTTTCAAAGTGGTGTTAAATACACAAATAATCTTTTGACTATTAGTCCGACTCAAGATTTAGATTAATTTATTTTTTCTATTAGTCCAAAAAGGAAATAGCATACAAAATTATGTATATGGTTGAAATTAAGATAATTTATGACTACATTATATGAAAAATAACCCATTACAGTAGTTAAGAATTCATCTTTGAAAAGATTTAAAAATGGTTATTAATCATGATGTTTTGTGCCCGAATGAGACCTCTTCTGGTTTATAGATGTTACATTCAATTATTTAATAATGTGTATGAATAAAATTTATAGTATTTCCTACAATTCATTATTTAAAAATTGAATTTGACAGAATTTCTAACGTACGGTTTAAATTAAATATTAAATTTTGTTCCGACTAAAGGGCTGCTATTTTTATTTAATTTAAACACTTCATATATCAACATAACTCGCATCTTCCATTACTTGTCGATTCCATGAAACGTGATTCTCCACCGGTTGCTGTAAAGATTACCCACAATTAGTAGCAGCTGAGATCGGCGATGATACGCAATCGCACTCCATAAAGTAGCGTTCATCGGTATAGCGCCTAAGGCGGCAATCGATGCACCCCAATTATAGCGAGGTTTATTAGAAAACAAAACTTGTTGCCAATCTGTTTGTCAGTCTCTATATCCATGATCCCATTGGAACCACAGTCGTCGATGGGTTTCGCTTCAGAGAAATCCTGTATAAAGTAACTCTTGGATGCAGTACACGGTGCAGAAGACGTCGACGAATTGTTGAAGTACAGTTCATTAACGTTCTGCCAACATGCAGACCAGGTGTCTGTCATCCCGTGCTGACGTGATTTTTCGGCATCCACTACCGGCTTGCCGAGTTGTTCGGTTCACTTGAGCCCACTCCTTCCAAACTTGCATTACTGTACTGCTGCTACGCTCCATACAAGCTAATATTGACAGATACGGAAAACCATCCCCATTCAAACTATAACTTCCTGAAAAGTCACTTTTCGTCGTAGAGGAATGCTCTTCTTCAGCACACAATAAAAATCTGTTTGATTCCATGCCACGTTGTATAGCAGCACTTATTGTAGCGATTGGTTCCTTCACCAAATACAGATTTTAGACATTGAATAGGCCTAATAGAATTGAATATCTGCTTTGAAATTTTAATCGTTTATTAGTATCAACACAGATCGTTTTTACGTTCAATTAGGAGTCTCGTGTTTTTGCATTTTTTACAAATATGAGTCAATTTTGTTCTCGTTCGCGGCTCAAGTAGGCCCTAATATTGATTTAATGACTTGTTCTTTAGATTCGTGTAATAAGTCTTAGAAATCTAACTCCATAGTAATATTCCCCTGTTTCTAGCAACATAAAAACCATCAACCACTCCTTAACATCAGACCGCTTATCAACATGTAAGAATTGTTATCTCCAACGCATGTCCTATCATCTCCCACAAGATCATAGAAAGTGAACTCTTAAATAGGAATATCAAACCAAACACAGGACTTCAATTTATCAGAGCAAGCAGAGCCCACATAATGAGATTTCGTTGTCAAATATATTTAGATTCAGCGGACGTCAACAAAATCCCAGAATCTATCGCCTTGAACTTCGAATAAACCATTTACAGGATTTACTTATCTTCCTTTTCCAACACTTGCTACTTACGTAAAGGTGAAGGGCACATTGTCAAACTATGCACCGCCAACCAATTCAAGACTAACGAAAGCGCAATCCTCCACCACCACAAGTCGAATCGTCCGCCAAAAAAATCGAGTCTCATCCATAAAAACCAACCTTAACCCTGAAAACCCCATCCCTAACGAAGAAGTAAAAGAAAGAAAACCACCTTCAAAAAAGAACAAAATTACCGTAGATACACGCTTACGGGTTCTTCCTTGAGCAGAGAACGTAAGTAATATTAGGATGCCTCAACTAATGAATTATTTTATTTGGCTGTTTTTTTTATTTATATTTTATTATATTAAAGAAAAAAATCTTGAACATAAAAATTGAAATGAATTTTATTAATATTATTAATTGTTTTGAGCATGAAAACTAAACACAGTCACCTGTGGGTTTACGTCACAGAGATTACTTGCTCGCACCAAATCCGTATTGCATGTTCCTGTTGTTGCTCGCTGTAGCTGGAGGTCCCGGTTTTTTCCTTATTCGATCTTGCAGCTGGTTGGAGCGTCTCGTTGTTTGTTCACAAATTTTCAGCTGATGACCTCGTACAGACAGTTGATGGGCAGGTGCAAATTTTTTATCAGCTTTCTCACTACTTGGATATGGATACACCTGTCGCGATCCTGCGACCAACTGATTCAACGTCTGTCCTCAACA
The DNA here is from genome assembly GCA_037074705.1 of Zhengitettix transpicula. Classification (NCBI taxonomy): domain Eukaryota; kingdom Metazoa; phylum Arthropoda; class Insecta; order Orthoptera; family Tetrigidae; genus Zhengitettix; species Zhengitettix transpicula. Next base: position 23,398,189 of record CM073590.1, on the reverse strand, counting down.
TCCTTCCGCCAACTGTCACGAAATCTCTCCTTGTACCCCGAAGCTGGACGTTTCCCGCCCCTAGCGTCACAGGGCTTTTTGTTGTCCATAGCCGCAATGGATTTTCCCATGGGCCGAACCAATGGTTTACAGTGACACGGTGTTCGATATCTCGGGGCTGCTAATCCTTTAACTATTGTAATAGCCACGTGCGGCTACCTGAGACACGACAGGTCAGCGTCTCGAGCTGGAAAACAAAAGGATCCTTCAAACTACAGCAAACATAACATTTCCGAAAAATTAAATTAAAATACGCACGTTACAATATATACACCCAGAAAACTACTGACGAGGTCCTCGAACCTACCAGGTCCTACAACGTCAACAACAGCATCGATCTACCATTTAATTTTCACCAACTATTAAGCTTCCTAACCAATTCATTTGGATGCAACAATCCACTCATCGTTGCCAAGGACTACACGAACAACCTGGAATCACTGTTGAACATACCAATATTTACCCGTCATGACAGACAGTGCTACCAAATCTAGAATTAACAGAATAAAAAAAGAATGAAGCACAAACTAAACAACGGTTTGTCAGAATGAAGTACCTCCGACTAACCACTCATTAACTACTCAACCTGCAATGAACATCCTTCAATAGAACTAAACGGGTTCTTCCCCAGTTACCAAAGCCTTCAACTGCTGGAAAAAGCGTATCAACCCGCTATCATCTGCATCCAGGAGCCCAACTTTAAAAAGAACACCGCCCAAAATATCAACGGATACCAATGCTTTTACATGCAATCGGAGAGGCAGCAACAAATATCAAAAATAACATTCCCCCAAAAGAAATTCCCCTACAAACCAACCTGCAAGCCGTAGCAATACAAATCCTCGCCCCTATCAGTAAATGTAACATAGACCTCCCTAACAGATACATCTTTCACTCCAAAGAAATTATGAATATTATAGACCAGCTCACCAAACACTTCGCAAATCATAACACCGCATGGGGATCGGACAAAAATTAACCGCGAGACCTTAAAATTGAACAAGTAATCAACGCCAAGAACATAATCATCCTCACCAACATACAACCGGCCCATCTCAACTTCAACAATGGACAACTCAGCTCCATCGACCTAACCTTATGTTCCCATAACCTCGCAGATGACTCTAACTGTGTTACCATAGATAACCCTCACGACAATTACCACTTCCGTATCATCTATTAAATAGAAATAACCACCACCACCCTTCCCACAACTCGATGGAAACTAAAAACAGCCAACTGGGATACATACCAACAATAAATCAATTACCACCTTAACATTGAAGACATCTTCCAAGAAAACAAAAGCGTTGGATTGAAGAGGAATAGAAAGACCTACGCGCTATGGGAGTCAGGACATGGAGAACCAAGGCAATCGAAAGAGAGCTTTGGAAGAAGATAGTTGCGGAGACCAAGGTTCTACAAGGACCGTAGCGTCAAAGAGTCAGCCAGTCCAAGAAAACAATTATAAGAATCATCACCAAAGCAGCCAACTGCTCTATTAAAAGATATGAACCATTCAATAAAAAATAGGACCGTTCCGTGGTGGAACCACGAGTACTGCTTTAATTTTTAATTTTAGGGCAACAGGCTACATGAGGGTAATCCACGTTGGGCAACTCCCTTTTAATAGCATAGGAAGGGATTTGAAAGGGGGGGGGATGCGGAAGGTAGCCAAGGGTTAACTAGGGCCCCCGGGCTATATTTTAAGAATCCTATCCGGAATTCGCCTAAAAGTAATGCAGGGAAAACCCTAGAAAAACCTGCATCAGATAGGTCGGGCATTGGGTACTTGTCCCACGCCCTTCCGATAGCGGGAGAGGAGTTTGCTGTGGGGACGCAGCATTCCCTTCTCTGTGCCTCGACCTGTTTAGGCGGCAGTTGGCCGACTATTCCAATGGAAATAGCGGACAACTCTTACCGTATGCCCAAGGTCTGTGAACCCGGAACATACACCTCTCAGAACAGGCCGAGGTGCCTCGGCTTGTGAGAACCTTAGTTCAAAAACGGAGAGGAAAAGGCATCCCCAAATGTAGCCCCTTCGTATCTCTCCTACAAGGTTCTGCCTGCGAGAGAACATCCATCGCAGGTATTGCCTGCGAGAGAATAGCCCTCGCAGACCTCTCAGGTACACGAGTACTGCCTATGAACATGCGTTTAATAGATTCAAACAACAATCAACTGCGGGCAATAAATTACTCTACCAGAAAGCAAGGGCCAAATTCAGAAAGCCCATAAATATCGTAGCAGAACCACATTGATTAACAAATCGTCGAGCTCAACGCAACATGCCGACTGCAAAGAGTCTTGGAACACTATCAAAGCCATTTAATGCTACCACAAATACAGCCAAATTAAATTTATCCAAAAGCAGAACACCGAAATCACCACTAACGAAAAATAAATAGCTAATATCCTCGCTGATTCAGCCACAGCGAGATATAGCGAAAGCTTCAAGAAGTACAAAATGATGCATGAAACATAACCTATAACCCAAGCAACCAACGCAAAACTCGCAGATGCAATCCACCTAAATGATCAAGTCTCCTATGATCCTAGTAGCAATTATAATAATTTGGTAATGTTCATTTTTTGTTTACTTTAGTTTGCCTTTGTATAGTTTGTGTAATTAGTCCATATATTAATCATTTGTAAATACCACCTCTTTAGGATAATACATGAAGAAGCTACGAACACGTATCGAAACGTAGTAACGCTATTAATAAAAAATAAAGTGTTTGTAAAAGATCATTAACTGATTCATTAATAAGAAACTTTTGTTTATGATTTAATATATTTTTGGTATAATTTTCTCGTATTATAATTTGGGGAAAAATATTTATTTTTGAGGAAAAAGAGATTTATTCGCTTAATAATGAATAAATATAATACAATGGATACTTTTACAATAGAATTTACTGTGTGCATTATTTACTTTCCGTTATAAAGTGAAGTGGACTGAAAATTAATTACAAAAACTAACAACAAATTCTGGATATTTTCATCTTACATATAGCTCGTACGCATATTTAATAATTGGCTTTATGGAAACAAAGTTAAGTTTGCTTTCTGAAACCGGGAATTTTATATATCTCTTTGGTATATTGTGAACAATTTATTTGGAAGGTTATATATCTCATAAATATGGTGGCTTTAATCCGGAAACTATATGACGTCATTTGTGGATACTATTTTAGTGTGTTTGCGATGGTTGACCTAAAAAGATGTGACATTTTATAAATACGTATTTTAAGATTTCTGGACTATTTTGTCTTATATTGTGCTGTCATGTTTACTCGTTAGATACTATTTAATTGTAAGTCCGTGCTGAAAGCTATGAATTGGTTGTAATTTGGTTTCTCACTTGTATTGCATTGCTTAAATGAGCCCTCTTTTGTGACCACCACTAAAACTGCAGCTTTTGTCGTGCTAATTTTATTTGTGCACATATTCGTTGCAGTCATATTTTGTACGTTGTATTAATGTGGGAAATTTAATAATCAATCGTCGACGTTTCATTCGTATTTATCAGACTACAGCAAATTAAAAGAAAGTTTACAATGGAGGATATATTTCACTGGTGCCGAGAAGGAAATGCGATGCAGGTTCGAGTATGGATGGATGACACCGAACATGACATGAATCAGGGGTATGCAATTAAAACGTTGATTTTATTATATTTAAGACTAATTTTTTCGATGTCATTGAGTCAACCACGCCCATTTCCTTTCGCGGGGGCATGGACGTATGACGTCAGTTGAGCACTGGTTAGCCCACCTGCAGTGTCTCTCTCCATATATGGTTACGTAAATATTTTGCTTTAATTTAGGGTATAAAACCTATTACAACTTAGTTGTTAATAAAATTTAGTAGTCTTAAGAATTTTTTTAAAAAAATATTGATGAATTTCAATTTTATAGAGATGATCATGGATTTAGCCCATTGCATTGGTCAGCCAAAGAAGGACATTTTAAAATTGCTGACTTATTGGTATTGAGAGGAGCTCGAATAAATGCTACAAATAGGGGAGATGACACTCCATTACATCTTGCTGCTGCTCATGGACACAGAGAGATTGTTCAGCTGGTAATTTTTGTTCCATTGCAACAAATTTCATCTTGTATAATGGTAGTTCTAAGAAATTTAACAAACGAGTGAGAATTGTGTGATAGTAGTAAAGTAGTAATAATGAATAGATTCTGACTATTATAATATTTTATAAATAAATAAATTATCTTTAGTTATATTTGAAATAAACTTTATCATTGCTTTTCATTTATTTATTTATAATAATGTCACATTTTGTAAATCATGTATAGAAGACAAATGAAGTTATATATTTAATCTATAAGAAAAAGTGTATTTCTTTGTTTTGGATTGGCTTAAGGATTGCCAAGCAGGACATTTGGGTGCATTGATACAGAGAACATGCACTAATAAAGAGGATGTTTTCTTCTTTTAACACTTAAAAACTATTAAAAATCTTGCAAAAATTCTTCTTGAAGGTTAGATGAGGAGTTTCAAGTGTTTAATGAAGGAAACATGCTCTGGAATAGTGCTTGGCCTCGATGTTACTAAGCTCTGCTTTAGCCATTTTTTTTAAAATTTAATATGTTAATAATTTAATTATATTATTTGTATTATGGTGCTACATTGCACATAATCATTTAATTATATTATTAATAACACTTGCTAACTACTTACAATCATTTGATATTGAACTAATAATATGCTTTAATTTAAACAATTTTGGAAGTCGAGTAAATGTTCTATTTAAAGTCATAGAATATTAACCATTTCTTATGCTACTATAGTATCACATTTGTTGGTGGCCAAGTTTAGTGTCCTGGGCAGGTGCTATCCCTTTCCTCTGTTCTGCCAATCAGCTACAGTAAGCACCTAGACCCAGACACAGCCAAGTGTTAGATAGTTGTGGTGTATGTGTTTTTTTCACTCAACCTCCCCACGACACACACTTTCATTGCTCACTCATGTAAAACACTAATGATCATGACTAATAAATGAAAAAAAATTACGTCTTATAGAAAATAATGAATAAGAAAGATACACAATACAGACAAAAAAGGGTAATATAAATACCACACAATGTTTCTGGGTTCCTTGACTCTTTCGCCAGGTGCTAAGAAGAGCCTAGAGAAACACCACTGCACTGGTCATTTGACAACACTTTTGTCTGTATTGGCTATCTTTCTTATTCATGATTATGACATAGTTCATTTTGACTATTAACATTATAAGTTAATTCTATGTCTCAGATTTGTAATTCAGATGTTTCTATAAATTATTTTAGTGGATAGGAGAAATTGCTAAGATGAAATGAAGTTTGCTCAGCTTTAAATTGATTGGTTATTAGAAAAATGTATGAGGACCACACAAAATAATTAGTACTAATGTAATTGATAACCTTAATTATTTTTTCTACAAGAAATGTTAACTGCAGTGTTAAAAAATTATTTTTAGGGGATATATACGAATGATTAAATTAGGTGTTGTGTGCCTTTCACATTTTTAATATGACAACTTTTTGTTAAACTGTAAGTTGCATAGTTATATTTCTATTAGTGAGACCAAGAATGTGCTTCTAATTTTAATACTTTTACAGTTACTTAGAAATCGTGCTGATGTCAATTTTACAAATGAGCACGGAAATACACCATTGCATTATGCTTGTTTTTGGGGCTATCAGGCTATTGCTGAAGATCTTGTCCAGCATGATGCTCTTGTATCTTTGGCGAACAAGGATGGTGATACACCTTTAGATAAAGCTAGAGGGTCACTCGCTAAACGGCTACATGGTAACATCTGTTTAATTGATTAGATATGTTTCATGAACACTTTCTTGGTGTTGACATTCCAGGAATTGTTCTCAGGATACTAGCCAAGTGAGTGCATTTATAGTACATGAAGTTTCAGCGACTGCTGTCTGCCACTAGAAGACGACAGCAGACACATTAGTAACCAAAATTTCATGTACTATAAATGCACTCACTCAGTTATCCTGAAAACATTTCCTACAATTGACATGCATTTGTCATATTACTTATTTTTAAATGATCTAATTTTGTATGTCACAAAACATAGTTTCATTTGATAGTTTTACCTTGGTTAATGATGGTAATTGTTCCTGGGATATTGTTGGTTCTCAAGAATAAATTTACCATAAAATTTAATTGAAAATCATTTAATTTGTACCAACTTCAATATATACATTTTTAATTTTGTGTGTTTACCACAAAAGTATTACTTAAATGAATTGGGTATGAAAACATTTTTTATGAGCAGTCTGTACTTGGACACTGGACTTGCACATGTGTTTTTGTCAAAGTGACCTGGTTTTTAAAACATGCCTATTATTTACCTCTGTTTGTTTTTAAAATGTTTCTGAGAAACGAGTTTTCATGGAGTAAATATACAGTTCTGGTAACATCCTATTTTTTTATATTCAACAATTTCATACCAACATTTTGAAATTCCACTTTACCAAATAAATTTATGTGGGAAACAAATAATGACGCCCATCAGCTTATTTTGTCTATAGGAAATAACATACAAGGAAGTACTTAAATAGTTTTTCATTATTATAACCACAATTTTAAAAATAAATCAGAGTATCCTACAAGAAACAAAATAACTAAAACATAAATAGCTATAAATGGCTATGATTAGTCAAACATCTGAACTTCACTTATGCCTTTTGTCAATGTCTGCATGGTTCAGTACAATTGGAAACTCTCAGTGCTCTGATTGAATAGTTTGAGATAATCAAGTATTGTTAACTAAAACATATACTGCTAACCAAAATATTTTTTTCTTACAGTATGCTTGGAATTAAGCAAGTAAGTTTCCCTGAAGCCGTTGTTAACCAAGGTATCACTTATTTAGAGATTAATTGATTGAAAAAGATCTAGTACTGCTTTGTTTTGCCAATGAATTTTTTGAAAAATATGTTATTAAGATTAGACCAATCATAGTTGTTTTAAATTTTAGATTTGTAATGTCTGCAGACAACTGATAAGCTGAATCATTCCATAATTCTAATGTGTGCTATCTAGAAATTTAAGTATTATTCATTGTCATTAGTTATTTGTTACCTAATGTCCACCTGTTAATAATTATTGGAATTTCTTAATTATAACCAAAAATATTGTTAAATTGTTAAAGAAAGTTTGTCAGGTTTCCATCCAATTTAATATTGTGTAATAGTGACATATCAGTAACTCTTTCTGCAGTTATCTTTAAAGCATTGAAAATGATTAGTAGTGAAAGCATTTGCAATGCAACTGTTATATGGATTTGCCTGGAAATAAATATTAAATTTTTTAATTCTCTATATCATCAAAGCCTTTGATAATTTTGCATTGTGTTAACAACTTTGTTTCCAGATTTGGCAGTGGAAACTGGTCAAGATTTGAAGAAAATAAATTTTAAAGATCAGAGCTGGCTTGGACTCAAAACTCGAAGCCGTAAGTAAAACCGGTATTTTATTTCCTTTGTTTGATTTTCATCCTGTATTAATTAATTTATAGCAATTAGTGAGAACCTTGACCTCATGCACTTGGTAGGTGTGTGCGAAATATTCCCCAGTTAATAAATTGTTTTAAAGCTATGAAAATTGTTTGTCAAGTGCAAGCAAAAATTCAAATTCTTACTTTTTCTTATTGTCAGTGTTCCCAAGAGAGAGAGAGAGAGAGAGAGAGAGATTGTCGAGTCTGTTGTGGGCGATTGTTTCTGTGCTATTCTCACATTTGGAAAACTATTGCAAGGCCCACAGGCAGGCTAGGTGATATATTCTATGCACACCTGTAGTGGGCTGCTGCTCCCCCTGATTGGGTTGTCATTGGCCTTAGGGCTCTTTGTATACTCTATTGCACAAGGGGACAGGATTGATTGTTGTATGCACATCTGAAGTTTCTCTTAGGTCTCTACATTGTGAACAAAAGTGTTTAATTTTCAAGTAATTCTGTATCAGTATCAACAAATGCATATTAATGTGTCCCTGAATACCTATGCACATATTATAGTGCATGCATATAAAATGGAAATATTTTTTTGATCATTCAAATTTGAATTGATGATCGGAATTACTCCGATATATTTACAAGTATATTAATTTTTGTCAGTTCATTTACTAATTTTTGACAATAATAGGATGGGATCAATCCATGTGAAATCAATTAAAGGGTATTGCTGACATATTTTATTTTTACACATGGATTTTTTATTTATGTAAGTATCTGGGAGTACAAAATGATTTGTTTTACTATTATATTATTATAGGTTTTATAGGCCTTCAAATATTGCAATTTATCCAAAATTGTCAAGGTACAAACGGGTATATATGATAAGGGACTGAATCAAAAAATCTGAATTTTCACAAAATATCCTTCTAGTTCCTGGTAATATACAAGTAAAATTTAATCATTGTGTTTTAATCAGAAGTATTTTTTTAATTAAGGAAAAAATTAGAAATACACAGCATGACACATGTTGACTCTGGCACCTTGTAGTTAAAACACACAGCAAAAACTGGGAAAAGAAGATTAGTAAACAACGGAATAGACTCTTGTACTTGAATTTATTGCATAAAATTAATAAACTTTAAAATAAAAAATACAAGCATTTTGTGTCGTTTAAACAAGAAAAATTGTTTGAAAATATTTTGTTACAATAATGTAGTAATGTGTCAAATGTTTAAAGAAAGAAAAGGTCACCTTGCAGAATCATTCAGGTGACACACTAATTATTTTGACTTTTTCTTCTTTACTATTTAAGGCAAATTTTTCATAAGTTTCTGTACTAATTTGTCATGTCCACTCCCTGTACACTCACTGCTGGAAGGAAGAGGAACAGTTTATTTTTCAGTAAATGATTCCTCTAGTTTTCTTGGAGATGAAGCTAAATAAGTTACAAAAGGTTCTCACTTTGCAAAACAAAAAAGAGGGAAAAAATTCTATACCTGTTAAAAAAGGCATTTTGGAAAATATCAGGTTTTTTTATTCAGTCCCTTTTGTAACTTGGCATTTAAATGGTGTCAAATTGGTTTTTTAAGTCTTGTCCTCTATTATATTTTTAAGGGGAAGAAACATTAAAGTTGGGTTGCAATCCCTTCTTTGAAAAAATAAATTCCTAAATTTTCATTTTCTTTTTCTGATTGAAACACATTTTTCTAGTTCAGCTTGAGGTTGTTTCCTTACAACTTAATACATTTTTGGTTTGAACATGATTTATAGATGGTTTTATTGAGAATAAGATGGTTTTCATCTCAAGTTAATATCTCAATAAACAAAAAAGTTATTTAATTTATCAGCAACCTCTGAAAATACCAAAAATGGCCAACACACTCTAACAAAATGACTGCTAAAATCCAAAGTTCTAATAATATAATTGTAAAAGAAATTATTTTGTTCTCTCAGATACAAACATAAATAGAAAAACCATGTGTAAAAATAAAATATGTTGGCAACTAATTACTTTTTAAATTGTTTAATTTTTGGCAACTAATTACTTTTTTAATGGTTTTTAATGGATTGACCATATAATAAAATATTTACACAGTATGTGTGACTTATATAATTGTAGGTTTTTTAAAAAACAGGTGATGCAACTCTGTCACGCCACAAAGGTATTAATATTGCTGATCTGGCTCTTCATACATTAATTGCCACTTCTGCTTCTGGAAAGACATGGCGAGGACGTTGGCAAAAGAATGAAATAGTTGCCAAGATACTTGCTGTCAGAGATTGCACTTCTAGAGTTTCTAGAGATTTTAATGAAGAGTTCCCTAAATTAAGGTAAATTGTTACATTACAGACATTTATAGAGTTTGACAAATGTAGCTGTTTTGACTTTGGTTAAGTGGTGGCTTTGTAGCTAATACATGTTATTAGCATAAATTCATTCAGTTGTAAATATCTTCTTCTTTTGCAGGATATTTTCTCACCCTAATGTATTACCTGTAGTGGGCTGCTGTAATGCTCCCCCTGATTTGGTTGTCATCAGCCAGTATATGCCTTGGGGCTCTTTGTATACTCTATTGCACGAGGGGACTGGATTGGTTGTTGACACTGCTCAAGCTATTCGTTTTGCCCTTGATGTTGCTCGTGGAATGGCATTCTTACATAGTCTGGAGAGAATCATTCCACAGTATCATTTAAATAGTCGCCATATTATGGTATGTTGAGTCAGGATGTGAATGTCTTTTTTCTGACATACTTATTATTAATTTAATTAAATATTAACTATATATGTAGGTATATAAGAGAGAGTAAGGATGTGGTATTGGTAATTGGTATGGTAAGGAAAAGAGATGTAGATGATGACTTGTATGATATTGAGGGCTGGTGTTGCTTTGCTACACAATATAAAGTTCCTCTAATTTTAGCAGAGCTTGATAGAAAGAATTTCTTTTGCCGTTGTACATTTAGGAATTGTTGAGCTTGCTGCATACATGAAAATAGGGGTTTAACATGATCACTTTTGCTTAAGATAATTATTTTCCCATGACTAATAGGTACATCAATTTTTAAACAATTTAATCGATTATATAATAATACGAATGAAACATATAGGACACTTTTGTTTACAATTAAACATAACAATCTGCTTTTGTCTTATTCTAAGGAAGTTACAGTCTGATACATAACTCTGATTCGGTGAGGTGATCACCAATGTGGTTGCACAAATGATGTTTGGTAATGTTTGCTCCTTCACACTTGTATCTTCAATCTGTTGTACAGTGACCACAACTTGTGCCAGTAGATCTTCCTTTGTTTTCAAAGGAGTCTTGTAAATCAAGCTTTTCATATGATCTCAAATCAAACAGTCCAATGAAGTCAAATCTGGTGACAAATTTGGTTGGGCCAGCTCAGCCTATCCATCTTTGACTAAATTCTTCAGATGTTCCTGAAAACCAAGTGAAAAGTGAGGAAGTATTTTCATCATTCTGAAACCACATGTATTGACAGACATTCCAGCAATACTTGTATGAAGATCAAGAACATGGGACTTATTAGGTTTGGTGGAAGAATATATGGTCCCATTCTGTGATCATTTTGAAATGGAAATAGTATTTTCCAGATGTGGGTTCCTACTCAATATGAGATCTATACTGTCCTCCTCACAAGTCCTAAATACTCCAAAATTTGAAGAACATTCTATCTTACATAGCGATACTGGCCCTCAATTTCATGTATACAGTTTCTCTTTCTGTTCGATACAATGCCAGTACGCAGCTCATAACTTCCTTCCTCAATTTGAACTATTTTTGTCAGCCTGACGACCAACTATTGATTTCAGGGAAGTGTACTTCACAGTCCCTCTTTTGTATCTAAATGTGTTATATATATTTTAATAAATATAAAGGTAATTAAAACCCACTTTTTGGTGACAAAATGTAATAAATGGAAGCTTTCATGGTCCCATGTGGAGACAGCCTTTTAACTACCAGAGACTTATCTGTTCTGTTCCATATGAGCTCCCATTGGAGACTGTTATCCATTCACTGTGACCTCCCCACGGAGACTAAAATTTTAAACACACTTGCCAAAACTCTCTACTCTATCCATTCCTCCACTAAACTACTAATTGTCCACAATAAGACTGTCTATATTTGCCTGGTCAGGAACTTGACCCGGTGGCCGATATATATATATATATATATATATATATATATATATATATATATATATATATATATTGTAACCTGCTTACCCTTGCGGGATGTCAGAACACAAAAATTGTGTGGGTTCAGCTCCCAACTTTGCTGGCAAAGGGCTCGATTAAAAGAACACATGTAAAAATCTAGGTCATTTATTAATACAATTTTAATGCAAGTTGGAAGCTCGCGAATCACTACTGATGTGCGTATACATTAGTTGATTACATACGAATTCCTGGAGGTGGTCTCGGCGTCTGGATGCAGGAGCACTTGCTGGCGTCACCATCCAACACTTCCCGGCTCCACGTTTTTCCACTTTCATACACGATCGCCGTCTCTCCAGTCCAGCTAGTCAACCACTACTGTCCCTTCTTGCCATCCAGCTATTGTCTGCCCTTACCTAAAAACCAGGTCATTCCCCTTCCACAGCGGTCATCCCTCGTGCTGTACTGTTTTTCGGGGAAACACTATTCTTTCACGTTACAATATTCAAACTTGGATAGTGAGAAAGGATAGAAATAAATAGGAGAAATAGGAGGATTGCGCTTTATGTGAATTCATATGCTCGGGCGAAGAATTACGCACATAGAAAAGCATATGTTCAAAGCAGAGAGAAGGATGGAAGAAGAAGGAAAGACTGAAAATATTTGAGCCAGGCGGGACTTGAACCCACGTATTCTGCTTAGTACACAGACGCCTTAACCATCTCGGCCACTGGGTCAAGTTCCTGACCAGGCAAATATAGACAGTCTTATTGTGGACAATTAGTAGTTTTAGTGGAGGAATGGATAGAGTAGAGGGAATGAAGTATTAGGAGCTTCCATTAAGGAATAAATACAATATGAATTGAATGTGAATTAGTTCCTTAATGGATTCTCCTAATATTGTGTATATATATATATATATATATATATATATATATATATATATATATATATATATATATATATATATATACATATATATATCACTAAGGGAATATGTGATTAGGTCAAGTTACAAAACACATTTGGCTAGGAAAGAGACACAGTGATGCCGACTTACCTGAAATTAATAGATGGTCCATTCTGACATAGGTGGAAGTTTAAATTTTCAATGTCCTGACCCCCCTTCATCAGGAAGGAAGATTTGAACTGCATGCCAGCCAGGTATGAATTCATGATGCATTATTTGTTGGAGGTCTCACCTTAAAACAAAAGCTGGTAATCAATAACATGTCAAATTTTCAAGGGTCTAAGATCCCTTCCTTCCTCGCTGGTTGGCATGATGTTCAGTCATAGTGTCCTATTGAAAGGGGCTCTCAGACCCTTGAAAATTTGATGTATTATTGCTTTACAACCTGGCAATGAAAACTTTCAATTTAAGGTATGTCAGTTGCTTTCTAACCCTTTTCCCTATCCTAATGAATTAATTTGTCACTGTTGTATAATGCACTCTGAAATTGGTTAGATCTACTTTTAATTAATTGAGGTGTAGGGAGGCTATTTGAAATAGAACTCTGTGGTAATGCCGGATGTTGGATATTCATTAATTGCCTGTTGTGGAATTGACTAGGTCCAGTGTTAACTTTGACTAAGTTCTGTCTCTTGTATGGTGTTGTCAGTGTCCTTGTGTTTTACGTAATGTCCACAGTTTAAATTTTCAATGACCTGACATAGTGACAAATACGCAATATTATCAGTTGATAATAAGAAAGATAGCCAAAAACACACAAAAGAAGTGATTATATAAATACCACACAACGTTTCTGGAATCCTTATGCCTTTCTTCAGGTGGTAAGAAGAGCCTAGAGTGACACAACTGTACTGGTCAATGGACAAAACTCAAAATCGAAGAAAATGCACCTAACAATGGGAAAGCAGATGGCTTTAATAATAAGAGATCGTAACAATTGTTGAGTTTCATATTATCTGTTTGTACATTAATTCTGTGATGTTTGATTTATTGTGAAGCATCTCTGATATGAATCTGGAATAGTACTTGTTGTCAATGTCTAAAATCTTAGCATTTTGGCAATCAAATTTATGTGTTGTATTGATATGCTTTCTTCTCTTTTGAGTTTTGTCAACTGATCAGTGCAGTTGTGTAGCTCTAGGCTCTTCTTAGCACCAGAAACATTGTGTGGTATTTATATTATTACTTATTTTGTCTGTTTGTGGCTATCTTTCTTCTTATTAATTTTCTATCAGACATAAATTTTTCATTATCAGTTGTGTCTACCAGTTTAAGTAAGATGCTCATCTAAAATAAGCAAACATTTCTTCCCCATAATGCAGTTGGACTTAGTCACTGTTAATTAGTTTTCAGTGGCACCCATTACTGGAAAGATTTATTATTGTTCTCAGTACACACTAAAATTTGACCTCTGGATATAGTCTTACATTGACTCAACCCATTAAAAATATTGTCACATAAAAATTATGTAATTAAATGATTAAAATATAAATGACCGGCTTGTTATCTACTTCTGGAATAAAATTCACATTAGAATTAAGAGATAATTGTTTTTTTTATTATAATATAATTGAAGTAATTATTTTTTGTTACTTATTTTAGATAGATGATGATCTAACTGCAAGAATAAACATGGCAGATGCTAAGTTTTCCTTCCAAGAGAAAGGCAGAGTTTATTATCCAGCTTGGATGTCTCCAGAAGGCATGTATTAATAGCTGCCACAGAATCTGTAGCTGTGTGGGCTAGATTTCAATTTCATTTTTATTAATATTGATATTCCTAGTTGCCTACAATGATCTGTGTTTTATTTTTCAAGGATTATAAATATATTATTTGGTATTATAACCCAACAGGTTTTTAATTGATATCAATAAATAATTTAAAACTTTATTAATTAAGAATTTTTTTTATTTTGCCACCAAGGATCTTTTGGCCAATTATAAGGCATATTCATCTACATAAAAGAAATGTCACTAACATTTTAATACATTAATTAATGCTGAATTCGGACAAAAATGGTAATATAAATACCACAAAACATTTCTGTGATCTTTTGAGTTTTGTCAACTGACAAGTGCAGTTGTGTCACTCTAGGCTCTTCTTAGCATCTGATGAAAGGGACAAGGATCCCAGAAACATTGTGTGGTATTTATATTACCATTTTTGTCTGACGTGGCTATCTTGCTTATTCATTATATTCATTCAGACGTAATTTTTTTCATTAATTAATGTTAACAGATGAAATATTCTTAAGAGTAATGAGAACAACTATTTATAAAATATTAAACAATTTCTATCCAAAAATTGCTATTTTTATGGGGAAAAAAAGACAATGGATACTTAAATAGCAAAAATGAAAAGGTTGGCTAAATATTTGAACAGCAGATTCTAAAAATAAAGCAAATAGAAAGGTCAATAACATTAAAAAATTTGAAACATAATTTTAATTGTAAAATGTAAAATATTGTTTTTTAACATATGCAGGTAAACTGGCACCTAAAGCAGAAATTTTTTTAATAAATCATGCAATACATGAAATTAAATTTGGATGAAAACCAGGTAATAAGAAAAAATTGCTCAACAAAAATAAAACACAAAATTCAAGTAAATGTGATAAGACAAATGAAATGGTTTCAAATTAAAATAGGTGTATTGTTCCCAATACTATTCATAATAGTCATCAAATGGGTTGGTTTAACCATGATGTGGGAGACAGAGTGGAACAATGAAGTGCCAGAAGGATGTAAAAAGGTACTCCATTCAATTTATAATGTACCGATATTGATATATACTACAGGAACACAGACAACAATAATGAGGGAGGAAGTTAAATCCAAGCAGCTAAAATGAAGTTCGTGATAGAAATAATAGGAGAGTCGCTGAGAGATAAGATCAAAATGAGGAAATCGGAGAAAACAAGTTTCCTGAAAAGACATTCCTGTATTGGTTTGGTCAATGGATGAGACTGAAAGAAGATAAAGTTCCAAAGTATTTTCTGAATGGTAACGGGAAAAAGACTACTCAGTGGAAGACCTAGAAATAGATAGATGGTTACAGTAAATAAAAGAATAGAGAAGAGGGGATGTAAAGTCGAAGAAATACTGAATAAAGCAAAGAGTTGTGGAGAGATGGACTAATTTGGAGGTCCTTTATTTGTAACCCAACCCAAAATACTGGAAATGTTAAATGAAGAATAAATTGCAAGAAAAAAGGCTTCAATGTACTTGTAAAATTAAATTTTTTTAACTTAATTGATAATACAAAATCAATTGAACATAACAGGAAAAATAGTGCAGATAAACAGAATATTTACTTATTACTTCGTGGTTTATGATTAATAATTATTTGATATTTTTTCTTCTTTGTTTATAAAAAAATAAAGTTGAAAATAAGGCTTCTGATAATTCCTCTAACACATTAAATTTTTTTTTTTTGTAGCATTATTAAAGAAGCCAACTGATCGTAATTGGGAGGCATGTGACATGTGGAGCTATGCAATTTTGCTCTGGGAGCTTGCTACTAGAGAAGTGCCATTTGCAGACTTTTCTCCTATGGAAGTGGGAATGAAGGTAAAGTAACTTACTTCAGTATTTAATCATAAAACAATTGAAAATGCATTATTATGCTAATTTTAATTTACCTATGAATATGTTTATATGTCCATAATAAAACTATTCACTTATAAATTTCTGTGAATTACCTCACATTGTGTTTTTATATGTTTAAATATTTGAGCTCTTTGATTCAGTGTAGAGATTTATACAGCCATCATATTCAATTGGAATATTTTTTAAAACATCAGTATGCAGAAGTGAGACAGTGGTGTATAAGTGGGTTTAATATAAAGTCTTTTTTATCTATTTACTTTATAGATTAAGTGTAAACATCATACTACTATACTGTATTATGGTAGACTAATTAATTAGTAAATATATATATATATATATATATACAATAATAATTTAGTTTTTCTTAAGACATCTGACTATTTCGATTTGCATGCTCCAAACCTGAATTTTATTATAAATGTATATGATGCTGGAATAACATTTGATTTGGAGAAGAAATTTGTTAAATAAGAGTGGTAATGAAAAGGAACAAGTAGGTATGTGAGAGGAACATAATTCAAAGTGGGAAGGAGTGATAAATTAATGTTTCTAACGGTAAATAACTCTACTTGTCTTCAGGGAGTAAGAAGTATCAGTTGAAAATATTGGCAAGTGAGTTCTCTACCATTACAGACATGGAATTACTAGATTTAGCTCCATCCAGGGAATATGCTGTAGACTTCTTTGCACACTAGACTAATCTGTACATAATCACTCCTGAAAAATATATTTGTATAAAATCCACTGAGAATTCTTGGGGGTTTCAACTGGGTGAGATGGCCAAGAAATTTCTATAGGGGTCACTTTATAATATGGCAATGACTATGAACTAAACATCCTAAACCTGTTCTCACCTGGTTAGAAGATGAAGAGTTACTGATGTAAATCCAATGATTTAATTAAATTTCAAATCTAAGTTATAAACATTTTATATTTAATGTTACTTTGAGGATAATTCTGCAAACTTAATCATGAAATGAGGCTGTTTTTTTAAGTATAGTAAATCCAGAAGTACTTTGTAAACTTATGTTGGTTGTATCAGTCTGTTGTATTTGAAGTTTTTAGAACTAATTTTAATATACCTCTTTCCTTCTCAGATTGCTTTGGAAGGACTAAGAATTACAATACCACCAGGAATCTCACCTCATCTTGCCAAGCTTATTAGAATATGCATGAATGAGGACCCAGGAAAGAGGCCCACATTTGATATGGTCTTGCCTATTTTAGATAAAATGAAGAGATAATATATTAGAAATGAGAATATAATATGTCTGTATTAAATATAATAATTAGATGAAATAGTCAAATACAGACAAAATTCAGTAATGAAGAAATTTGTCTGATTGAAAATATGAGTAAGAAAGATAGCCAATTCAGACAAAAAAGTGATAATATAAGAAGAGCCTATTCTTCACACCTGAGGAAAGGGACAAGGACAAGGATGGTATTTATATTGTCACTTTTTTGTCTGAATTGGATATATTTCTTATTCAAAATTAAGTAATGATGTAAATACCACATTGGAAATCATCTGTTGAAAGGTACAAGAATACCAGAAACATTGTGTGGTATTTATATCATTACTAAATTATTTATGTATTTGGCAGTTTCATCTAATTAATCTATTAGAAATTCATATAATTTGGTAAACAGTGTTTGCTATTAAAGTATAGCTTTTAATGAGTTTCTTATTTGTGAAGGTGGCACACAGTAATGCATCAGTGTGCTAAGGATGCTTGATTTACCACAAACAAACTAAAATGTTAATCCTAAGTTTAGGGTACCTATAAGTCATATTCTATATATGATTTAAACTTTTTGATGTAACTTTCTGAAGTATTAACATTGTGCCTTATTGTTTGTATAGCTGCCAATAAGCAATATTCTTATTACATATATTTTTTAAGAAATATATTAAGATATTTTTAACCTTTTAAATACAAATATTGATAATTGTTGTTTTACTAATAACATTGGAAGGTGACAAATCTCATTATAAATTTAAAAACACATATTTATTACATTTTTGTACATGACTGTTGTATTATTTTTCTGTAACAGTACAATAATTTAAACTTTTCTTGTGTTTGTGATCAAAATATGAACCATTAGTTTAAAACTGTAGAATGGCTTTAGTTATAAGAATGTGTGCTTAAATGTTTATAAATTTATAATATTTATTTAATTTAATCTAAAGTTTCTCCATTGTTTTAACAAATATTATTCATTTGGTATTCTTAATTATTTCTTACACATAAGTGCCTGACAGAAATACTTTATTTTTTATGACTGGTCAGAGTTGACCTGAAAGTAATTAGCTATATGAAAACACTTTAAACACATTTTTGAATTTTCAAAGATGTAAATATATTATACAATATATATTATACAACCAACTTTTTGTTTAAAATAACTGATAAAGGTAGATATTTTACACCTTTGGAATAAAAAGTTTTCTCTACTATAAAAGTATTCATTTGCTATATATATTTGTTTTGGCAATCTTTATCTTTACAACTTGTGCTGTGCTGGAATAAGAAAAACAAAAATGAGGCATATAGAAACAAACACTTTGAGTTGTTCTTCCTTTCTCAATTATGTATCTTTTTTGCTTTGTATACTGTAGAGATAATACATCTACATAAATCACCCAATAATTGTTCACATATACTCAAAATAGTCTTCAAAAACCATATATTTCTATAAATTTTCAGGAATGTAAATTCCTGTTTGTTCTGTTTGACAGTAGACTTGTAATATACTTTAAAGAACCCTTCACATTCAGGTGAACCACGGTCTCTCTCTCACACATATTCTTGCTAAACATTATTTTGACTACATTATATTAGTTATATAACACTCAATTTCAGAAATGTTAACTTATTTAGATAAAGCTCATAGTTTTTATTTGAACTATGCTAAGTGAATCCTATTTAAGAACTGTTTAATATGTTTTATATGGCACTCCTATATAATTAATAATTTTTGCAATTAGGTATACCATTTTCAATTAATATTTAAAGCATTTTTTTAGTCTGTTGTGGTGCTATTTTGTATTATGTAGTCTCATTTGATTTAACATACTTTTTAAATATTAATATTTTTATCTATGTGATACGAGTGCTGTTTGATATTTATAACTAGGAATTGTAACTTAAATGTAAAATATTTTTTTGCCTAGAAGATGACCGCAGTGCATTTGGTCATCGAAACTTGTTACAATTGCAGTTTTACCTGGGTGGAAACCCGAGAATGTTTTCTTCAACAAATACACCGGGAAAGCCTTCGATCTTTGAATATTTTTTTCTTGTCAGAGTATTTTCTTTATCTTTAATATTTTTTTCTTTCTATTTGATGTTTGTAATGTCTGCAAAATCTAAATTTCTCATACGGTTAGATGTTGCTCTTAATGAGTACATTTCATACCATGCCATGTTTGCATGTTTACTGGTTTTTATATTTTACTTCAACTAATCAAAGTCTTTTCTGTTATCCTTTTGCATTGATGCCAATGAATGTCCTACAATTCTTTAGTGTTTATCCTATTACTTAGAATTAAAACAATATCTGACTATTAAATTTAAATTAGTAGATATGGGCAACAGTCACAATATTTATTTAAAAACATTAAAACTTACTTATATTACATAATTTAAAATACATTGTACATTTTTTGATTGTTTAGAGACCTCTTCAGACATTATATTATTAAAGAAATAATTTAAATATGTTTTAAATGTTTAAATTTGAATCAATTATTTCAGAGAAAAAATTTCAAACATCTCTGTTAACTCTTAAATTTTTTTCACTTAATTTGTTTGTCAAAGTTGAAACATTTAAAGCATATATAAATAGTTTCTTTAATATCATAATGTCTGAAGAGGCCCCAAACCAAAGGGAGGAAACTTTATGATGTATTTTAAATTATGTAAAATAGTTAACTTTTAATGATTATATAAATAAATATTATCACTTGGCCAATTTATACTAATTGAAATTTATACAATTATAACTAGTTTCCTATTAAAAATTTCTTATGTGAATTATTTTCTTAATTAAATAAAATTGCACCATACTGTCAACAATTATTATGGACATGGTTTAATAGTCCGTATTAAAAAATCTCTCTAAATATATGTTTAATGTAAAGAACTTGCACTGTTGTGTGAGATTGTCAATTTATTTGTTTGAGTTGTAGTATAAAACTTTTTTCAATCAATTATTGAGTATTAAATCTTTATTGCTGTTGTGATAATTATTAAAAAATATACACACAGTTTTCCAGTTTTATGAAATGGATGTAAACCAGGTTAAAAGGTCTGTTACATAGTATATATATGTTAAGGCAGAAAGAACAGTTGTTTTCCGCTAGAGAGTTATTTATCTAAAGTAGAAAAATGAATAAGCATAGGGTTTAAAAACATTACATATTACTGTATATATGTGATACAGTTACTGTTTCTAACATTGTTTGAGCTTGTAAATTATAAGTTCTAATAAAGGTATAAAATTACCAATTTTATAAATATGTAATACAAAATTAACAACATAATTTCATTTATATTTAAATCTGCAGAATATTACTACCTCAAGGTTTGCATGAAGCTTTCTTGTGATGTTAAATTTGGTGATATTTTAAAACATTTTACTCCTTCCTGCCTTCAATGAGTTTATTTTCTAGGAAAAACTATTGTTAAAAGATGATTACATAAGATATACTTAATTGTATGTGTCATATGTTAACATACTATTGGAGCTTTATACAATATTAATAAAATGTGATATGTATTTTTGATTCTTAAAATAATTTTTAATATCTGAGTGCTGTAAGTGGTAAAATTAATAAAAAGTATCCATATTTTATGGTTGCAACTTTAATTTTCTTATCAGGAAAATTCCTTACACATTATGACCTTAGAGCAACAATGATTACAGTTTACAAAGCTGCCTGTTAGTACTGAATTTTTTCAGAAAATTTCCGATTCATAAGACATTCAAAGAGATGAGTAAACCACTAAATTCTTCCATTAACTAGACATGATGCCTATTTAATATGTATGGGTTGTTCTTTGATAACTTGTCTGTCACCAGTAATGAAATGAACTGTCTATCAGTTATACAAGCAGTTTCGTAAGAATTGCTGTAACCTTTATATTCACACCAACTGAGTGTACAGCAATGCCCGAGTATTTATTTAACTTAGCCCAAAGAAGTAATTGATTGGACAGTAACCTGTTTGTAAACATTTCATTTAACCGGCATAAATACTGTCATTGTTTGGAACATTTATGCTCTACGTCCAAACCCCTTGGCAGCTTACTTCCAATAAACCAGGATGATGACTGATGGCACTTGAGAATTATTCTACTGTATTACAATGAATTGAAACAGTAAAAAATACTTTTTTACTTAACATAGCCTAAAAATATTCCTGGTACCTTAAATGAGTAAAGAAAATGAACCTTTAACTAAATAGAGACCAAAATTATGTCTGGTATCCTAAGAAAATCAGAAATACATCTGGTAACTTAAAAAAATACTCCGGAAAACATAAATTTTTCTGAAACATCATGCTTAACACTAGAATTAAATTCAGCAACTCCTACAACTATGTAATCGACACCAAATTCAGTCAGTCGTTCTTGCATTATTTTTTATGTAAAGCCCCAGATTCAACACCGGTCTTGGCTGTTTGCTCATTACTTTTATGTAATGAGCTTTCACCCAATTCCTCCTCCACCCCAACACCTATGGGCTGAACTACATAGTGAATGTCAGAATTAAACTAATTTACTTCTATTACTCTAGATTTGGCAATAAATCGCGGTTGCTTCATGTTATTTTTAACCCTCTCCCTTTGTGGCGCTGCCTTCCCGTGCTACAGAAGGTTGAAATTATATACTAAAATTGTCTGGAGAGAAACTATTAATCACATCGACCACCAAAATTATTCGACGTTAATACCGATCGTTTTAACATGTTCTAAATTTCATCCCTGTTCACAAACATGGAGAGTTAACAAACGCCTCGAAAGGCCGACAAAACCTTTGCGGGTGTGCGCACAACAACTCACCAAAAAGTTTCATCGCAATCGGATTAATGGTATAGGAACGCATAAGGGAGACTCTGACAGACAAACATTCATTTTTATATATAGATATATACCTGTATGTGTCTGTGTCTACCAGCACAAGGCACAGTACTGAATCAAATTCTCAATTTGAGGCAAGCCGAAACGTCTCTTTCCTGTCTATATTAACTATTTTGAAAATTTCACATATATTATTCAGTTGGTATTCTTAATTATTTTTACACATAAGTGCCTGACAGAAATACTTTATTTTTTATGACTGGTCAGAGTTGATATTATAACATGCAAATCGGGTTAGGCCGATTGGGGGTGGGGGGGGGGGATCATGTTTTATTTTGTCTTTGGTATTTAATAATAAGGTGTGTTACACATATGTGAGCTGTAAACCACACTATACAGATAATCGTCTCATCGCTCGGTTTGGTTAAAGTTCCTAAAAATTTACTTGTAGTTTTCCGATTCCGACAAAATTACATAGCGCTCAATAATAATCGAATGTAAAGGAGATTTGTACAATTAACATCCGGAATTAAAACATTGTGGCGCCCAACGTGGGACACGAACGAGAAGATCGATGCTGAAGTGAACGATCTGAAATTATAGCAGCAAACATGTGGCTGGAGAAAGACACCTACAAGCACATGGTCTTGATGCCAGAAATTGGGATAAGGCGTTCCTACAACGTCGCCTTGACGTGAGTTTTCTACGTTTGGCGAGTGAATGAATTCTGGAGGCAGATTTTATGTGAAGAAGACATAGACGGAGGAAAACGGCTGAGAGCGATACGACAACAGTGCCAGATTCGAACTAGGCAGCCAGCTACATGCGGTGATGTGTGCCAGCGAGTTAAAAGCAGAACAATAGTGAAAAAACAGTAAAAGTGCGTAAATATGTGCAAAGTTTTCGTCAAGGAAAACAGTCAGGAATGAATGTTATAGGTCAGTAACAACTTTTTTTAGAGTAACAGGCTTTATGAGGGTAATCCACATTGTGGCAACTCCCGTTTAATAGCATTGGAAGGGATTTGAAAGAGGGGATGTGGAAGGTAGCCAAGGGTTAACTGGGGCCCCTGGGCTGTAATTTAAAATTGCTAACTGGCATTTGCCTAAAAATGATGCAGGACAAACCCTAGAAAACCTGTATCAGGTATGTTGGGCATTTGGTACTTGTCCCATACCCTTCTGATGGCGGCAGAGGGGTTTGCTGTGGTGACACAGCATTCCCTTCACCCTACCTTGGCCAGTTTAGGAGGCAACCCTTACCTTATGCCCAAGGTCTGCAACCGCGGAACATACGCCTCTCAAAACAGGCCAAGTTACCTCGGCTTGTGGGAACCTTAGTTCAAAAGCAGAGAGAGGAGAAGGAATCAAAGGTAGCCCTTTCTGTCTCTCCTTACAACAGCTTTCACAGGCTTCCTTCTCTCCCAACTTTAAAAAGCATGCTAAAACCTGTGTTAATATGTTTGAATGAGATGAGATCGGAGTTTAAGATTGAGTTAAATAAGCATGATTCAAATGTGATTAGATAAGCAAAGTGATAAGTTTTATAATAAGATGAAATAGGTGAATTTGTAACTGAAATCTGATTTTAAAAAATAAATGAAATGTTATACAAAACAAAGTAGAGAGGGAAAGTGAGAAATATGAGATGCTGAACAGCTTGAGTGATAAAAGTAATGATTATCATCTACATTAACGAGAGGTTGTAGGTGATAAACTAGAGCAAAATATTTAGCCTTTATATGTATACATTCAGACAGAGAGAAAATGTTAGGAGAATAAAGTGTAAGTTGTGAATAGTTAGGTGAATACAGCAAATGATAAAGTAAAAAATGAAAAAAATAGTGTACCATTCCTAGAAAAACCAGTGGAATATGTGACTGATCATCAGAGAACAAAGTGTAGGTATGAATTATCATCGTCACTAAATGCAGGAAAGTACTTGAGAGTGTCCAAATATAAATGGGAGAGAAAACAAAATCTCTAAAAACCTAATAGATAATAGGGGAGATATGTTGCAAATGCTAGAATTACAGAATATATCCAAGCCAAGGAAAAACATTGATTTGCTTAAGGGTAGCTATTGAAGAGGGTGAATTTATTAAAGTATTTAAAGAGAAATTTCTCAAATAATACTGGAACCAAAACAGTGTCAGGATTGTGGCAAAACTTTTGCATAATGGGGGGCTATTTAATAGTATTGAAGGTGTGCATATATATATTTATGTCTATTAGACACTCACAGATGAAGATATCTGGAAGAGCGGTAGGATTATAAAACAGCTGATTGTGAATGGTTATAGCTAATGGAGGAAATTCAGGATAGAGAAGGACTAGTATAAACAGAATTTTATTTTTGCTAAGGTTGCTCTTCCAGCTGATAGACATTTTCTGAGTGACATCCTTCACCAAATAATCCCATATCCTGACCCAGTGGTAAAAAAAAAACATTCAATGCTGCAAATTGTCAAAATATTGTTAGAAAAGTTATTTATTTATGGAAAAGTTTAACTGGAAAAAGTAAAAGTGGTACAAGAAAACCATAATATTGTGACAACTTTATGTGTTTTAATATAGATCTCATCAACTTTCCATTAACATAAATAAATAGAAACAAAATAACTTTATGTATATGTCTTTAATATATTTACAGAGGTCCTTAAACCTTTTTTTACTTGCTTTCTAATACAAAAACAATTATTAAAATATGACAACTGTTATTCGTGGTTTTACATGAGTTAATAATGCTTATGAAAGTTGTCATTTTTATTTTTAACAAGTTTTTGCCAACTGTCAAAGTTGTAATTAAACATACAGTCTTAATTGACTACTGTCCTGAAGTCAGCAATCAGCTGGACATAATTTGACTCTTCAGGAAAGAGAGTTACATACCATATGCCAATCAGCATACAGAATGTAGCTCTCTTTCCTGATGAAAGGAGCTGAGGGCATCTGAAAATTTGAAGAACCTCCTTCTGTCCCAAGTGGCAATGTCGAGCTTCAATTTCAGGTAAACCACCAACTATCTCTCTTTCCTTACCAAACAAATTATCTTAATTAAGGAAAGAGGAATTATTTATTTATATGGAGTATTTGTTAAGTTTGAAGAAACACGACATTATCCTGATACATGTATTAAGTGTATTGAGAGTAGAGAAGGTGTAAACAGGCTATGTATAGGGTAATCCATATAGTGGCAACTCCCCTCTTATAGCATAGAAAAAGGAGTGAAAGGGGGGATGTGGAAAGTTAGCCAAGGGTTAACTAGGGCCTCGGGCTATGGTTTAAGGATCCTACCTGGCCATTCACCTCAAAGTGATGCAGGGAAAACCCTAGAAAAACCTGCATCAGGTAGGTTAACTATTTAATAATGTTGGTGTTCTCGTTTGTGAAAACTTATAAAATTTTCAAGTATGCTAGATAATTTCATAAAAACAGTGTTAGATCTACTTTATCAGACTGCAGATTGAATATAAAACAATTTAGATTAAGACATAGCCAATTAACAGACAAAAATATGTGATAAAATAAATACCACACATGTCTGCAGTTGTTGCTTTTGTCAAGTGATTCTAAATAACAAGAGCCACTATAATGTGACAATTCATGAATCAGATTATATTTCAATAAAACAATTTCTTTAATATCTGTTGCTATACATAAATCAATACATGTTGAGGTACATTAGGGAAAAAATGTTTTGGTGTATAAATCACAGCCAAGGGATTTGAACTGCTATTTTGACATCCAGAATAAAAAGAGATGTCTCCTTTGAAAGGAGTTTGATTATAATTACTTTTACAGTACATTCTATAAAATCTCTTAAGTGGCAATGGGCTGAACATCCAATAAGATGATGAAATATGTAGTTATGAACTGTACCCACCAAATCAAAAGTTAACAAGAGGATGGGAATGCCATTTGGGGTTCATAAAAGTTCAGGTTTGATAATGTCATTGTTAAAATACTAAAAAATTTGATAACAGTAGCCAAAGAGGAATACTACACCAAAAAATTCGGTTGAAAGAAACATTATACACAGAAACCTATTTTTCCAGTGAGACGCAAAAACTTTTTCCACAAATGTTACAGACTGTGTAAATTATAATATATTTTATTCTAATCATTGGCAAGAAGTAATGGTGTACTGAATCGACATAATATAAAACTTATAAAAACGAACAAAAAATTTGTTTTTTTTTTAAGGTTATGAATAATATAGTAACCGTCAACAAGTAAATGAATAATACTGATTTTATTTTAACATTTTTGTGTACTGTAGGATGTAGATGCAAACCATATATATGTAATTAAAGCTACGTAAGCTTGTATTCATTTCAGTGGGAAATTATGGCCCTGCATTAATTGTGTCGACTGGCAGTTGGCGGCACTGGGCAGATAAAAGAAACTAAAAGTTGTATGTTGTGAGTTCTACATGTAACGTAACTTGTGATAGTACCACTACGGCTATTATTCGCGCTATTTTGTGCGTTTATCGTATTTTGTTTGTAAGTGTGAAATGACCGACAAGGACACCGATACAGCAACTGTCGTTCAGAGTAACCTCAAACTTCTGTTGGACCAATCAAGTATATTTCCATTAATTGGTGGGTGAGTCTTTATAGGATTATTGAAATTAAATTGCATGTTGTGTTTAGTATCCGACGTGTCAAATGACAACAACATTGGAGCTGAATCTTGTGATATTATCAGATTAACCCAATAAAGGAAGATTTCGTTATTTTTGTTTATTTCGTTTGATTTTACTCGTTTACAGGCAATTAGTTCGATTATTCTTACCCAATGTCAAAGTCGTGTCATCATTGTTGATACGGGGATTGACATAACTCAAGTCATATTGGATCATTAATATAAGTATTTAATTGTAAATTTAAAATGCCGATATGCTGTTTTTATTTAACTGTCACAATTTTCTTATGCTCAGGTAACAAAAATATGATTTCTTATTAAGGTTTTAAAAAAGTAGCAAGTTTTCACGCTTCTAAATTGTTCGCGGATTTTCGTTTTTCACTTTAATTTTTATATTACAAGTAATAGCATGTGGATTATATAATAATTTGAACTGCGTTATGAAGTGATGTAAAGCTGTCAGGCTGTCGTACAGTTGTCTAATAATTATCTACAATCCACACAAGGAGTAGGAAGTGCCGGCTGATATATGTACAGAAATATTGTTAATTTAAATTTACTGTAATTCTTTTTGCCTTCACCGAAAATGCTTTGTTTTTGCGGGACTGGATGTGATTTTTTTAAAATAAAATTTGCTTTTGCTTATCGTCTGTTTGAATTTTAATAGTCGCAGACTATTCGTAGCAATCCATACTATCATTATGGGTCATGACACCGGACGATAATTTTCAGAATTTTGAAATGTAAACACTTAGACCTAGTGAGATATCTTAGATAGTATTGACAGCAAAGTATTAATTACCCTTTAGTTCACCAGTAAAAAAATAATATCGCAGCTCGTAATAAAACAACGTTTATTATAACTATACTTCTGCTGCTTCCTTACGCGTATCAGAAATTTTCTTTTAATTAATAATTGCATAGTTATTAAAATCGTGGGCGCTGATTAGAAATATAATGGCTGATGAGTACGTTGTTTGAATTGGAGAAGTAATTGCTAAGAGGGATTGAGAGAGAATCGAGACCAGTGATTTATGTGGGGATGGTTCGAACAGTGCGAAAAAGACGGACAGGCTAGACAGAATTAAGTATATCTGTGTTCATACGAGTCTATAGACTCCTTTGCTCTAGGCGTGAATTTCATGCTTTCCCTGAAGGCGAACAGAGTTTATAACTCTTATTACTGCCTTTCTTTCACTCCCGTGTTTTCCTTTTTTTCAGTTTGGTTAAGTTATTTCGCTTAAATTTCATCATTTTGGCCTCTACATGCCATAGAAAATGGAATAACCGAAAAAACGTCTGTAAAAGACAGAACACTGTAGAGCATGTAATTTGTTTTATTAGAAACAACCTTTTTCATCCATTCACACGATGAGATTTATTCAGAAGTTTTTATTAAGCTTTAGACCTTGAGCTGGTCACATTCATCTCATTTCCCAATTTTATAACAACATCTTATTTATTCGTTTCATTTGATGTAGTACTACGTTTGAAAACATATATTAATGTTAGCAGTAAGTTTCTTAGTGTTCACATCCTCGTCAATAAGATCACATATACTGCGGTTTAAACTTAATTATACAATTTTCTCCCTCTCTTACGCTTATATCACTCTGTGACAACTTCTTAAAACATCATTTGTTCTACAAAGCAGACAGATATTGTCTGTGAATTTGAGTTATAGTTTTACGTTCTGTACTTTTCTTGACCATTACTACGGTTATACCATGTTAGAGTTAGATCCGATACAGTTCAAGAAGTCTTAGTTTTCATAATAAGAAAAATAGCCGAATACAGACAAAAAAATTAGAAGTGTTGACATAAATACTGCCCAAACGTATCTGGAAACCTAGAGCCTAGTTTATTAGCACCTGATAGAACGAGACAACTGGCAACTGAATTGTGCAGTTGTGTCGCTGTAGGTCCTTGGTTTTATTTAGTTTCTTAGCACCTGAAGAAATGAACAAGGTTTCCAGAAACGGTGTGTGGTATTTATATCATCACGTCTTACTTCTTTTGACTGTATTTGACTATTTTACTTATTATTAATTTTCAAAACAGACGTATATTTTTCATTTTACTCTTACTTTTCATTGATGTGTTGATGTGATATATTTTGAAACTATAGAGTGATTTTCATTTACTGCTTACTTTTAATGAATACGTATTACGTAGCCCCTTTTGGTTTATGATCGATTAACGATCACCTTTGTTTCCCAAGGTTTCCTGGATATTTTGGTCTTGTGAAGTGCTTCATCTTCTTACCTTCCAACACTTGCTCCCTCGCCTCAGCCGGAAGACGATATCAGATTACTGCTTGGAGTATGCTTTTTTGTTTCCGTTTAATTCATCGTGAATATATTTTTATTTCATTGATAAATTCTTGCCCAATGTACAGCAACATGAATCGTTATTTTACACTACTTTTAAGTGTAAGAATTAGAAAGCCTGCTTATTGCTAAGGTCGAGTACGCGATTCTTACTCATGTAATCAAACTAAGGTCATAAATAAGAATAACAAATCAGATAAATTCTTGTAAGCATATTTAGTTTCCGTAATTTTATTTTGTTCTTTGTATGGATTTTTCTACAGTATGTGTCTTATATTAAACATAAATTCTCTTGAAGCATCAAGTTATGTGTTAAAACGTGGTATTGATTGTTGGTCGTATTTTTTTATTATATTTACAAGTAGACCGAGAAGCCCTTAAAAATATTTTTTTTTAGAGTAACAGGCTACATGAGGGTAATCCACGTGGTGGCAACTCCCCTTTAATAGCATAGGAAGTGATTTGAAAGGGGGATGCGGAAGAGTAGAGGAAGGTAGCCAAGGGTTAACTACGGCCCCGGGATGTATTTTAAGAATCATACCCACCATTTGCCTGAAAGTGATGCAGGACAAACCCTAGAAAACCTGCATCAAATAGGTCGGGCAGTAGGTACTTGTCCCACGCCCTTCCGATGGCGGCAGAGGGATTCAATGCCCTATATGTATGAAGGCGATTGTAAATAGAACAGAGAGGAGGTAAAAATTATAGAATATGATAGGTGACTACAGTATGGGAGGGAAATTATTAATATTGTTACTTATAGAAGGAAGAATAGTACAAAAATACATTAAATCAATCATACTATATGTTACTCTGAAAAATGAAACATTCCCATAATCACAAAGCGTTTCTTTCGCTTCTGTAAGTTGTTTTCACGAAAAGAAGTTGATAGACTCACTGAATCAATCATTCACTGATGCATGTAAACTAGTTCAATGTCAAATGGACGATTGCAATTGCGTAGATCTTGCCTGCACTGTCAGTATGAACATTGCTAAGTTGATATGTATTAAGTTCCTTATACTGATGTAAAATCAATAGTGTGACATTAACTCAAGAATGTAAACACCAATTTACAAATTTTCGAACTACTGTTAATTACAGAATACAAATATTGTCAAGATAATGCACTAAACGGCCCAGAATTTATTTGACCAGTAAAATGATTGGATGGAAAAAAAGGAGTAAACCATAAGTGTTTCTTTACGATGTTCGTAAACCATGGTATCAAAATAAAAGTTTTGATCGACCCGTTCTAATATGTTTTCTTTGCACCTCTAAGAGGTTTGAGTAAATTGTTCTAATTCTTAAAAGATTATCTATATTCTTTCTTTCTAAGACTTCGTCACCCCCGTTCGAATTCTTTATTTTCCTTATTTTCTACAACATTATAATGCAGTTGTTTCGAAATGAGGTTCAAAAATGAAAATTTATTATAATATATTTTTTGCGCGACAATACGAATACTGAGAAATTGACACACCCACACACTTAATATTGAATGCGTTTGTGTATAGATAATTCTATTGGTGGATCTCAAGCGTTTCCAATAGCGTCCAGGTGTCAATATTAAGAGAATAAAATATCATAATATGACATTATTGTTAAAATTTGATTGAAGTGAGTACTGGTACTGTCGGTCAAGTCTTTTGAGACGTTTCAATTGCCGAAGGCTTTTTGAGAGAATTTGAATTCGTTATTGGTATTTGTGATTTCCTGAATGTTCAGACATTGAATCATTCCAACATTGTCTCCAACTTTACGCATACCAGTTCGGTCGACAAACTCTAATCGCAAGTTTGCAAAAGTATTGAAGCAGACGAGTCATTTGGTATATTCCAAGTTTTCTTTCGTTGTTTTACATTATATCGAGATCTTATACTTGTATGCATATAATATGTAAGTCAAATTATTTCGATTAACTTCATAAGCTACGGTACAAACCAGAAAATCGTAAATTTATTGAAAAAATTATGATGATTGAAAAAAGAAATCTCTTTAAAACTGCAAATCAAATTGTGGGAGTAAGATATTGTAATAATTAAAAAAAGAATAAAATTGATTAAATTAACCCCACGTTGTGGAAGCCATTTATGTAATAATTAGAAAGGTGGTCTTAATTAATAGGAATAATTAACAAAATTATTATGTATTTAAAATTTATTGCTGATAATTACACATTATAAGCCCTGCTTTGCACGCCGAATTCCATCAATTTAACAAACAAATATTTAAATTTTTATTTTATTAATTCGTGGCGTTCTATGAAAATATAGCTTTATAATTTTACAATCAATTACGTTGAATTTCTCATTATCTCAGGGTCACCGCTGGGTTTGATAGGAAGAACAAATACAATGAATTAAATTATTAACAATCCAAACTCATTGACGTTAACGGAATACAATATTAAATACCAAAAGTAAAAGAAAACGAATGAAAAGAAAAACTCGAACGAAATCAGACTATACCCTTTAATTATCGTTTACAGTCATTAATAATTGTTTTGTACTCACGACAGCGTTACTGGTACCAGTTCGGACTCTTGTATCTTGAAGTCAACACCCACTAAACAGTCCATTATACACTGATTCTACTCATTGGATTTTGAACACACGGTAGTTGCTCCGGATCTCTGCTATCCTGGAACCTGGATTAGCTCGCCCTCAGCCAGTTGCCGGACGTAGGTCTTCTCAAAGTCTCGATATGCAAAAATTAGTTCAGTTTGTGAAGCGATTTTATAAGTCTCTCCGTCAAAACTGTTTACTTGCGTTTTATGTAAACTATTATATCTCGCTGTTGGACTTCCTAGATAGCCCTATTCATAATCCTGGATCCGCAGACTTTTAATGTTTTTATTTCTCTATGCTGACCGAACTGCTATGTTCAAGTTCTCTACGCATACTTTTCCGTTTCGCTTCTTGCCGCACACCGAGTTCTCTAAGCGCTCGGTTTCCAGCCTCGATTGTTAACAAAGAAAAACCGCCTTGATTGTCGTCTTTAAGCACCCGCACCGCCAACAATTAAATTATATTAAAATCAATTAAGTCTGTTTGATTGGTATTACAATATATAAAAATGATAATTAAGATAATAAAATTGTAGCATAATGTATTTCATGATGAAGATCTGATACATATATTGCCAACATCCGCGTCAAAATGTCCGAGGACTAGAACCTGTAAAAATTGAACATTTGCGACAAGCTCAGTGTAGGAGGACAATTATTTTTTTAAATCTTCGCGGAGGTTCATTTCTACCTCATGTTAAGCTTGTGTACGGAATGTAACTAAAGTTAATATCACATCTTTTGACAAACAGAATTGAAATTTTATTCTCGCCTATATTTTTTAAATGCATGTATACTGACTTTTAAATCCATGTAAAATGATGTATTCTTTCATGTATTCAAACTTGGCTTGTCTGTTATTCCCATGTCCTTAGGTTAGGTTGACATAGAAAAATGAAACATTCAGTAAAATTGTTTGATATTACTGTGTATGAGACACTCGTCATTTCGCGAAATTAATTCCCTCGTGTATTTTTATTAAATTAAAATTTGATGTTATCTAGGTCTACTTGATTATTTATGTATCTCCCTAAAATACATTGAGGATAACATTTCCGTTATTATATTTATCATCCTTGGACTTTGTTAGTCAACAATTTGGGGTTCTCAGATATATTTTATTGTCGGTATTAATGCAGCGCAGCCAGATAAGTTGAGATATCCAGTAGAGAGGTGAAAGGTGAATAAATTAAGAGGGAACGTATGCATTTGTTTGCCTTCCATTATCCTAGACTATTTTCGATAACTCCCGCCTTTGATGGGTCACTTCCCCGATAAATGCCTGAAATATGGCTTCCAACTGGGGCGGGCAACGTTCTCATTTTCCTATTCATTCTTGCGGCTTCAGATCCTTCGCTTTTAGACTTTCCACTACGGAGCTGAAATTATAGTTTGAAGATTACTTTATTTGACATTATTCCCACATTTTATAAAAATTCCGCTTCAGGTATCTGTACGTTGTCGTAACTTCTTCGTGATTATTTTGCATGATAGAATTTATATATTATGGCAATTGCTACGTTGCAACAAAACGTAAATAACCCATCAGGACGCAATACAAACTATCAGTAATGTGATGGAAATGCATTCCAGCTGTTGCAGTTTTTTTTACTTAATCTGCCACTCATGGCATCACTCATATTTTGAAATATCATTATCAAAATCTACACCAGTTACAATAAAACTACGAAAATGTCATAAAACTGGTATTTGGAGACCTGTTATTGCATAAGTTGTAACCTTGTGGTATGTATAATTTTTACTTCTCTGTTGACGCTATGAGTAAGTACAAAGTTACGTAGCTCAGTTTAATTATAGATCTTTATACGGATTTTTCTAATTTTATCATGCGTCGAAATTAAAGCTTAACGTTCTACTTTTATGTATTCATCAGGAATATGAATGTTCTACTCCTTACTCTACTTACTACTTCACCAACATATTATTAGCACCGTTATTACAACATGCAACATCATTAATTTGTTTATGTAAAGTAATAGGACGCTCGTTCTATGTACAGTACAGTGTTTATCAGTATAGTTATACACTCTCGTCTCGTGTTATTTTCAGATCATTCAGATAGCATATGTTTTATAAACGTTTCTTATTCGCTGAAACAGTTTCTCATTTTTACTGTACAAAGTTACACAGTAGCACCTCATTTTTTCCCCACGCTTTACATATTTCAAGTCATTTTCTGGGAGGCCTGACAGCGACGCCTTCCAGACTAGGGAGGTCTGAAAAGTTTCCGACGTCGAAATGAAGATGGCAGCAGTCGTCAACAAAAGATAGGGAATGTGTTTGTGTATGTCTTGAAAGGTATTCACCAAAATTTCAGCAATTTTAACACGTAGTTGTTGTTTTACAATCGTTTGAGGTAGTCGATGGGAGTGTTTTTGTGAAGATGGAAAAAAAATCTATTATTGAGATGTCACTAAATATTTGTTTTTGAGAGGCAATACGCCTACGCAAATCGAAGATGAGTTGGGCGCTGTGTACGGGGACTCTTGAAATTTTGGGCAGCTGAACGTACCCTTACCAGCTTGGGAGACGAACATTCGGGACGTCCAAAAACTGCAACCACTGACGGTAACAACGCTCAAGTTCACCAAATGGTGCTGCTCAACCGTCTAATTAAAGTGAACGAGATATCAGAGGCTATGAATATGTTCAAACGTGTTCATCACATGTTGAATCAAGATTTAAAGCTGTTCGCACATTATTGCCGCGTTTGCTCACGTCAGACCAAAAACGTGTTCGAATGAACATTTACAACGTTCCGTTGGCGCAGTTTAGGCGCAATAAATCAGAGTTAATTACTGTAGATGAAACTGGATGTACCATTATACCTAAGAAACAAAAATACGGTCAAAACAGTGGACTGTGAAGCGGGAATCGGCTCCAAAAAAGCAAAAACTGTTTTTTCGGTTGGGAAAGTAATGGCGACTGTTTTTTGGACAGTTATCTTAATCGATTATCTCCAAAAATTAAAAAACATTAAATTAATTGCACCATTACTTGGCAAGCTGAAAGCATGAATTGCGGAAAACCGGTTACATTTGCAGAAAAAAAATATCTCACACCTCAGCGGTTGCCATTTTTTTGTTCCCTAAGCTTTAAATTGATTTAGATTTATTAGCAAATAGGACACGTCGTCATATAAGATTACAGGGAAAGAATAAAATATTTCAATTACAAACTTGAAAAAAACAAACTCTGTACTTAAAAATTGTATAATATAAAGTAACGTTAAATATACTAATATAACAGTGATTAAATAAATAACTATATTAATCTTCAATTTTCATTCGACGGAGTTTCTAGCAGCAAATCTTACTTCAATTCCCGTCGAACATGAAAAATAAATTAATTTGTCAGTTACATTCTACAAGATTATATTCGTAATATAATAGCATAACGTAAAATAATAGCGTAACTTGATAGGATACTAGCTAACTGTTTTATTAAAGAGGATCTAATCTGTCCTTCCTATCTACGAACTCTTTCACCGAGTAATATGCTCAATTAATTAACAAAGATTTACATCTCTTTATAAATAATTTTTGTATATTTAAAGTTTTTATTTCGCCCGGAAGACTATTGTATAGATTTATCCCGGAATAATGCATGATTGATTCAGAATGGCTTAGGCGATGCTTTTCAATGAGGAGTTGAGAGCGATTTCTAGGGTTGTATAAATGATTTGCTCCGTTTAGGGCATATGTATTGATGCTTCTTCAGACAAACTTTAAAATTTCTAGAACATACGTACAAGGCAATGTTGAAGTCCCAAGATTCTGAAACAAAGGCTTGGAAGTGGCATTACAATCAGCACCCGATATTATTCGTACGGTCCGCTCTTGTAGTTGAAAAATTTGCAACGCGTGATGTGATCGACCCCAGTTTGTTATGCCGTAAGACATGAAATGAAAATAGCCACGGTGTATCATTTTAGATGTAGATATGTCGCTTTCCCTGGCAAACACTCTTAATGTGAAGCAAATTTTGCTAAGTTTACCCGAGACTTTATTTATGTGGTGATTCCATTTCAATTTATTGTCAATCAACAGACCAAGAAAAGGTGCGGGCTCTGAAATTTTTCCGTATTACTGTTTGTGTTGGAAGTGAAGTTAACGATTCTAGTTTTCTCTAGATTAAGAGAAAATTTGTTTTTTCAATAAACAATGAATTCAAACGGCTCATCGCAGTATCTACTTTCTCACGCAACGTTTCCGTGATTACCAAATTTGTGTCGTCAGTGTACAGGACTGATTTTAAGGGATCTAAATAATTCGGTAATCCTTAATGTATATGATGAAAAGTAAGGGTCCAAAAATAGAGCCCTGAGGGACACCACAGGTAATTGTTCCCCATTCTGACAGATGCTCATTTCCATCCCAGTTTACAATCGCAACTTTTTGGCGTCCATTTTGCAAGCAATATTGAAATAAGGAAAGGGGAACTCCTCTGATTCCATAGAAATCTAATTTTCGGAGTAAAATATCATGATGTACTAAATCAAATGCTTTGGAAAGGTCAGAAAAAATCCATCCACTTAAAGTCTTTCGTCAAGTGCGTGTAAAAGTTTCAATTGAAAGTGTACTACTTTCACAAGAACGTTGGAGAATATTGGCAAGAGGGAACTAGGGCGATAATTTGAGACGTCTGTTGTAGAATCCCTTTTGTACAATGATATAATTTTTTTAGTACTTTCATTGAGCGCTTATATGAACTGTTCAAGGATATCAAACTTAAATTCTTCTCGCGTAAACATTGACAGTCTGGCAAAGAGTGAGAAATAACGCTAGTGTTGACTTATCATGCTAATATTTCAGATTTGAACGAATTGACTTCTGATGTTGTTCTATGAGGTATTTTGATTACATCCTGAACGTATTCGATGTTATAGATTTATTACTACGAGAAACGAGTTTCGTGGCTTTTACGTATATGTACATATATAAATAGAGTTATGAATAATTTTAACTAGGAATTTAAGTAATTTGTTTTCCTGCCACCAGAAGGAATTATGTATATTTCAGACGTCTCGTTATGATCCAGATGTTAATTAAATAAAAATGTGTTTCGAAATAGGTTGAGCGTACAGAATTAATATCAACTAAATTCAAGGTATGTAATACTAATTAGACGCCATTAGTGATTTGATAATTGGAAATTTATGGTGGATTGTTATCGGGACGAATATCAAAGGCAACAATACAAAGGCTAGCTTTGTTGGCCGCAAGCGTTTCTAAAACCGCAGTTGCGGGCAAATATACATCCAGAAAGGTCGCAGTTTTGAAATCGAACAAAAAGTATTCGGAGCGCTATTCATCGAATAAAGTTACAAGAAAGTAACTTAATAAGTCGTGCCGCAGTAAAAATCAATAAGTAAAGAGACCGTCACTAATTTCACCGAGAGAAAGTTGGTAATAATCTGACTGACCATTAATTCGGAAGAAGTAGCAGTTTCCAGTTGAAAGATACCAAAGTTTCGACAATGTTCTGTAATCAATTTAAATTCAGTGAATTCATGGCCTGTTAAATGTGAACAGTGATGTGCATCTGAGCCCAAACTTAAGCCTGGTACCAGCAGAGATTGTAAGTAGAAAGAAATTTAATAAAGTTTGTAAACGTTAACTAAAGATATACTCGTCAGATTTCGGCTTCACGTGTGTTTTATTGTTTTAATTTTAAGGTTGTAAAGGAATTTGATTGTTTAATGTAAATGAATAGGTTGGTTCTTTATTTAGAAGGCCCAAATACACGACCCTGAGATGTTAGAATAGCAAAACTTCAAATGTAAATAATCACGTCGAGAAATGTTGTAAGAAATTTAGTTTTTCGAAGAGTAAAGTCTGGACATTTCTTTCTCAAACTAAATTTGGGACATAATGTAATGCCTGTTAAGTGAGGCATTGTTTCTGATTGATAGTCTGGACTGTTGGAGGGGCATTTTGTAACGTGTTTATTTAGGTTTAAGTTTTTCTTCGTTCTTGGAAGTGCTGGGTGGGTGGTCTTGAGAAACCGTGCACGTGAGTGTGGGGGGTGGAGAAGACAAGTAATTACGGATCCTGTTTCGATTGTAGGGCTTGACATGACGGAGAAGTTAGCCATTTGTTGACTACGGAACTGCAGCTGCATGATATAAATCGTGTGATAATGGAAGAATCTGTCAACTGGCATTTGCGACGAAGTTTTCGAACAATGAAAAAGTAAAAGACCGGGAGGATATAAGGGAGATATAAGGGAGAGATAAGCTTTTGAGGAGGTCAGTTGTTCTGCGATCACCGAGGCTGGAGGATGTGATTAAGAGAGACATTGTTTAAGCGGAGTAGTTGTTCAGCGCTCACCGAAGGTGGTGGATGTTAGTAAGAGAGACATTGTTTAAGAAGAGTCGTCGTCGAAAGATTGCAGTTTAAAGTCGCAGCCAAAGCATAGGAGAGAGGACTTGTTAAATTTACAGTAAACCAGTCGTTGTCGAAGCAGAGCAGAGTAAAGTCGTCGAGATACCTCAAACTTTCTTTTTCAAACCAACAGTATTTAGTAGAATCTGTGAATTTAATAGAAACCCCCACCACTGTGTTCGATAGGTGAAAGTATCCTGGGCAGCCGTAAGTAGCAAGAGAAAAGTAAAATAGTTTTTGTAAACCGACTTAAAAGATAATGTCAGATATCGTTCTTTAGTGTTGATAAAATAAACTGTTTAAATTTAAAATCCATCTTATAGTATAAGTTCGTCGATAATTAATTTCGTCTATGTCTAGACGAATAAATATTTCTTTTTAAATTAAATCTAAATTTTGTGTTCTTTTATTGTGTTTTAATGTTCTGCCGTTATCAAACCCAGTTAAGACCTTTGAGAGAATGAGAGTTTTTTTTATTAAATTGTATAAATTGTTAATCTGTTGTTAAATAAAATTGTATGTTTGTAAAAGAAAATTAATTCTTTTATTTAAACGTTCACCCTTTATTAAATATTACAAAACAGTACCACAACGAGTGGCACGAATAAATTAATTAAATCCTATAAAAATGTATATTACAATATATAGATTCTCTTTTATTCAACCTATATTTGAATGACTGAATACTATGATCACTTGGCATATAAATCTCAAGGGTGATATGAACATTTGCCTGTTGCAGAGATTACAGCACTGTTTTCTGTTCTTCTGTTGTGTGAATACAAATAAAATTTGAGACAAGTCGCTTTGGTTTCAATACAAAGACGAGTGATTTCTAAAATGAGAATGAATATTTTATCTTTGGAAACTATTATCATAGTATTAAATCCACTTTTGTCATTTCAAATTGAAATTCCGCTGCTTGGATGACGCAGAAAAAATTTTGCTGCTGCTCATTGCATCGTCTCTGGGTCGTATCATCCGAAAAGGAATTTCAAATTGGTGCAGCTTTGGACAAACTGTTACATGCCGCTATATTGAAATCTTAAATGTTAGGTTAGTCAACATTTTTATTATTTTCGTGTAGGTCAGAAACTTATGTCTCTAGGCGCATTTTTAGCACGCGATCAAAAATTATTACTGAATCTGTCAACAAATAATCCATCATATTCTTTCATAAAAAATATTTATTTATTTACTGTATTTACGTCGTGTCGGTGAAGGTGAAAAAGCTTTTGTAAGTTTCTCAATGGACTTGTATAATAATAACAAACTTAGAATTATACTTATACCTATTTAAAAGTGAATGATTAATAACTCTCATGGATTGGAGTCCTAATACTCTGTCTTTTAAAAGTATTTTAACTTTTAATTGTAACCGAGACTAGAATTGACACAACATTGAGACTGTGAATCTGATAGACCTGGGAAGAGAATTACGTGATAACATCTCAGATGAGGAAATGTAGTCTTGTAAATGATAATGAGACCTTTATATAACATAACATAGGTTACCTTGGTCAGAAAGGTAGTCAATATTCTATGCGACTTAATAGTGCAACAGGTATAATCCCATGACATTAGGATTTATAACTATTTTTCTTAATTATAAAAAATCACCTTATGTCATAGTTAATGTTTTCATTGACGAGATTCAAGCTTCGCAAAACGTTTTGCTCTTGAGCAGAAAACGTGTTACTGCCATTTGTATGCCTTTTATTTTTTCCAATAAACGTGTTCCTTTCTAGCGTTGCGTCAGTCGGAAGAAAAATACGTATTGGAAGTGAAGGCTATCAACTTGTGTGTGTTCCTAATTAAAACCTGGCCGGCTGCTGGCTTGCCCACGCGGCCTTTACGTAACGCGGCGTGGATCTTGCTAACGCACTTTCCCATTCATGTAGGGATATCTGTAAACTGGGACCTATTACAAACGTCCCTTAAATTGAGCGGAGCTATCTGCATTCGCATGTATAGACCTCTTCACCATAAAAATTGAGAAAATGTGATTATTCGTTCCAAAACCATAAAATTACATGGTTTTGAAGTTATTGATTTGCAAGTCGATTCTAGAAAAAAATTTCAAATGTATTAAATCTTTTCCCATATGGATTCAATATGTCGAGAAAGCTGTCTACGGGCAGGTCAACGTGAATGTTCAGACTAGTACACTTGCTCTTACATGTAAACCGATGTTTCTCAAAGTGGCTCCCATGTCTCACATTGGGGCAATTTGATTGATCAGGAGGGCAATTAGAAAATGAGCTCGAAATGAGTTTAAAAATTGCTATGATTTAACTTGCACATAAGAAATAAATTGTTGGTATCATAATTTGAAATACGAATTTGGTAAGTTTAGAATTAGTATTATTGAAGAACCGTGACGTGCAGTACTTTTTACTTGTATTTATATCCTTTAGCTTTCTTCTCTCCTCTCAATCTAATTATTGTATTTTGCTAAGTTTTTCTCTATTGTTCCCACTACTGTCTTATTTGGAGATTTTATATATTTTCTTCCTTCCGTTTTTCCCTAACTTAGACAATAAATACCCAATTAACACTTTCAATAATAATACAGAAGTATGTTTACTCTGGTTACTAAATGTATTCAATTAAAAAGACAGTTTCACAATCAATGTAAATGTAAAACAAGGTATAAAATCTCACAATTTCTGCCCTAATTTTGAGCTTTCGGCACATTGTGCCATTATCACCTGAAAGTATGTTACATTGTTATTGTGTCACTTCGTAAATCGCTACTTTTTTTGAGAGGACGAGAGTGGTATGAGGCCCATTGATTAGTCTTACTTTCATCATCTGTAACAGAATTAATAATATTTGTAGGCAGTATTTTTAAAACAACAGTTTGATTCAGGTCTTCTAACTTTCGTCAGTACCTTCATATCACAGTATCCTCTGCAGCACGATTGCGTAATTACGTTATTTATAACTGAGAACACTGTTTTTCCATACCACTTTTAATTTGTTGCTCTTTAGCCTTGGTTGTTCTAGTATAGGCTATACCCAGTAACTCGTTCCTTCTTTTTCCGAAGTCACCAAAGGATGATTTATAAAATTTTATATGCCGTACTTTGACTTTTGTTTCTGAACATTCTTATT
This sequence comes from Zhengitettix transpicula, assembly GCA_037074705.1. Lineage (NCBI taxonomy): Eukaryota > Metazoa > Arthropoda > Insecta > Orthoptera > Tetrigidae > Zhengitettix > Zhengitettix transpicula. The sequence continues at coordinate 23,356,747 of CM073590.1, read as the reverse complement.
ATCGCCATATTTCACAGCTTCCAGTTAGCTCTTTTGAGACCTATGCTTCAAACATTCCATTTTTTTTAGATTATTTTCGTAATCATAATTCTGTGTTGGACAAATGTGTTCGCATCTTGAATGCTTTTGTAACGCGTGTATTTAGGTTTAAGGGTTTCTTTGTCCCGGAAGTGTTGTTTGCTGTGGTCTTGAGAATTCGAAACCGTGCACGTGCGTGGGGGTGCAGGAGATAAATATTTCCATCCAAGTAATTTCGTGTCCTGTCTCGATTGTTGGCCTCAACATGACAGAATAGTTGGCCATTGTTGACTATGGAACTGCAGCTGCGTGCTATAAATCTTGTGACAAAGGAAGAATCAGTCAACTGGCAGTTCGACGAAGAAAGAATGGGAGGATATAATGGAGGAGACGGAGATAAGCTTTTGGAAACTGGACAGTGTTTCTGCGCTGACCGAAGCTGGTGGATGTGATTAAGAGAGGCTCCGTAAAGTTGTTGTCTCTGATATAGTTCGAGGCTGAATCGTCGTGAGAAAGGGGCCCCAATTTGTTAGTGAAGAGTTCTCAGAATAGCACCACACAATTTAGTACGACGGCTTGCCAGCATTCAATCCCGGAGGCCGACGCCTTAGCCAGTGATCAACCCCTGAGTCGACGCCAGTACGTCGGTACGAGAGCTACAGCAAGCAACACAACGCAGAATAGCAGTACGCATTTGGTACGGGCAGCAGATCTCTTCTATGTAAAAACCACAGGTGCCTGAGATAAGAGTTTTCATGTTTAACTTTAATAAACTTATATAAAATCTCTTTATTAGTCAAATATTTATTTTGATTTAACGTAAAAACCCAGCCCACAAAAATAATTCTTTACACTTTCTTAGCTTGTACTATTATTATTTTTATGTTATATTTGCTGCACTCAACCTAAGTAGCAAAACTATTTCCCTCATTTGTTGCAAATAATTTTAATATCTAAAATCTGACCTTTACTTTGACTTATTTTTTTAAGCGAGCGGAGATCAGTAGTAGCCTGAATTCAAATATTTTTCTGAATCTATCTTATTCACTGACAAGATTGCAATGCTTTTAGGAAATTATTTTATTCCCTTACATTAAAAATCATATTAATGAAAAAGAGAATTTCCGGTAAGACCATCTAGGGACTATTTCTCAGAATAGTTAAACAAATTGTTAATCCAGAGAGAAAATAAATCCCAGCTTCATACTATTTCTTATAAATTTCTCTATTGCTTTTTCTACTCTTATTAACTCTTGTTCTCTCACCTTGGGCATACGGTAAGAGTTGTCCGCTATTCCTATTGGAATAGTCGGCCAGCTGCCTCATAAACTGGTCAAGGCACAGTGAGAGGAAAGCTGCGACCCCACATCAAATCCCTCTCCCGCCATCCGAAGGGCGTGGGACAAGTTTCAAATATCCGACCTACCTGATGCAGGTTTTTCTAGGGTTTTCCCTGCATCACTTTTAGGTGAATTGCCGGGTAGGATTCTTAAACCATAACCCGGGGGCCATAGTTAACCCTTGGCTACCTTGCTCTACCTTTCCGCATCCCCCATTTCACTCACTTTCCTATCCTATAAAAGGGGAGTTGCCACTATGTGGGTTACCTATACATAGTCTGTCTACACCTTAAAAAATTATAACCTCTACATTTTGATGCCAGGTTGAACACGTTTTGAGTAATTCTGATAGCATATGATCTCATTCGTTGCCTTACTTGTGACAAAATCTTCCACTTTTTTATGACATTCAGAGTGCAATAACATTTCTCAAGCTTCTCACAAAATATACTGATTTTTGTGCCTCTGTCCTATCATAACTGAATTGGCCTCTTATTGACGACTTTGTTCTGTTTTCTAATTTGAGTGGAGTTTTTCTGTAAATTTTTACAGACCCTAATCTCATTTCAATTCAGGATTCCTGTAGGTTTTTCTTATTGTGTCAGGATGTCGTCCATAACATCTTACGTCAAGTTTCCTCAACACGTCTTGAATGAAGTTATCATTTGCGTTCAGTCCCAGTGACTCTCCCGGAGTACTGAATTGCATCGGTAGCAGACGGTTTGTTCGTAAGCAAATAATTTCAAAGTAATGTGCAGGAATGCAATCAGGACGCAGATTTTCTCCAAGCAAAATAAAAGGTTTTTTTTTCTTGTTGACCAATTATTTGTTTGTTTTTTTGGCGCTCTTGAGAAAGTTCAAGATGTGGAAACAGTTTTTCTTAATCTTTACGACGGTCACCTCGAAGCATCACTGAAGTAATATTCTTTTATTTTTAAGATTTATAAGTTAACTTATTATCTAAAAGATTTTCTCGTTGTGACATATATTATGGTTTTTAAACAGTGATATTTACAAGTATAGTTTTATCGTTTTTATAAATCTATAGAGTATAATTTGTCCTTAGTTAAAGCCGCAGGTCTTTTTCTTTAAAGTCTCCTTAGCATTTTTGATGGTGGAAGGTTGTGGGAGGTTTGTGAAATTAATGGATTAGGATGTAGGATGGATCTGAGCAGTTGGCTACTGAATCCTTTGTAATATTATGTGGTGCAAAAATGTTTTTGTTGATCCTTGGAATGCAGTAATGAATTGACGTTGTTGTAAATTAAAGTTAATCTCGTCCCTCAGGTACTGGCAATATTTTAGTGTGTCCTTAAATAGCAAATTAAATAAAACATTTGAATGAGATTTTTTAAGTGGATATAGCTCGCTAAGCTTTGATATTTTACGAGATTCAGCTTGTAATACATGGAAATTAATGCTCATTATGTTTGGACGAGATATCGCGAAGGCGGAGGAGCGTCAGAAGCACAGAGGTGGGACGATGTAGCAGCGGACCGAAAAGGTTTAAAATACATTTTGGTGAGCATAATGCGTAACAGCGAGAAAAGTGCGAACGTAACAGAAAAATTATGAAAGGTTTAATAGCTGATGGGCTACTATTTACTTCTGAAAGAGGGGAAAGACATCTGTTCTTCAGGCCCCATGTTTTTCTAAGTGTTAGTCACTCTAAAGATACATGGCGGGATCGGAAATTGTGTTCGCAGAGATTGTGTGCTCCTTAGCTTATTAATTAGGAGGCACGAGTAGGTCGGGAATTATTTGCTTGTAAAAAAGTGAGACGGATTGAATAGCTTTGGATAAAGCAGAGTAGAGAATAATATGAAATTATTCATCATAGAGGAGAGACTTGCTAGTTTGAATCTCGAATTGAAGTAGCAAGTCCAACGAACGAGAAGTACGGACTATAAATTTTTTTGGGACTCCCAAAGAGGATAAACTGTCAGAAGAAGCACTCGCCCACGAACGACACATCTGAAGAGGAACCTCTAATCAGAATCCCTGAAATCTACCTTCCTATCTCCATGGTTTATGTATCTGTGAATTTGATTAAACGTTCGCTAATCCCGGGTGTCATTTTTCCCAATTGATATATATAAATTTCTCAAGTATTACAATATTGAATTTCGTTAAATATGATTTTTTTATGATTTTTTATTGTTTAGTTTGGCAAGTGTTCTGATTCAGATTCACGATTAAGAAAATAAAATGAATGCTTCTATTGCTTGTATGAAAGCAAAAAAGTTTTAATTTTGTTTTTTATTTTTTACAATAAATCCGACGTCATGTGGAATTCTAGTTTATTAAATTTTAATTCGTGTTAGCAAAGAAGTTAGCAGTTCTTTAATAGAGCCAGTATTAAACTCTTGGCAAGATGGGGAAAATTTGATCTTATCTCGATCTGGAACCGGAATGACTGCTTGACGTATTTTCATACCGCCATAAGATGGCGCAACAATCCCTTAGATGACTTTCTCTCTCACGCACACACACACACACTATAATCCAACACACCCACTCACTCGTTCCCTCAATAAACCTGGCATTTTGCTTGTTTCTCTGTATTTCAATGAGCTATATAGTGAGTGTTCCACCGGCTGCAGAACAACAAACCCGAGACCGATTCTTGCTAGGGATTTTGTTCCTGAACATAAACGAATTAAACCGTTTAGGATTGTAAAATCGGTGGTATGAAGAAAGCTAAAGAAATTTACAGAAGTGGTTCCATCACAAATATCATCTTCAAACAGTGTGAGAAACATAGGTGGAAGAATGCCTCTAGAATCGTACTCGTATATGCCGAGAAAGGATTCGACAGCATTAATATTGCAACGCTAATCAACCCACTCAATGCAAAGATGTTGTAAGTCATATATCAAACTATAGAAACTCAGACAGAATTAAAATTAAGTACAGGAAATACACACCACCGAAGTTCTTCGTAGCAATTCAGAAAAATTAATGTACATCAACTATTTCACCAAATGTGTTACGAGTATAACCTTCATGCCTATCTTTATATAAACTGAAATGGTTGGAAGAACATTAGTACATAAGCATATTGACATCACTTCGAATTTCATATAGTAACGAGAAATTAATAATAAGAAATATAGCCAAATACAGATAAACAAAGTGATGATATACCACACAAGGTTTTTGGGATCCTTGTACCTTTCTTCAGGTGCTAAGAAGAACCTAGAGCGACACATCTGCATTAGTCAGTTGTTTCGCTCTAGGCTCTTAGCATCTGAAGAAAGGGACAAGGATCCCAGATACGTTGTGTGGTATCATATCACTTCTTTTGTCTGTATTTGGCTATATTTTCTATTATTAATTTTTGATTCAACGTAAATTTTACATTATTAACGAGAAATTATTAAACTTGTCTCAGGTATATTAATACAACATCAGAGGTTTAATATATGCAAACTGGGATCGTGTGCATTTGGAAGAAACTCAATAACAGATAAGCCCTAGAGTGGTCGCGTCGATTATATCCCACACAATATGTTTTTTCCAGTCATAAGACATGTTTCACCCTCACAGCCCCAACGTCAGGTACCTTCCCGACTCTCGGCCCCCTTTACCAATTTCAGTTATCTTTGTAACCTCGACACGTTCACATCGATAGTTATTTTGCCTTCGGGGTAGATTACACCCTACGAGACCAGATTAAGTTGTCAGTGTGTGCTAAAGTAAATGTCAGAACACGAAGCTATAATATAACTCACGTTCCTGGGACAAAACATCCCTGGAAACGTTTTCTTCTTTCTTTACTGGTAAAATTATTAAAAAATAGTGCAATTTAACAATTTTGAAACTTTGACAGCCAAAGAAAATGATTAAATTGTAGATGGATCAAGGGCACTTAAGATCAAGAAAACCAAGCTACGATATATGAACCTCAACGCAGGTGTCTCAGTTTTGAGTGTAAAAATCATGCTTAAATGTTATGTGATGTGAAATAGAATTTATTTTCCAATTATTTAAAGGTTTAACTTAATGGCTATGTACAATTAAAACAATTTCTTTTTCTATTTTATTGTTTATAATGTTTTTGTTACCTACTTTTAGCCTTCAAACATTCCTGCGGATTAACAAGCAGTTCTCGGGATTCGAACCGGGTGAATACATCGAAACGTCGTGGTACTTCAATACATTCACCCTGTTGGAATCTAGAGAACTACTTGTTAAACACATACGCCGGGAAGCCTTTGTTCGGTAATTCCTGCGTATTATCAGAAAAATTAATTTTTATGTTACAATGTTTGTTTATGAAACAAATGTCTATATTTTAAATAATGATGTAAACAATCCTCTTAATTTTCCTTTATGTCCTAATAAAAAAATAAAAATATTTACTAACAAAATTTTTTAAAAAAAATTTGGGGTAAAATACACTCCCCCACGACCACTTCTGTAAGTCAGAGGGACGCAACGACTCTGGGGATAAATGTCAATAGAACTTAAATAAAAATATTCCGTCAATGTGAATTTCATGTTAGCCATATTAATAATAATAAGAAAGATATACATGCAAAAGAACTGATAATATAAATACCACACAACGTTTCTGGAAGCTTTGTTCCTTTCTTCAGGTACAGAAAAAACGTAAGAGCCTAGAGCGACACAACTGTACTAGTTAGTTGACAAAACTCATAAAAGTTATTTTCTTTTGCCTGTATTTGACTATCTTTCGTATTATTAATTTTCAATCAGTCGTAAATTTTTCTTTTTAATAGCCAGGTTAGTCTCGCACGATCGGGAATCAAAAGGACTTTGTTTAGGCAGTAACGCAATTCATTTCCCAAAATAATTATACGAAATATTTCTTGCCATCGTTAACTTCTATTTGTATCATTAATGGATCCCCTTTTCCACTGATTATTTTCCGATCTGATTCTGTGAAAAGTTCTTTCGATATCATGTCATGTTGTCAGATTGTCAGATTGCAACCTCCATCTTAGCCTCATATGTAAAGGAATAGAAAATTATTGCAGCTGACTATATTGAACGCCGACTTGCAGGTTTTTTTTTTTTGCAAAGACTTTTTATGGCAATAAATATTGTGAACATTAAGTTCGTTTGATTCGTGATACATGTTAAAACTATTGCTAAAATAAGAATTCGAAATCCCTTACAACTGCACAGCAGGCTGCCAAGTAGATACTTTTGAGAATCTGGGAGCGCCGAGTCCAAGTTTTATTTGCGTCTGTGAGGCATGTGAGAAGTTTGCACGGCGTAGATTTGATCGTCGATACCGCACCACATATGGCAAGTTAAGCCGGAAGTTGTAGCAAACCTGTCGCATGCAGCACTCCTTCATTACCAGCCTATGGCTCGCATACATTCAGTCTGTTTCATTTCTTTTCTACAGATATTTTAAGAAGAATTTAACATGCTTTGTGCTTGCCTTACCACACCGAGGTTTCAATTCTTTGTCAATAGAAATTACATATATTTTCGCTGATAAGTCTAATTTTATTGCATTTTCTTTTTCTTTTTTGTAATCAATTGAACGGAGAGTATAGTACGAGAAGAACCACAAAAATGAGTCGAATTCTTCACCCACCTTAATAATTCTGCACGAAAGAAGATCCCGTGGATTGTTTAATGGCTGTGGTTGCTATATTTATAGCACAGTTAGGCTGATGAAATCTATACACGAGGCAAAATGTTCAGCTCTGCTGATTCAACATGTTATAAAGAAACGTCGACAAATACTCCAACATTAATATAGGTTTAACCGATAAACATTAATTTTAATTCTTATTCGATATTATCCTGATTTACTTTCACAATTCTGCTCAAAGTTGCCAACTTTATTAGTTGGTTGAATTTTATGTACTAAGGAGAATTAAACTGTCTGAGAAGCGGGAAGTATAAGTAGAAAACGTTATGGCATAAAACGGCAAACTAAGGAAATAACTGGAGCAAGCTAACTTACGTTTAGAACAGCGAATGAAAACTTTATCAGTCTTCAATGTTGAAGGGAATATTATATTTTAATTACTGAAAAAGACTATATTTCGCAATTCCTCTGTAGTTATTGTTTGTAATTACGAATCTAGTGACTAGACCAGACATATGATATTCGTTTTTTATTTGATTGATTCCATTAGTCTCCTATTCAGAAACTAGGAAAAGTTAAAGCATCATTACATACTTAGATAAAAAAAGATAAAAAATGCATCAATGAAATATACACAATTAGGAAAATACATCAATAACGACGAAAAACAAAACAGCCAAGAAAATAAAAAGTAATAAATATACAAATTAATTTGTAAATGAGAAAAGAGTAGTAAAATTCATAATGAAAACATAAAATAGCAGAAAAAGTTGTTTCGTTACTGCGAAAAACATTTATAAATTTACCCCATGGTTTAGAGAAAAAATAATACGTATGGTGGAATTTAAGTTTATTCAATTTAACTTGTGTTGTTATGACATGAGCACTTTGGACGGATAGGAAAAAGCACCTCATGTTAAGGGTAAAAACTGACTACCGATTCACTTTTTTCACCTTTTTTTAATCAGTTGCTTTGGTGACAGAACTCCTCGTCCTCGTGGCAGTGAGGTAAATACTTTCAGATCCATTTGTGCCTTCAGTTAATATCAAGCGGTTTGAAGTCTTCATTCAAACCTCGGAGTTGCGACTGCTTCTTCGAAAATCTTTGGACATAAACTTTTGTCTCTGTTTCTCTTGGTACAGTGAATTAACGGTACCGTGTCACGATGGGTTAAAGTACTAAAACTGCAAGTCACAGTTCCAGAATTTAAAAAGGTCCAAAAAGAAATAGCCTTACGGGAAGTTTTTCACTTTTTTTATATCACATTCTCCCATCTTGAAAAAATGTCGCCCATCAGTTCTCCAGTATGATTAGCGAATTTTTTTCCACCACCATATTCTCTTTCTTTACCACGTGGTCTTGAATCATAAAAATATTTTGGTGAACCTCACCGTGGGTAGTCATTATTCACCGGCTCGCGCCGCCTTTATTGCTAAAGCAAAACATTATTTTGAATGTCTGGAGGGTACTTTGCATCGGTTTTCCGCCGACAAAATTATAAAATCTGTACTCAGTTGTACCACAGTAATGACGAGTCAGCGTCAGGTGATATATGAAACAAGATAAAAAATTAAGTTTAAGTATTTAGTGAGTATAACATGTTTATTAACATCTTCATAAAGCCAGTAATTTTAAATCAACTTTTACATACCCATTAACTAGCGATGTAATTGAGTAGTACATACCACACAATAGGATGTCACTACATTTTTAAACTAAATATTCTGAGGCTGTATCTAGGAATAATGAATACTGGATTGAAACAATTTAACCGATGTTTGTCTATTCTAAGACAGTCGATTTCTGGTATCACTGCATATACGTGGCACTCAAAAACAGATTTTCATTACGTTTAACAACTTTTAAAATTTCTAGGTAAAGTTAATATTTCATACTTTATAGAAAACGTTTTACAGGTTCCTCGGGGTTGTCTGAAACCTTATCGATGTCCACTTAAAAATTTACCCCATGTTGTTGAAAATATGTTCTTTCGGGTTAATTTATTTGATTTGAACCATACATCAAGCATTTACAGGTCGAGTCTAGCTGAATCACAATATGATATTATCATATAAGTGACATCAGAATATAAGACGATATAGGGTTAACCTATTTGGGATGTAATGTATTCTTATTTTTAAAAGGACTGGGCGTAAAATGAATCCTTGTGGCAATGCACAGGTTGTTTAATGCATTAGAGTCAAATCACATTTGTCAGTTGCGATTACGTAAGTAGAATTTTATCAACAATAAAGAATTATCTGTAATATAAACAAAATGGAGGTTACGTAACAAAATATTGTAATCAACTAAATCATAGAAATATATATATATATATATTGTAATAACACCTTCATAGGGTTTAAATTAAATGAATCAAATAACAAAAAAATTCATTCAAATTTGAATAATTAGTCACACGTTGAAGACGTCGAATATAATGATTAAAATGGTGGTCTTTAAATCATAGGAATAATTAACAACATTTACTAAGCTTTAAAAGAAATTTATTATTGTTGATAAATTTACAATGTACAAGAGCTATTTTTCACGCCGAATTCCATCCAGTTAATACAAATACTTTAATTTTCATTTATTAATTCGTGGCATCTTTGAACATACAGTTCTTATATCATTACAATCAAATTCGTCGAATCTCTTATCTCAGGGCCATAACTGGATTTGATAATTAGAACAAAATCAATGTATAAACTAACTATTAACAATTCAAAATATAAAAGGTTAACTTAAAACAATATGAAAATAAGTGAAAAGAAAGCTGAACGAAATCTGACTCTACCCTTTTAATTATCGTTTACAAAATTTGTATAAAAGTATTGTTACTTTGGTACCAGATCTCTCTCTTGTATCTTGAAATCTACCACACTAAAAAGCCATTTTTTACACAGACTCTACACTTCATTGAAAATTTTAATACACACGATTAAAATACTCGCCCTGTGTTATCTGGAACCTCGGATGAGCCGCTCCCTTTGGTCTGCTAGTGGGTGCCGGTCCCCTCTATGCGATATTTATTCAATCAGCGTGAAGCAACCATTTGCTTCACCGTGTGAAAATTATTAAATAAATCTCTCCGTAAAATATTTGCTTGCTTTCATGTAGAAATACAGGATCTCGCCATTCGTCCTTAATAACTGGAAACTTTACTGTTTGTTGCTCTAGGTGAACTGCAAAGTATTATATCTCCCCGTCGACTTTTAACTGTTTCATCTCTCGTACGCCACCATTCATAGCCGATTCCAGACTTATCTTTACTGCTCCGCTTCTCGCCGTTGACTCTTGTTCGCCTAGCGCAAATACATCGATTGATTTTATTCAACTATACATTGCAGTGTTCGTAGATATTACTTTCAGAAAACCGTGCTGTTGTGAAGACAAGGCCAAATTTATTCGTGAAACATGTTATTCGTCTATGAATGGGGTTTTCAGAGATTTTAGAAATTATAGGAAGAACAGAAATTGGTCGATAATTCGATATGCGTGAAGATGACCGTTTTTAAAAGGAGTTTAACTTTTGTTCCTCAATTGCATCTTATTTTTCCTTCGTAAAGGAGATTAAGTTCACTTAATTCTAATAAGTTTTCTTGCAACATAGTTTAATGAATTCCACCACCTCCTAATTTTATTACTAGAAATTGCAATATACTTTGAACTATTTAATTCTTTATTGATGTAGAACTGTTTTTGTATAACTAATTTATGAACAGTTGTTATGGGGAAAAAGTCTTTACGTTATTACAAGTGACGCATGTTTCGTCTCGATAGGTCACTTATACTACAGTATTATTTTGTTTATCGGTTAATGTTGATTGATACTATGCATGAAGCAATTCAGTTTAATTATCTCAGGTTATTCAGTTTTTCTTACTAAAAAAGAAGAAATTCAAGTGTCTGGACGAACATGGATGCTGGTCAGTGACGGGACACACAAGCTAATGACACCCTTGTTTTACCGGATCAGCGGGTTTCAGGACTGAATACACACTTTTGCCTCACTAACTAACTGTGGTTCGACAGGTGTATAGTACAATGAATAAAATTTAGTTTTCACTGTCTGAAAGGTAGAAGTGAAAGATAAAATTGTGGAGGAGTACAGTAATAGGACGAGTAAGAATATGTTAATGAATATGAAGGCTTGAAAACATGACAAACTGGTAAGGTGGAAAATAATAAATAAAGGAAAGAAGGTATCGAAGAAGAGAGCCTTCGTTTAGATCTGTAAAATAAATGTTTTGGGTCCTTAACCACAGAAATTTACGTAGAACACATCATAGCAAAAGGTCCGAAGCAGTAAAATTTTCATACAGATGCCCGAGAGTTAATTTAAATTAAATTTCACTTTCCACAAGGCTCAACTATAAACATCATAATAATTAGAAGAAACAGCCAAATAGAGGCAAATGTGGTCAAAAGCATGGTAGACCGTTATAGACTAGACTCACCCCTTAAACTGAAGAACCTACATTAATTCAGTTAAAATAATTATGGTTGATTTAGATGTGATCCTTGATAATTTAAGTCTGTGAACTAAAACAGTCGATACTGTCTTTAATCTGCCTACTTACCGTAAAATCGTGACACGCTGCAGTTAGATGTTACGTATTATATTTGCTGTGACACAGCGTGACGATCCGTTTGTCTGTGGCTGTCGTTTTCTTTTAGTTGGCTTACTTTTATCTTTATGCGTGTAGCTTTAACCCCCAGGGTGCAGGAGCCACTGATGATTCCCGAGAAACATTTAGAAGATGTGTGTCGACAAACAGAATATAGTCCATATTTTGTTGGATCTTATATGTTAAGCAAGTTGCATTAACATATATAATAATACTTTGTAAATTAACGAAATTACTTAGATCGCCTTACATTCTTCCAACTTTTTACTTCACCCCTTGAAGATTGAAAATTTTCGTACATCATTGCTCTGTGACACTTAAGTTTGGATTACAATCGCCATTTCCGAGGCATTGCAAGTTAAACAAATTTAGATTCATATCCTGGTAATTACAAACGTAACTGGGTGCATTAAGTTTTCTGCTTTAAAATGATAAATATTTTAACAATTTAATTATTATATGGAGGTCACACAATATATTTACGTACGTTCCTTTGTTAGCCCTCCTCCCAAGAGAATTTCTAAGAATTTTATCTTACTGAATATATGTTCCTCCAAATCCGGTATGTGTCATTTGTAAGAACCTGTAAGGTGCCTCTGTAGCTAATAGTTCTCCTTTTTTTTAGGGCAACAGGCTACATGAGGGTGATCCACATTGGGCAACTCCCCTTTAATAGCATAGGAAGGGATTTGAAAGGGGGTATGCGGAAGGGTAGAGGAAGGTAGCCAAGGGTTACTAGGGCCCCCGGGCTATATTTTAAGGATCCTACCCGGCATTCGCCTAAAGAAATGCAGGGAAAACCTTAGAAAAACCTGCATCGGGTAGGTCGGGCATTGGGTACTTGTCCCACGCCCTTCCGATAGCGGGAGAGGAGTTTGCTGTGGGGACGCAGCATTCCCTTCTCCGTGCCTCGACCAGTTTAGGAGGCATTCCAATGGGAATAGCGAACAACTCTTACCGTATGCCCAAGGTCTGTGACCCCGGAACATACACCTCTCAAAACAGGCCGAGGTGCCTCGGCTTGTGGGAACCTTAGTTCAAAAACGGAGAGGAAAAGGCATACCCAAAGGTAGCCCCTTCGTATCTCTCCTAAAAGGTTCTGCCTGCGAGAGAACATCCCTCGCAGGTTACCTGCGAGAGAATCCTCTCGCAGGCTCTATTCTCAATAGTTCTCCATGGTCATATACGATGTTTATTGAAATAAGAGTATAATTCGTCTGTATAAAATATAATAATTAGATGAAATAGCCAAAAAAAAGAGACAATTAAAAGGTGATATAAATGCCACAGAGAAACGTTTGTTTGGTATTTATATCATCACTTAATTTCAGCTGATTCATATAATTATTACGATGTTTATAGTTGAACCTTCTGCAAAGTGACTATAAATTGAATTTAAATTGACTCTTGGGCGTATGACAATTTACCGCTTCGGACCTTTTGCTGTGATGTGTTCTACGTAAAATTCTGTGGTTTTATATTGTTAGAATTTTATGATGAAAAATAAAAATATGATTTACGGAGATGATTGCTCTATACATTTTTCGCATGGTTGATGCCCACGATGCCGTTGAGTAAAGTTGAACTAGTGATAGTTGTTTCAGGAATTATTTGTAGTCTTCCAGCCGAATGAATTACAGTGAGTTTTTCTGGAAAGATGTGTTACAGGCTAGTTTTTACTGGACAATTTGAAAATAATTTTTCCATTACAGCAGGTGTACTCCATATTGGAAACGAAGTTTGAGGTCAAAAGAGCCAATCTGGAACATGGGGAGAAGTGGAACGAGTTGACACCTAACACCTTACTTGCGGCCGAAATGCAAGGTCCTGGTTCGTTGTAATTCAGGGCACAGTATTCACCGAAATCAGTCGTCTTCTGAGACGATTTACCTTTCATGTTAGATGAACGCATGATATGTTTCATCCAGCGTTTGGAAATCACTCGACGAGCGCATAGATGCTGGTTGATGTGAGAGGAATTTGGTAGACGTTTCATGAAGGGCTACCGTTTCTGATTTTTCAAAGAACTCTTGCACGAACATATTTGTGTAAAGTTGTTAGTTGTTAGCGAGTGGCTGGGGCAGGCTGCTGAACTGCATTCCTGCGCGGCTAGTGTAATATGACGGGTTTAGTCTGTCTGCTGTAGGTAATTGGGGATTTGATATGCGTGACGCGGGCTAGTGCGTTCTTACGTAACGTCTAGAAACTCACGCAAACAACACTCGCTTCCTTCTAACAATAGTGACCATCTTCGTTAACCTCATTGGCTTTCCAATCACGCCCTTTGCCTTAAACAATATCAGACGACGTATATTTGTTATAAATATTTTGAAGATTGCCGTTAATTGCAACCAGCGGAATTTAGGAAATAAGATTAGTGTGAGTGCGAGAAAAGGGAAACTATTTTTCTTTAAAGAAAAATATCGTTAGGCAAGTCCATTTTAGAATATGGTGCGATCCGTTAGGTTGAACACGTGCACACTTCTGACCCGAATACTGTATCTAGTAGAGAAATTGTTTTGCTTTTAAACTCAGGTCAAACGAATCGATCCATTCAAAATCCTTGGCGCTCGACTTTCTTCTTTGAAGTCGGGAGCCACCAAGTTATGTTTGTAAGAGTGATCATTCTTGAATAAAAAACGCAGAAAGCGTATAAAACACCCAGAAAAATTAATTTAATTAATATATCATAAAGATATTTGAACGATTTGCATGGAACAATAATGGCGCCAGAGTAGGTTTTTTCGATAAAAAGTTAATTATTCGTGTGAACTGATAATTTCAAAACCAAATCATTACGAAACTTTCCTGGGTTACTTTGCTCGTGTGTGTTGGGAACGTGGCTCTTTATTCACCGTTGCTCACATATGCTCTTATATATATGGTCTTGACAATTTTTTATAATTCCTCCGGCATTTAGTGTTTTTTTGTCGTTATAAAGGTGTCAAGTCAAGACGGGAATTAGTTGAAAGAGAGTAATGTGTATTAGTTTAAATTTTCACATTTTCGTAATTACATTGCTCATAGGAACCACTCGGTTTCCAGGTGATCGGTTTGAAAATTACATTGTATACGAATTACCGAAATGATAATATTCTGCTGTCGTTCTCCACTACTGACTAAGTATTTACTTCTGATATAAAATTATTTGAACTTTCCTAAAAATGTTTCTTCCGTATTTCTACAAATCAGTTGAGAACATGTTTTGTTAAATGTATTTAGTTTTCAAATACTAGACGACAGTCTCAAGTATGGTTAGCAAGGTTTAACCTAATTATTGTAATTCCTATGGTGTCCTCAATATTCGCTTTATTTCCTTTGTTTCTAAAATCTTCGCGTACATGATGGGACACATACCTATTTAATATTGTGTGTCTGACATTGAATGTAAAATAGAGTAATTCTCCATAAAAATTGAGAAAAAACATATTTTTTTTTGTAGAAACATTTTATCAAAAGTAAATCGCTTCAGGAGATTTAAATATAAAAGTCTAATGTTTTTGTGAAGTGAATTTGCGCCTTTTATTAGAAAGAAAACTTAAGTACTATGTTGTTCAAAGTATTCAAATCACTCCAGCGACATTATCGTAACAGATAGACGTGAATATGTGAAGGAAAATTAAATGACAGAAAATGAAAATGTGAGATTGCTTGAATGAAAAACAATTTTTATTGATTAATGATAGTGTTGGTTTTCCAGTTAAATAAGGTATACAAATAGCAAACTGTAACGAATAATATATTTTTTTATTGTTTCTAAATAAATGCATAGTGTGTAAATCTGTATGTAACTCTCGGGATCAAAAACAATTTTTTTTGTGTGTCAGAAAGAAAAATATGTGATTCCAAGATTTTTCCGGAAGAAATCTAGGTGTGAGTGCAGAAGCGTATTTTTATGGACATACGATTACAAAGCAAATTTTTATAGTATGTTATAAGATCCTCTACAATATCACGGTAATTTCCTACCTTTCTATTTCCCCAAAACGCTAACTTTCTTTAATGTTTTCTCCAATAGTTTCTCAAACTTTTCATCAAACATTACTGATTGTATTTGTGGACTCTGAAATATTCCTTATTTAATTTTTGCTTCCCTAATTTTTGGATACTTCAGTTTTAAGTACATAAAACTAGGAGTATTGTCCATGGCTTTGACTAAATTCTTCATTAATCGTAGTTTGATGTAACAGATGTAGATACATCATTTTAGGATTACACAATGGGTCATGTTGCACATTTTTCTGTCCAGGAATGAATGATTCGCGATTGGGCTATTCTTTTCTAATGTAATGTTTTTTCCTGTCCCTACTATTCTAGTGACACAAAAACTTTGTGTAACCAAGCTGCAGACCAAGATCAACACAAATGTTCTATTCATAACTCCATATTAAAGGTTTTCCATAAATTTAAAGTTTTCATGTTTCTTTAATAATAACAGTGTGAATTAATTCCATTATGCAGAAGGTAACTTTAGAGGAATCAATGAGAGGCCTCAATAGTCGGCGATTCTTGACCAACATATCTCAATCGTTTCATATTGATTAACCACAGGCTAAGCTCATCATCTAGTCAAAAAATTCGACAAATTGAATATTCTGTGTTGTACATTGAGAAAATACAAATACGAATAAGTATTCTTTCAAATAAGCTTTTGAGTTTATAGCATTCCAGCGGACCCACAATAATTTTGCTTTTTATTTGTTTAGACTACTTGCTTACGAAGTAAATAGATTTCGTCAGCCAAATATAAAAATGAAGATTTTTCAAAAATATACCTGTGTACATCGATAATCTGACTTGGTCGTAAACCTCAGGCAGTGTTTCAGGGTCAGTAGGGGAACAAGTTCGCTTTTCCCTTGCGTAACTTCTGCGTATTGTTACACAACAGAGTATCCATCGAATTTTCTCGATCCCGACCTAGACACAAAGAGATTATTTCTTCACATGCCTCTTTCCAAAATATCTTGGTACGATTATATCAGAAAAAACAACCTTAATAGTAACTGAATCATGTAGTTTGATAAGTGAAATGGTGGGTCAGCACAACGCACACCCACCCTCACAGATAAACATATATATCACAGTATACCCAAATAGTGGCCTGATTTATAGCGCTGAAACGGGCCCACAAACAGGGGCGGTTGCTATTTATTTTATATATTACTTACGAAATAAATAGATTTGCCAAGAATATTTATCAGGTGTATGCTAGCATATGTTACGTAAAAAGTTGTGGAAGGTAGTTTGAACAAGACCAAGAGCAAAAGGAATGGAAGGTCACGAAAAAGTGAGCGTCTGAAGCGAAGGTTCCGGGATATGAACAAGTTCAAAGACAAAGATTTTATTTAGTCTACATTTAGTATTGAAGTTGACTATTCAAATATGTTTGCATTTCTGAGTTCATCTGTGTTTACACTTTGACAAACTCGTCTTCCTCTTCACAGGCGTACACTGTTCAAGTAATCAGAATGAATAACTAATAGGTCCTCCATTCACTTAAGTTTCTCCAGATTAAAGATACCATTTAAATAAGACACTTCACTTTGCACGACGCTGGTATGTGGAACGCAAATTCTCTCTGCCAAAAATTCATGTACCTTGTTGAGAAAATGTTTCACGTATAACCTACTTTTCTGCTTTTTGTTTCCTAGGCTTATATTTTATAAATTCATATCGATATCCGGGCATTGTTTCTCAAAATAACACTTTAATATTAAATAAAGAAACAGATGCACAATATGTTAGAAATACTGAATATAGATACGACGCGCAGAACGGCCAATTGTGTGTTCGTCCGAACCTCTTCATCGAGTGCAGAGCAAGCGCGATTAGTTTGATTTAATGTCTGACGTCCACGATGCGGTGTCAGAAGGATACTTTTCCAAATGAGGGCGATAAACCAAGGCCATTTTCACCACCGTCCGCAGAATCAGACTGTCCACCCGGTGTATTTATTGATTTTCTCAAACATGCTTCAAAATCGCGGGTCCGTGGACAGACGTCCCTGTCGCCCCCACACACACAAGGGAACGTAACAACCATAGCTTAATGTATGTAGGTGTCATATCTTTTTTACTATAATTACATACTATAAAAGGTTATTTTGGAATTGTTCATTCTTCTTTTAGAAACTTCCACGGTCGACGTTTTATGGTTTATAGACTTCTCGTTTTGTATTTGTTGGAATTCTTTAGCACACAAAATATCTGGGACAGTTTTTATATGCCGAGTTCGTAGAAGTTCTCATGGCCAACCAGTTAACAGATCGCATTAACCAATTCCTATTCAATTAAACAAATGAATGCGTGTTTGTAGTCATATAACTGAAATATAATGTATCCATGAAATTGAGAATAAGACAAATTTCCTTAATGAGAATACTGACGAGCTTAATGTTATGAATCAAGGGAATGTTAGTTTAATATAAAAATCAACGTTACTTAGATTCCTTACGATTTAGTGATTTGATATTTTCGAGAATACGTCTCTCATATTAAATATCTGTAAATAGTTCTATATATATCAGCATATAGCGATAATTTTTCGTAAGATTTGTCATGTCACACCACTCATTCGTACGCATTCAAACAAACAAGTTCGTGCTCCAGTAAACCACTTGTGCTTTCTCAATGCTTAACGAGGCTGGACCACTCCAAGGCCGTGGATTCAGCTGGAGAACCCCAGTATGACTGGCAGGTTCTTGATCAAAGATTCATGAAATTTTAACATTGAAACATTTTTTATATAATCAATGATTATGTATTAATTAAATGTTATTAATTTATCTACGAATCTAATAAAAAGTAATAGCATTTACATTTTTAATTATGGACATGGGCCTTTCCCTACATGTTTTCCGGGGAGATTAAATTGATAGACCTACGGCATGAGTTACAAATTTCTGTCAAGTTCATATTTTAAACTTCTTATCTGTCACACGGTAAACGATGTTGATTCTCGACAGACTGTTCTGTTGTCGCTTAATGGCGTTCTCTGGCTGCGGCTTTACGACTCCATACCAAAAGTCCCCCTTGTTTCACAATAAACTGTATCCATCAGCCCGCGAAGATTGGACGCTTCAACGCGGTATTCTAAAATCTATATTTTCAACATTTCCTCGCCGCAATGCAAACAACTCCCCTAATTCCCAACACTCAATACGGATTCCGACCAAGCATTCATGTACCCACCAATTATGTACATTATCCAACTACGGAAACAAATCCTTCGAAACCATTAAATCCTGTATTGCCACATTCATTGACGTATAAAAATTCTATAAAATCCATAATCCATTCCTCTTCTCAAAAATAAAAAATTACTCAATGACACCCGCTACAAATTACTGAAAATAGCATGCTAACAGTCAAAATTAACACCACCAATTCCAAACACCACTCCATCACCGCGGGCGTCCCCCAAGGAAGCATCCTCTCTCTCCCCTCCTGTTCAAGGTATATATCCATGACATACCTCAACATCTCGCAACCAATCCTGTATTATTTGCAGACGACATCAACATCCTATACCAAACCTTTCCTTCACCACTGGACTCCAACCTCTCCAAATTGCCCTCAATTCCCTAGACTCATGGTCCAAACAATGGAGATTCAACATCAACCCCTCCAAATCCTCTATCCTACACTTAACACTAAACTGAAACCCATCCGCCCAAATCCCTCTAACCCTCAATTGAATTCTTATTCCCACAAAAAGAAAAGTAACTTACCTAGGCCTCAACCTTCACCCACTATGAAACAAAAATTCGCCGTCCCAATCAGTACTAAACGACTAATCTATCTCTCCCTCACCAAACCCATCTGGTCCTACGCCTGCCTTAATCCACTCCATTATTAACCCACTCACAAAAGCTCCAAATTACCCATAACAAAATTCTTCGCTCCATTACCAATGCGTTGTGGTTCACAAAGTCATCCAAATCCCTACCATCAACACAATAATCAACATATCCATATAATTTATAATGAAAAGTATCCTAAATCACCCAAATCCGACCATAGAATACATATATAGTCATCGCCGCCCTCAAACCACCATCTGAAACGCAAACTCCCACTAGACTTCATACTTCCCCACCAATACTCAGGCACTTCCTGACAACTCCTCTTCCCATCAACCCCATTTATAACCCGATAACCCACCTGCCACTCACTCTCTACCCAACACTCCAAACCTTTAAAGTAATAACAAATCACCCATCTCATCTTCCACCCTAAACCCATCAGAACTACAAATCGAGAACTCAAGGCCGGAAAGACACTGGACTCTCCACCTACACAAGTCAACATGTGAAATATTTACCATATTTATTGTAAATATGTGTAAATTTATGAACCAAACTGTATAATCAAAAGATACAAGTTTTTAAAAATAAAATAATAATAATAATAAACATTTTCAATTGTTTCCAGAATAATAATATTTAACTTCTGAGAGAAAACAGTGCAGTGTCCATGAATTTTTTATGATGAAATACTTTTTTATAACCTTTATTTATTTTCAGAAGGGCAAACAAACATAGATGTCTTTCTTAGTGTCTTTGCAAGTGTAACGATACGTAAACGGTAATAATTTTTATTTCTATAACCGCGGTTTCGGTCTTAATGTTGGCTCCCTAATTTAATTTCATGAATACATTTTGAAAAAACAGGGAAAATATCTTTAGAACGATACGTAAATACTGAACACCTCCCTATGTAGGCCCCCGAACTTCTTTCTTATAGGTTACATACGACTGTGACCACGTGCCTGGCATTATTTGTCGTTTATATTATATTGGATAATTCAGTTTTTAATGATTTTTTACTTATATAATTTTTTAATGTATGTAATGTTATTGAATATTATTTATATAAGAATTTTTGTAATTTTTGCAATATATTTTGGTACCAATTCATTTAACCAGTTCTTTTGTGTACAAATCATCAGGTTTTTCTCCTTTGCTTTTGGATATTCATACATTTTATATAGTTTCATTTGTAATATAATCATTTGAATTATGATTGTGAATTATCACGTCAGTCGTGAAATACTGTAATTTGTAAAAAGACGACGTCTAGAGCCCTCGTCATAGGCCAATTTGCCCTTTTAGCTGTTTTGAACTTTGTTTGAAATTTTGTTAACCAGTCCCAAATCATTTAACTATACGTCTTGCAATTTGTGACCTGCCTACTTATAACTTTGCATTCTTCAGAAAAAACGTCAAGGATGATTACTTGGTAAACATTATTTTCTCTCGATTATTGATACGTCCAGGGACAATCAGTTCCAAGAACAAAATTACGAAAAAATTGAAATTACACGGATCTCTGGAAAGAAGACCATTACAATACCTATAATTGTTGGCGCTCTTGGAACAATATCACAGTGGTCACCTTGCTATGCCTACAAGATAATCGGTTTGTACAATCTTTTTACATCTACGTATCAGGTATTCTGCAGTTTCCTAAACATCTTTGCATAGACTACATACCTGGTTTGTATGGATCTTCAGATGAGAACAACTGCAAAACTACAAAAAGTAATGCTACTTGGAACAGCACATATTTTACTCGATTTCTATATATTTCTAGTTTCTTTGATAGGAACCGAACAGTGAAGAACCTACACCAGTCTTGACTGATTAATTAGCATAATAATTATTATAATAATAATGGCAGATAGAAAATTTATAACGATAAATTTTTAAACGTATAAATGTTTTTTTTAATAGAAATAATTTCAATCTAATTATGATGAAAGAACTGATGTTCTTTGAATTTTAAGACTTGCAAACTCTGCAGACTGTTCTCTGTTTTACGTGTATCTCCATTGCTAATATTGTCTGTTGCGCCACTTCCATTCGTTGGAAGTTCAGTAGCTTACTCCTATCAAAGATTGAAGCCTTTCCCGGTGTAGTTGTTCAATATTGAGCTTACTCCTATAATTTTTGTATATCACGTATACTCTACATAGAACGTAACGAATGGAACTGTCGCATTATTACAACAATTTCGGACAACATGACAGCTCATCATTTCAATATCTATGTTGTATTCTTTCTTTATGTGATTCTTTAAATTTATTCCTTGGTATCCCCTGTCAGCTCACATTTTTTTAACTTTAGTATATTTTGTTCTCATATTGTTTAATGATATTTTAATATTTTTGTTGTAATTCTTTCCAAATCAGACTAAGCAGTTCGTGTGTCTAAATTGTTGTAAAGCGCTTTTTGTCTTCGCTCATACTAACTTGTTCTCTGAAACTTGTTTTTAATGTAATATGCACTTTTTATTTAGCTGTTGGTTCAATTTCTCAACTTTGATCTGCATTTTAATTCGATTCAACCTTGGTTTAACAGTTGGAATTCTTCACTTTCACAGTCTTCATCCATAAGAAAAATATTTTGTTGGCTGATACTTAATAATACTAGTAATCTGTGCGTGAAACTGTGGGAGCTCCGTTTATTATTTTTTTTACGTATGTGTGCAGGAGTTACGAAAACATGTATGATAATTTTTATGGAATTAATTTGTATTTGCATGTATGAGTATGAGCTATCAGCTTTGCAATACTTCTACAGTTTGTTGTCCAACTTGGTTATAAAAACGTGACTTAAATATATAATTCGCGACTTCGATCATTAAATTTTCTATTAACTGAAGGTTTTGTATTACAGAAACTATTCGCTTATTTGATACGGTGTAACCTGCCGAAATATTTTTTTCTATTCCTCTTTATGTTTTTAGCTTTGGACCAGGTAGTCCCTGCCCACCCTACCAAATAACATTTTGATTCTTTACGATGCTCTGGATAACAACTTTCTTTAATCTCATATTCCCTTCTTGCTATGTACTCGACACTGCTAATTTAATTATTACAACTTTTTATGTTTATATTTATCAGCTTTTAGAGTTTTACTTGATACTGTTTATCTATTATATTAGAACGATTTAAAAAAATATACTTTAATGGTGAAATCAGAGGTATGTTTCCTGTTCAAAAAATTACTAAAAACGAATTTCGGCAACAATCAAAATAAATGTAATATGATAAAAGAACTGCATTTAACTACGCTCATCTAATAATTTTTTTCACCAAACTTCATAAGAATGCGACTCATCCCTGCTCTATTGTTGATATTTCTAGGATAAGTCTGAAATAAATATTGAGTAACAAAGTGTTCTCGGGATTCCAACTGGGTGAAAACATTGTTGTTCTACGACGTTTCTTAACTGTCTCTATATTATATTCCAATGAAGTTATGAATAAACTAGAAACATTTTATAAGACTTGTTTCCTTCTTGTAGATGGGATTAACAAATTAGTGTACCACGGATTCATAATAACGGGTATCTACATTACCATTTTACTTTTATTAATAGAATGTATACTCAAGCCAAAGGCAAATTGTTAAGATTTATCGAAGTACATAGACTAGACCGGGAATCGAATCCGGGACTTCCGCTTACCGGGCCTATGCACTAATCAACTGAGCCAATCATGTCGACTCCCGATCCGGTGTGACATTCCTCTATCCCTCAGACTTCACGCGGTTCATCTACAATTTTACACATCCAAGCATTCCCAGGAACAGATGAAGGGTGGATTTCCAATGTAAACTGATTATAGGTTTACTTCAAACTTATTGAAAGAAAGAAAGCTTATACACTCAAGGCAAAGGCAAATGCTCAAGATTTATCAAAGTATATGGATGGAAATTTGAAAATTAGTATTATAAAACACAAAATAACTACAGAGCTTAGTTTTAATTTTTCAGACATGTCAGTGGGTTCTTATTTAAAGTATTTTGGCTTCCTGTTTGCTCGGCTACACAGTCTGTGAAATTCGAAACAAAACCCCCGAATTCGCGGGAAATTCTTTTCATTAATTCATCTTCTCAACTAAAAACTCTTATATCTTCTCTTAATTAATTTCACGTCTTGTATAAAGTTTTTTCTTTATGCCTTGTTTTGATTTGAAGTTTAAAGACAACATTGTGTTTATATTATTGATGATTTATTGACAAAATTAGGTAATAAAATAAATTCCTGCACAACGTTTGTGCAATCATGCTTGCTATATTCTGGTGATGAAAAGTAGTATAGGCTGTCTAAACAGATTCTTTTAGTTTTTATAAGTGAAATGATTTCTATTACGATGATTTATGCGTTAAGATAGCAAATGCTATTCGATGAATCTCTCTCTAAACATAACAGGGGAGGGGGGGGGGGTTCCTATGATTTAGTTTTTAATTGTATTTCTTAAGTTTGTCTGTTTATCGGCCACTTCATTATCATTCATGATATTCCGAATCGGCGACCGATTATGACGTCAGAATTTTTATTTTGCATCAAAAATGCATGTTTCAGTATCTTAGTTACATATGAATACTGTAATAGGAATTAGAAATATAGACTCATGCTGGTATCTGTTGAGTCGTATTGTAGATTTACGTATGAATCCACCCATTCTCGTCCACTAGTCCCATTTTAATTAAAAGACGTTTTCGATATGACAATGATTGTATAAACGCGTAATACCGCAGCAAATATATTGTTTTTATTTATTTATTCTTAATAATTTAATCCGAAGATTTTATATTTGTGTTAACTAAAACTAGTAAAAATATAACTTTGACACTTGAACACGTGGAAGGTCCATTGACTTTCCTGCCCTAATCTTCCTTGTTGTTGTTCTGAGGGGTTTGGGGTGTTGGAGTGGAAGTTGAGATGTGTATTAGTTGGCTTGATATGCATGGGAATGTTGGGGTAAGATTGTAGATGTTATCGTAAAGGTTATTATGGAGTGTATGCTGAAGGCTGCTCACGGGAAAATAAATTATGTGAACAATTTTTGTATCAATTTATAGTACGTATGTTGTTATGATTGTGATCTTTTTTATGTTCTGTATACACCTCCTGTAAATTGGGCAAGTTATAGCAGATTCCACCTAGCGATCATCCATGAAAGCAGCGAGCTACGTAGTTAGCTGAACTGCCGATAGATGTCTCGCTCTCATGCATAGACAGCTTTTGAAACTTTAAAAGTGGAGAATATAATCAGTCTTTTTTTACAAGTTACCTTAGTGTTGATGCTTAGTATTGCTCGTTACTTCTGGACACTTGATATGTATTAAGCAGGGTTTATATATATTTCTCAGCTTGACATATTTTCAAAGAAAGGGGAAAATGTTTGGTAGAAGAGAGATAAATGAAAGGTACTGGAAAAACCTGTGAATGTAACTTTAGAAAAAAACCTCCGTATTAATATAAAAAATAGTTAAGTTACAAATTTCAGTTGCTTTGTAACTTACCAAATTATAATTTATAGGGCGTTTTAGAATATCATCTTTATTCAGAAGAACTGGATCGTTCCAGTTGTGGGGAATGACTTATAAAATAAAAATTGAAACAACAAAAACATATTTTAGAGACTGTTTCAAACCAAGGGTCCGTATATATATATATATATATATATATATATATATATATATATCTATATATTACTTTCTAATGTGTGACATATTATGGGTTTTGGTATAAATTATATTATGTTTAACTACAGTGATTTTCTACTTTGTATTGGTGCCTTCATTTTGTTTTTATCTTCACATACATTTCAGCACGGCAATTAATGTGTCTAAATACTCAATTAATACTATGATCAGAACTTCCCCTAAGATTTTCTATGATCTTCCGCGAGGGATTATTCCAGCAGCTTTTTCTGTCTTAACGCACGAATCATAATAATAGAAAATAAGTTTTTTTTGCATGTTTTAGACACATTTTCCCAGTCTGACGCAAAACTTTATCGTTCACAGTTGCTCATAAGTTGTGCATGTTTCATTTCCGTGACTCTGTAAAACGTACTAACTGTAACCGGTATTTTGAAACGTGTGGAATCTTTATGTAGCCTTCAAATGTATTTTTGTTGACGGTGTTGCCGTATTTTGTGAGATAACGACCTGATTCTGGTTTTACTTTATATTCAATAACTTGTGTTTATTCGTAGTGACATTAAACGGAGAAACTGTTCGCTTTTAGGAATAGATGAATGATTATATTCAGTGGTGTAAACGGAGATATAAGATTTTTTTCGGTTTGACTTTATAAGGAGTTTTATACAGGTAAACCGAATATTTTTTCTCTTTCCGTGATGATGAACGTTCGAAACGTTGGTTTCTACCTCTCTCCCCCACTCCGCTGATTTTAATCTCCTCCTCATCTCAAAATTCCTCTCTAACCACATACATAATTCAAGATTTAATTAAATCTATAACAATTGATTTAAAACCATGATAAAGGATCGCAGACTAGTTTCTGGCCGAAAAGTAGACATTTGTTGTGTTTTTATATATATTTTTAGAGTAACAGGCTATATGAGGGTAATCCACATGGTGTCGTCTCCCCTTTAATATAATAGGAAGGATTTGAAAGGGGGATGCGGAAGCGTGGAGGAAGGTGCCCCCCGGATAGTTTAAATATCCTACCCGGCATTCGCCTAAAAGTGAGGAAGAAAAAACCATAGAAAACGTGCATCAGGTATGTCGGGCATTTGACACTTGTCCCACGCCTTTCCGATTTCGGTAGAGCGGTTTGCTGTGGGGACGCAGCATTCCCTTCTCCGTGCCTCGACCAGTGTAGTAGTCAGCTGGCCGACTGTTCAAGTGGGAACAGAGGACAACAATTACCGTGTGACTAAGATCTGCGACCCCGGAACATACACCTCTCAATTCAGGCCGAGGTGCCTCGGCTTAGTTAAAAAACGGAGAGTGGGAAATGCTCCCCAAAAGGTAGCTCTCTCCGTCTGTCCACAAACGTCCTGCCTACGAGAGAACAGTTCTCGCCCCAGTTTGCAAGAATATGTATCAGATTGGGATGAAATTTATTAGTCGTTTAACTTTTCCTCGCTATTGCTTTTCTGCGGGCTCGACGGTTGACCCAAACGATTTTTATTTTTCTGGTTTCTAGCAGTATAGAGCGTATCTTCAATTCGAGTTGATATATATTACGTACAGTATATTATGACTATTTAAGTTAATTAGTTTTATATTTGTCATTTAGTTTCATATTTTTATATTTGTTATCAATTGTTTGTTTAAATTGCTAACAATGTTATTATCGTACTGATTTATTCATAGAATGCAGCCTACCCATGGGTGTTACCGCTACTCATGTATGTTAGAAATTAATTTGTATAATCCTCCTCCCCTTTTCCTTTATGCACAATTTTAATGTTATTATTCTGTACAATAAGGTTAACCGAAAAAACACTCCTACATTATTTACTGCAGAGTACGTATATTTTCTGACGCCGGTGTCTTGTGCTGGAGAAGAGAGAATTTCGGCGTCAAAAAAAATTAATGCGTGCATCAACTCCACGACATTTTACCTTAAAAATTAAACATAGCAGTAACCAAAGTTATGATTCATAATAAAACTGGCAATGCAGACCAATGTAAATATTAATATTGTTTCCGTGTGGCGAAAGCAAAGAGACATCGGAAGCAAAGTGAAAGTAGTTCAGTAAGGGATCTCTTAAAAATATAAGTAATCAAGGTTTGAGCATTGATTTTTGTTTTGCTGAACATAATAATATATTTATGCGGCGTGACTATGCGGAAGTGTTAATTGGACATTTGCTACACGGTAACTGTAATTGGAAATGTGACTAGGGCGAACAGTCCATCCAATAAATGAACACTTTGTATTCAGGTTCTCAGATTTGCGTTTACAGAATTATTTTCTTTGATCTTAATGTTGCTAATGACTTTTGTATCACTAGGTAAATATTTTCAACATGCCGAAGATGCTGCACAAAATAAACTTATATTATAAAATATAAGTTCAAAATATAAAAATACTCGGTGAATGATCAGCAGACCTCCGTTACACCAGTCACATTAAATAAATCACCATTCACCGCTTCAAAATACTAAAACCATGACTGAATCCTAATTCACCTTTATCCCTTTCAATGAAAAAATTTGTTTCTGTATCCCTTATTTCTCCATTATGGAAGTATGGCTGTAACACTTGGGGGTCCGCAGCCAAAATACACGTGATCTCAATATTCCATATATCCACCAAACAATAACCAAATACATACTTCTTCAATATAAAAAAGACATTATTCACCCCAACCCGTTAATATCCGATACAGCTGCCCCTCTTCCACCTGCTATCCAACATCGTCGATTCAAAAGAAGGAGACCGAGAGACCAAATTAATAATCAATAAAATACGTAAGTACAGGAGGTGAAACAAAATGCTCCACAGGATATATATAATATAATATAACATGTACATATATCACAACTGTAAAATCTTTAGATTGTAAATTTTCCTGAATAATAAAAATAAATAAAGAATAAAGACCTTCAGTATATTTTCTATTAAAATGACTTTACTTAGACTATATATATATATATATATATATATATATATATATATAGAGAGAGAGAGAGAGAGAGAGAGAGAGAGAGAAAGAGAAAGAGAGAGAGAGAGAGAGAGAGAGAGAGAGAGAGAGAGAACAATAAAGTTAATTAAAGCTCTCTAACATTATTATCAAAGTTAACACTTAGTTTAGACTAGACTATGAATTTGTCTGAAACTTCCAGGAAAGGAACCTTGAAAAATTCTGATGATAATACTAGACTTGTTAATGTGTATGTGGTAAGCAATTGGTAAACACTGTCGTCAGTAGCTGCAGTGAGCAGGAACACTGTGATTAACTTATACATTATTGAATTAGGACTGTTTTATGCGATAAATAGTGTCATATTTTGGGTGAGAATGGCCATTTAAGAGGCTGATGCCTAAAAAAGGATAGTAATTTTGACCGCAAAGCATTGTAGGAAAGTGTATGTATTTTGGAGAGTGCTATTAGTGGTCCTCACGCGGCGGGCCTCGTGCTCTGCCCCGTGCAGCGACACGAGCAGCTACCCGCGCTGCACCCTGCCTCTTTCCTATCCTACACCAACACTAACACTCACATTTAACTTACACTTTATAAATTTCACCGGTACGTCGGGTATTTTAGGAAGCAGGCTAATGTGTCTGTATAGTTACTCGTTTCTTGATATTCCATCAGTTGGATCACATTCTTTGTTTTCATTTCATTCCATGCTATATTAACACAGATATCTACACTCTTTCATATGGTTAAATTTTTTATATGTATTAAAATACTTTTTACCAATAAATAAATTAATTTAAACCCTTCTTTAAAGTCTTCAGATAATCAACTTATTCAATTTCGTTACAACATAAAGTAAACACAGTAGCTTTCGGCTAAATTAATGCCATAATCATCTGCTATATCAAAATCTCCAAATATGTTTATGTTATGACAACATTGAATAAATTGATTATATAAGGGCTTTAAAGAGGGGTTTGAATTAATTTATTTGTGGTTAATATATATTAATAGTCGGTATTGATACCTCATTCCCACAGTCCTTCATTTTACTACACATACAAAAATATGGTGAATCGAACAAATACATGGATACTTTAATTTTCAATAATTTTAAATAATTATATATTCATTTGTACTGAACTCGACTCCCCACACTCACTTTCTGGGAGAAATAAAATACTTAAATACGAACCCCCATTTTTATAGCAGATTTTTATTCAGTTTCATTGATTTGACCTACGATTAAAGTCATTCTATTCACAGATGATGCTGTAATAGACTGTAATGAAAATCAGAAAAAAGTAGAAAAATGGGAATATCTCGATAAATACATACCTGGTAAACGAAATAAGAATGCAGTATTCACCTAAAACAAGCAAGGGGACTCTCTTTAAACAAGCATCCTGATGGCAACAAAAGCTACTTCGTCCTAGTCTTTCGTCCTAAAATTAGTTTTAAACTTATTAATAAACAAATAAAATAACTTTTCTTCTTTCTTTCGGTTGCACTGATATCAGCGAAACGATTTTTTCCCCCGCAGAATTCAAAATTTTTCTGTTAGAAAAATGAGGGTTCCCATTTAAATATTTTATCTTTCCACTTCGTCCGTTTCAAGGAGGTATGGCGGGGAGTCGAGTTTGGCGTAATTGAATCTCCCCTACGAGACGAACATAGTTCATTACCCACTTTTTCTGATACGATGTGTAGTTTTCCTGCAGTATTTCCAGGTCTTCCATCGCCACACGAAACTTAAATTTAAAAAATTTAAACTGCCTCTTCTTCTAAGACAGAATTATAATTGAATTAAAGTATAATACACCATGTTCTATTTCTATTTTGAAATCTCGCCTAGTGATTGCAAACAAACAAAAATGAAAAAGGAAACATGATCAATTATAATTTATTTCAAATTATTAATAAACAGATTATTTATGTTAAAAAACCTAAATTTATTTTCAGTTTTTCCGTAGTTTTACTGAGAGGAATTTCAAACAGTAATCAGAGAAATTTGTGAAACACATTTTTCTGTTGTATTCAAAAAGTATCTTAGTTGTACACAGGAAACTCATAACAGCCATTTTGGAAACATTTCGTTACAATTGGTTCAGCTTCGCTGAAATGCATTCCAATGCTGTCATTAATCACTTTCCTAAGTGTCAGGTCGATAAAAATGTTTTACTCTGTTATCTGCAGGTATGAGACGTTTAAATATTGTTTTCAATCGAACCTAATTTGGCATGTAATGCTAAAATATAAAACATCAGCGTTTTCTTTATGAGCAGCAGACTGACGGCCTAACACGTGGTGGACACGACCCTTTAATGTCTTAGGAAGGAATAGAAAGGGAATCCCCAATATTTTCATTTATTGCAATAAAAGATAAAATTAAATAAAGGGGCTCGATAGAAAAATTATGACATATCAAGTGATAAACCTTACAAGTTAATAGCTTATTTAACTCAAACATGTAGCCAAGTTAACAAATGTGACAGTAGCCCAGAACAGGTTATAGACAAAAAATATATATTTCTAGACTTGTTGGGGTTTTTGACCAGATCCTGGGGAGAGTTCGTACGGTAAATGAAATAATATTTTGAATCGATAATTTCTCCTTTTATTTCTTCTCTGTTACTATATAGTTTTAACTTTATTTTATTAATGTTAAAGCTGTATGTACTTTGTAACGTCTACGGTATGCGTTTGTGTATATTTCCTTAATAAAGTTGGAAACCCCGAACTAACCATAATGAACTGTTTCAAGACTACTGCCAACAAATACCCAAGAAAAAATGAAGCATTGGTACAAATGTTTATTGATTAGTAGTAGATGGGTACGGGATGTAATTTTGTAGAAGTTTTATTCATACCCACTTTTAATTTTCAGTTGTCGGAGGTAAAGAACAGGTCGAGATGCAAAGGGAAAATTGGACCAGGGTCTTCTGGAGAACCCTCTCGGTATTCGTCTTGCTTGTAAAGAAAAAGCCAATAGCGAACTGGTATATCAAATTTGTCACGCATATGATAATCAGTTAGGTATCGCTCTCATGCGTAAATAATGAATCATATCTTCATTCTTTGGGATCGTAACGATTACTGAAGCGAGCTGCCTCACAGAATAAGCATATGGCAAGGGCCAGACTATACTCGATCTAGGCAGCGCACGACTTGTCTCGTTCTGCCTGTATTTAGTGGCAGGGTAGATTTTCTCATCCGCCTAATTTCGTGGCCGTTACATAATGAATAAATTATCATACATGGATACGAAAGAATGGAGCCTAAAACCAAAGAGTGTCCGTATATCTCCAACGCGTTTTCTCTTATTTTACATTTCGAGTTAATAAATCGAAATATAATAGAATACATACGAAGCTGAATTGCGCGGTCTGCATGGGGTCTATATTTCGTCGGATGTCATCGCCAGATGCGTGAAATGAGGCGTCGTGGAGGCGTCCCTGCCACTGACACGCACTCACGCGGGCGTGGGACAGCATGACTAACAATACAACACAATTACTCTACACTACCTAAATTAAGGAAAATTTACTACTTCGATATACGCTACGATAGCGATACTACTTATATCAGTTAGGAACCAATAACTCAAATCTCTAAAAAGCAATCACCGTTAGTATTTTCTGTATCTGAAATTAACTATATGCAATAATTGTTTATCTTATGATTATTTTAATTACACGTGCACATCCTCCTTTGAAACCGTTTATATAACTGTTATTCCTCTAATGGAGGACAGGCAGTTCACGAAGTAAGTTTTTTTTATTGTGTATCAGGGTGTATATATTTTACTCGACTTTTACAGTGACTAGTCAACTGATTGTAATGCATTTTCTTAAATTAACAGACACGTGAAAGGTTCGGTGTTATATAATTTTCTAAATTTTTCATATAACTCTAATTATTATATTACAGATGATAAATTCTTTATTAATCAAGTACTATTTTAATCTCCACCAATTTACCTTATATCACATGTTTTCATAACTTGCCTCTCCAATACTGACATTAACTTTTAACGCGTGAATTTCGTCCTCATTAGTCTCCTGTTACAGTACGTAACGAAAGCACCCAAATTTCTTCACTTTCCAAATGTCAACATTTAATTTCCATACAATGCATGTATAATCTAATTCACTATTCGAAACTAGAAGCTTCTTAAGATTTCTTTCTCACCTTTGCTATTACTTTTGATGTCTCATGTATCATATTCCAAACACAGCTTGCGTATTGATGAGTAGATACATGAAGAATTTTTAGAAAAATTACTTATATATAAAACAGTATAAATTCTGAGGGTTGATAAAGAACTTTTTAGTTTAAATATTCTATAATCGATTCGATGAAGTAATCATTAAAGCTAATTTTTTATTATTATTAAAATTTATAAGCATACTTGTAATTAGATGATATTTTTTATCAGAAGCTTACGGTGCTCTCAGTTTGTCTCGAAAAACATTTCAGTAATGTTGCGAAGACATTAATGACAATTTATTCAAATACTTCACATAACTAAAGAAAACACAGAAATTACAAAAAGATACACTCGGAGTTGTTTTAGTAGGTATTACAACATAATGCCCGACCTACCTAATGCAGGTTTTTCTAGGGTTTTCCCAGCATTCTTTAGGTGAATGCCGGGTAGGATTCTTAAAATATAGCCCGGGGGCCCTAGTTAACCTTTGGCTACCTTCCTCTACCCTTCCGCATCCCCCCTTTCAAATCTCTTCCTATGCTATTAAAGGGGAGTTGCCCAACGTGGATTACCCTCATGTAGCCTCTTGCCCTAAAAAAAGTAAAATATTTACATTTTGAATTGTTCTCGTTAGTCTCTAAATGTTTTTTATGGCTAGTGAATATGTATTTTCGGCTGATAAAGACAACTATTTATTCAAGCAATGCTTTTAATTGATCTTAAACGACATTGATTCGTCGATTTTAGAATTCTATTTAATAGAAACCTGTATATTGAAACATTTGTAGAGAATAATTTTACGTGACTTTTTATCGGAATGAGTTGCAGGACTCTCATAAGATTTACTTTGTATTTTAATGCAAGTTACTGTAGAAAACCAGACCGAAAGAGATGAATAGATTAATTGGTTCTATTTTATCTCTTCAGGATCATGGATTTGTAGAAATATTTAATAACTTGCAATTAACACCCAATGCCTATATAGTTACGGAAAGGCTTTTAAACGGTATACGTGTTTGACAAACAGACTTTGTATATTTATTTTGTATTATTATATATTAGTCCAATTTATTTAGAAAATTACTGATTTTGAAAATTCAACTACAGCTTCGATGATTCATTAATGATTTTTTAATTATTTGCCTTCTTTGTCTAGTTTTAATCCTATTTAAGTCTAAATTTTAGTCTATGAAGGGAATCCCATGAACTCTTTGGCAGAAGGCACGTGCAGGTAATGAGACACTATGTGGGTCAAGGCAGTTCTGTTTGGGAGGACATAGTTTTTTTAGCCAAGCCCTCGATCTTACTGCAGAGTCTCGTACATATATCAAGTTCACATTTCATTATCGGTATTTCTAATAGATTTCGAGTTTACGTGAATAAGTCATTAAACCACAATTATTTTGTTACTGTAATATATTATTAATTTACCCACTTTTTAGTAATACTCCGCGTTGTAAATTCAATAACAACACCGAAAGTGCATTTGACGCAAATAGAATATTTTGTGGAATGATTTTGAAAATTCTATTCTGCAGAATATAATTTTTCTTTAGCATATATGTCGATCAGATACGTGTATCTGTAGCTTATGATAATAATGTGTATATCTTTAGCCATAAATGCATAAAAACACAAAAAATAAGCTTAGGGTATCTTGAAACAAGCTAATGGATATGAAACACTGCGATTCACGGCAACTATTATACGGGTACGAAACACTCTTTAAGTGATAACTTCATGAGTGGAAGTAAAGGAAAGGAGTAAATAAAATATTTCTTTTCAGGAAATGCACAAATTTTTCTTGAATTTTATAGATGTACCATAACAAACTTTGAAAAAAGAATATGAAATTAATTAATCAAATCTGTGGAAGTTAATTTTGTATTTGATAAAATACGCTTGGGCTTTGAAATTAGAAATATTTTAAAAATTAATTTATTAAGAGGGGAAACAATTATTAAAAAATGTTATTATTTTTGGCATAAAAGGAGAACAAATATATTTTCTCAGTGGGTTCCGGACCTACAACACACATTAAAAAGCTTCCTGAGTCGGACAATGCATATTTTAATCGTTTCTTGGTTTAGTTTATTTCTGGAGTATGTATTTTATGGATACACATAACACCACCTTGTACTACTAACTGCTATTTCCTCCCTTTATCTTTGCTTTTTTTTACCGAAAATATTTTAATCCGAAGATTTTAGAATTGTGATACATTGATGACGTTAACATGTTAAAATTAACCTGAAGAAATGTAGTTGCTTCTTGAGTGAGTAGTTGAAGAGGAACTTATGAGTTATATATATATATATATATATATATATTAATTTACGGTGGTTGGCAGGTCAATTTGTCGTTTTCTTCTTAGCCTTCTGAGGGGTTTAGGTGGAGGAGGGTGGGATTCTGTACTAGAGATTATGGGATTGAAGTGGTGGAGATTTCTATTATTATCTTTGCTGAACCTTGAGTGTAGGCTGTTCCGTTCTCCTCAATGTAACAAAAAAAGTGACCACATTACAATGACTCGCTGTCACGGAATATCTGTAAATTGTAATTATTCATTGCGTCGAATTTTAGGTGTTATAATACTTTTTACATGAGAAACAAATAAGTAGTTTCACGCGCCTAGAGCAATAAAAATTTGTTGAATAATTTATAATTATTAATAATTTTCTCTAAAGGTGTACACTAGAAAATATTGCCTCACTACTTGAGTCATATTACATAAAAAAATCATATTTTTGTTGTAAAATAGAGGTCAGAATCTGTTACTCAAGCATGGAACTCTCAAATTTATTCGAGAATACAACGTCCAATTATGACGACAGACAATTTCGTTAGATTTTCCACACATGAAAAGGGGAATTCGTTTATCGTCCAGGAAACTTCTACTGTAATATACTTACACAAGCGCTTCTAATGTTATATGAAAACTGAATAAGAAAATGGCCAATTTAGACAAAAAGTTGATAATATACACATTATTATAAGTATTTATATTATCACTTTTTTGTCTGAATTGGCTATCTTACTTATTCATTATTTTAAATCAGACGTAATTTTTTCATTTTATATGAAAACTATAATGTTAAATATATTAAGCTGTAGCAATCAAGCCTCAAATTTATTTTTCCGTTCATCTGTTTTATTAGTTCGTGATTAAAGTACTGAAGCACTCAGCATAGTTCTACGAAATGAGTAATATAGGTAGGTCAGTTCATCTCCTAATATATGGTTTAGAACTTTATACAACTTATACAGTTCATTTGATTGTGACGACATAAATATGTTTTAATAAAATGCAATGCGTTTCTAAAAAAATAAAATTACCATTTTCATCAACGCTTTGTTTAACTATTGCATGCGAATTAAATATATTTACTAATGATATTAATGAGAAAGAGAGATAGCCAATTCAGATAAAAAGGGTAATATAAACACACAACGTTTCTGGAATCCTTGTGCCTTTCGTCAGGTGCTAAGAAGAGCTTAGAAAAACAGAACTGCACTTGTCAGTTGACAACACTCAAGAGCGACGAAAACGCAACGACAATGGGAGAGCTAAAGGGTTGGCGTAACAATAAGGCAGCAACGACAATGGGGAAACAAGGTTTAGCGTAATAATAAGGGATCATAGCAATTACTGAGTTTCATAGTCTCTGTTTGTACATTAATAGCTGTGATGTTTGATTTAATGTGAAGCATCTCTGAAATGAATCTGGAATTGTACCTGGTGTCAACGTCTAAAATCTTAACATTCTGCCAATCAAATGTACGTTTAGAATTGATTATATGTTTCGATACGACAGATTGTTTATCAATAGGAAGTTTGATATTAGATATATGTTCCTTGATACGTGTATTAAGGGAACGTTTTGTTTGCCCTATGTAGCAGGAATTACTATTTGAGCAAGAGTTTTTGTAAACAACACAATGTTTGCTGTAGGTGTCAAGTGGTCCTTGTGGTTTCTAATCAAGTATGAAGTGTATTAGTGGATCTGTAAATGGTGGAATATTTGTATAAATTTGTAATAAGGGAGTACGAGATCAAATTTGGCTTGAGGTGTTTGGGGACGAGTGACAGTAGGATATTGAATTTGGTTCAATCTGCTGTTTATGTGTTTAATAATAAAATTTAAAGGGTCCTCATTGGAGATTAAAATTTTTCGGACAATAATCAGAGGATAATCAGAAAGATAATTGGGAACCCGTCCAGTTTGTAGTTTTTCTGAACCAATTGGTGAGAATGGAAGTATTGTAAATGGATACAGTGACATCAAGGAAATTAAGAGAATGGTTAAATTCAAGTTCATGGGTGAATTGTAGCCCAAGACACAAATGTTTAACGGAAACTAATAGAATTAGACATCATAAGTGGAAATTCTAGTGTAACGATTTTGTGAATGTAATAATTCGGGATGGAACAGGGATTTTATATGAAGTTATTTAGAAAGTTTATTAAATGATCCACGCCTTTGTTCTTGTTAACTTAATTTTTGTCTCCATTCACAATCACGGACATAATTAGGAATTAATTAGTGTAATTTGTTAAATTTAATCGCGATAATTGTTTTGAATATAAACGGAAAAGTAAGGATGGTACGTTCACTATGACATATTGTGATATTATTGGTATCTGTCTTCATGCGGTCGCTGACCAGAATAGACTTTTTCACGACGAAATAAATCATGGTGTATTCTAGAAGAAACTCTTGTTTATCATTTCCATAGGACCATGCCAATAATAATGCGTCCTCGAACGGCCTTTCTCTAAATTAATCCTCTTCCTTTCCTGAATTCAGAGATTTTGCTGTTCAATTATCTTCTGTTATGTCTATCTACGTCTCGCCAACTCTATTAACTATTTCCATTTGCTTCTTATTTTGTCAACAGGTTATGGATTATCTATTACGATGCGCTTTTAAAGTAGTTTGATAGAATGAGGAAGTGTGAGTGACCCGTACGTAAAGGATCAGAGCTCACGTGCTCGTTATGCTAACAAGCACCGCGTCTCTTCTCAAAATAAAGCACACTTTCTCCTGCAAGGAACGTGATAGACATGTGCACTTACCAATTCAAGCGACCTCCCTGCGGATGGAATATCAACATCAGTTCTTCAAAACAGATCTATTCTATTCAAAAATGAATTGGATCTCTGGACGCTGGTTTAATTTATATCACACTTGAAGATGAATTGAATGTCATATATTTATAATCTATTACGTAATAGTCGCATGGATTCCATTTCTTAATTATCAAGACGTCCGTGCAACAAGAGCTATTATAATTTCAATATTTATGTAAATTATAACAATAATAAATTATTCATAATCCTACTGCTAAATGAAAAATTAAATTAAATGTAGTCATAAGTGCCAATTAAATGTCAATTATTTTGAACAGAATTGAAACCAAACAGCATTTGTAGAAGGTCCCTAAAAATAAAATCGGTCGTAATTTTCAGTATTATTCTTGAATAATTCACTTTTATGAACCATGACTACAATCTGTTGGGTAGGTTAGTAATTTTTTTCACTCTCTAACATCGAATTCTCGTTTCAAAATAACTAATACGATGCGTGAAGCATTTTCTACATAAATGTAGAGCTTTACATATTGAAATAATTGTAATATTATACCTAAAAATATTTTCAAATTTGAAGTGCTTATTTTCGTTTACTCTCGGCTGTTTAGTACTTCGCTATCTATTACCTATTATCAAACCGATTAATGAACTCGACTCATTCTCTTTTCATTTCATTTGAATCAAAAGCTTAGGTCTCTATAATACTTTATAGTCAGTCACATGGTTATTTCTTCCAGTAGGTCGACAGATTCCTATTTACAGCCGGTCCTACGAAGTATGAACGTTGTATTTCCGCTTAGGAGCTGATAGACTAGAAGAGACAGGATAAGCAATTTTATAATGTGGAAATCACGATATTACAGGAGGTCAAAAAGGTTGAAAAGATTTTCAAAAGCATAAAAGAAACCATAACGTCGATATAATCGTAGAAGTTGACGTATACGATTTTGATTTCGACCATCAAAATAATTAAATACCCGGGAAACCCTTGGAATTTTCCTACTTCTCTATAAAGTCGAAATCAGAGTTAAAAAGTGTAGACATTGATCGGATATTACAGAAAAATGGAAGTAGGAAAGGAATGACGAAAATGTTTTGATCGGAACCAGATAGTCACTAAAAGAAGAGTAGAAAGTAGGTAACTTTCTGTTACAACAGTGCAAGAAAAGTCTGACACGAGGGTGAAGAAAAGTATCAAGGTAAAATCCGAACAGTCTTGCATATACTATTATTGCACTTGATACAGTCAATTCAGCTTCAGAAACATTCAGAAGTCTGTAGCACTGCAAAAAATTAACTACCTTATATTTTATAGTTTTATTATTATTTGTACTCCTTATTTTCATTTCTCCAGTATTTTTTTTCATGTTCTATTTGTACCTCGCACTTATACAAGCGGAAATCGTCAAGTGAAGATTGTGTGGAAGATTACATTCCGGTTATCGTCTTTTGTGTTTTCCCTAAGTCCTCCATTTCGTTCTGATAAATAGTTGGATGAAATAATAATACATGATCAGGACCAGTTACTTGGTCTTTTCCCAATCCAGGTTGTGGATTCAGTCCATTTCGGGTAATGTCCGCTGCAAAGAAGAATGTGAAGTACATAATTCTTCATTAACGACCCTCTAGACAATCTGCATGTTTTTAGTTTTTCTTTAATCGTTATTTTACTTTTGCAAGAAACCTTCCTTTATGCGCATGCGAATTTGTCCGCGCACAAGATTGAGTCTTCGTAGTAATCCCTGCATGATCGTAGTACACTGACCCTGGTCTTTTGTTCCAGGGATCCTTCCGATTTTAGTGTTTAACGAAATCGCAGTGTCTTAGGCTTGTCAGGGTGGCAATGGCGGATAACGAACGGAGGGCCTTTCAGCTGGTGGCGGACGCAGAGCGGAAGCTGAGTGCGCCCAAGAGTTTTTTCCGGTCGCTATTCGGAGGTGACGCGTCCAGAGCAGACGAGGCGCTGGAGTGCTACGTGCGCGCCGCCAATCTGTTCAAAATGTCGAAGAACTGGGCGCAGGCTGCGGCGGCGTTCTCTGCAGCGGCACGTCTGTACGGACGCGAGGGCCGTCGCCACGACGAAGCGAGCAGCTACGTGGATGCGGCCAAGTGCTGGAACAAGTGCGACCCTCGCGAGGGCGTGGCGACGCTGGGCAAGGCCGTGGCCGTGTACCTGGCCATGGGCCGCTTCGCCCTGGCCGCACGCCACGAGGAGAGCACGGCTGCGGTGTACGAGGCGCAGCTGGGGGACCCGGAGCGAGCGATGCGGCACTACGAGCTCGCCGCGGACTACTACGCCGCCGACAGCGCGGACGCCACGGCCGGCAGGTGCCACCTCAAGGTGGCGCAGCTGGCGGCGCAGACCGGCGACCACTCGCGAGCTGCCACGCTGTACGAAGCCGCCGCGGAGTCGGCGCTGGCCTCGACGCTGGTGCGCTTCAGCGCCAGGGAGTACCTGTTCAGGGCCGGAGCCTGCCTGCTCGCCGCCGACGCGCTGGCTCTGTGTCGCGCCCTCGAGCGCTACGGGGCTCTGTGTCCAGCCTTTGCAGACTCTCGCGAGTACAAGCTTCTGCGGACACTCGCCGATCACGTCAACGACCATGATCCCGACGCCTTCTCCGCCGCCGTCGCCAAGTACGACAACGTGTCCAGACTTGACGGCTGGCTGGCCGCTGTCCTGCTCCGCGTCAAGGACCGCATCGGTGACGAACCTGATCTGCGCTGAATACCATGCCCGAACGTATGCGGAAAATTATTTCTTGTAGTGATTATAAAGTTGGCCGTATTATGAAATATATGACGCTTGTTGAGCAATTGTCTGTCGGTTATATGTCATTATCTTGCTTGATCCGTCACGCGAAGTTATTGCGGTAAAATACGCACCTAATAGAATACTGCTTTGATATTTTCATTTCCAACTTTCAGAAGCATATTTGTCAGAACAAATATTTACCTTCTTCGCGGTTACTAAACTATGCGATTAAATTATATACTATATATATAATATTTAGTTTTGAATTGTACGTTTTAATACAATTATTTTCATT
Source organism: Zhengitettix transpicula (assembly GCA_037074705.1). Lineage (NCBI taxonomy): Eukaryota > Metazoa > Arthropoda > Insecta > Orthoptera > Tetrigidae > Zhengitettix > Zhengitettix transpicula. Next base: position 23,316,411 of record CM073590.1, on the reverse strand, counting down.
TTTGTTTTTGGGAGAGGTTCCGTACGCCATGCGTCAGTCGAGTTTCTGGATTTAGTTTTTTTTCTTTCCAGTATTGCGTAACATCTACTAATATTATGTGCATCGTCTTCAGGCATAAGTGCCTCAATTTGAAATGGAACGTTCGATCCCTGGTGTAGTATTTTTGCTTGAGTGGTATCCCACTGACCGATTGTTTTCTAATGTCCGTGCGTCCAGCACAAGAAGAGGATCTTATTCTCTTGAGCTTTTTAACGTTTGCTTTGGTTCCTTCTATGGAAATACTTTTTTTTCAGAGGTTTGGCATAACAGATTGCCACCTGGAATCCGTCGCTCTTTTTGATAATGTGATATTCCGATGACGGTCGTTGCTGTCGTATTCAACTGTCTTGGTCTTTTCTTTATCTTTCCCAGAAGAAGTTCCAAGAACTAGTCATACTGCAATGACGAACGATTTCGATGATGAATATTACTCCTAGACACAGTAGACCATCTGACCGTCAGAAATCACAGAATACGCTGGAAGAGAAAGTTAGTTATACGTTATACATCAATATCATAAACTTGAATGGCGACTTTTCATACATTCCGATAATAATGTACGACCGTAGTGGCAACCGTTAGTAGCTTCATCACCTAAACGTGCATTTAAAACACCATTCTTGTTCTAAGATTTTTGTGTATTTTCTACTCTGAGGTTTTAAGTACATTGTGCAGTGCGTATTTTTGTAAATTTTTTGTATTCCTCGTAAATAATTATTTCCAAAATAAAATACATTGAATCGAGATTTGTGTCTAATTTGCACGCTTCGCTGTATAACGCAAAACAAGCAATCAAACCATAAAAATTAGTATGAAATTTCTGTTGAAAATTGCGACAGATGTTTGTTATCTATGAAGTCGAATCTATAATAGAATTACGTTGGTTACGAATAGGTTTTCTTAACGCTATAATCAAATTGATTCCGAAATTTGTATGTAATTTTTCATATCGGATGGTAAGTCACTGTTCATTATAGCGTTTATAAAGTTGTTACTTAAAACAATGTTTCAATAAACAAAATAGATGTTTGTTTGTGTACTTTTATATTATTAGCAATAAAAATCAGAATATTATACCAGTAAAACTGTGTAAAGTTCAATCACATACCTCAAAATTCACAAAAATGAATAAAATATCTTAAATATGATTTAGTAGAACCTCACAGATCGTCCTTATATAGTATTTTGCATCTCCAAGACAAACACATATATTGCCAGTATATATGTAAATTATTTTCACGGTCATCTTGTCCAAATATATCCATATGATATAGTTTTTGTACGTCTTGGGAAATATATAACATCTACTGCTTTAAACAACTTAATTCCAACAATTTCTAAATACTACGAGAAATACGATATGTTTTAACAGGTGTTCAAGAAAAGAATACGTAAATCTTTAAAATAACGAATTTCTTATTCTATCCACAATTTCTTAGTCTGAATATTAAGCACGTCTACTTTCATTGGCTATTAACAGTTATTAAATTTTTTAAATGATAATGGCAACAAACAAAAATTCGCACTACTCAGCATGATCTATTCAGAAGAAGGTTGTATTTATTTTACCCTAAATTCAACACTTACGTTATGTGGTCAAATATTGTGTTTGAAATTGTTGCTATACCTCGAAAGTACAACTTGTCAGCGTTGAAATTATATGTGGACTCTATAAATATGAAAAACGTATATAACGACACTGACTTGTTTTGCAAAGTTTTTCCTTACTTATTAATACGTAGGAATTTTAAAACAGATTATACTTTCAATATATATAAAATATTGGTAATTCCTCTTACGTCTGCCATGGACTTTGAATTTCCCGGTTAGAGGGGAATAGGGGAGGGAGCGTGAGATCAGGATAGCCAGATGAGAATTAGTTGAAGACGCAAATTGTGGGATAACTTATTTTCTTAAAATCGAAACAGACTTGTAGGAGAGTTCTGATTTCATGCAGTTCATCAAAGACGAACTGAGCTAGTTTTTTATTTAAAACTTTTGTTCGTTCCTTATACCTTCACTTATGCCGAACTTCTAAATCTCTAGTGATGGAAAATAATAAAAAAAAACTCTTTATTTTATTTTAGAAGAAGAAGGCTATATAGGGTAAGCCACATGGTGGCAACTCCCCTTTAATAGCATAGGAAAGGATTTGAAAGGGGCTATGCGGATAAGTAGAGGAAGGTAGCCAAGGGTTAACTAGGGCCCCCGGGCTGTAGTTTAAGGTTCTTCCCCGGCATTCGCCTTAAAGTGATGCAGGACAAACCCTAGAAAACCTGAATCAGGCAGGTCGGGCATTTGGTACTTGTCCCAAGCCCTTCCGATGGCGGGAGCGGGGTTTTCTGTGGGGTCGCAGCATTCCCTTCTCCGCACCTCGACCGGTTTAGGAGGCAGTTGGCCGACTATTCCAATGGGAATAGCGGACAAGTATGCCCGAGGTCTACGACCCCGGAACAAAACAGTAAAAAAAAGTCTATATTAAACTGTTAATACATTTCTGCTAAATAGAAATGACTGCCAGCCCGTAACGACGGAGGTACTGTTTAAATCAGTTATAAAAGTTTCTTTACCCAACTATAACTAACGTTAAGCGAATTATTCAACAAAATCACCTTTTTGTGCATTGACTGTAATACGTTTCATAAATTTTAGTTAGTTTTCTCTTTGAAGGTCGAATAATACGTGGCTCGCTTAGAAAACGGCAACGTGAACATATTATCCTTCAACGTAACCTTAACATTTTGCGATAGAATGACATAATTACGCGTACTTTAATGATAGTGCACAGGTATGATTCTGACTACGTTAATCACCATCCTTCCGCCAATTTTTTTAAAAAATTTTGTGTGTTGACTGTTCACGCTCGTTAGCAGAAGAAATGCAGCGTCTCGTCCTGAAACAAATGCATCTCGCTGGTAACCTCTTTTAAGTGTACTTTTATTCCTTGGCCACTGTGAGGAAAAAAAAATAATTTAGCCTAAGTACTATTATGCAACTGCTTTTCTGTTGCCTCTATTAATTTGAGAAGATAGAAATTATTCTTACGGGAATGCATAGGAATCGAAAATATGTATATAGAAATAAGCAATATGAGCTATATATATATATATATATATATATACCACTATGATCAAAAAGTAAGGTGAAATTGTCATTTAAAACTCCCGGGTATTAGGAAGGCAGAAAATTTTTTCCCTAGGTTAGTAGGACTGTCTATAATATTTGCCAAGCGTCTGTTTTTTAAAAGGTTTAATTATCTCCGAGTTACACGTGTTTTTGTAAACAACCAAAAGTGAATTTTTCGATTTTTGCAATGGGTGATTTTGTTAAGCAAAGAACTTGCATCAAATTTTGTTTGCGGAACGAATATTCTTGTGCGGACACGTTGAAAATGTTGGGAAGGCCTTTGGTGATCAAACTATGGTGCAAAAAAAGTTTATAAGTGGTACAACGAGTTTAAAGAGAGCCGAGAACGCGTTGAAGACGAACCGCGCTCTGGACGACCGTCAACGTCTACCGACGAGGGCCACGTCCAAAAAATCAAAGATTTGGTGCTTGAAAATCGTCGATCTCGCTGATAGTGTTGGAATATCATTTGGCTCAGCCCAAACCATTTTGAAGAATGTTTTGTGTCTCAAACGCGTTAAGTCTCGATTGGTGCCAAAATCGCTCAATTTTTTGGGAAAAAAAAGCGTCGCGTTGATGTGTGTGAAACTTTGCTGTCTGACTATCAGGATCACTTGAAATGCATCATTACTGGAGACGAGACTTGAATTTACGCATACGACCCTGAAACCACCGACCAATCCAGCGAATATCGTGCAAAAGGTGAAGGAAGACCGAAAATCAAGGTCATGTTGACAGTTTTCTTTGATTATCGTGGTGTGGTGCACTATGAATTCCTTCCGCCGGGCCAAACTGTCAACAAAGAATATTATTTGAGCGTTATGCGTTATGCGTCTGAAACGGCCGGAATTATGGGCGAACAACTCTTGGTTCCTTCATCACGATAATGCACCATGTCATACTGCGTTGGTTCTTCGCGACTTTTTTTTGCCAAAAACTCGACTCATATCGTTCCGCAACCACCGTATTCGCCTGATTTGGCTCCGTGCGACTTCTGGCTATTCAGCAAACTCAAAAGGCCAATGCGGGACGCCGTTTTGACACGATTGAGGAGATAAAAACCGAATCGAAGAAGGTCGTGTAGGCTATACCGGAAAAAGACTATTCCGACTGTTTCGAGGACTGGAAAAAGAGTTGGAAAAAGTGCGTTTTATCGGACGGGGATTACTTTGAAGGGGATGAAATTGATTTGGAATAATAAATAAAGAATTTATATTTTATAAATAAATTCACCTTACTTTTTGTTCACAGTGGTACATATATATAAATAAGTATTAGTCGCCAGTATATTGGTATTAAGGAGCCTACATATGAAGAAAACGTTAAAAATAGAAGTATAGGTGTGGGTATGTAGAAATTAGACTGCAATCTCCGTGACTAAATTTGTTTCATAAGAATAAGGGTATATTATTATATTCTCAATTATTATGCTCTCACAGCGAACAGACTTTATCGCTTCTTCTCTTCTTTGAACCTAACTACCTGTTATGTTTACTGTCTGAAAGTTGGCGAGTCATGTGTGTTCAATTATTAAATGGCTTATAAAGGCCTTCTAGAATATTCTTTATCCAGCTGTATTGAATTCAATTAACGTTTAATAAAGAAACATTTAATAAAAACAAAAATAGTGTTCCATTCAGTTTTTTATTATTAATCTATAGTTTCTCGTCCAAATAACGCTGACCATTGAGTAATAGGAACATTTGGACGCTATGTTATTGTCTTATATAACCTATACAGTCACTAGTGCACGATCTTCGCATACCACTTCTACAGAATAGACCAGCCACCGTCATGCGTCCACGGGCTTGGTCTCAACTTTGTGGGTAGGTCAGCAAACAACGTTAAAAACTAAAAATAACCTGGATATGCACATCGCTGTAATTATCTTAACATCAGAAATAACCTTTCAGACTTTCCAACTGCTCTCAGTTATATTCCATCCAACGATATATATCAAAGTGGTGACTACCGACATATAAACAATGAAAATATAAGTTTTATCAGTTTAGAGAACTTTTCACGATTCACTGATATACAAAACTTAACATTCCTTAACTTCAACTTAACATATCTTATCAGAGAAAGTATTTTTTCCCGGTAGAGCTGAAATTAGGAATTCATCCGAGAAGCGAACTGAAAATAAAATATGCATAATTATTTCTAAAATATTAAGACCAGAAATGTGTAAGAAACGAAGGGAACAGAATGAAGCAGAGAACCTCCGTTTCGAAGATATCGTATTCATGGCTGGACCAGTCTAAACAGGGCGTCTACCTCGGACCTTTTGAAACAGAACATTCTTATAATATGGATTTTCTCATTTGCCTCTCTTGCAATTTGATAGACGAATGTGTCAGAAAGGTAAATAATAAATATTTAATTACGGTTTTGAATACTGTTCGCATTGAGGGAATAAATATTATAGTATAGCAATACTGGTCTTTGATGTATAAGAGTCACTATCCAAGAGAGACGGGGCACAGTAGTATGTGAACAAAATTTCTTACGGCGAACAATTTGCTGCACGAAGCCAGAAGAAGACAATGTTAGCTTATTGGTTGCCTTCAGTCTCCACTCACTTCAACTAGCAAGTTTGTGAGAGCTGTTCTCTCGCAGGCAAACCTTGCTGGAGGGTTGGAGGGGGATGCCGTTTCCTCTCTTTGGTTTTTTGAACCATGGTTCCCGCAAGCCCAGACACCTCGGTCAGTTTTGAGAGGTGTATGATCCGGGGCCGCAGACCTTGGGAATACGGTAAGACTTGTCCCCTATTCCATTGGAATGCTGCGTCTACATAGCAAACACCTCTCCCGCCATCGGAAGGACGTGGGACAAGTATCACATGCCCGACTTGCCTGAAGTAGGTTTTCGAGGGTTAGTCCTGTATCACTTAGGCGAATTGCCGGGTAGGATCCTTAAAACTACAGCCTGCGAGCCCTAGTTAACCCTTGGCTACCTTGCCCTACCTTTCCGCATTTCCTCTTTAAGGCCCTTGACTATGTTGTAAGAGGGGAGTGGCCACTATGTAGATATAGCCTCCTTCTTCTTCTCCGATCACTTTTGGCAGCACCCAAACGTATAGAAATGCAAAATATTCTATATATGATTCTGATGTGAAGAGAAGGAGATGGGAGAATAGCACAAATATAATGTGAGGAGAAATATACAGTTTTAAAATTCTAAAGTAAGTTTTAAATAAACCCTTTGAGTGCCGCTTGTGGATGAATCTAATAACTTATTTTCGCTTTGCGTTTCTTTGGAGACATAAGGCAAATATTACAACATTATCGACGTTCATCTAGCTCGATCCAGCAGACACGACCATTCTACGACAACTTTTTTTAGTATTAAAATAAACTTTTAGTCCGGAGACTTTACGGTTGTGATAATATAATAGTAGTGTCTTCAATTTGTAATTATTTAACAAATAAACTTGGGGTCTTGGATATGACACTTGTCATTTCAAGTTAGAGACGAGAGAAATCGACTTACTTGTTTACAACATATTAACGAAGGTTTGCCGGCATAAAGTTTGGGATCGATCTCTTCATCGGGGAATCTTCGTGTTATGAAATACATTAAGGAGGTTATGGAGATGATAGGAAAAACGGATATTTAGGGAGTATGTAGTGCCAGTAAGTAGGTAGGGGTTGGAGTAATTCCGGAGTGATTTTGGGGGTGGATGATATCAATTGGGAGTTTACGTTTGAGTCCGCGGTTTTGTGGAGGAGGGGGCGGGTTACTGTAGAAGAGCTCAATGGTTGTATTTGGGTGATTGATAGAGCTATTTAGTATGGACTTGGTAGATAGATGATTTACGGTAGGAATTGGGGAATTTCAAGGTCTTTGTGGATAACTGAGTTGCAAAAGTACGAGGGGGAATTTGAAATTAATCAGAGAATTTTGTTTTCTTTAGTATGTATCTTGTTGGAGTGGGAATAGGCAGTGGATCCACATATGGCACATGCGTACGACCATATGGGGCGGATTAAGGATAGATAGAGGAGTCTTTTGGTGCTAAGGAATATGGGAGACTTTCTGTTGAAGAGAGGGAAAAGTTGTTTTATTTTTTTGTTGATTCTGGAGGTAATGTGAGCTATGTGAGGTTTCCATGATAATTTGGAATCGAGGATAAGGCCTAGGTATGGTGTGGTTTGTTGGATAGGTATTTTGGTGCCGTTCAGAAAGAAGGAGTGGTTAAGGGAAAATTTGGTTTTAAGACTAAAGGGAATGATTGTGATTTGGTAGGGTTTATACTGATTCTCCATTTATGGCCCAGCTTTCAATATCATTTAGGGAGATTTATAGCTTTCTGGAGCCGGAGTCTAGAGAGGATATTTGGAGGAGTATGCCAAAAAGTACTGTTTTAGTAGATTGGTTTTGTGGTATGTCGTGAAAATAAAGGTTGAAGAGGAAAATGCCTAGGATGCTGCTTTGAGGGACGCCAGAGGAAATAGGGAAGGAATTTGAAAGGGTATTGTTAAATTTCACAGAGAAGGAGCTGTTAGATAGTTTCTAAGGATTATGACGAGGGAATCGTTAAGTGGTTCTTTGATTCTGGAAAGTAGTGATTGGTGGTGTACTTTATCAAAAGCTTTTTCTACATCTAGGAAGGCAGCAATGCACGAGTTATTGGTGTCGAAGGAATTGTTGATGTAGGATTTCACTGATTAGAGTTGATGGGTGGGAGAGTGTTTGGTTCTAAAACCGTATTGAACAGGAGGAGTGAGGTGGGTTAATTATTTGACAAGGAGGGGAAGAAAGAGTTTTACGAACAATTTTTTTTGCAGAAGGGGGCAGACTAATGGTTTTATAACTATTGGGACAGGATTTGGGTTTGTTCGACTTAGCGATCATTATTATATGTGTGTTCTTCCAGACTGTTAGGTAATATGTTGTATGGATGATGGAAGCTTTTTTAGGGAGGTATTTCAGGTGCAGGGGAGTTACAAGGTCTCCTACGGCCATTGGCTGCTCAATATTTCGGTTTCTTCAGCCAGGCTGCCTAGTGCGTGGTAGTCCTTACTGTTCGAAAAGTTGGATTCAACTTCTGCATTTACTTCGTTGGTGTTTACTCCTTCAAGGTAATGATATTGGTTGCGTTAGTAATCAATTGAGAAAGTATGACAAGTCATAGTTAATTAAATCAATAAATTATGCATATACATTGCAACAAATGAGCATAGTCTTAAACATCAGTTGTTCCGGTGTCTCAAGTTGTAGTGTATTCATCTGAAAAAACTCAATTCCTAATTATGTTCAGCCGCGCACAGTTCTCGCGACTCTTCTCTCTTTTACCTTCATTAGCTCCTCTATTAAATTGGAAGGCTAATGAGAAACATCGGACGATATTACCTATTCATAGCGTATTTGAAATTGATGATTTAGGAATAGTGGGATGCGTCACCATTTGCTTTTACGCAGGTGAGTCTACGGTTACTTTTTTAATTCCAGTACATGCCCACATGAAAACGTTTTCATTAAAATGAAATTTTGTTTCTGTTAGGTTTAGTACGGCCATTTCTTACGATTGATCAAGCGCCTAAATAGAATATCAGTCTAACCACTCCTTTCTCTTATCAATAAAATAATCTGTATACTAATCGGCTACTAGTTCCGTGTATGATATTCGCCATTGTTAAGGAATAGGCTTGTAACGGATTTTACTTTACGCAAATGTTTTTACTTTACTCGCTGGAACATCTTTTAGGTCCGTTGTCACATTTCCGGGTACGCACCGTCACTTCTTCCCAGTAATGAATCCCGGTAACTGGTCACGTAAGAATTCGGATTTGCTTCCGGTACCAATTCAAATCAAGGTGCTTTCAAAAACAAAATATATTATTATTCTCCTTCATCTACAAATTCACATTTCAAACTCTCGTCGTCTCACAATCACCAACATCTAACCTCTCATCCACATTACGTCTCGTCTCAAGTTCTACCTCGTAAGACACTCTCACTTCAGGAAAACACCAAAAATTAATTCAAGATTAATTTTTAATATTTGACTAAAAACGCCTGCGTACCCTGTGGCTTGCTGGAAATTAAGGCCATAAAGTTTGACACCGAGGTGACGAGGTGTCGGGGAGGAACCGTGCCTTCAGACGAAGATGGTGGATTATGGGAGAACCCTGCCTCAGGGTGACCAAGATCCCTGTAGATCAACTCTTCCAAAAGGCGTGAGTAAGCCCGCGAAAGTGGCTGAAATCAAACCCGAGAAGAGGTTTCCATCCTCTGGTGGGGAACGAAGAGAGTCGAGCTGAAAGGTAGACAAAGCGAGGAAACAGGAGAGAATGAGGAAGTCTGGGAAGGGAGAAAGTGTAGGAGTAAAAATATAAGAGTTCGAAAGATATTCTTGAAGAGGACCGTTCATAACGACAACTAGGAGTGAAACATAGGAGTTTAGATCTACAACTTGGAGTGTAATGTACAACTTGATGAAGGAAAAAATGCAGGCCTGACCGAGGGAAGAAGCTGTCTAGAGATGATAAGAATTGTTACGCCGACGAGGCAGTCTAAAGGAGGAAGCTACCAGAAATTCCTGTGAAGATTTTGAGGTTAGCCTGGGGAAGCCGACTACATAAGATGAACAGGTGTGTTTCTGTCTGCGACGTAAATAATTGAGATTTCTACCGCACGTATATGCCCTCACATACGACCCATTTTCTTTTTTGGTTTATGTTCAGAGTCTCATAAAATCGCCCTGAGGTTTACCTGCATTAGAAATTAATTGGAATATTGATAGTAGTTCAAGTGAATTATCTAAAATTTAAACTCAAGAGTGAAATAATTTTAATAACCTTCATGCAATTGAAAAGGACCCTGTTGAATTGCGTAAACCCTTAAATATAAATAAATTAAATTTCAAACCAATCATAGTAATATTTTCATTTAAAATTATACCCTCTCCCCTGCATAAAATTACAAGATCTTCTTTCCAATATTATATTCTACATCTCTTAGGATCATAAATCTATATCTGAGCAGAGATATAAATATATTTGAAAAAGTACGTTTAATTATTAGGTTTCACAAAATTTTATAATTTCTATTATGTATAACCAAGGAAATGTCAAGATTTCAATGCTTTTAGAGATGATTTACAATGTTCCACGTAGTCCTGCCGTAAATTCTTACGACTTCTTTTTGTTAGATTGAACGCTTCGGAGATTCAAAAGCATTTTTCCGTAACACAAAGTGGAGTGGAAATATGCTTTATAAAATATTTTCGTGGTGTCGAGGACAAGGTATTGCATTAATAATTTGGTTGGGAACTAAGTTAGCCGGTTAATACTTCGATGTGACGTTTCGTACAGAATAATATCGTCAACCCTTAACATTCAATAAAATTTCGCAATCGATTCCACACTTTTGAAACAAAGTTCAAACCCAGGATAATTCATATACTTTTAAAGGTTATAAAGCGGAGCGAAGAAAGACGAAGGGGATGCGTAGATACTGGGAGATATACTTACTTTCGCCCGTGTTTCCGTTGGGGGTGTGCGGCTGTAACCCTTCGAGGATTGACGCCACGTTACGGAAACTAGCATAACAATTGAACACCGGATAGTTTAGATTCCCGCTGATCAATATAGTCATTTCAATTTACAATATGTTTATTTTATGAAGCCGGAGTCCAGGTTAGAATTTAAGTCGGAGCTTTTGGGTTCAAGTTGGAAAAGTGACAACCGAGTTAGAGCTGCGTTCGTTCCGTGGGGTAGTCCCTCCGTTCCTTCTTTCCTTATATTTCCTGTTATTTTCTTTGTTTCGGTCCCGTAAACTCCGATTTTAGCTGTGCGCTCTATTTCCGATATGAGCAACAGCTCTGATCTGTCGAGTTTTTTTTGAGGGATCTGCGAGCTAAATATTACCCCAAAGCAGGGAAAAAATATCTGCCGTTAAGCTGCGCAAGGGAGGAAGGAGGGGGTCGCGAGGCACGTGTCCGGGCACGTGGCCCCGGAGGGACGGCGGGCGGGCTTGCCGCGGGCGCAGTCTGCAGCGAGAGGCGTCGCAGCTAGCACGCGTCCGCAACAACAATCTCACCGCAACTGATCATGTTCCGCGGGGTATGAGTTTCCCGAGCCGGGTCGCCGGCAACGTGTGGGACTGTTACTACGGGGAGTCGAAGTCGCAGCCCCCGGCATATACGCAGCAGCAGCAACAGCAGGAGCTGGGCTACGCGCACTGGCCGCACCAGACGCACTGGACCGCCGCCAAGCAGCCGCCCCCGCCGCCACCTCCAAAACGATTCCTACATCAAGGTACATTATTTCAACGCAGTCCAGTACTCGTTTTCTCTGCTTTTCTTTGCAAAAATTGTTTTCATTCATCGTAATATTCTGTTGGGTTGAAAACTGGGCTCTTGTCATAATTGCCCCGTACTAATACTATCGAATCATCTTTCCTTGCTTGTTTAGTAAACGTTCCCAACATAATATTCTACAATTATTAATTTATAGTAATCGATATCATTCAGACAAAGAGAATGTTAAAAATATACTTTATGTTACACAATTTATAATAGTTTTATACACTCTCAACCCGAATATTATCACTCACTGTTCTCGAATATTATACCCACATTTCTATGTTTTGTAAGCCTTTTGTTGCTTTGATACATGACTGTACTAAATTGCACTTTATATTTTAAGAAAACTGTACCTATAATATCGTAAAATTTATTTATTTCTGTTAATTAAACTGTTTGTGGACGTAACGCTTTAATAGCCCGGGGTTATTTTCTTTAAATTCAAACTTATTTAATACTTAACTTTCGCAGGCTTAATTTAATACTGATTTCTGTTTGTTGCTGTTCAAATAACTTTATATTTTTACGCCGTATTCAGTTGGTTTTACGTAGAACCTCTTCTACTTGGGTTGCATTGCTATGTTTACCTTTAACTGTCTTTTAACGATTTTGGATTACATAATGGCCAGTCTGCATGTATCGAGTCTGTGCTGAATCTTAAATTTTAATACATTAAAAAGTTTACCCCAGACTTTATTTTCGTATTATAATTTCTACAATTATTGACGGCTCCCAACTTTGTACCTTCACTGATCGTCGATGATTGTTTACGTTATGCTCGTATATTGGGCGAAGAAACTTCAAAACCTGAGTCATGTACGTGGTTTATATATTTAGAAATTGTAATTTTAATTTCACTTAAATTATCATTTCTCCATCATGCCCTTGAAATAAACGTGGTCGACAAAATTCAAGATTTCCCCTATGATGTAGTAACTGCCGAAATACGGTGACGTGTAAATCTTAACTATATTTTTTTCAATAATATTTTGTGTATATTTTCATTATATATATATATATATATATATATATATATATATATATATATATATATATATATATATAGAGTTCCTCCAGTCTTAACGTTTGACGTGTCGTACCGTTTCATTATTTAATTAAAGTATCAAATTGTCATTTTTTTTTGCTTCATATGTATTTTAAAATTGTTTTTGTCTGTTAACAACTTGGTATTTAACAATGTTGTAGCTTGTGTATCTCGATGAAAATTGATGACACTGTATTCCTTGGCGTGTAAATCGTGAACTTTATTTTGTTTCCACCGTTATAAGCATCTTCGGTATCGTATCTTTTAGGGCTTTTGGTTTGTTTGCTGCTGACTGTAGTCTCAATCAAAACAATGTTAAGTTTACTTATGATATTAATGATTCGCACTAATACGAAGATGTGTGGCCATTCCATAATTAATAATTTAGGATTTCATTTTAATCTTTGGATGTTTTAACTATATAGGCTATGAATTGATGCAGGAAACTGTTTACTTTTAGCGTCATAAATGGCTGTTATCCAAACTACTGAAGTTTGTAGCAGTTCGGTGACGTGTAAATATTTTCTTGTCGATAAAAGTTATAGAGTAAAATATTTCTTATCACTTGATTCTTGTATACATTTACTTTAGTTTTATTCACTCGTTAATTGGATAAAGTCTTTCGGGTTTCCAGCCGGGTAAATTCGTAGAGAACACACGTCGTATCGATGACTGTCCATGTCGTCATCTTCACAAGAGGGTTCTACTTGTCAATCGCCTAAGCGACGTTTTACATCTCGCGAATTTGTTACACACTCTTCTCGTCTTACCTAACATGGTTGTTTGCATTTTTTGTATGCAATCGTGCAAAAGTTTGATATTCTATCCTGGGAGGCGCAATGGCCAAATACCTTCCAGTTTAGTTTTACTTGCATATTAAATATAGGTCTACGTATCATTGAATTTATTCAGTATTATATATAATTAAGCTCTATTCTTTTATAATTTTTAATTCAGTTGAATTCTTTTCAAGTAGAGATTTAAGCTAAAGAGTGTGTTTAATTTTTTGTTCATTGATAATGTTCTTCTGTTGAATAGCTTAGATTAGATAGCAGAATTATTATAGTCATGCCAATGTGTGTTACTATGATCATATTATTTTCGAATAAAATAAAATATTTGAAAGTACTATGAACTACATAAACAAAACGTAAATGTTTAATAGAATTAAAATCAACAACTAGGATTCTGAAATCCGCCAGATGAGGTACAGTAAATATTATACTGATTTGCAAGCGGTTGCACTGGAAATGTCAAATTTTCTAAGTATAACTTCTCCCAGTAACCATTTACACTCATTTATTCAGTAGGATAATTGTCGACCTATAGTTTTGTTTACTTTGATCTTTATGTGAAACTAATAGAAATTATTTATTGCACAGAAATTCAGGAAGTCAATCATAAAAACATACTAATAATCTGAGTTCCCAGTTAAGCATTGCATGTAATACTTTATTTTTACTCCGAACCTGTTTATTTAATTGCCTGTAGTTGAAAATTCCGTATATCAGCATTTGTGTAAATGAAGTATTCATTTTGTGTGTAGAGAGTCAATAGAACAACTCATCTCGTATTATGCAAAACACAAACGAATCTCTTATTTTTTTTTGTTAATTGGATACTTCTTCATCTAATTTGTATGTCACTTGATTCCTTCATATTTCTAAACGTTAAGTGAATTATTTTAGATGTACTATTGATTTGATGCAAATGTTCGTAAAGTTTTTTCTATGTTAGTTTGCAATGAATGACATACATAATATAATCCTTCTTATTCTATTATCTCCCTGGCGTAGTTTTCCTAATCGCCCGTCTGCTTGAAGTCGGTGTTGCCAAGAAAAGTTCGTAAAGCATCTTTATTACCGATGAAGTTCAATCGAATATTGTTGGAAAGATACAGGAAAAGGTGGCATTCCGAGGGTGGAAGATCCGTAAAATATGGGTTATGTGGAATCACATGCAATCCAATCTCCAGGATCGCTGCTTTTGTGTGGTCGAGCTTTACCATGTTGTAAGAATTACAAATGGAGTCTTCTCGGTTGCTTTTCATCAAATGCGGTCACAGAGTTGTTGATTATACATGTTAGCAGTTACGAATTGCTACAATCCTCTGAATGAATTTGTAATATACTAGATGCATATCATAAACTTATATGTATGCGACGGAATTATTTGACGGGGTATTTTTCTGGTAGGACTCAGACATTCCATTCTTTCTAATGATGGAATATACTATTATCCAACCTCGATATTTTCTTTTGTTTACAAACTTACTGGTGACGAGGAAGCTGAGATTCTCTGATTATTGTTTATATTTTGCTTATCTATCCGAGTAACAGAAAAGTGACAGTCGGAAAATAATGTCTTAGCAACGCAATATTGTGATAACGATTGTGAATCAACCTAATATTTCCAGGGAATTACAATTTATTATTTGTAAAGATATTTTATAATTGAATATTCGTCAAACTGTCCATTACTTCTATCTTGAGGCTGCATCCTTTTTTTGCGTGGTATTTCTAAAGTTGAGGAGTTTTCCGATTATTAAAAATTGGAGCACTCGTTATATTAATAAGCATAATTATGAATATAGCTAGTAGAATATACGTTTTTTAACACAAAGATCTGGACGTCAAAATCTAATCTGGCACCAATTTATTAAATATTACCCACGTGTCAATTACATAGTGACTGGATAAAGTTACACCGGGAAAATTTACGTTCTCTATTACTTAGTAACTTTCAATATTTCTTCGAAATTCTACTGTATCTTTTTAGGGGATATTAGTAGCCCAATTATTTTGTTCAGCTTTTTTCTAGTTTCTGTGTTTTGCACATTCCTGTCCATAATTATGAATTCAAGTTGTTTATTTTTACTCATTTGATCCTTTTATCTTACTTTCGTGAAAATTTTACATATTTTATTTATAACGATAAAATTACAGACAAGTAAACACATTGACGATTGCTTTTTTTTTCAGCTCTTAACTGGTGTGTGGTTTATGCTTCTATAGAAGTAATGTCTCCATTTTTTATTGTTAATAATCAGGCTCACTTAATATCGTAACTAACTGGGATACATTTATATAAATTTTCATTGTCAATTCATTCGTAGTTTTTGAATAATTCCTTTGTACCACAGGCTTTAGTGACGAATAGTAAAATAATTATTAATCACAACGTGAACGTTGTAAGGAATGAATTGGTTCAGATTAACAGGGATTAAATTATAACTAATTAATTTGGCAGTATCTCAATAGCATTATTGTAAAATGAAACGTCTCTAATTTATAAACAGTTTGCGACATAATGCGTTTAGTGCTATAAGTAAAAGAAAACGATGAGGTGATCACATGAAATTTGACTAAAATCCCCGATATATCACTGATGTGCTGTTTTACTTTTCACTTTGGCTCAATTAGACAAAACTTCGTGAAAACTTTTATTTTTTATGCAATTTACTGCATTTTTAACACTTTAAACTTGATGTACTGACTAATGCTACTGCAGCTTGTCCCTCTTCGGAATAATTAAATTAATTTATCTCTGTTATATTTAGTTTAGTCGTGAAACAGATTTGATATATATTTATTAATAATATAACATAGAAACGAAATATAGCATTGTGTCTAGACGTATTTAGGGCTAGACGACCTCTCTCTCTTGTCAAGTGATAAGCTCCGTGTTTAACCTTCACATCGACTTGCCGTTTCATTAAAAACGTGGACTGAAAAACTTTGAACGTTTAGAACATGGAATTTTTATGTAGAGGAATAAACTGCCGAAAAATAAAACATTTATTGAATAAATATCATACTACAAGCACTATTAAATTTCCAAGCCTCTTGTCACCAAAATTGCATTCTTATAGTATTCAAGCGATGATTAAACCTTCGAACAACTATACTTATTTAACGCTATCTGTTATTTATCTATTATAAGATTTATCGAATTTTAAATAAACTATATCATCATGAATTTGCCGTTTTACTGGATAATAAATAAATTTATGTGTAGTAATTGTCATGTGGTTTTTAGTACAACCCGGCGTCAATTAAAGCTTTCATTTAAAAGAATCATGATTTACTTATTTGCGCTGTTACTTAAGGACTTAAGATGCTTACATGTGTACTGATGGCTCTTTCTTTCAATATTCGATAGTGTTTTTCGACCTTTAACGCCATCTATATATATATATATATATATATATATATATATATATATATATATACATACATATCTGTGTGTGTGTGTATGTGTATGTACTAATGTATAAAATATGAAGATCATATTTAAGATCTTTGTTTTTCTACGAATACCTGTCGCTACGGTATCTGCGGTACTGGATTTCTTGGTCTCGATATCAACGAACACAACCACTTGCATACATCGAAACCAATTTTATTCTTGTGAAATGGAAATGAGTTAAGAATGAAAATTTTCTGGCGAATACGTATAAGCATTAAAATAGTTCTCGTAGCGTTCTATAGATTAACGACTTCCAAGTTTCTCTTATTTTACAGAACTTGAGAACATGCACTGAGAAATATCGAACAATAAGCCTGACAGTACATGAATGGAATATAGTAAACTAATAATATATAGAAGAATGGAAATGTAACTCGAAGAAATGCTGGAAAGATATCCGTTTGGATTACGAGAATTGTGGTCAGTAGGGAATACATTTTAAAGAAGAATTAAGTTATTTTCATGACATTTGTAGTCAATGCAAACTGGCATAAGATATTTTTTATTCTGAAGAAAATGGTGTTTATGTAAACGGACGGATGAATAATATACAACAAAGTGTATAGTAAGTGAACACGAGGAGAGAGTATCTGATATTAAGAAGGGTGTAAGGCAAGATTGAAGCGTATTACCTCTGTTATTAATTTGTTTGCAAGTGACATTTGACTTTTGTCAGAGAAGAAGTAAGGTTTACAAAATATTTTGTAACGGATGGAAATAATACTTCATGAGATGTTCGGGTTGAACATAAATAGTCGGAGAACTGAAGAATGATCTCAGAAAATTGAAAAACACAGACTCCCCTTCTTATAATAATAGGTTCCGTTACAGTGGATGTTGTAATGAGGTTTCCTATTTGGGAAGCAGGAATACCTTGGATGGAATAAGCAAAAATCATATCAAAAGATGAATAGCGCAGGTAAAGACAGCATATTTTAAGAAGGGACACCTTCTGGCCTCCAATATCGAAATTGTTGTGAGGTAAATAAATCTGAAATTATGTGTAGACTATAGGACTTGTACGTGTGGAAAGATCTGTGGAAGCATTTGGAATGTGGTGCTGCAGAAGAATTGTACTGATAGTCACTGAAGTGATTGCCGAGTTCAGTTAAATAGACTTGAAAATTTTCGTCCGTCTTCATGGAAATCTTCTAATAGTTAGAATTAATGGATGAAAGAGATATTCGCCATTCGACTGAAAATTAATTTATGTAAGGCATCTTATCTCAGAACACTGAAGAGAATCATCATAAACATTGTCGCGAAATGTCATTTGTAATATTTAGAGTAACTCTGTGGTCTTTAGTGACGTCCAACATTAAAACGTTCTTACAACGCATATTTTTCTAAGTTAGAGAAATTATTTGTAAATAACCAGTGTCATGGGCCACTGTTGATAAAGTTGATTTTTTGGAAATATAGCGCTCCGATCCCTCAAAAAATTAGTACTTTATATCGGATATAGGGTGGTGGATTCAAAAGTGTACATTTCTTCGTCTTCGTATTTTGCTAACTTGTAACATGTCATCTTTAATGTGTTACGACCTGTTCAAACATAACATAATTGGGTCTTTCTATACATGCTTTGGATTATTGATCTCTTTGTTTCTTATTGGCTTATTTATGTCAAGGGATTGATTATTACTATTATTTGAGCTACTATTGGGCATATTCCCGGTGATAGTTCTATCTACATAAATACCATAATACACAATTAACATATATACAGTTATATAGGTAACCTAATTCAACTGTCTTGGTTAAGTTTTTTGTTATTATTATTTACCTGAAAAACAACAACAGAACCCCCTTCCCTCCTTGATTTCTTTCCACTGCACTTTTCACTTAACGTTTCTTTTTGTTTTTTCTTTTATAAATCAATTCACTTTACCGCTTACTGCGCTGACCAGAAAAAGTAATTAGAATAATACAAATTTATATATATATATATATATATATATATGTGTGTGTGTGTGTGTGTGTGTGTGTGTGTTTAATGCCCCATGATTATTGTAGTTTCCTTAGCCTACGGCTAAACTGATCAGCGCTATTCGGAAAAGTCGGCAGTATTTCTGCAGGCACTGACGTCCAGTCGCGAATTGATCTATTAACAAATTAATATTTGCCAACGTCTGTGCGTGGTCCTTTTTCTTTAATTTTGAAGGGGTGATCATTTTGAGAAATATAAGTGGGCGCCAAGAGATGGTTTTTTATTTCTTTCCAGGCCGATTGACCCGTATAAGCTTTGTATATTGCGGAAAGTCTAGTCTGTTTCTTCCTTTTACTTAGTGGTTCTAAATGCTTATGAGGGGCTGTTCGCGAATCAACCACCAAACATCTCTTCAGCCCGTTTTTGAAAACTGTCCAACGTTCATTGTTCATTTTTATATGGATCCCAACAAGTTTCACCATATTCTAAAATGGGCCTGACCAGTTGGCCTTTCTCATAATATGGTAATTAATTAATATCTGTTCTGGAATTCTGTGGTTAAATTTAATGAAGCCTATATGCCAAGAAAACGCGATATAATATTAGTCATGAATTATTCTCAGCGAATAATGTGAGGTGCTTCGCGAGAGTGTTCTTAAAATTTATCAGTCTTGCCCTTAAATTACTACACTACTCGGCATAAATGCCAGTAGACGCCTTGTTAAATTACAATCCATTTCATTCAGCGGCTGAGGGCAGTCGTTTAAATCAGTTTTGGTGCGTTTCTTGTTATAAATGAAAAGTGGGGCATATTATGCAGTGCTAAAATCCTTCGTAAAAGAGGTGATCGTGAATGTGTATGCTGGCTGTTTCCTCCGTTAAAAAATGGACGCTGGAGTTTAAACATGGCTGTAAATGTAAGCGGACCAGAAATCACGAAAAAAGTGCACTGTATGATTTTTGAAGATCGGCTTACAAAGGTTCGTGAAATTTCCAATGCTATAGGGGTATCATAAGAACGGTAGGATTACTTTTTTTTAAAAGGAATTTAACATGAAAAATATTTGTTCAAAATGGGGTTTATGTATGCTCCCTACGGTGCAAAGACACTTTCCCAACAGTGATTGCGAGTGTATGCGAAAAACACAATGATTTTCAGAGTGTATATGTAACAATGGATAAAACATGTATTCACCATTACACACGAAAATCGAATACAGTCCATGCTATACATAAAAGCTGGTTGTTTGACTCCGGAGGATGCTTCGAATTTGTGATTATAAAGGGATTATGTTGAATAAATATCTTCAAAATACTATTCTAACCTAATGAAACTGGGCGAAACAATTCGTGGAAGCAAACCCTGCTTGCAGACAAAAATAATTTTCTGCAAGGAAAATTCGGCTGCACAGAAAAGCATCTTTATGATCGGAAAATTGTGGGATTTGCTTATAAAATACACATCATTGGCTCACTCTAATTTCAATTTCATCTGCGATTGCGGCTGTTGACTGTTACTTTGCAACACTTAATGCACAATGCTAGAGACGCGATAATGGCACACTGCTTGATGGAATGCATTAATATTATATATGAGTATGTTAGAAAATAACCTGTCTTGAATGCATAGTTTGTCATTTTCTTTATCAGGCCGAGAATCACGCTCGTTTTGCGCACATACTAGTAATACCAAGGCGTTTCAGTTAAATATGGGAAATATAATTGTTTAAAGTGTTTATAGTGGTAACGATAATTTGAAAATAATGTCAGATAAAACCTACTTGAGTAGATCTGTCCCCAGATGACTGCATGATTACGATAAATTTTATAAAATTTTTGAATGACCTTTAAATTAATAAATTTAGCCCGCACTTAGATGCTAATAGGATTATACACCATTAATTTCCCACCTCCTGCTCGTTCTTTATATAAATTTCGTTTGGTCTCAGATCAATAATGTCAACGTTTTCCTATACAAACTTATTGTGTTTTAAATTCTGCTATTCCCTGCGCATATACTTGAAATTTACTATGATTCACTTCATGAAGTTATACCTACATGTAGGAGCCATTATTAAAAATTAGAAAATACAAAATGTAGCTTTCATATCTTAAAGATGTATCACGGAAAAATTGTAAATTTGGGGAAAGTATGGGACGGAAAATTTGTTGAGGAAACATAGCCCTCAAATAAAAATTCCCGAATATATCTAAGGAATTAATCAGCTGAAGAGAAAATGAAGTGTTAAAATAAATGGTACAACACAGAGTTTCTGTAATTCTTATTTCCTTCGTCACGTGACTCAAAACACGTGTAAGAACAAGACACCACACAAACGTCTTAGGTTTTTATAAATATATATTCGGACTATTTTCGGCCAGGGCAGTCAGCATTTAATGACCTGCCCATCAATTTTTTTTAAAAAAACTTGAATCTGATGAGGTCGAAAATTAAGCGAAGAAACGTTGTTAATTTAATAAATTCTTTTTCTGACTTAAAATTGGCTGATGTTTATTTATCTCTTAGGTTTTTAACTCCTGACGAAAGCAATAAGGATTGCAGAAACTCTGTGTGATACCATTTATTTAAACACTTAATTTTGCCGGTTAATTGGCAACATACTATATTATTATATTATTAATTTTCATCTATAACAGACGTTTTTATATGTCCAATGCCGAATGCCAACTGACAAATAATGAAACAGGAATAAATGGTTTACGAAATGGCGTCTTATATTTTCCGGTCAGACAGTAGAGGGAGAATTGCGTTTCCATTCATACAAATCCGAGGTATATTTCAACCATAGTGCGCAGTTTCATACAAAATTAGAGTCAGGATGCTCCAAACATGGATGCTAATGTGTTCTCACGGATTTTCAACGAGTGATTTGGCATTGTGTGAAGAGGAAGATGTTTCAAGGAACTGCTAACATCGGAGTTTTAGGGCATTCCAATTCGTGAATAACTGGAGAATTAAGTAGGTAGTTTTAACTGCGTGAATTTGATATAATTTCATAATTTATTAAGGCTGCGTTGAGCTGCCTTCATCTATCTATTGTGTATAGGTTGCAGACTCTTCCATGCCAAGATTGAAGTAGAAACCAGAGAGCTTTCACAACTCTGAATCTGATAGAGACGAATGAATAAGCAATTAATTGTAACTTCAATAACATGAAACATTTTACTTTGTAATAGGAAGTATAATTAAACTAAGTTTTTCCTGATATTCTACTATAGAAGCTATGTTTTGTCGCTGTCACTAAATAGCTTGTCTTCTAAATGCTACTCATTCTCGGTTTAATTTTCTTGGCTCCTATATAATTAAATGAAATCAGACTCGCAACAACCTCATGCATAAATAGCCACCATCTGAATGAGCTGGACGTAATTAATACATTCTGTTCCCACGCTATCCGGCAAACATCATCCAGATCCTCATGTTTTACACTAAACATTATTCCGACTGACCGGTCGTGTCATTGCTGTGTTTCGTATCTGAGCGGATTGGATTCGGTAGACATAAATGCTCTCACACGTCAAGCAATCAATATCTGAATATCATGAAACACTACGATAATGCTACGTGTATGACTGTGTAATATAAACCGACCTTAAAGCACAATACGTTCTCTGGTCTCATGTACCGAAATAGTCCATTTATATTCAACGTGAATTTCGACGTTGGTATAAAAGCGTTCTTCGAGATGTGAAAACAAGCAAGCAAATGTATCAAAAGTTAAAATAAACTGGCTGTTGGTTACCTCTGATGTGGCAGGCCTACCAAAATGTGGAAATCGCTCGTCCCAGCTATTCCCCCATTATTAGAGACTTTTTTGCAATACATATTTTGGAATCGTGTTCCAAGAATCTGGATTCATATCGGATCTCTTTTACCGACATTTTCAATTTTCGGAATTGCAAAAAGTACATGAAATCCTGTCGGGGGAAAATGGGAACCGATGTTACATTATCTGTCATAGGTCGATTTCTACGGACGAGGACTACTTCACCCATACACATAAATATAACTATTACATTTCCAGCGAATGAAGTTTCTGTGATTCTTATCGCGGAAAAAGATAAAGTATGATTTTTTTATTTGACTTGGTAAGTATACAATGGAAGGTTTTCCCGGTGTATCTGCTGACACGGGTCAAAATAAGCTTGTGACTACGTTTGGATGGTGTACTTGAGAAAAATGGAATAACTTAAATTCTTCTTAATTCTAGCTTTTCTTACGTACATTGAGCACAATGTACCGTTATATTGACATATTGCTTTTTATACTTTGAATTCTATGTATTAATAGACGTCACTTATAAACGGGATTGTAGATTAATTTTCAAACGATTTACTGCAGTAACGCATTATTGAAAAATGTCCTCCTTCCGACTTTCTTTATCACTATACTCGTATTAATCAAACTATGTAAAATATTTAAAATAACATTTGGATGCATCTGTTCCAGCTTAACTGAGAAACAAGTATTTGAATAGCTCCTTTCTCAGTTTTATTAATTAAGTTATGCTTAATTTTGGAAAAAAAATTAACGAACTAACAGTTCATACTGTAATTCTTTTAGACAGTAGCTTGCAATTTCGTGACTTATGTTATCCTCGATATGACTATATTATAATCAAAAATTAAAAATTCCCTTGTTTCTTTTGTTTTACAATTTTCCCAAGCAGGCGTTTATAGTAACTGTTAGTAAAAATTGTTTGTTGATTAAAATACCGGACTCGAAGAAACACGAGAACTCGTAGACCGTGGGCATACGGTAAGAGTTGTCCACTGTTCTCATTGAAAGAGTCAACCAGCTGCCTCCTAAACTGGTCGAGGCACGCAGAAGAGAATGCTGCGTCCCCATAGCAAGCCCCTCTCCCGCCATCGCAAGGTCGAGGGAAAAGTACCAAGCCCCCGTCCTACCTGATTCAGGATTTCTAGGGTTTTCCCTGCATCACTTTTAGGCGAATGCCGTGTAGGATCCTTAGAGTATACAGGAAGGTATCCTAGTTAACCCTTGGATACCTTCCTGTATACTTCCGCATCCCCCCTTTCAAATCAAGCCCTATGCTATTAAAGGGGAGGTGCCACCACGTGAATGACCATCAGGTAGCCTCTAAACAAATACCGGACTAAGAAGAGTTGACTAATGTAGTAACGTGGTAATGTGGCCATAATGTCCATCTATCTACCTTTAAAGGTGGCCGCCGAGCTTTTGCTCAACAGTGAGCAATTTTGATAAGGTACAAAAATATTTAAATGAGTTGGGATGATAAAGCACATGTTTACTTGAAATATCTTTACTTTTAAGTATAAAATTCAAAACAAGACGTAGATTGTTAAGGTTCAATGATTAAATTAATTTTTTATTGAAAATGACAACACACCTTCATTTTGGCAATAATAAATACAACATTGACTGGCACAGTGATAAACAATAATAGCTTTAAAAACTAAATTGTTGTTTTTTCAAAATCTGTATTTTTCTTGAGGTACTGGTCACGTGTCTGTTTTAGTGTTTTTCAATCCTATCAGTCTTCTCTTAACTTTCTTATTCCGTAATGTAATTTCAGTCACTATATTTTATTTTAACATATATCTTTATCATTTATCTTTTGAAAACTCATTTTCATGAGTAATTTTATGTAAAAAAAATTTAATAACTATTTTGTTTGCCAAATGAGCTTCAACTGAATCAGTAAGCAGAAAGTATATCTCTCTAATTCGCCAAATTACCAGAGGCGGGAACGCTATGAAAGTCGTTTTTGACACGGTGGCAATAAGTTTCATCATTACAGTTTGCCGGAATATACTATAATTTTTGAGATTTCAGTGGCAGACTGGCAATAACACGATCTTATTATTGAAAGACCATTGTAGAATATTAGTATAATTTTATTGTCTTCCTTTATTGACTTCCACACACAGTTCAGTGAGGAAGTGGAAGCGTTAGTTGCTCCGACTCTGACTGATGATTAGCATCATACGACGTATGGATATTGGCGTGCCCTTCGATGGAGAGTAAGTGTTGGAGGTTACTGCGATTGCAAGTCACTTTCTCGAAATGCCTAGTAATTTGCATCGGTTTCCGTGCTTTTGGGTTGCCGTGTGGAGGTCGTCCGGCAACGCACGTGCTCACTCACCTGCCTCTCCACGTGACCATGCCTCACAGTCATATGAACGACATCACCTACCTGTGCTGACAATTAAATCACGAGAAACTAATGCCGATATGTACAGGTCTTTATGAACGTCCTACGTCTGAATGTTCAAGAAAAACCAACGCATAGTTTAGAAAAAAATGTGACAATTGATTTAAATGATAACAAAACCCTTGTTTTAACTGCATTTTATTGAACTGTCGTTACTTTATTTCTATACAGAATTAGCATTTCGTTTGCGGAAGACTGTTCAGGACGTTCTTTATGAAGTGCGTTGACGTACACGTCATAGAACTATGATTTGCTAAGTGGCAGAAAGTTTATAAGAATACACACTTCTGCGTTCCAGAGTAATGAACTACCATTCCTATGTGATGTCACTGTCTGTTATTTCTTTCTTGGAAATTTTATGTGAACTCATTCAATACTTTGGCTCATAGTCATCATCATCCGTCGCCGTACGCGGACTGAAATTTGACCCCTTCATTCACATATTCATGCAGTGTCGTGTTTTTCTCTGACGTATTGTGTCATGTATCGGCCGGAATACGTTTTATCGTCACGTGAGCGCCTTCTGCGTTAAACTAATTCCTATTACAAGAATTAATATAATTCTACTTTTCTTAATTGTTGTGTCCAGTTCGAGAAAATCTGCTACGAGACTGATCCATCCTCAGGATTATTTCTGTCCATAGCCTGACGTCTCAATACACACGTGTAAGTCTGTTGTCAATTTCAACTTCAGAGATGTGTCTTATGACTGGAAAATTAAAGGGAAGAGTGTGAACGAAACATGAAGTGCAACTGTGATCACGTGACGTGATTCTAATGACTTCATGGTTTAAGAAAGTAAGTGATACGCAGTGTATAGTCTCGATGATGTATTAAATAATTTCTCATCAACATTGCTCCTAATTTTGAGTCCGATTCTGAAGCAGTACCCTGATCGTCAAGTAGGTTGTCAAGGAATCCATTATCTCTGACAGCAAAATAAAATTATAGGCCGGACTGACGTATTCAGATATTAGAATAATCACTTGTTCATACGTAACGAGGTAAAATAATCAAATGAATTCTGCACAGATGTGAAAACGAGATCAATCATATAAGCAGAATGTTTCTACTTCTTTGTTAGTCTCTTCAACTTTTTAACTATAGTGTTTAGTAAAATGATGAGAACTACAATAGCAATAAATCAAGTGGCGTATTGCGTGTCTATATACATATATTTATATATATATAAAAGCAGCTAAGGATGATGTGATATTGTCAAATAAATTAAACGCGGTTTTCGTTTCTATAGAAGTGGAACACATTAATGTCTTTCTCATTGCAATCTGTAATTCCGAGTAAGATTCCACACGAAATAATGAACACTTCAAGGACAAGACGTGATGAAAATTATTGTGAAAGTGTAGGGATCTCAGTTATGGCACTGCATGAAGGTCTATAATTTTGCAAATGACATTGTTTCTGTAAAATACAATGAATTCTGCTTTCAATCAAATTAGAATTCAAATTAAATCTCTCTAAAAGTTTAGTGATATATGGAGAACAGGAATACTCGGAACAGAAGTTAAAGTTACTAAAGTTACAACAGTTTATTCGGAAAATACGTATTTGGAAAATAATAATAAAAAATGACAGCTGTTAGAACAGGAACATTGTAAGGGTCGAAACAATTGTCTAAAATAGCATCAATGCATTACCACATGCATAATTATATGGAACATAGAAACATTTTTTGTACATTTTTGTCAATATGAAGAATATTATAAAAGAGACAATTCAGGATGTGACGCAATAAAATTAATTACTCCAAAGATAAACGGGGAGAATATACATAAATTTATGCACAAAGGTTGAACAATAAGAATATTAAAATAATAGAAACTTACTGCACTTCACGACAATTTTCCCTATCATTCGTTTAAAACCTTTTAAAGAATACAGTTCTATAATGAAAGTAAGCAAGACTTTGAAGAATATATAGTAACTTATTAGCGATCACTGAAGTAAAAACTATCGGACATAACTTTAATTTACTCATGGTTTTGTATCTCATCTGGATTTAAACTTAACAATATCTCTGCTAGACATTTAACGACAAACGATTTACGTATTGAAATATTTGTCGCATTTAGGGATGATGTAGATATTAACATCCTCTAGTATGCTTCTTATAAATTTATTTGAATATGCAACTAATGCTGATGTGACAGTGTCAATTTTCTAAATTACTATGATAGACAGCGGATGAATTATCGTAAATTGAGAGTAAGAATCGTGTCAAATTTTCAAGGACCTAAGCGACCTTTTCTCAAGACAGAACAGGATTCCAACTCGTTCTGGGCTCACACCCACCCACCCACACACATATATGTATATATAATTATTTTTACAGAGTTTAGATATATTTATATATATATATATATATATATATATATGCAGTTGAAAAAATATTGTTCTACAATGCCTTGATTGTCAATAAACGGTCAGAGTTGGCCTAAGGCATAAATAAGTTCGTGCCATACTTATAAATAATACTGGTAAAGAAATATTATTGAACTTATTGATATAAAGTGAATCAGTAAGTGGATCTGAGAGCCGTCAATAAACAGAACATCTTAGGCACCCTCAACAGTTTCATATGTACTGTTCTAATAAATTACTATAAATGTATGGTCAACTTCGGCACCCATGGCCACTGTCCGTTTTTATGTTACGAAAGTCAATGTGATCGTGCTATCGATGAGAAGTATTATGTTATTTTTAGCTGAATTTGTGAAATAAATATATCGTGCATATCCATGCAGCCTTTATTATTATCATTATTATCATCAATTTTTACAACTTTTAGTCGAGAGACTTGACAGTTTTGATAATTGTCCTAGAGTAAATTGTAAACAATTAACCTGTATACTTGTGCTCTTGAAAATGTCGAGTGACATTCCAAGTTAAAGACTAATTCACTAGATAGATAGATAAATGGATGCGAGTTTTATAAATTTATTTTGAAGCCTGTATAAAAGGTGTTTTACGAATTTAATTTTGAATGAAATAGTGCTTCGAAAGGATGGGTGTAGTGGAATTATGCGGTAGGGTAACATGAAGGATATGTAAAATAAGTATGTGTGAGTGAGGTGCCAGCTAGTAAGGGGGGATGGAATGCCGGGATGGTTTTGGGGAATGATAATGTCTATAGGATATTTTCGTTTGAGCCCGCTGAATTGTGGAAGTAGTTGCCGTAGTTGACCGATATTTGCCGAAGGTGACCTAAGTCTTGATATTTATTCTGTTAAATTATTATTGATTGCCAAAGTTTATTACTTTTAGGGAAAAGTATTGTCAAAAATAATAGCGGAGGATAGAAAACTGAAACATTTATGCGTACATACCACAGTTTTAGAGGTTAGCGCTGTTTGATGCTTAAAGCAGAAATAAAATCTCGTTTTGGTCAAAGTGAAATAAGACATATTTGATAGAGGAGGGAGAGACAAAGATATAATTAATTTTTCATCTGTACTGTGTAAGACCTGTCGTGAGCTTGATTCTATATTTAAACCAAAATTTCAGTAAGGGAGATATCAGTGGATTAGTGTATAGTTTTTCATAAAATAAAACGAAACGATGGTTAAGAAAATTAATATCTCATTCAGAGGAGAAATCATCGTTTTTAATACTGTGTACTGTGCGATATTTGCTATTCCTAAGTTATATTGACGGAGTCTGAAAATGTGTTTGGTATTCGGTTGCACGATGTCATTTGGAAAGTGTCTGCGGGAATTTCAGTACTTACGGTGACTTCGTCTGCTCCTAACAACACATCTGCTACCTCTGTCAAAAATTTCTCCTAACTTCGTCAACTCTATTTTTACGTTTCTCTGTCTCCGCAACTCGTCGTTACCTTTCAAAACATTTTGCAGAGATTGTATTTTCTTCTCCTCTGAGCGTCATAGAGCGTATGGAGTCAATCCAACTAGACTTTTTAATATAACAATACCCTATAAAATGATTGATAAGCTTAATTAGGTAACATTTGTGATATTTCATTATGCTGTACTGTGAATGGCTATATCCTCAAATGCGACATCACCATGGAATCAAATCAAAACAAAGAAGAAAATAGTGTGTCCAATTTTGGGCGAGATTTCTCCTTAAGGATTCATTTGTTCTCCGATGGCATTGCATAGTAACTTTAGCGGATCAATATTTACTTTAGAATTAGTTTTATATATATATCGGAACAAGTTCCATGTGTAGCAATTGCACCTTTCTCTAAGAATAATTTCTCGACGTCTTGCGGAAAAATGAACGATTGTAATGAATTCCATACATAGAGATATTCTGTTTCGAATTCAGTACCACCAAACTTATTTCTAGTCTTATGCTGGATGACCTAATGGGTCCGTGGCAGAAACTGTGCATGCACATGCTGATGATGGAAAGACAGATCTCTTTATGCCACCACGTTTATCAACACAGAGTTCGGGTGAATGACTTATGCGGCCCGTTCCGGTTAGCGGTGATAGGAGACTTTACTATTCATCTGTGTAAATGCATTCGACTGCGGACTCTGTGACTTATGCTTCTGGGGTTGCTGACTTCACTGCCGCTCCATATAAAACCTGATCTGGTTATTGTATCTCCCTAAAATTCACCACGCTTTAGGTGCCTTTTGTGTGGTCAAATTATTGTCCTTTCTTATAGATACGGATCACTGTTATGCTTGTAATCCACGCTGATAGTTGGTTTCGCAGCCGTAGCTTGGTCCTTTGAACGGGAGTCGTCAAAGCCGATCTGAGACCAGATCTTTTACACCCTGAAGAGCTTTCAAAAATATGATAGGTCGAAACTGTTACTAAATGAGCATAATGTACTTGAATATTTAACCTGAAAGATTTACACTCAAGCTAAATGTTCAAGTATGTTGTTAATGGAAATGGTACAAAAATAGAAAAAACTCGCGAAAAAAATATACAGAAAATTTTAAGAAAGCAATGAATAGCAGAAAAAATAAACAAGAGCGAGAGTATCTATTTCGATATCACGAGTTATAAAGAGTCTGGGAATCTCAGGGCCTGAAAATGTAAAGTGAAATTCAGTGTCCTAATTAATTAGAAGGCAATTGAAGCCGTATGGAAAACTTGTATTATTATTGTATGTTATTTACCCGTTAAAAGAGATAAAATGATTAAAAAAATTGTTTTAGTAGACGAACTTAAAGTTACCTCCATTGATAATTTTTTTTTAACTTCAGAGAACTGATTGATGATCTGATACGCACTATTTACGGTGTACATAATCATCGTTAATCTAATTCTATCAGGACGAGTTGATTCGCGTTCGTTCGCAGCTCGCCTTATCCAAAACCCTTAACAGTATTTTATTTTGTGCGGTAATAAGACCTTTCTCCTCTTGACAGATGTATCAACGGGATCGGAACACGTTTGAGTGACGCCAGGTATTTTTAAGATGGGCGTGAAACCCAAAATTTATATTCTTGCTGTTATTTCGAAGGGTGTAAGACAGTGATATATAATTCATAACTATTATTGTTAAATAATAAATTAAATTAAATAAATTGTTGTATCAGAAATCAAAATCTTCAGTCTTATCAGCGAAAAAGGAAAATTTAGAGAAATGTAGAACAAACGGATTATGTCATAAGCGTCTACGAGAAGCAAACTTTACAAAATATGGAAAAGTAGGCACATCTCTAAAAATTTACTAAATGCTGTGTTTGTTGTCTCGTAAAGTATTGAAACTATGATATTCTTAATTTATCGCGACTTCATCTAAATTCGCCCAATTTCAATTATCGGGAAGTAATTATTTTTTCTACTTTTTAAATGTATCTTTTATGAGTTAACAGTTAAAAATATATAATTATTTAACTACATTACATTTAATTACGATATCATTTATATCAAACCTTATAAAATACGAGATTGACTGCTTAAAACTTGTCTTTTAGTTTGTCTTTCATATAAGGATGATATTGAATTCAGTTACTGGGAAAAGCGATAGTATATATATATATATATATATATATATATATTGTAATAAGCAACCGTGCTCCTTCTTAATTCGCCCCACATTGTGGTAGCCAAAATGTAATAAACAAAAAATGCGACAATTTATTTGACGGCTTTTAAATGAAAATTATAGACTTTAAAACAAACAACATTTATTTACCAATTCTTGAAACATTATACAATTTAATATTATAAAAAGATCTCTTTCTCTCATGGGTCTTTACTGGGTTTGATAACGGACATAACACTTAAAAAATCAAAGAACCCAACATTTATCTTTAAATTAAACAGAAGTATTTAATCGTCTAGGCATTGACGAAACTTATGAACGAACTTATTCTACAGATTGCTTCTAAATTTACAAGAATTTATTTTATTAACACAAGAAGAGAACGATATCTGATTGTATCTTTTAATTCCGTTTACACATATTAATACTATAAATTTCAACTCACGATTTCTCAGGAACATTTGGCTCGTTCATTAAACACACACTTTATAGACTGGGCGTTTACAAACACTGACTCTAACACATATTATCGGTTCGACGATAGCTGATTCTCCATACTCGGTGAAGGACATCCCAGTTGCTCGTGCTGAAACTACTCGACGCTGGATGCGGTGTCCTGGTCTCCTATCATCGAAGACAGTGGTCAAATTTTGATATAAATACAGATTGAACTTCTACATATGAAAATGTTTATAGTTGAATAATTTTCTATTTCTCTCGCAGGCTGCTTTCTTTCTCCGTACCCTCCGCTCTGACACTCAACTCCAACTAACTTCCAAGTTCGATGCCCACAGCATCCCTCCTCCACTCTATCTCCAAAACTCAACTCACGATGCTCACAGCACCCCTCTCCCACGCTGACTAACGCTGACTAACCCTGACTATCGCTGACTGACTCACAATAGCTTATTTCTCCCTTATATACTACTAGCCTCTTCGTTTTCCCTTTGTTTCAAGACTACGTCGCAACTTCGGGGTGACAGAATCTCCATAACTGAGATTTACATTCTGCAGCTGCAGTTCCTTAGCAAATAGCTAGCCCCTCCGTCATGTCACATCGAGACAGGACCCGTAATTACTTTGCACTTGTATCCTCACCCTCAATTACTCTGGACTTGTCTTCTCACCCTCACAAGACTTGCGCTGACCCCTCCTTACAAATCCTAAGTAAATACGCCACTGGTCAGGCCATTAATCAGAGACAATAGCTTGCCTTAACATAATTATTTTGGGACAGGCTACTCGCCCACGTCCTGCGCTTCGGATTCTCCATCCCAAGTCAACAAGCCGACGGTCAAGCCCATTAACCAGACACAATGCCTTTCCTAAACCGATAAATCTTGCGACAGGCCACCCGCGTGTCCTTTTTTTGCTTTACAAATCCTAAGTACACATTGCAACTTCCTGTGCCGGCCAGGACCATTAATCTGAAACAAATATCTTGCCGCTCTGTCTTGTCACATCGAGACAGGACCCGTAATTACTTTGCACTTGCATCCTCCTCCCAACATGTGCGCTGTTCCGAAACAATGCATTCCCTCAATGCATTACAATATATATTGTAATGAGCAAAATAGAAAGGTTAATTAAATGATATTAATTACATAATGATTAATATTAAAAAACTTTTTATTTGCCAAAGATTATTTCTACAGGTGTTCATGATTTGCCCTAGGTTGGCACGCCGAATTTAATAATTTCATAATTTACAAAACAAATATTTTTATTTTATAGTTTGTGGCGTTCAAGGTAAAATACAAACTTTTATATTTCACAAACAATTAAATTTAATAACTCTTCTTCTCAGGGTCTTTACTGGGATTGATAAGTAAGAACAATCAAAAATGATACATTAACTCATTAACAATTCAACCAAATTGAAACGAACGGAATACGAAATCTAACAAAAATGAAATGAACCGAAATCTGACTATACCCTTAATTACCGTTTACAGAATTTAATTTTTTTGGTTTGTACTTACAACTGTCCTGCTAGACCAGACTATGTTTTGGAGCTTGGGTATACAATTCACTAAAAGGCCATTAATCACTGATTCTACACTTGATCAAAGCACACGGTTGTAGTTCTTGTATTATTCCTCCGGTCAACAGTCTGGACGTATTATTTCAATGCCTTTCTGCGGAAAATGTTATTTCGGAACGCCTATGTATCAGAACGTGGCGCTAAACTTTTTGTTTCAGCTTTGCAGGTTGTCTCTCCGTACAGACCTTATTACTT
Organism: Zhengitettix transpicula; assembly: GCA_037074705.1. NCBI lineage: Eukaryota > Metazoa > Arthropoda > Insecta > Orthoptera > Tetrigidae > Zhengitettix > Zhengitettix transpicula. The sequence goes on along the minus strand of CM073590.1, from coordinate 23,283,258 downwards.
AGATTTTTAAAACATATAAGTCTCTCAGTTGAATTTGTATGCTTGGACCACGCTGTTCGTACTCTTAAATTCTACTCCCTCTCTCGACCATAAGATTCGCCAGACTTCAACCAACTACAATATTCGCCAGACTTCAACCAACTGACCTTCCGTACAATGCGCGCAGTTCACAACAAAGCTAGTCTATGTTTTCCATTGTCGTCTTTGAGATCGGTGCCACTAAAAAATTCATTATAATTTAAACAATTAATGGCCTCCTTAATTAGTATTACAATATATATATATATATATATATATATATATATATATATATAGAGAGAGAGAGAGAGAGAGAGAGAGAGAGATGTATAAAACAAATACATATTTCAGACAAACTGGCATTTCTGCGATAAATTATAAGATAAAACATTTTTATTACAGAAATAAGTGTGTGACTCGTTTCTAAATTAATTTTGTAAATAGCAACAATAGTGTACTACACGCCTTCGTATTCTGAAGCATGTGGACTAATCTGCTGAATTTAAACGTGTTCATTAAAACGAGTATGGCTGATTTTCATCATCTTAAAATATGTAAACAATTTAATTTATGCATTTAATCGTGATTAATTATTATTCATGGCATTCCTGGAATTAAAATACGCGCGATTAGGTATACGGAACATTTTATAGAGATTTAATCAGTACGTCTAGAATACAGGAGATATGTGAATTGACACAGAAAAATATAATTGGTGTTTACGTACTAGTATTCCGAAGATTGAGATTAGCAATTTCATATCTACAAATATCTATGATATGACGCTATATAAACTATAAGGAAAAGCGGCGATGAAAAGTAGACAATAGTTAACATTATCAAATCCTTTTCCTTAACTTAAATTTGAAGCATCAACTACACTTTTTTTGGTAAAATAATATCGGAATAAAATATAGATTCACCCATGGCAGTCTGCATAGAATGACCTGTTCATCAATTTGTTTAAAACTTGATCCTAATGAGGTTGCAAATTAAGCGATGAAACGTTGTTAATTTAACAAATCTTTTTTTAAAATTGGCTGATGTATTAATTTAAAATCTAGATTAACGGCTTAGCTCATTTGGTGATAAAGTAAACTACTTGGTTATTATATGTGATATATGAATGTGTTTTACTGCATAATATTAGTGAATAATTGTGATAAGTATACATTAATAGAAGTATGGTGTAGTAATTATTGTCAACATTGTAATTGTTTACCGTGCCTATAATCCGAAATACAAAATATTATACATGCCTAATAATTTCAGGGGTATTGATTATATCAAACGAAGAGGTTTGCAATGTTCTTTCGTTTGAATAATAACGTAGTTCCTATAAAATATATTATTAATTTTATTCGTGAGAATCGATGGTAAATTATTAAACGTTTACAAGTTTTGAAGTATTAAATTAAATGTTTCAATGAAGACTTTTTATATTCTCTACACCGAGAAAGACTACATTCTTTGAAATTAAATGTTATCAATTTCCTGCAGATAATGGTCTGTAAAAACTGAAAAATATGTCATCCATATCTAAAGTATTTATACTGGATGCATAATTTGAAAAGTTATTAAGTGCTGTAATACATTAGTTTTCTGACAGTAATATAGGTTCGTCGATATATTAACTACATTAAATGTAGAATCTTTAAGTTTTTATGGTCTGAGATTCTTGGAGGCAGGAATGTCCACATGAAGAATAATGCCAATAATAGTAGATTTCGTTACAGGTGAATTGCAGTATACATTCAGCGTTCTTGACAGGTTAAAAAATCGATGTGCGGTGCAATGAATAATTTTGGACAATTAACATTTTTACAATAAATAATGTAACGTTAACTGCTATTTTGAATTTTGTGTGTATGCGTTTGTGAAAATTCGGCAATAGTATCTGGTGGAACCGTAATTCCAATTCGAAAAAGAAATGTTTGGCTGTTATTAGTGGGAAACTATTTTGGGAGATCCTATTTGAAAACTATCGAAAGACACTGAGCGCATGAACAAGAAACAGGCAAAATGAAAATATATAGTATTCTGAAGCTGGAATTCCCAATAACAGTACGCGAAACAATTCTGAAGTAGTGCGACGCAGCTAATAACAGGGGAAGCATTAAATAATTGCTGCCGCCATTATTTTAGACGCATCGAGAAAAGAGATCTCATGTAGATAAGTCAGTGGCAGCGAGGGATCAGACAGTGAACTCAATACTTACACAGACGAATAGCTATTGGCCGATATTTTTAATTTTTAAATGATGGAATCTCCTTTCTATATTGTTTTTTTCCGAAAAAGAAAATCTGGAAGCACAACAGAAAAATGCTCGTGTTAAAAAATTGGCAGAAGTCGAGATAGTCTATCGCTTGTCTCGATCGTTGGAAATCGGAAACAGGAGCATTTGCAGTGTCTGTATGAAATGAGGATAAGCTATAAGATTCTTGGTCAAGACCTGGAAGCTAATCTCTTTAAACGCCAAAGATCTGTGGAGAACAGTGCTCCAAAAAATGTTCTGTTAACTGTGAAGATATAGGACTAGATTGTTAAAGTTCGGAAAGATTATGTCTGAGAATATGGCAGGTATGACGTCGATGTTGGTACTCTTGAAGTAACATTATCAGACGTCAGTGCTCTCGAAGGCAAAGACAGTTGAAAATTTGGGTGTTGCTATGAAATTGATATCAATGGTAAGTTTGGATATCTAGAGGAAAGTATTAAACGAAGTAATAATGCATTTTGTTTTGGAACTGAAGAGCGGTGAAGGAGACTGCATGGAAGATACCGGGACAGTAGAGGCTATTTCTTGATTTCTGAGAATGTTGCAACTTTGTTGTTGGAATTTCGAGTCACACAATGGAGCCGATATAAAAAGGAAAAATTTAATCCAGAATAGCGAGAAACACGAAAACTAAAATGAGTAAAAGAGTGGCAGCAGTGATGGACACAAGCAATCGAAGTTCAAAGAAATACTGGGTGGTTGAATCCCTCAATAGACAAAGTGATAGTATAAATACGTCGGAGGCGTCTCGTAAATATAAAAGAGAACTCTTTAAATTTCTTGAAACTGATGTCGGAATTATAGGAAGTGTGCACATGAAAGAAAAGCTTAAGTGTGGCATCGACTTGATGAAAGAAGTCGATATAGATGCACAGCAACAGGGAACTATTGTATCGTCTTAGTAGAGTCGAACAACCATGACGCGAAAACTTATCGAGGAACCGAGATGCACGAACGCTTATCAGACCGAAAATACTGTGGGCTCAGAGAGTGATGAACCTGAACCTTCCTTCTGTTATGCTGAAGAAAGTTTTTAGGATGATGCACGTCCGTGCAAGCTGTACTGCGCCGAATAAAAATTGCGACTAATTCCACAGCCCCCTGAAATTAGAGTACAGACGATAGACAGGTTGACTGCCGTGGACCAAATCAATTGCATAGACAGTCAACAGAGAATGACATTTCTATCCAAAAAAAAATTTAACTTGAACCTGTTGAGGTCAAAAATAGCAATGAAACGTTGTTTATTTTTTACATTAATAAATTCTTTTTTCTGACTTAAAATAGGCTGATCTTTATTTATTTATTAGTTTTCTCAATAGTCAGAATACATATTTATATATATCATTGATTACAGTCATTTGTGAATCTTGATAGAACACGGAAACGCCTAACGGAGAAAGCTAATCTTCCGGTACCAGGATGTTGAAAAAATGGGAAATCACGGCGTCACGCATAAATAAATACCTTGAAGGCTGCCTCTACTGAAACGTGTTGAAGTGGAAGAAATTATATGGAACATGGAAAAGAAGGATCTTATTGAATCCTTCAACAGCCCATAGGTAGTTCTTGTATTAAATAAAGATAATGATATGAGATTCTGGTTTGATTACTGGAAACTGTGACAAAAATTAGTAGATATGTGCAACCATTAGTAGGCGATACGGAATAATTTTTTTGTACCTTTCAGTGAAGAATGTATTTTGGCAGGTCAGCTTTTATCCTAAGAATATAGAGAGACTGCTTTTCCGATAAGAGAGAAACTAAGACAATTTACTGTAATACCTTTTGACTGTTCATTTCTCCGGCAACTTTAGAGCTGATAATTTACATAATTTTGAAAGGTTTCATGTATTTACACAAGAAAATTGTGGTTGACACAACCTTCGAGGATCCTATGAAATAGCTAATCTTTATTAGGATTTCCCGAAGTATTTGTAGAATATAAAGTATAAATTGTTCCAAAAAAATGACTGAATTCCAAGAATTCAATATTGAAACGGTTAAGTGTCAACTAATCTGAAACTTAACACGAAGTGCCATTTGTTTCGTATGAAGTTTAATTTAATAAGATATGACGTATATGGTATCTTCATAGTTGCCTATAACTGGTAGTTAGAGCAAAAAAGAAATTACCGGTACGTACTGATAAAACCATCTAGGTCTATCTTGGGCACGGGTACTTACTATTAAATATTTTCTAAATCTCTAGAAATAATGCTATTCATAATTCAAATAGGCGTATTAAATAAAAAATAAATATAAATTCTATATTACATAATACATAAATATAAGTACAGAATAATTTCATATAACTCTAATATTATTACATGTATATTTAAATAAGAATTAAAATAAAATACTATCGAATAACTTGTAGTAGGTACTTATTATAAAATAACCCAACGGATCTCTATAAATGAAATTGCATCACAAGATTTACATGAAGAATATATAAAAGTAAAAAAAAGAACAACACTTTACACCAAAATTCACAAATTACAAACAATAATACGTTATATGAAATCATTCAAACAACAATGAGAAGATCTTTATTTCCCAAAAAAGCCTAATTCATTAAAAAATAAACATCAAACAACACAATATAAAAATGTTCATAGTGTCAAAAATAAACCCATCACTAATAATATTAAGCAATATTAAACAATAAGCAATCAAAAATTTGTAAATCAACCGCTCCAATAAACCATAAATTTAATATTACTAAAAACATTAATGTAACAACCTGAGAGTATAAATAAAACTAAGCATTAAAAAACGTTTTTCAACTAAAAAAATTAATTAGTCTCTGGAATAAGAATTACAGCAACACAATTGCATTCAACGTTAATTGTTAACCAATTACGTTAACGTAAATCTTTAACCCAGCAAAAACTAAGAAAGAATTAAATAACAAACGTATAAAATTGCGTCTATGCCACCTACATGTAATGGTTCTCACACTTTTCTAAGAAGAGAAAAAGTGGGAGTAAATGTAATTAGCCTGTCGAATGAGAATGAGTGAAAAAGTTATGTCGTGAATTAACAACATGCATTCACAGCTTCAAGATAGCAAGGATACGATGAGAGGATACTTCAGCAACACGTTATGGATGTACGAACACAACTGTGCTGCTATTGGAAAATTTCGATTAAACCAAAAGTAACATCAAGGGAAGGATGATAATGAAAGTTTAGGAGGTGTGCTGCTGCTAACTTCCTTCAAAGAAGACACCGTGCACCGATGATGTAATAGAATTTTAACTAACGCTATAAAATACATTGCGGTGGAATACTCCATGTTGTGTAGGCCTGTACAGTTCTGACTCAAAGAACTATGCCTGTCTCTGAAGTCCTGGTGAAAAAAACTCGTAAACCGATTCGGAATTCCAGCAGAACTACACCCGACCAGATACGTTGAGTTAATAATCTTTTCTGGTTCAAACGCCAGCAAATCTGACGTTCGGCCGGAATTTAGGCTAACATGCGACCTGGTGTTCGGCTGCAAACCGGTTGACAACCTAGCTGAAAAGATTGTGTGTGAACGGTTAAGTAAGTGCTTGAGAATATTAAAGGAGCCAGTGACAGAATGAGGTATTACTAAATGTGACGACCCTGTAAAGTCATTTTTGGCTTCTAAGTTCCCAGAGACGGACGACCTTGTTATTTGCCGAATTGGTAATAGTCGTAGTTACGTTGGTTAATGACATTTACCTGATTCCACGAAAGCCTAAAGTTAAACCAACTGATTTCTATGTCAACGGGTTAGCTCCTTATGCTGTGAGAACAAGGATGAAGAGAAAACGCCCTCTAACGAACACGGAACAAAGCAGTAAAGACGTCACAGAAATAAAAAAAACGTAAATCAGATTAATAATAGACCAATTCACATGAACATTTGAAAATTACTTACTCAATGAAGACATTCATAATCATAATATTTTAAATTCTGTAATTACAGAAAAATGTCGTAGAAGAATATTTAATACAAAAAAACTGCACAGGTTAAAGATCCTCCGTGTGTAATGAAGGTCTCATCCATCTATATATATATATTATATATATATGTAATTAAAAGGAAATTAGTAATTAATAAACAAAAATTTAGACTCGAATTGTTAGCGGCAGAAAAAGTTGCACACAAGAATGGGAAATAATGCCACAGGTTTGGGGATGGTTCGCTGGACGCAACGTGTGCGGCAGTCTTCGTAGAAGTATAGCAGAGAGCACTTGTCAGATACCAGATACCAGATACCGGTATTAGAACAGCGAAACCAGTTAGAACAGTTTTGTTATAAGTTCCTGTCAGCGAAATAAATATCCAAATATTCATCGACAAACAATTTGAGTGCAGAAGTCTAATTTGTTCCATTCTCAAATTAGACCATTGTTTCGATTTTGGCAGACCAAGTAATTGCATCCATCGTCTAATAATCGTCGGAACGAGTGAATAACATTTCCTTAACGAACAGCGAACCAACATTTGGCAAACTAAAAAGTATTAATTAGAGTCAGCGTGAAAAATGGCATGTTATAAAGTGTAATGTGTGTGTAAGTGAATGAACGAGCAAAATTGCCCTGATTACCAGAAACTGTAAGTTACAATTTCACTGAATTAATATTTGTAAACCATTAAGTAAAGGTAATGATCGTGAGTTTTCAGATTTAGAGTGTCGTTTAGAATTTAAAGTTAACATTTTATGAGTTGTTTGCTTTGATGAAGTAGGCCCATAATAGCTTCATAATAATTTAATTGTTAACTAATATTTTCTTTATTAAAGGCCCAGTAAAGACCCTGAGAAAGAGTAAATTTGGATTGTAAAATATTAATTAATAATATAAAATTGAAAGTTAATGTTTGATAACTGTCGTGAAATTTCCTTTGATAACATTTGTAAATTTAATCATTAATGCATTAATAGAATTATTATTTTTTTGCTTATTTTAAATAACAATCTTAATTATTATTAAATAATCGTCTCATTTTAATATTTAAATTGATGCATTAATGTGGCGATTTAACCTTTAATTCATTAGTGATTACCACAAATAGGCACCTCAACGTGAGGCTGTCATTTTATCATTTTAATAGTATAAATTATTACACATTGGGACCTCAACGTGAGGCTATCTGTCATTTTAACTATATATATATATATATATATATATATATATATAATCTGTTGGATAAGGATTTTTACCCACATCATGGGGTTTTTATTTTAAAAAGTGGTAATAAGGGATCAGATATATCCAATTTCGTTTTTCTCTGTTCTAGCAATAGTGTCCAAAAGAATTTTACAGAAATCTCTCACAGCTCTCTCAAAACCTCTAATATCAATCGATCAACACGAGTTTATGATAGGAAAATTTAGTTATAAACCTTATACGTAATACAGACAGAACTTCTTCGTGAAAGCTTAAACGGCGGAGACCGAGTAGTTATAATCTACATCGAATTCAATGAAGTCTTTGAGACCGTTATCCCCAAAGTATTATTAGAAAAATTTAATGTATTTGGTTTTTCAGATAACCGTATTAACCTTACCTGATCTTATTTAAAACACTAGCTACAATACTTCTATGTCACAATTTTCGCTTTGAAAATTACTTAACTGTCCTGCAAGAATCGAGTATTTGCAGTTGTTCACAGTTATCGTAGACTATATTACCAAACACGTTAAGTCAAATCTTCGCTTATCTACAGAGTATCTAAAACTCTACATAAATATAAATTAACTATATAAAAAGACTTGTTCATGGTCATGAGTAAATAAACTTTGCTTCAAAATAAAAAAATGCGCCTCATGGTCATGTACAAAATTCCTTTTAAGTCCATTTGTTTAATGACCACGGAAATATTTACAATAGTGAACTCAGTTAAATATGTTGGCATAACAGTCATCATAATACTTACTTTCAAGAATCATATATGGAAATGTACATATAAATAGAACAGTTAGTGCTAATATAAAAAATACCTCAGCCCTATTTATCTTTAGTAAGGCCCATATTGAGAATGCTTCAGTTGTATGGGATACGGTTTGTAATACACAAATTCAAGAAGTAGAAAGTATTCCGAAGAGTTCTTTGTTACATGAAAACAGCACAATATATTTACCAAGGCGGCTGGAGGAGTTTCAATTACACGCTGCAGTGAAAACCGTCTACTGGTATAGCCTGTATATAAAATTAAATTTCTCATGCTAAGAGGGGATGGGGTATTTAAAAAGTATCCGAAGCAACGTAAATAGTGAGAGGAGTGGTGTCAATTAATAGTGAACTTAGAACTTGGGTGTCTCAGTAAATCTGCTGTATACGATTCTCTCTGGTTTCCAACCAATTCCAGCATTTGTTACACAAATTTTCAATGACAGGCGTCGCGATCTTCTTCACCTGAAGAATCCTACCATTGAAACGTTGTGTAAGAAATCCTGGATAAGTTTATAAACCTGAGACAGTATTGTGGAAACAGCGGACTACATTCAAAAAATATATTTGTGAAATAAATAAATATATGAGCTATTTTATGCCGCATTACTTGCCGAACCCCGTCACCGTTAAATATGTTACAATACAGTGGTGAAGTGATATAAATACAGTCTTTCAGGAATTTACCGGCGTTGCTCTGAATATCTGCTAATAAATACGTCTTTAAGTAATTTACTTTTTTTTTCATTTTCAAAACTAAAGATGTAGTACAGTTTTTATCCGTTTAGTATTACATGTACTTCGTAACTAATTTTGTTAGAGAAATTTAGTCTTATTAGGTTTGAATAAAAACACATATGTGGATAATAATATTATTAATGTTCTATGTTACTTAAGATTTTGTGGAAATCAAATTAGCACTTCGTAACCGACTAGAACAAATTCTATAAAACGTGCAGTTGAGCTCACTTCATACAACATGCGTCGAACTACAAAGTTTTAATGACGAGAAAATATTTAACATTTGCAATAATATAAATAAACGGCCTTAAGTCGGAAAATTATGTTTGTTAACGAAAATTGAAAAATATCGACGTTTCGTCCTCTTTTGGACTTCTTCAGGTTTAATAAACCATTCAAAAAAATTTAATTAACATAATTTTCTGTCTTAATGTCGTTCATTCATACAATACAGTTTTACTTTATGATCACGAAAAAATTAATAAAAACTATATTTCCATTATACGTATAGTACATAGGTGAATACAACACTTAAGGGAGATATACCAGAACCAGAGAAATTATGTATTGCTCTCTTGTAGATTGCTTTTTAAAATTTCATTTGTATCGTAAGCAAGGGTGTCAGTTTAATTTCAGACACTGATATATTCAGTTCTGGATTCCCGTTGCCCGAGACTTCAAATCAGCAGCAGATTTTTAATGCATTACTCACTGAAACGTTTTCCGTATTCCGTATAAATGTATCTACATATGGGTATGTACTGTTAATGCGAAATAATCCGAAATTATCTTCTAGTTCTTCATTGTCGTTCATCATTATGATTATAGGTTCCAGATAAAAACATCAGTTCTGAGGTTTTAGTATACCTCCTGTAAGTGATGTAATCATCGGTGTACCATATGTTTAATGAAAATATAGGTTTTTGTCGTAAAAGTTTCTAAAATTTTTTTCTTAAGGTGATCCTGTTCATTGAAAGCTGCCTATTCGACATCCTTTCAACATTACCTTTTTTAGGAAGGAGAATACGTTCACAGAATTGCCTATGTCTGGTTTCGTCGTTGATATATTGTCACGTTTGGAGGAATACACGAAATAAATATTACTTTTTATGAGGTTAGTCTGATGGAAAAGCGCCATTGTTACAAAACGTTGCAGCACCAATTAAGGAAAGGTTTACTGATGATTCATACCCTCTGGTTTGTATAATAATTGACTGGAAATATATTTAGTCCAACAAAATGGCATGTATCTGTTCGAAAAATTTTATTATGCGGAAATTGTTTGGCAGAGAGCTAAAACTTCTGGATCTTGCAGAATTTCTGATATTCGTATTCTATATTTGTGTTAACGCCATGCTTTAGATCATTAACATTCATAGCACATTAATTAATCACGTAATTAACTTTACATATTCAGAATTTTGAAAACCCTTTCAAATTGCCTTTGTATAGCACCATCGATCCTTTAGAAATATATACATGTAGTTGTCGATTGAATGATCCTGTACCTCTTTAGTTTCGACCGCCTCCTTATTCCTTATCTCACTTTTCATTCCTTGCGGTTATCTGATGCTTTTAGTCTGTTCCATTTGCTTCTTGTCCTATTCAGCTGACTTGGTGTATGAGTATGCGTATGAAATTGGGAAGGTACACCATTAATCAAAATATATGACTGTCTTACTCAAAAGGATATTATTGTTATTTTAGGTTCCAAACGTCGAAATTGTCTCCTGTTAAACATTATTTTGGTTCATTCTATTCTAGTATTTCTCTTCTAGACGCTTGGTCTCCTAGCTTTCTTATTCAAGACTATACGCACTCGTCTAAAAACTCGGCCTGTTTTGAGAGGTGTATGTTCCAGGGTCACAGACCTTGGGCTTACGGTAAGAGTTGTCCACTATTCCCATTGGAATAGTCGGTTAACTGCCTCCTAAACTGGTCGAGGCACGGAGAAGGGAATGCTGCGTCATCACAGCAAAATCCTCTCCCGCCATCAGAAGGTCGTGGGACAAGTACGCGATGCCCGACCTACCTGATGCAGGTTTTCTAGGGTTTGTCCTGCAGAACTTTTAGGCGAAAGCCGGGTAGGATCCTTTTATCCATAGCCCGGGGACCCTAGTTAACTCTTGGTTACTTTCCTCTACCCTTCAGCATTCCCCCTTTCAAATCCTTTCTTATACTATTAAAGGGGAGTTGCCACCGTGTGGATTACCCTCATGTAGCCTGTTGCCCTAAAAAAATCGTCTAAAACAAACGAAAAACAAAAACAAGTCAATGTTTAGTCCATCATTTTGCAATAATTTTTTTATCCTAAATACTCTGGGAGTGTATGTAATTACCGGGCGAGGATTTCAACTTAATGTCCTTTATAGGTTAAATTTAAAACTTCTTTCCGTTAGCAAAGACCAACTTAACGCTTAATTTTCGCACTAACATTTTAACTGAACCTTATACTCTGATTACATGGTTATAAATTTCACTTAATATTTTTAGTTATACGTGTCGGTACTTCGTGGAATGGTCCGTTCCAACTCTGAGAGATGGCACCACTGGTGCGGATGGAACGTGCACCAAGTTTCAGTTAAGTGACGTGTTACTCTTGTGTTGATTTAAATCTATCTATATATGAACAGTAGAAAGAGAAGTCAGTGTGAGTCGAACATTAATGTTAGAATTCTCTCAGCAATACAAGATACAGATTTTAGGGAGCGAAGGTGAATTTGTTCTAAATATAAGTCGTGGATTTGAATCTGGCTCAATGTTAACACCAAGCTACGCCAACATCCTCACCGTCCATCAAGTTGACTGTACTTAAAAATTCAACAATTGTAAGCTACCGTATCATTCTAAAGCAATCAACCAAGTATTGTTGAATGAAGTGTATTTAATTCCATGGCTATGTTAACGAAGTACTCACGGCGTTAAGTATTTTAAATTTTCCAGATCTCTCCGTGATCCACTACTGTTTTCATGCCATGAAATAAAATCTTCTGAAAATATTTTTTCGTTTTAAGGCCTTTAAAAGACAGCGCATGTCTAAGGAAAGTATAAAGTTGCGCGTAATTTACTTCCCAGTATTGGTGAACACAAATATTCTGTAAAAAAAAAATATTATACTGTATGAATACTGATTGCAGTGAATGATTTGCAGAATAAATTACTATGTTCGTCTTCAGAACGCGATGGCTTATAGAAATTTCAGGAGAACTTAATTAGATATTCATTGAAATAAACATAAATTAATAACGTTTTGAAATGAGCAAGAAACAGTGTCTTACTACTAACATGGGCAAATTAACTTAAACAAACATTAAAAAACATTCAGGTTAATACTTAGTTCTATCACATCTCATAACACATTTCTACTCGAAATGTACATATTGTAATTTTTGTTTCTGTAAATAGAGATACTTCAAAAAGTTAACGTTAAACGTACAAATCTGTACGCACACTCACTTTAAACATTATGCATGTAGAAATATGACAAAATTGAGACCTAAACAAACTGTATTATTTTCTAAGATACCAAAATAGTCTGCTGTGTTTATCGACAAGTTTAGAGTTCTTCAATTAAAAAGGTATATATCGTCTAAATAGAAAGTTGGTTGACAAGTGTCCTGGAAGAATGTAATTTCTTATTGAACTCATGGAAAAGTTCATGCAGTTAATTCCGCTTTATTTGCACTACCGCCCGATGTCAACTTATTTAACAAATTTTGAATTAATTGTACAATAATGTATTGAATATTTTAACTGTACCCGCACTTCATTGACCTTTCTTTGTGGAGCATAGAACGAGATAGTCCTGGACGTGCAGTATCATCCTGAATATTTATTTGTCTGTACGATTTCAGACCGCCGAAGAAAGAATATTCAAGAAATATTATCATTACAAAACACACAACTTTACATGTCGTAATCTCAAAGTGAAAATAAAATACGTTAAACGAGATCTTTTAAAGTGAACTTCACAAAATCAACAATCTTCTTATGATCGAATACTATGAAATTATAATCCAAAACATTAAATTATTTTCATCCGTGATTAAACTGGAATAAATTCTTTCAATATCCAACTGTTCGTAAAAATCTCAATACATATTGTAATAAGATAGAACCAAAGCAAGAAAATTTTGGAACGCGTTATTTTCAGAGTACGTGAAAGTAAAGGTACTACATATTGATGTATCTTCGGCAAAAATGAATTAAAATAGTTGTAGATTTAGTTGTTTAATATAGAGACGTTTGTGCGTTTCTGTACAGCTTCATTTCGGCTTCTGTCTCTTAAGCCGCCTCCTAATCTTGTTAGAAGTCCTTCAACTGTAGAGCTCGCGAGTTCCAACGCGACATCGTGATTATCGACGCAAACATTCGACTTCCTATCACACATATCAGTTTATCGATGAATATTAATACCTTGTTTATTTATTTACAGTGTCGGATTAGTTATTCGTTCATATTGTTCATTATTTATCTATACGTGGTATTTGATTGACAGAGGAAAAAATATTTTCGAAAAGGAAAAAGCCAAACACACACACACACAAACAAACACACACACACACATACATATATGCACACACACACACACACATATATATATATATATGGTCTAATAATGTGGTGATACTTAAGATCAAATATATGGTGTTGTAGTAACACCAAAGTTCAAAGGCTTCTCTTCTTTTTTTGTTCTGCACTTCCGATAGTCCAAGTTTCGCTCCCATAAATACACTTTTAGAAATGACTTCCTATAATCTAAACTTATGTAAGCAAATTCCTCTTTAGTAAAAAGCTTTCATTATTTATGCTATTCGACTTTTCATATCAACTTTGCTTCTACTGTCAATGGTTATTCTGCAAATAGCAAAATTCTTCTACATCCGCCAAAATATAATTTTCTAACCTGATACCCTTCTCCTGACCACACTTTATTACTTTCGTTTTCTGTCTATTAATGCTCATATTGTACTCGGTTTTCAAGATTGTGTACATGTCATTTAGCAACTCTTCCAAATAAATAGCTGATTCAGATAAAATTACAATATCACCAACAAACTGTAAGGTCTTCATTTATTCTCCCTGAGTTATGACTCCTCTTCTAAATTTATTTTTAACTTCCTTTATTACATGTTCAATGTACACATTTATCGCATACGCGATAGACTGCATGCATCCCAGTCTTACTCCCTTCTTGATTATTTGCTTCTTTTCGAGTCCATAAGGTGTAATGACTTCTGTATAGGTTATAGATATTTTATTCCCATCATGTTCAAAATACTAATGAGTTTTATCAGAATCGTTTTCCAGATCTTCAAATGCCATGAACGTGAGCCTATTTTTCCTCATCCTGTCCCCTGTAACAGCGATTCTCAAAGTGGGTTCCGCGGAAAGGTCACCAGTTTTTCACGAATCATTTACGTTTTAGTAACTGGACATTTAGGTAAGACTGCTGAAATCTTTGTCAAATTCCGCGTGCTGACATCGAGTGGGTACAAAATCCATTTATCAGTAGAAGCCAACCTTGCAACGGAAACCGTCCTGGAATACGAATCATACGCCTTCAGTGTTCATCTGCATAAAATAGATATTTGAGATTCTGTCACTGAACGAATTTTGGGTTGGTGTTAGAAGTGAATACCCTAAAGTCGCCCAATAGGTTATCTAAACTTTTGTCTTGACGAATCGTTGTGAAATAGGCTTTTCAGCTTATACAAAAAAAAAACAATCTAATCAATAAATTTGACTATTAATTAAACGGGTTCATTCTTCACATTAACTTTGTTTGAAATATTCCCTATAATGGTTTTTACTCTCATTTTAGATTACAGTTTCTATCATTTCTTATAATTGAGTTTAGGGCTCCATATAATAAATTGAATTTGTTGAGTGTTCCGTACCCTTGATAGTTTAGGAACCGCTGCTATAGAATAATATGTAGAGTGATTATAGCTTCTCGTGGTACATTTTTCCTGAAACCAAACTGATCTTGTCCCAATTCGTATTCTACCTGACGTTCTATTCTTCCGTAAATAATTCTGGTCAGGATTTTTCAGGCATGAGATATTAAACTGATAGTCCTATAATATTCGCATATATCTACACTTACCTTCTTCGGTATTGATTTTTAAAATATACTGCCTCATAGATTTTACGATCTTGTCATTGCTTCATATTTTGAGGATCGCAGTAATTCTGATGGGATATAATTAATTCCAGGTGCTTTATTACTGCATTTATCGATCCTGTATATATATATATATATATATATATATATAATCTAAACTTTTTCCGCTATATCAGATAGGTTAATCAAAGAATATGCACTCGTACAGACGATGCTTTCCTGCTTATACATCTAAGCGATTATTTAATGGGGAGTTTTTGCGATAACCCTACATTTTATGACGTTTATCGACAAACACTGTTTTTTAAACAAGTATGCGAATTAGACTTTATAAACTGTAATAAAGCTACAAACGCTACTTTGGTCCATGTAGGAGACAAAATTGTGAACTGTACGAAAATAAAATTAAGAATGAACGGGAGAATCAAAAATGAGATAGAACACACCAGCTATATAAGACTCTCTGTTTAAGTTCATACCGTTCAACTGTTCGCTAAACTTATCTACTGCTACCTGATAGAAGATAAGGTTGCCTTGGCGTAGGTATTCCTCAATTCCCTGTAGAAATGTTGACATAAAATCGCGTTCAATGACAAAAATCACTAAGATACATACAAATGAATTTATTTATCCATAGCCACCCACAGTTGATTATAAATATACCAAATAATTTGTCTATTTCTCGATAAACATGATTAAATATTGACATCGAGGACTGAGTCTTCACAACACTGCCTCACATAATAAACTAGTCGGAAAATTTCTGTTTGTCTTATTATAACAAATTATAGTCCTTTTTTAAGTAACACACTACATGAGGGTAATCCATGTGGTGGCATCTTCCCATGAATAACAGAGGAAGGGGTTTGAAAGGGGGAATGAGGAAAGGTAGAGAGCAAAGTAGCCAAAGGTCCCTGGCCTGTAATTTAAGGATTCTACCCGGCATTCGCATCAAAGTGATGCATGATAAACCCTAGAAAACCTGCATGGAAATTGATCACATTTACTTTATATATTCTTGGTGCCACTCAATTCTTGAATGTTATGTATGGGAAGCATTTTTTATTTGCGATAAACACATTAAAGTAAACATCTAGATTCAGTTGATGTCCCACTATGACTGTCCTGCCCAAATTACAAATTATATTTTTGTCGTACTATCCCTAACTCTATCTGTGATTTAATCCATGTGGTACAGTATCCTACAACGAGTGAATAGTAGCTAGTGTTGTTTCGTAGATCGACTCTGTCTCTGAACTAGGCCTATCGTCTTAAGTATTTTACTGGAGGAAAACATTTTGTAAACCGAGTGAGTAGCTGCCGAAACCTTTCATACATATGCATATTCTCGTACACGTCATGTGAGATAGGCCGACGTTGAAGTTACCTCTTAAGGCTAGGTGATTCGTTAGCAGCTCTTTGAAGTGGAAGATTTTGATAAGTAACTGCTATAATATGCCGGAATATGATTCGATAGTTTGCTAGATCATTATTAAATGTTTCAAGTTATTTTTAGTACCGTCATTGGCCGGTTTTTAATAGGAGGATTTACATCTCAAATGACTTGGATCTAGCGGATCTGTTCTTTTTCAAAACCGCACTATAAATGCAAGAAGACAGGGATGTAGCCATACTTTCTAGCGGAATTCATCTTGGAAAACAATATTTGCTCGGAGAATTGGGAGAGTGAAGTAATTTGAGCCACACAAGTAAGCCCGAAAGGTTGCAGTTAATGGACACCCAAAATACAGTAAACTGGTTTCCCAGATTTCTTTCCTTTTGTAGCGTGCACAAGTTTGAGGCACACCTGCGACCATATTAATAAAATTACAGTCGTATTTAACCCATCCAAGGCTAATAATTTAAGATCTAATTTAAGGTTGACAACTACGTTGTATCCGACAGAGGATCATTCTTCTGATAACAAGACGTTTTGGATTTATTTCTTAATTATATTGTGCATAATATTAATACTCATCAATGATGCTTGATAAACTCTGATGAAATCCAGATTATGAAAGTAATTAGAACAACAGTTTCGCAGAAGACTTACTTACCGAAGAGATACGTACACAATATATATATATATATATATATAGGAATGGATACAACTCGACCGAATGTACAACAACAGAAGCAGAAATGGCTATTTAACCAAAATAATTATATTTCATAATAGAATTTAAAAACCGATTTGTGTGATAAACTAGAAAAAAATTATAAAACTCCTTTGTGGTCGTAATCATAAAGTTGAGTAAGCCCAAAATAGAATGGACAGCTTCATTATAGTTAATTTATTTTATTTTTGTATATTTATTAATTATTTAACATTAGTTCTCCTTTAAAAGTTCTTTATTCACATATATTAACAAATTTTGATATTAGATAGACACCGACTATTTACTTCATTTATCACTGCAACGTTGTGGCCCTGTGTTCTGTTGTCTCGCGATGTTTCACGTCTCCGTTCCAATCTCAAGGCTCCAACCGATGTCTGTGTTCTACCACGTCAACTGCCAATAATTCTCTTTTCTCGCAGGTCGGAAATCAACAATGAACTACTCGCGACTCTTCCAAGATTACAACTACCTGCAAGATTAGGGTACGAAATGTATGATCTGCTGCTTCATGTCGCATAAGTAAAAATCCGAAAAACAGGGGTTTAACTTTTCGTTGGCAAAAACAAAAGCTGCCTTCTATACGCGTTGCGATATCCTGTATAAGTGTAAAATCAAGCCTCGACGTCGCACTTGTGTCAACTAGGTCGTCTGATTTTCAAAGAATCTTCCAACAAGAAAGCCATTTGCAACACTATATCTACAACCCCGTCCCCCTCATTATGTTTTTCTAACTGTACATAAAATAAGCATCTGTTTCAGTGTGACTTCATTTGCAAAGTTACAATGTTGTCTGGAACCTTCAGCTTTAATTAGTTCAATGGCTAAAATTTGGTCTCGTTAAAGTGAGGTGACACACTTTTCAAGATTAGTTAATGGTTACAATATATATTGGGCGATTTGAGAAAATTTCGCATTTATTATTTTTTCATAGAAAATTTTTCTGAACCTAAAAAAAAAGGCCTATGCTCAGATTAGATTTATATAGATTTCGGTTTTATGACTCACGAAGCCATTTTATCTGAATTATGAACTTACTCATTTAGCATTAGGTATTGATTTGTTTAAACTGGAAGCAAATGGATAATTCCTTCTTTCGGTGTAGTTGGTATTGAGTAACATTCTTTATAAGAGATAGACAAAACTTTCTAAACGCCGGTCTGAACTGACCTATCAACAACGGACAGAAACCACATACGTATGCATTTGAGTATATATACTTGTCCTCGGAGATTAAGTGAATTAATTGAATATTTCTATCCGCAAATATTTGTTAGCTGTAATAGCAATAGTCAAGCAACACAACCCACCATGCTTTGTTCTGTGATTACGTATGTATTTGAGGTTTTAAGTTATAGATCGCTGCATGAAGGAACTCAGGAATGGTTATTGATAAGCATTAAGGATCTAATCGGAACTCGTACTTATATTTCACAAATTAAAACTTCACATGAAACGTCACGAGTTAATACAGTAACGAAGTGATTTCAAAAAATTCAATCGTAACATTTTATGATTTCTTGTATTGTATTACTGATAGGATAGGTGTCAGTCTGTTTTTTTTCTTTAATGCGTTATTTATTACTCATTGACCTGGTACTACGTTTGTTTTAAATAGTTTTTCTACTTCTTTTCTCCATTTATCTAAGCTGTTGATATCAATTTTAAAGGTCTATTTTCCTTTATTTAAACCTTTACAATCTTTATATTCAGTTACATGATTTGTCTATTACTTTCTACCCAATGGATTCTTAGTTTCATGCTCTGTCGTTAGTTCTGGCGACTTTTAGTAATCCCTTTCCTGGTCTTCTCACAATATGTCGATAGCATGTCTCTTTAGTTATATACATCTATTGTATACCTCAATATTTCCCATCACTAAAGCAACATATATTGTGATAATTAAAAGGAAATCATTAATTAAAAATTAAAAATTTGGACTCGAATTGTTAGCGGCAGAAAACACACAAGTTGCACACAAGAATGGGAAATAATGCCGCATGTTTGGGGTATTATAGGTTGTTGGTTTTGCTAGAGGTGGTGTTTAGCGAGTCGTCGTCGATATATATAGTCGTCGTGGAAAGACTGCAGAGTAAAGTCGTCGTCGAAATATAGCAGAGTAAAGTCTACGTGAAAAGATTTCTGTGGACTAACAGAAGTAAAATATTCAGAAAGTGTACAGATACATGTCGTAGAACAGCTAGAAAAGTTAGAACAGTTTTGTTACAAGTTGCAGTCTGCGAGATAAATATTTAAATATTCAACTATAAACATTTTGAATACAGAGTCTAATTTATTCCATTCTCAAATTAGACCATTGTTTTCGATTGTGGGAGACCAGGCCACTGCATCCAGCGTCTAATAATCTTCAGACCGAGCGAGCAATATTTCCTTATCGAACAGAGAACCAACTTTGGTCAAACAAACAGTGTTTATTAGAACCAGTGATAAAAATAGCCTGTATATAAAGTGTGTGTGTCTGTGTAAGAACGAGACACATTGCCCTGATTACCAGAGACTGTAAGTTACAATTACACTAAATTCATATTTGTAAACTTTTAAGTAAAGGTAATTATCGTCAGATTTCGAATGTCGTTCAGAATTTAAAGTTAATATTTTATGTTTTTCTTGTTTGCATTGTAAATAATACATTGATATGTATGTCCATAATAGCTTCATAGAAATTTAAGTGTTAACAAATAGTTATTTTATTAAAAGGCCCAGTAAACGACCCTGAGAAAGAGTAAATTTTATTGTAAAATATTAGTTGATTTCATAATAATTTTTGTCAATTCATTTGATAATTTTGTAAAATTTAATTGTTCGTGCGATAATAATTTGTTTCTATTTTAAAATCTTGTTTATTATTTAAACATCCTTCATTTTAAAATTTAAATTGTCGCATCAACGTGGCGATTTAACTTTCATTCATTAGTAATTATCACAAATTGGCACCTTAACGTCCGGCTGTCATTTTATCATTTTCATTTGTAAAATAACCACAATATATATAAATATATATACACACGTGTATGTGTGTGTGATGTATATGGTGATTTGTAAATGAAGAAAAAAATATTTAACTAGTGTTATTTTATTTTAAATGTTTTTGGCGATTTCATTAAATTGAGGACACAGAAACGTAGTATTTGCGAAGGGAATTGTGGGACGTTCCAGAGACAGAAGGTAGTCGCTTGGAGAGACGTGGAGCGCAAATTACCCTTTCATATAGGTGGGCTGTGCGTGGTGCTTATGAAGCGATTCACTCGTAGCTAGTGTGGCCTATTTTCATTTCAAATACAGCAGCGTTCATAGTTTGTTTTGAAGAATGGCGTTACGAAACCTGTCCGGAGCGGGAGACACGCCATGCATATTGCATGCGCCGTTCAAGACGCCGCTCTGCCTTTTACCGTAATGAAATATTACCGACTCCTCAGGGACCTCAGTCTTTACTAATTGCGTCTCATCTTTACTTCGAGATGAATATCGCGTGCAGATCCATAAGACTTTAGGGAACTCATTTTGAAAGAATCATCTTCTGCTCATAATTATAATTTCCCATGAATCCTCGAACCAATATTATAGTATATATAAAAAAAACGAACGTTTTTCTTGGCATGTCTTCTTTTATAATAAAACGCATCTTCGTTACCTTTTGGCACAAAGATTTATCTATGAGAATATTACTGATAGGATTGGTTTCAGTCTGTTTTTTTTTCTTTAACGCGTTATTTATTTCCCATTGACCTAGGACTACGTTTGTTTTAAAACGTTTTTCTACTTCTTTTCTCCTTTTCTAAAATTATTATACGACTGTTTTCTTGAATACTCTTTACAACAAAGGCGTTGTTTACCTACTTACAATTAACTAGTAAAACAAGACAAAATTGGCCAGACAGAATTTAAAAAATTACTAATGGCGGGTGAAAATTTAAGATAGTTAAACTAAATAAATTAGTTATATCAATTAAATTTCATGAATGTACAGAAACGAAATGATTTGATAAAAATTTCACCTTATTGTATTAAATGTGTAACAATTTAGGTTACGTATAGTCCTCAGCTGTTTATATTTCTTTAAATGGGAATACTCCCTTATTTAAACTTTTAAACCGTCTTATTCAGCCGAATGATTTTTCTATTCGTTTCTACCCCATGGATTCGTAGTCTCGTACTCTATTTGTTTTATTGTCGTAGTACAACTTTTCGACCTAATTTCGGGACCTCATCAGTTCCTATATGAATAAGAAATGAGACCTAACTGAAATTTATGGAATACAACAAAAACCGCTTCATGATCTTAATTAAACCAAATTTTGATTGAAACAGGTTCCAAACATGTTAACAAATTTTACAATTCAGTATTTTTTTTCTTAATTGTATTTATTTATTGTAATTTCATAAATGTAATTCTCGTATTTAATTGTATTAATTTCAAATTATTGTTACTTTATTCGCTGATTTATTTATTTTAATTACTCTTAACTTCAGAAAAATATCAATTTAAGACAGCCTCAAAGTTATATACCCCTTCAGAGAAGATAAAACTATTCAGGCGTTTTTTCTGTAAGCACTTGGATATTGTTTTCTTTAAGATAAATAACATAAGAAATTATGTGGATTCCTTCACAACTCTGTGGTTTTTTTTGAACTAAGGTTCCCGCATGCCGAGGCACCTCGGTCTGTTCCGGGATCGCAGACCTTGGGCGTACGGTAAGAGTTGTCCGCTATTCCTATTGAGATAGTCGGCCAGCTGCCTCCTAAACTGGATAAGGCATGTCGAGGGGTAAGCTGCGACCCCACAGCAGACTCCTCTCCCGCCATCGGAAGAGCGTGGGACAAGTACCCAATGCCCGACCTACCTGATGCACGTTTTTCTAGGGATTTCCCTGCATTGCTTTTAGGCGAATGCCGGGTAGGATCCTTAAACCATAGCCCGGGGGCCCTAGTTAACCCTTGGCTACCTTCCTTCACCCTTCCGCATCCCCCCTTAAAATCCCTTTCGTATGCTATAAGAGGGGAGTTGCCACTATGTGGATTACCCTACACCTGTCTACACCCCCCCAAAAAAAGTGGATTACCCTCATGTAGCCTGTTACCCTTCAAATAAACGACTCGTGAAGGTGGAATGAAGCTGTCTGCGAGGGCTATTCTATCGCAGGCAGTACCTGCGAGGGATGTTCCCGAGGCACCTCGGCCTGTTTTGAGAGGTGTATGTTCGGGGGTCATCAACAAGTACCAAATGTCCGGCCTACCTGATGCAGGTTTTTCTAGGGTTTTCCTTGCATCACTTTTAGGAAAATTGCCAGGTAGGATCCTTAAACCATAGGGCCCTAGTTAACCCTTGGCTAGCTTCCCCTACCCTTCCGCATCCCCCCTTTCAAATCCCTTTCTATGCTATTAAAGGGGAGTTGCCACCGTGTGGATTATCCTCATATCCTAAAAAAACGACCCGTGAAACAGACAATAAAAAGAAATTAATTTTGAACAATATAATTTGACATACAACAAGTGATAGTATTGACAAACATCACAACAGTTGATCGAAACGTATAACTTTCAAATTATACTGTTATTGTCTGTTATACGGGTCGTTAATTTATTGTGTTATTTTTAAAATCCTTCTCACCGCTCTACATTATTAACATTTAGTTACTACAAAATAAAATAATCATAGTCGACGATTTTGTCAAAGAATTTTAAATGCCTTGATGGTGGTTGAGGGGTAAAAAGGTAATTTATTGCCATGACGAAAACCTGTTTCAGGAAATGGTAACCACGGGTGATGATAATACGTGACGAGCCTCACGGAGTTGGTTTATTTAACTCTTCACAACCCACAGTTTTTAATGCCGTTGTAATTGCAAGGTGACGATTCGCACGCTAGGGACGGGGAGAAAAATATTGACTAGACATTCAGAATGTTTTAATTCCAAATCATTTATTTAGATTTTGAATTTTCTGGCTGCGTCATAATCATCTTCATATTCACAAACAATTATTTAATTAATATATTCTAGATAATAATATTCCAGCTGTTTATTTGGACAATAAAATTTGATACTTTCGGCATATACAAATTAGTAATTTCAACTCCGGAATTTTTTAAGAATATCACATCATCCGAAATATGTATATAGAACATGGAAATTTAAAAAGCAAAACCGGATTTCCACGTTTTAGTTAGTCAGTTTAAATATGTTTCGGATGGTGCAATATACAAATATTAACTGTTTAGCAATTCGGGAGAGTTGAAATTAATATATTCTGGATATGCCAAAAATATTAAATTAGATCATTGTCCGAAAAATGACTGGAACAAATTAAAATGACATTTTAGTATATTTTATTAAAACATTTTTTTCGAGAAATGAAGATGATCTAGGAAATGCTAAAAGATTTTTCAACGTCAAAATAAATGGTTTGAAGAATTATATATTTATTGTGGCTTATTTAAAAATTTTGAGGCAGTATAATTAAGAATATTATTTTAAATATCAGTCTTAATAAATACATAGAAATTGCCGTTATACAAAAAAAAATTGGAATATTTTAAAGTTCCACCTGTTTTAAACTACTAGGTTACTGTAACAAAACCTTCCTAGGTCTCAAATTTTTTTTAGATATTGTTCTCGCATATAACTTCTGAATTAATTTAACTCTCGATACATTTTTCCCAATCGAATTGATATGACTCGTATGATTACTGCGACATTACTTACGATACGTGGCTTGCATTCTGGCCCGTGAAATGACAGCTCACTTCATAACTACTTCATTTGTTACGCAGCTAAAATTTGGACTAATATCATGTACGGAACCTTATGTTGTCCAATATAATTTGAATTAAATTACAATATTTGTTTTTCTTCAAAGAGAAAATCTAGAAAAAAATCCATTAAGTCGTTACAGAAATTTATGATTGGTGTTACTGGGTTTTGAAACAAGTAATTCCCCAAATAGCATTGACGGCAAGGTGCCTGTGTAAAATATCTTAAGTGTTTAATGGTCAGGACATATCGAGCTACTGACAACCAAGTCATAACGTATATACTACAAAAGAAATAATGCTAGTGTTGCAAAATCTTTCCGCTTAAATTAATGTAATGAACTGTCTTTTCTGTTCTTGTTTGAAGTATTCTTCTGTATGACTTGAAAAAAACTCATTTCATCACACAGTAAAATAAACACTTCTTTGTATTATTTCAAGGCGTTGTCACAATTAAGTTTGTAGCATTTTAGGAGCATTGATTTCCGAGAATATCCTCCGCGTGCTTGTCACGATCTATCATAGGCATTCCTGCCTAATAGCAGTCTACTTTTCTTAGTACTAAGCATTGTCTCCATCACCGTCCTGCCGTGACGTGAGCCCTATAAATCCGGGTTTGCATGGGATTTAGTTCTCTGTCCCGAGAGGCTGTCGTGTCCGCGACGGACGCACGCAGCGTTTCCGTTGCGTAATCGCCTCGCCTCCCATGGAAATGTGGACCACTTACTCAAAATTCAATCCCACTCTTCGCCACTTGCCATGTAAATATCCTACAATACGCGCCTATCATATGCACGTCGTCATATTGGCTCACAGAGGAAAGTTCCTCCATCGAGTCCAAACTGGCTAATGTCACGTAATGTTTATTATTACTATTTAGTGGACTTGGTTCCCGAATAAATGAGTGACCAATGAATAGTCAAGAAAAGAAAACTACAACTGTATTATTAAACTAAGAGAAATATTCGTTAATAACATACAAATTCATAAAAATGTTTGCATCAAGGAATACAGTTTAGAGGGAAATAATAGAACGAGTTGAGATTAACAAAGCAATTAGGGAAGTATAAAAACGAAACCGATTGTAAAGTAGAATAAATTCTTGATTATGTGACTGGGGAAAGTAGAATAAATTCTTGATTATGTGGCTGGTGAAATAAACGAAAGACAGACGAAATGCACTGAGTCAAGAGACATGACGAAAGTTGTTTCGGAAGAATTAGGGCATTTACGAAAAGAGAACATAATTGAAATGAGAGAGGGCAAAGAGGAGATTAAAAATATTTTCAGTGAGGTGAGTGGTTTGAAAAAATTCGGAGAATAATACGGCCGATGTGTTACGTATTAGTTAAGTAATTGACCTAGGATCGCAAAAATTTAAAGAAGATCCAATAAGTACTAATAAATTTAGCCATGACATATACAAGTGTATGAATAGTACATGTAATTAATTGTATCAATCCGAAGCGTCAAACATCCTACGGCACGAACTATGTAAAAACAGAAGTGTGGTCTGCGGGCTCGAATGAAGAAGTTCATATTCAGTCTGGTTTGAGAGCTCCAACGATTATGTCCATAGTGAAGACTGTTTTGGGACTTTGACCGATGATAGAGTGAGTAGTTTTGGAGGCCAGCCGAGGATAACCATAACTAAGGGTGTTACCGCGATTAAACAAGTAGCGAAATTCAGCAAAGTCTATGCTAAATAAAGGCTGATAATATCATATTCAACGTGTGGTATTGAAGTACTTTTAAAGAAGCCGAGCGATATAAGGGGGACGAAGTAAAGTTGTTCAACAATTGTCGGAGAATAATGGGCCGGAATTTAGCCAAGTGAAACTGTTGTGAACAGTGTAATTGCCGGTTGAATAAGTTTTCCTTTCAAAAGAAAAAAAATTGTGAAGTGCACAATTAATATGGTACAAGAGCAGATCTAATAAACTGGTATGTAAAAAACCTATTGTAAACCTTTATATAAAAAGGTGTACCGTCAGATTTCTCTAGATTTATTTAAATTCCTGTAAAGTCCAGTGGCTTTCAGTTTTATTTAGATTTCTTTCTATATTAATTGTTATTTGAAGATTAATTTTATTCTTTTGTAACTCTTTTGATTTCGATATAATTTGTGATAATTGCAAATTACTATAATTATTAGAGGCCCAGTAAGTGGCCCTGAAGATTTGAGTTTCATTAAAAGCTGTGTAATTAGTTAAAATATGTACAAAAATTAAATTAAATAGAAATTTCTGTTAAATATTTTCGTTTTATCTTTAAAAAAGTTGAAATAACTCAAGCATAAAATCCTGTTAATTATCTTGCCCTTTAAATTCGTTTTATACATAAATTGGTTTCAACTTGGTGGTTTCATATTAATATTTAAATTGTATACTATACATATATATATATATATATATATATATGTAAGTTTGGCATGGAAAGTAACGAGTGGACCAGTGTCGCCGTGTTAGACAGGAGAAAGTTGTATATCCACTTGTGTCAAATAAACAGTGAAATCTTAACATTAATACGTATAGCAAAATTATGGAATAATTTGAAATAATTATAGATGGTAGAACTAATGAGGTTGTGTGTTTTCTTATAATTGGAGAAAGTATTTTAATTTATGGTTTCGCTGTTTAACGCCGGTGGAAATTTGAGAACGTTTCCTTCAACAGAAGTCTTCGATCTTTGATAATTTAATTTATGTATATGTTTAAGACCAGGGTCTTGCTATTAAAATTTTTAATAATTTAGGTGACTATATTTTGTTTTATAATTATAAGGAAAGGAAAACATAAAAAGATACTTGCGCTTAAGGCAATACGAAAGCACTAACCAGCTGACCGGAATTCCGGCAGAGCAGATATTGCGCTCGACACCGGACTGCATACGATGTTGTGTAATTATGTTTCTGGAGAGCAGTTGAGATAAAACGGGAAAGTTGACGTTATATATATATATATGTATATATTGTAATGATTTACATTTTAAACAATTTAATAAAGAAAACAATGCCTCACGTTGAGTTCCAATTTTGGAAGTAATTACTTTTAAATGATTAGCAGATTAAAATTTAATGATTGGATTTTAATTAAACTCAATATTTTGAGCATACAAATAGATTAATTTATTAAAATAAATTATTGAAGTTATATTACATATTAAAACTTGACAATATACCTCGGCTAGATCTCAGGGCCGACCATCGGGCCTTCAATAAAGAATATTAAACAATTAAATTTAGTACAATATAAAAGTACAATATAAAATATGAAATATGAACTCGGAAATCTGACGATAAGATATCATTTACTGGCGAGTTTACAGATAATAAGTTGTGCAGTTTTATCTTACAGTTTTGTTGTACCAAGAAATGGGCTCGTACACAGACACACGCTTCTTATTAACACATTAAAGACAGGCCATTATACACAGAATTTAATAGGCAACACTTTCTGCTTGCCAAGTTTACTCACAACACTTGCTTCGCTGTTCTCTCAATAAATATCATACTACCATTCTCAAAGTTTGGTTATTTGCTGGATGCAATAACCTGGCTCCCAATAATTGATGAAATGTCTAACTCGAGAATGTAGGCTAGACTCCGAATAACAGTCGGCGCAGTATCGTTGCAGTTATGTGTTCATAGACTAGAAACCGTAGAGCGCGTCTTTCAAAATGTATTTCGACAATTCCCAGCAAGCATGCATTATCGCTCCATATTCTTGTTCACAACTCGTAAGTTTTTACGCCGCCAACAATACAGTCCTAAATCTTGTTTATTAATTAATTATAATTCCTTTATTTACTACAATATATATATATATATATATATATTGTAATAATTAAATAACAATGGCTGAATTTAACAAATGAAAAAAAACACAAATTTACTTTATATGGGAATCAAAATTTTTAAGCCAAATTGAAAAACAAGTATAAAATACACAAATTATTTGGGATCTCAGGGTCTTGATCTGGGTTTGATAAATGGCAGAATTTAAATAATCAAAATTAAATTTACTTTTTATGGAAATCAAAGCGTCTGAACATAGACGAAATTTGTTGCGGAAGAAATAATACTAAAGATTGAATTTAACAATTTCAATTTTATCAAGAATTAACGATCTCATTTTATCGATAATTAAATAATCAAAGAACGATCTGACTTTTATCCTTTAAACACGGTTTACAAATGATTTTAAAGTTTTTCTCTACTTACGGCTGCCCAGGTCTCATTTTTAGTTTTTCGTGCACAATTTTGGGGACATCACTGATTCTAAATTCTCACAGACTCTAAATGTTCACAGGCTCTAATTGGTGTAGTTTGTTAGTTGGTTTAACACAAATTGGTTGGTTCTCGATGCTTTGCTGCAACTAGTCGCTCTGTCTCCTTCCCGACTGAATATTGCTTTACTTTTTAAGATTTGAAAGTACGTTTGTGACTGGACCACATTCTTTCGTTCTGACTGCCGACTGTAAAACTTTTCGTCTGGTCTATTCGCTGTCTGCTGCCCAACTGTACTGTTCAAATTTTCATGACTTGGAATTTTAGTCTTTTCTCCTCGCTGCCTACGGCCCGACTGTTATCTTCGTCTCGTAGATTTTGAGCGCGTAAACTCTCTCAACTGATCGACAATGTTTTCTTTGCCTCGCCGGATTGTTGCGGCGTCCGCTCTATATCCACTAATAATGAGTCCTCTACAATCCAACTTTCCAATTAGAACAATGTCTTAATTACCAATTACTACAATATATATTACGAGCAGATGTCGTGTGGAGAACGTTTAAGGGTCCTGCTTGTTACAAGACTGATTGATCTACCTACAGATCTAATGTGTGAGGTTGCAAGGGCACCTTGCACCAATTACATCTCATTCTCTTTTTAGATAAAAGCAGCCAGTTCTTTTGACTTCTTCTGCAAAATATTTCCCTGTCATTTCACTTTTCCTGACTATTATGATCGGTGATGGCAAATTTACGAACAGGTGGGTTTTTATAATAATCACAGATAACGTACTGGTTTCGAGATTCCTTTGTCTCACTCACATTCTGACCATCTGAATTAGAGTATCGTTACAAATCGTGTAATAATTAAAATATTTGGCTCCAGGTACATGTTCATTACCAAAGATATAGAATTCATATGTGTTGGTGTATTAATGATCGAGAATATAAATTTGTAAGTAACAATAACATTAAAATTTTAACGATATAAAGATAAAGCTAAAAATATACTTGCAAACGTACGATTTTTTTAATTGATTTATTTACAGTCACATCAACAGCTCAGGGTATTAGCGACTAATTAAGGGAACTCATTTTGCTTTGTCGGAAACTTCGATATTATGATCACTTGGAATTCATTTTAGGCAAGCTCGGAACGTCTCTTTAACATACTGCTACAATTGTTTTCCGTTTTTGTAGACGTTTCGGAAGGATCCTGTGAATTTGTTTCTTTTTCCCGTTGGATCAGTAATACACCTCATTTAAGAGTAATAGTCCATTCATTCGTCCTCCTTCCACCCTCTCAAAAAAATTTTCTCCTATAGACAATGGAACACTTAATAATTTCTTCACTAAATATTTTCTGAGATCAATGTTATAATAATTATGTGCAAAGTCTGTAAGTGATTTTCCGTGTTATGTCCTTTTCTAAAAAAAATTGATCGATGAGACTTTTGATTTCCTTTTTCAGCTGATTGGATCTGTCTATCTGATGTGGGTACAATGTTTGTAATTTGAATACGACTTCCGAATTCCAGAATGCTATGCTTGAGCGTTGTAAAGCATATACGCTTACTTTTGTCCACTATTAGCTACATCCAGTGTTTTTAAGTTTTTACTCATCCTCGAATCAACGTCGCAATTCAAATCGGTCACAAACGTTTGAAAGTTCTGGATATGATAGAATATGGTTCCGCGTTCTGTGATTTGTGAATTTTTTACTTTCTATACCGCTTAAAACAACTTATTTTATTTTATGAGAACTATTTGAACAACTTCAGATGCTTCCTAGAAGCCTCTAGCCTATTGTATTAACCTTATTGCTTTTCAATGTAATGTTTTATTACAATGTATTATAGTTAAGGATTTATATAAACAAAAGTCTTAAGTTAATACATATAATTAATTTCCTAACAAAATAAATAAAATAAAACACTCAACACTCGGTTGAATATGAGTTAAAAAGAAAATTTTATAGGGGACAAACAAATTAAATGAAGACGTTTAACTCTTAAATACTCAGGTTAGCGAATTTATTCATAATCAGAACTCTCAATTTAATATTAAGACAAACTAGAATGACAAAACTGACCTCGGCTATGCGACGTATAACTATCGAAACTTACGGACATCATTCCAGTGTGGAGTGAATAGTGGACGGGACTGTAGGTCTTTGGAGTTGACGGGCGATTGATGAATCCATCGTAAATGCTGAGTCTCTCCGAATGATCAGACGAAATCCTCTGGCAGCCGGTACTACGTTTCTGTACTGGTTTGGATCGCCAACAACAATATCCTCCCAACTTGTTCTTTGGCTAACCTCCCAACTTTTCTGACTTTACCATGAACTCTGATCTATCATCTAGCGACTTATCGCCGCTTACTGTTAACTTGTCTCTCTCAAGGTGTTCGCAAACGAGCAACAAAAATTCCAAATCGTCGGCAATATTTCAGGAAACTATGCCCCGACAACATTTCCGGCAATGTGTTACCGGCAGGTACGACCGGGAACTATGTTGCCAGCCACACATTTGTATATCCCGGCAATATTTTGGTCACATTGTAACCCGAGCATTTCCCGCATACAATTAGTACAATAAATGAAGTGCTTATTAGCGCAGCATTAATTGTGATAAAAAATTTCAAGTAATTAAAAAAGATTAACTGGATTCGACCTTATTTAAACAAACGAGGAACGCTTCACAATTCAAGCAACGAATTAATTCTTGACAATTAGTTACTAAATAACTTCACCAGAATGTCGACAGAAGGGCGACTTTCAATATTATATAATAAAATGGACACGGTGATGAGGAAAGCAATACCGATCACCCTTCGATTCTTGGCGACAAGACTTTTGAATTTTATTGATTGATTTGTTGATTGATATTTATTCAGAGTATTCGACTGTTCAATTTCGCACATCGTTCGAGAAGTATGTGTACGTTTAATGGAGAGATTAAATGAATTTATTAAAGAATGTACAGGCTAGGACTCTTTATTAGTTAAATATTAGTTTTAAAAATTAGAAATTAATTTTTCTTCGTATTTTAATTTTTCGCGTACGTCACAACTGATGCCAAATTTGCTGGCTATTGCTTGCCAACCATCTTTCTTCACTTGTCGATCTACATCTACAGTCCATCGACTTCACGTCCCATAATGGTGGATTTGAGCGAGCTTCATCGATAAATTCAATAATTTTTTCGTTTGACCAATTCATAAGTGGAATACTGAATAATTTTATCCAGAGAACAAAGTGTAATGTTAATTGATAACACAGCTGATTGTCTACAGAGACCTCTACGTGAGATCTGGGAACTATTGTGGCCCTAAAATGTTTCGTATTTTCGACACAGGACCGATACTTAAAATGTTGGCAATATTGCCGGGACATATGTTCTGCCGAAAATGTTGCTGGATTTAGAGCAATATTTCCCAGACACATATTGCTGTAAAAAGTTGCTCGTTTACAGGGCCCTTTACACCCCCTCTCTCCTCTCTCTCCCTCTCTCTCTCCTCTCTCTCCTCTCTCTCTCTCTCTCTCTCTCCCTCTCCCTCTGACTGCGCTGTATTGTCCTCAATCGTCTTCCCCCTCACATATTTATACGGGTCTCCTATTTCTAAAGACAATTTTTCTGTTTCCCCGCACTCATCCTATAACTGTGTCCTTTCATCGTCACTTGCTTCTGCTAACACAAATTGGCGTGTCAGTTTCAAACTAAGAAAACGGGTTTCTTTCCTAAATGAAAAAATGAAGAAGAAAAAAAGAACAAGTAATTATTTATTTTAGAATGTTGATAAATTTTTGTTACTTGTCTTGGTCGTCCACACATTCAGACTCCTTCACAAATGTGGAATATATATTGTGGGCCTTTATTTTTACGTTGTAACCACATTCAATATTACTAAAGCCATACGATCGGAAACTGGTTCACGAATATCATTCGTGCCTGAGTCTGAACTGTTTAATAATTCCTCACCTTTACGTACAAGGGTTTTATTACTACTGTTCGATTTAGATGCCTTCTTGTTTGCAGAAATAACCCTCGCATTCCTCCTATTGCCATCAATTTCGTAATTTTTAACCGAGAATTGAAACAGTTATATTTTAATACGCAGTCATAAGCATCATCGTCACGAAATAGATTTGTTTACAAAGTTAATACGTCTGAATGCATATTATAGTTCTAATAATCTGACATTGGTTTTTATTTTCGAGTTGTAATACTGAAAGAACTCAGCTAATTTGTACGGGCTGACTAGCTGATGTAACTGTCGTGATCGTATTTTCCCCCTGTTGGGCGAAGACGTGCTTATTCTCAGAGGAATGTTCATGCAGGTGTCCAACTGTCAAAACTCTTGATTGTTTCCAGTTGGCTGGCGGTTCCAAGGGCATGGGAGAACTAGTTTACTCGCTGCTTGAAGTCCTTGACACGGAGAGCTGGTCTGCCCTCCTCCAGTCAGCCCTTCTACATCATATCTTATCACAATGAGACTCTACAACGCTTTCGGGGGAACTGTGGTCAGAGGGCTTCAGCGTAACTGCAATAAAGCAGAGAATTTTTTTGGATTTCTCGACAATTAGAAATATAATACTCTTTTCGCATCTGAATTTAGTACAATGAACATCACATCATTTACTGATCTCGTAGAGGCAAGATGCCACATTAAGTGTTTCTCAATCTGCAATTGTACAGACGACTGGCTGATCATGTATGAAACAGCTTATTGCAGTTTTCTGAAATAAATTTATTTATTTTACGAATGAATATACATCGTGAAAATTAAAGAAAGTTCTGTCAATTCAATAATTTTGAAATATTGATTTTTTGTGTGTTGCAATTTTAATGTAACAGAAAATTCAATCTCTGTATAACTGTCTGTATATTCACATAAACGTCTAATTAGAAATGGAAATGTTATTTTCATATATTCATATTCGTCGTATATTTATATTATGCCAATTATATTTAATATGTGAAGTGAAATCGTTCCCAGAAATTTGTATGTATGCCATTGTTTTTAATTATGATTTGGAAACGCTTTTTGCTTATTTCTTCTTTTTTAATGTGATTTTGTATCAACGTCTTCAACTTATTTACGTGTATGTCTGAAATTTCACTGACTGTAACCAACAGATATACTCTTTATGTAAAACAATGTCTAAATAACAGCGAAAACTGTTTAAAAAAGTAGTTAATATTTCTCACATCTATTATCGATAATTTCCGGATTTTTAATACGTACTTACAAAACTATTGCTAAACTTGTTGTTTTTGGGTTAATTCATGTTTATTTATTAACATAACCTTCTTTCTGATCTGTACTTTTCAAAGCCGTGCAAAAACTAAACTATTGTCAATGCTGGAGACCTCAAAAAGTTATTCCAAGACACGTTACTCGGCAATCATTTATCGCCGTCTCCTCATTCGCAGTAGTCCATTGAAATGAATGAGAGCTTGCACACTTGGCGGTAAATAATCTCGGCGATAAAAGTGTCGTAGACGACAGCCGGAGAAGTCGCTCGGTGCCTCTAGCATTCAGCGATAAATTTTTCGCCACATTCAACTAATGGCTTACGTAGCCCAATGCATGTTTGCACGCAGGGAGGTTTTTTTTACCGCTGGAGTTCTTTTCATTCTTGATTTTAATTTTCGTATGGAAAGGTTGTTTTTTGCCATCCTATCTTTCGTGTCTTTTTTTAAATATTTAGAGTATGAATAATTTGGGTGACATCATAGATACTTATTTCATTAATTGAAGAAATACCTGTGTTATTGGATAAAACCCTCAAAATATTTCGCGTCATTATGCCTCAACTCTTCAGTGTGT
Source organism: Zhengitettix transpicula (assembly GCA_037074705.1). Lineage (NCBI taxonomy): Eukaryota > Metazoa > Arthropoda > Insecta > Orthoptera > Tetrigidae > Zhengitettix > Zhengitettix transpicula. The sequence continues at coordinate 23,249,214 of CM073590.1, read as the reverse complement.
ATGTAGAAAGCTCCAACCTCCTCTCTTCTTTCATTAATTCGATGAACCCAAATTAGTCGATTTTGTCTTCTCATTTTCATTCGCCGACGAAATAACAGTAATGCTAGAATCTACTCTTTGTTCATTTCGAACTGCAGTTTTCACCGGACTCTCAACTGAGAATAGTGCGATGATAATTTTAATTACGCGATAATAATCTCTGAGTGTGTATGTCTTCCGAATTCTTTGAGCAGCGACGATATTTTTACCTTCGCAATAAAAATCGTCGAGTGTGTAACGGGCCCAATTGTACTCGTCAATCAATACACTAACTATGTCGTGGATTTTCTTATATTTTACCTACATTGTATCGTTGATTTTCAGATTTATTTACCTTCAGTGAACGTTTTTAACTATGCGGATGTCCGGCCTCGTTTAAACTCATTCACTCAATTTTAAACTGTTTAAAACGCTGGACTAGGTGTACCATGAACTTCATGCAAGTGCACTCTGTTTCATTAGGCGTTTTGCCTTTCAAATTAATGTCTTTATCGCTGCCAGAAACTCGTGTTTTACATTATTGGAAAATAACATGTACTATTTTCCGACAGTAAAAAAATTAACCTCGCAATCGATACCGTTGTAAATTTGACATCAGAATTTTGAAAGACTGTACTTAAAAGGAACAAACTTGTTTTATGCTACCACCTCTTGCTGTTATAATTTGTAAATAGCTGTTGGCCTCCCCTAATAAAATATTGTTTTTTATTAGTTTCTATACAATAATCGTTTATTACTGCATCGAATGGTTACTAAGCTGAAGAAGAAATACTGAATAATGGATGTACTTGCAAAATAGTCAATCCCTATTCAAATCATAATTGGAGAGGTAAATGTTTTTCCGATAATATGACTAATATGTTACTTAGTCTGAATAGGAATTGATTTATTTCCATTCGAGCGGCGAATACATAAGATTACATTTCATTAATTGTCTTATTGTTTCAATAATTTCGTGAAGCTTAAGTCGATACTGATACCTCATTTTAAGCTCCATAATTCACTATGTAATTAAACTATAACAATGAAAATATTACGTCTGATTGAAAATTAATAATAAAAAATAGCCAAATACAGACAAAAGAAGTGACAATATAAATACCACACAACGTTTCTAGGTTCCTTGTCCCTTCCTTCAGGTGCTAAGAAGAGCCTAGAGCGACACAACAGCACTTGTCAGTTGGCAAAAGCGAAGAAAGGCAACGAGCAGAAGGGTTAGCGTAGCAATTGTTGAGTTTCATAGTGTCTGTTTGCACATTAATTGCTGTGATGTTTGATTTAATGTGAAGCATCTCTGATATGCGTCTGGAATTGTACCTGGTGTCAATGTCTACAATCTTAGCATTTTGCCAATGAATTGTTCCGAATTGTTGATATGTTTGTGGACTACAGATTGTTTATCGTTGGAAAGTTTGATATATATATATGTTCCTTGATGCGGGTATTAAGGGAACGTTTTGTTTGCCCATGTAGCAGGAACTACAATTAGAGCAAGAGAGTTTGTAAACAACACAATGTTTGCTGTAGGTGTCAAATGGGTCCTTGTGGCTTTTAATCAAGTCGGAAAGAGTATTCGTAGATCAGTAAATGACGGATATTTGATATTCTTTAAGAATTTGCAATGTGTGTTATTTATCACTTCTTTTTTCTGTATTTGGCTTTCTTATTATTAATTAAACCTCGAATGAAGGCGATATGAGTACGAAGGTAAACAATGATTTATTAGTTATTCTTTGTTTATAACGTTGTTTTGTATTATGTTTTTACTGTATCATAGATATTACAAATAATAAGTATGAATTGCTTAATAAAACTGTATTTATGACAAAAATATTGTATTCTGATCGAACGGTTTCTATAATAATTATTATTTTTTGTTACAGGTTAGTGTCATCGGCCGTAGGATAATTCTTTAGCAGAAAAGTAATGTATATATTATAATAAGCCATTCTGTTGCATTGAGAGTATGCCTATCTTTTATTCCATTTCACTATTTTCATTTCATTACAGACGTGTTTTCGATTTTTTTTATTTTTATTACTTATTCGTAAAAATTTAATTCGTATATTTTACATTTGAGTTTATTAAAATGAGTTAATAGTATAACATTGTATCTTGAAACAGGTGGAAGGTCCATTGACCCGAGGAGGTTGTGGTAGAAGTTGGGATGTGTTTTGGTTGGCTGTAGAGTTGGTTCGATATGTCGGGGAATGTTGGGGTAGGACTGTTGATGGTATGGAGGGAAGGTGGTTGTTGAGTGTATGATAAAGCAAGGTGTCAGGAGGTGCCTGAATGCTCACGGGAGAGGATGTTATCTATGGTGAGTTTGCGTTTGAGGCGTCGGACTGGTGGAGGTCGGGGGTGATTGGTGTAGAATTGTTCTTTTGTGAGATTGGGGTGATTGATGGACGATTTGATCAGGGACGAGGTTGATTTGTTTATTTGGGTAGCTGTATAGGTAAACAATGTCTTGACGGAGTTGAGAAGGAACCAGGGGGAGTTGGTGATTGTGCGGAGGATCTTGTTTTGTTGAGTTTCGATTTTATGGGTGTGTGATTTCGCAGTGGGACCTCAAATGGGGCAGGAGTAGGTCCAAATAGGTTGAATGAGGGAGAGGTATATTAGTCTTTTGGTATTTATGGATAAATTGCAGGGGTATAGTGATTTGAACATGTTTTTCATTTTTTGGATTAGATGGTTGATGTGCGCTTGGCACTAGAGTTTTGAGTCGCGGCTTGAGCCCTAAGCAGTTTTTTTTGTGAGGATGTGAGAGTCGTTGAACACTAAAGGGATTTTGTTGAGGGGGGTGTTTTTTTAAGGAGAATGGTATGGTGACGTATTTGGTGGGGTTAATGTTGACTCTCGATTTGTTTTGAGCAAGCAGCAAGGTTTGGAGTGGGTGAACACCTGATGAGAACAGTATGGTAACGTCGTCGGCGAAAAATATGGTTTTGGTTTCGGGATGAATGGGGATTCCGATTTATAGCGTCATTACAAGAACTTATTTAGCTTTGTATTTGTTTTTCTTCCTTTCATTTTGTAATCGGTTGACGGTTCTGACTTGAGGGGAGGCGCACTACCTGATCATTCTTAAGTGCGATATGTCTTACCTATGCCGGTTTGCCACTGTTTTCGTACATCGTTTCTAGGTGAAAGCAGATCCTCATTCCTCTTTTTTGATCGTCCAATCAGTCTGGTTTGTCTGACTTGAAACAAGAGGGTCTTCATTCAAACGGAGTCACAATACTGGCAAGTACGGTCGTTTGAGATAACAGAGATAAATGCATTCAAATATAAATAATACGCACAAGTAAGGGTTTTTCATTATTATTCTAGTGGAAGCCACTAATAGCAGTGGTCAGAACTGCACATAATTACGTCACATAACTTATGTTTGCGTTAAGTTTCGTTTCCATAAAATAATTCTTATCCCTAAACGTTTGCGGTCATGAGTTTGTCATTTCGATTCCTCTGATCCAGCATTTGCAAACAGCAGTAAGTTTCCAACCATTTGTTATCTTTCTGACTAGAAAAATAAACGAGAACCGTTTCCATTGAACGCGCACGAACTACGAATTGTTTTTAACGTAACAACACAGATATTTGAGATATTTGCAAACACACACTTGCAAGAGTGGCTCGTGTCCACGACAAACTTAACACTCATTTGCTAACGTATGGTGCAACATAGCTTTATATCCAAGTATGTACGAGGCATGTTCAGAAAGTAAGTTTACTATATTTTTTTAAGAAAAAGTGTATATTATAAATAATTACAAGATATTATTGATACATTTATTGACTAGTTTTCCACATAATCCCCATCCAATGCATATGGTGAGCTCTCCTCCAGCTCCTTCCCCCACTTCAGAACGTCTTTACATCTGCTCGTCAGTTAAAAATTTAATTCCAACAACGTATGCCTTCAGAGAGGTTAAAAGATGATAATCAAAAGGCGCCAGGTCAATGGAATAAGGGGAGTGGTTCAAAACATCCCAACCAAATGATTCCAAGAGTTCCTTGGTGCCTAAGACTGTGTGAGGACGGGCTTTTTCGTGGAACAATCACACTCCTCTCGTCAGTATTCCCCTCATTTTGTTTTGAATGCTCCTTTTGAGTTTTTTTAGGGTGTCACAATATAGTTGTGCACTGATTGTCTCCCCCTGAGGCAGAAATTCAACAGAAATGTTGCCCTTTCGGTCCCAAAACACAGGCCATGATTATTTTTTTTGCCAGTTATTGTGGTTTTGAAATTTTTGGCAGATGGGGAATTGGTTTAACGCCACTGTAGCGACTGTCACTTCTTCTATTCATAACTCATTCGCCGTTAACCGTTTTGATTCCCGAAAAATTTTCTTTACGTGTTATTCCTTCCGCGAGTAGGAAGCGGATCACAGCACGTGGCTCGCACTTGGCGGGATTCTTTACCGACATCATCTGGACACTACAACGTGAGTTTACTTACTACCGTGTTTCTGCAATGCTCGCTCTATACGAAATCCCTCTCTACTACTCAGTGTTGCCAACCCTCGAAAAAAACCACCACAGCCGGTTATAGTTACTTTTTGAACATGTCTCGTAATTTTCGTAAATGAAAGCGTTATTATTTCAAGAAAGTGAATGTCACGTTACATACTGGAACAAATCATTTTTAGTAGTTTTGTTAGTAGCTTAAACGTTTTTTTCCGACTATGCAACAACTTTTTTAAAATCTATTTGATTCTTTCTGGGACGTTTTGTAGGGAATATTATTCAGGAATCGCGGTGAATTATAAATTTTTTATTCATCTGAAGCGAATATCTTTTCATAAAGTACTTCTGATCAAGGCTCAAAATTGTGTTTAATCCTATTTGGTAATTCTCTTTAAGAATAAAGAGAAAGCTTTCACAAGTTCAAGCCATAGAGGATGTGAAATCAAATTGAATTAAATTATCCGAATGGCAAAATGGTACTGGACCATGTAAGAACTGTGATTTAGTAAATTGTAGGTGAGTCTGTAATGCATGGAGGAATTTCGGGCCGGATATGCAGTCGGCACGGGTAATTCAATTGGTAGAGCTTCCGCCCGGTAAGCGGAGGTCCCGGGTACGATTCCTTGTCCCGTCGACATTTTTCCATCCTGATACTTTTTTCCAATTAATCGATCTATAAACGGAGAGTGATAAACCGATAACGCTGTAACTTGATCGTCTCTTCTCCAATGGATGCTTATAATTAAATGAGCGGGTGATTCAGTAGAATCGTATCGACTGCGTAAAATGAAGCGTTTCTATCTTTCTGTAGAGCATTTTTAACGCCTCCTGTGACTCATTTTCAACGTTTTTTAAAATCTAGGATCTTTGAATTCGATGTTCGGCAATAGAATGAAAGCGCGCGCAACTGTAAGTTACCAGTAAGTTCGATGGCTAACTTCGAATACATAAGGTGAAATTGTCATCACTATGTAGTGAAAATACCATTTCTCTAAACATTATTCCTCCATCATTCGTCTTCGAACAAAATTTTAGAAATGGAAGTTTATTTTCAATTTGAATAGTGACTTTTATTTCATCTTGTATCATCTGCTGCTTCGTTTAAAAGCCTTGAATAAGTAATAAATTCATGAATATGATTGCAGATTAGTTCTTTATTAAATTAATCACAACTGAGTACAAAAACCTTCAGCCAACAGCCAAAAATGCCACATAGACAGGAAAATATCAAGAAATATGAACAAAAGTCGCACCAGCAGCATTTATGTTCGCGCGGGGAATTGGCTCAAATTTCGGATTAATGTATTAGAGGAAATAACTTCTGTTAGGTAGAGAATTTTTTATATGTAAATTGAAATAAAAATTTCCTTATGTTAAAAAAATTATAAATAAATCTCAAGTTTAAAAACCTTTTTATTAAATCATAAAATTTACGTGAAAAATGTCCGGTGCTTTACACGCTTACCAGTAGTACCTGTATTAAAATTAAGTTATTTTTAAAATTCTAAGGTTTATCATTTTAAATGCTGAGTTCACTGACCAAGACAATTAAAATATCCTGCTATGCGGCTTTGCTCATTGTGTCTAAGACACCTATCCGCTTGAGTTTGAACAGTCTACTACCCCATTTCTTGACATAAAAATGATATACGTTTTATACTGACGGTAGGACTTGCTGGAAACGAGACATGGAAAGTATTTAAGGGTCACAGAAATATGAGATTTTTCTTCTCCGTTTTAAGAATTCACCTGAAATTTTCTGATTGGTTACTCATTATTGCGTAATTAACCCGCGTGGAAACTTATTCGTAGAAGTTATGTCTTTTCACAGAATTCGCAGATTAAATATACAATTTCTAGATATTTTTTTTAGAGTGATAAGCTACATGAAGTAATCCACGTGGTGGCAACTCACCTTTCATAGCCCAGAAAGGGATTTGAAAGAGCGGATGCGGAAGGTTCGAGGAAGGTAGCCAAGGGTTAACTAGGGCCCTCGGGCTATAGTTGAAGGATCCTACCCCGCAGTTGTATAAAAGTGATGCAGGTCAAACTTTCATGACGTAGGTCGGGCGCTTAGTCCCTGTCCCACGTTCTTCAGATGGCGGGAGAGGGGTTTACTGTGGGGTCGCAGCATTTCCTTCTCTGTGCCTCCACTAGTTTAATAGAGAGGAAAAGGCATCTCCGAAGGTAGCCCTCTCCGTCTCTCCAGAAAGGTTCTGCCTTCGAGAGAACAGCTCTCACAGGGTTTGTGTCCTTTTCTAGATATTTGAAGAGGATGAATGTGTAGACAGGCTATGTATAGGGTAATCCACATATTGGCAACTCCCCTCTTATAGCATAGGAATGGGAATGAAAGGGGGGATGCGGAATGGTAGAGCAAGGTAGGCAAGAGTTAAGTCTTCAAGTTTTTACTTTCATATCAGACACTCTTTTGTTATCTAGTCGAATTAGTCAGGCGCGCCTCTTCCCGAAACGACGTGTCCACGAATAGGTTCTTTGAACAATAGAATGAATCAAAGTTTGGTGAACTCGTGCCCTGAGGGTTGAATTAACAATTTACATCTGTATCCGAGCAAGTGTTGTGCGGCCCAACATCGAACAACTGAGGTCAGCTGTTGTGCATTTTTCTGTGAAATTTTTGCGATATACATCAGTTTCCCTGCCTGTAATAATAATTCCTCACTAGTTATAAAAAAAATTAAGTATGCTTTACGTTGTCTACATTTTTTATTTGTTCGTTGTGAGGTGTAACCTCTCCATTTAATATTATACTGTGATTTGATCACTGGTTTTAAAGCCTACAACGGGTGATGTATGTATTTATGTATTTATTTAATCTACAAATGGGCAGTTTGCGCGGTGGTAGATGCATTAAATTACAATTCAATTACAAATCAAACGAGGGAAGCTACAATAAGGGAAAATGGAGTAAATTGACATAATTATTATGCAATATAAGCTAGGTATAGGGAAACTATTACAAACATAAATACATGTATCTAACATGGCATGAATTAAACGTTAATTTTGAAAATGTTAAAGAAGGAATTATTATTGTACTGGTCTGAAAAGAAGAAAAGTGGAAAGATATCTGAAAATAGAGGTTACCTAAATAGTTAACTTCCTAAGGAAACAAGGAATGTTTCATCAATTTTTTCTTTTTAGTTTATAACGGACAACTATCACTTTACATCACTACACTACCCTAGAGGGTTCGGATTAAGTTGAAATTTTCTTTCCGTTAGAGGAATTTCTCCGAAAACTCTTTCAGGTAAATTGTTCTAGTAATTAATTGTGCTATTTAGGAATGAACATTTTCCAAAACCTGTTTTTTCCTGTCTCGTATTTAACTTGAACATGTGGTCAGTCTTCCCCTACCGAGTCGGTTCTTTTACTCTATATCGAATTCCTTGCCAAGGTTTTTCGATATTTTGACACAATAATGCTTGCCTTCCATGCCGAACCTATTTGCAAGGTTGTAATATGTATACATTTTTGTTCATTTCTGCAGCCGAGCACTGGCAGACCCATCTCGCAGAAATTTTCTGAATTAATTTAAGGAATGAATTATCAGCTGTTTCTATTGGAATAGTCGGCCAGCTGCCTCTTAAACTGGTCGAGGTATGGAAAAGGGAATTCTGCGTCCCCACAGCAAACCCCACTCCCGATTTGCCTGATGACGGTTTTGGGTTTTCCTTGCATCACCTTTACGCGAATTACCGGGTAGGATCCTTAAAACTACAGCCCGGGGGATATGGTTAACCCTTGACAGCCTTGCACTACCTCTCCGCATCCCCGCCTTTCACTCTATTTCCTATGCTATGGCCATTTCGTGGGTTACTCTATGCATAGCCTGTCTGCACACAACTTTTCTGATACACCAAAGAGACACTCTGCTGGCAATCGTAGGTTTGTGTATTCCAACTCGAGAGTACTCTATGAATATGCGTGCGTCTTTTCAAAAGCATTTAACCTGACATCAGTTACATTTTCCTTGCGGAATCGAATCCTCAGTACTGTCGCCAAATTGTGCATTATTTATGATATGAAATAATAGTGTTCTTTAAATGCGAGAAAGTACTTTAATTAACACTAGTTTTCTTTATTTGTTTATGTACTATTTTTATATTTAGTTCACTTAGCGTAATTTCAGTGATTTGAACATTCCATTCTGATCGCCACAGTGCAACGAAGCAGTTATATACATATATTGACTCCAGATAAGCTTCAAGTGGCTGGTTGCTTTTGTTCAAAATTAACCCTTGTAACTGATAACCAAAGGTGGCTCATTGTGTCCTTTGATAAATGATACTGTTTGATATCCTTCCCCGTGTGTACAATCAATCTGAAAAGGTTAACTATCCGACTTATCTTCATCATTAAGTGTTGCATTCCTAGCCATATTTGTCATTAAACTGTTACCTGGTTTTATGAGTTACGCACAGTTCCATTTAGCAATCGCGAGTTTGCTTTACTTCTCTGTTCCTTTCGAGCCAATTATTGCCAGTCCCATCACGACGTGACTCACCAGTATATCTATCATTTTTTTAGCACGTCTTAGGCTATTTATTACATTGAATTCAAACGCGTTTCCATCATCGTATTCAGTGTTTCCATTTACATTACGGTGAACAGTTTAAAAAAATTCATTTAACTTTTGTGTTTCATACTTATTTTGTGTAACTTAAAATAATCTTCGCTTATTGATAACGTAAATTCAGAATAGGATAACGTCAAAATATGTAAAAATAGATCTTAAGATTCGAACAAAGTTTTTTAAAAGAATTCCGAGAGACCTATTCTCCGTGATAACATTTATTATGGAGAAGATTTAAAGTAAAATACTTTTGTAGGTCCCTTTTCAAACAGTGAAGCTGGTCTAAATGGTTTGTTTGAATGTATATTTGCTACATTCTGTCTTATACTGATCCTAATTTGCAATGAAAATTCTCAACTGTGATAATGACAAATGTTCGTCAGGAACTAATTTGGGCGAGTTATTGGAACTCCAAACGGGTGAGTTCGTTAAAATGCCACGACTTTCCGAAAGCTTTTTACTAACATTAATTCAATCACAGTGACCGCGAATGGAAAGTTTGTCCTCATTGACTTCCCCAGTTTCAGTCTAGAGAACTCAATAATTTTACAACCATCAGATGTAATATCGTAAACATCTTGTTTGTGTTCATTCAAAAAATAATGCTTTTTTGATATCAATTTTTGCCAAGAAAAGGGGACTCTAGTCTTTGTTGTTGAAGATAACGCTAATAACTAGCAAATTGTTAGAATTTTTCAGTCGAAACAGTGAAATCTGCAATTATTTTGATTCCTCTCATCTGTATAATACTTTATGATAGTCTGATATTGAATGATCGTTGAGGCAGTAATCTTTTGAAAAAAATTCAATTTTTGGTGAACGGACTTAAATGGCGATCGGCAGTGTTACTGTTAAATGCAAAAATGTGAGAAATTGTCATACCTGTAAAATATCATGACTGTAATGGAGAGGGGTGTATTATGTCTAGATAGAATACATGACAATATTTCAACACTTGGTCAGCAATATTGTTTATGGGACTATTCATGGTGTTGTAGTAAATCAGTTTGATGCGAAGCGTGTGTAATTACCAACGCTAGAAATCAGACTGAACACCTTTGCTTTGAGGGGTTCTAGGTATTATCAAAGAAGACTGTTTCACCATGGAATCCGAAATTAAGTAACGGGCTGTAAATCACCAGAAATGTGTGTCGGATTTTACTTCGTTTGCTCTGGGTAAAGCTGACTCGTGCGTTCTGTAACATCAAACTCATAAACACTCAAATCACACGTGTTTCCCCAGATAATGAGAATTTTTTAATTAATTTTTTATACGAAACACCATATGGAAGAAATCAGTCACCTTCAAAATACTGTACATATTTTTAACTTCGTGAACTATCGTTTATCAGTGACTTCAGTGATTTCTAAAATTCCTTTAAAGTCTGAAATCAGATTTTTCTTTATCCTTGAGAAACAGAATTAGTCTTAGGGACTAGGTTGGTCGAGAAAGTTGGATAAGAAACCGTTGTTTTTCCGCTTTTAGGAAAAACAGCTGTGTTCAATGCTGTGTCATCATCATGGATCTGCGAGCCCCTTGATCGCTACTATTCAGGTCACAGTAAAGTTGGTTTCCTGTGATACCCTGAAGAATAAATTAATCGGGAACGTCGAGTTTGTGATCGAAAAAACAAACCACGTGGAATTCAAATTTGATTATACGTTCCATGCTATTCTTTGTCTGCACGACAACCCTGCTTTCCATTTTCTGGACTAATAATGTACAAAGAAAAAATTTAGATCTGATTGAAAAATAATAAGAAAGAAAGCCAAATGCAGACAGCAGCAGCGGTGACAGCTAACTGGAGGTCCAGCCTCCTCTTTTAGTTGTCGGAGTTCCTTCCTCGTGGAATCTGCTCCACGATGACGAAATATTATGCCTATGACATGTCTACATGTCATTACTAAAATGGCATTATTTGGATAATAGATTCATATATAACAATTGTAAATGCCTTTACGGCTACCTAATTGTTAGATTCACACACTCATTCATACACTCATTCATTCTCACTTTTACTGCTGATGTTGCTGCTTCTTCGCCTTCCGCTTCATCTTCCGGCCGACGCTCTGCCTTCTTTCTAATTTTTCGGATGAAGGAGTGGGGTGGGGGGTTGATAAAAATAAATATGTAAATAAATATTTGTTGATAAATATATGTAAATAAGATTTTTAAATATCTGAAATATGCGTATTATATCTTATTAACGTACACTCTGTAAAGGGGCTCATGCAGACAAAACAAGGATAATATAAATACCACGCAAAGTTTCTGGGATCCTTTTGAGTTTTGTCAACTGACGAGTGCAGTTATGCCGCTCTATGCTCTTCTTAGCATCTGAAGAAAGAAACAAGGATTCCAGAATAGTTGTGTATATCATCACTTCTTTTGACTATATTTGGCTATCTTTCTTATTACTAACTAGCTGGGTGCCCGGCGTTACCCGTGTACTTATTTATATAAACCCGAAAAAGTACGTAATTCTATATTAATATTTAGTGAAGAAGTGATTTAAGCTAACAGTTCCTAGTTCCGTTCATACTTTCGACCGATAGTGGATTGATTTAACAGCTGTAAAATACATTGAATTTTATTTCATCAGTCCCAACAAACATACCTCCGAATTTCTTCTTAAATTACTCCTAGAGTATTGCAGGATATAATTCTCCCTCAGTCTTCAGACATTACGAAAGATTAAATTGATGTAAATCTTACCTAGATTCAGAATGTAAACAAATAGTAGCCATATTGGAGTCACTAATATGGCGGGAAAATTAACTTACATTTTCCGCAAGGATCGTAAAGTATTTCGTATTGTTTTTTTATATCATTCGATGGAGTAATCCTGAATATAATTATACTTTTTATTCTATAAAAATGTTTCTGCTTTATTTCATTACCGGAAAAAGAAACTATTTCATTTGTTCGTCGCGTAGTAACGTCTCTCTGTGTCTGGCGTGACGTCATGGTCTCTTGGCGCGCAATAATTTAACACAAATGATCACATTTTTCAAATATAATTCTTTTTACCTTTATTCTAGGGGTTTCTCACCCTCACAGTACCGTTTCTCTTGTTTTGAAGAATATGTGTACCAATTTTTATTGAAATCTGTCCACGCTTTTAAATTTGTATAGAAATTAACGTAAATACATGCAAACATACATCCTTTTTTATTATATAGATAATGTTTAGTTACACTCACAGAGGGTAGGCAGTTTGTGCCTGTTCTTTCAATTACCGACAATCTTATCGGCGGTTCTCCTTCTGTTAATCGTAAAGCAATCGTGGAACAAACTGTAGCACTACACGTCTAATATTGTTTGGATTATTTGGTATTTACTCCAGGATACTGGATTTCTGCGACGGTAAAATTGATGAAACTTTTTGAACATTTTTGTCTGTTTTGCTCGTTTCGGGGAGATCCGAACGGGTTTCGTCTTCAAGTAATATTTGACCATTATTTTGAAACGTTCAAACCGAAATTATTTTACATAACCTTTCCGAAACATTGAAATTGATTCTGTCGCTGTTTTCTTTAACACGAAACAGAATTTGGTGCCGAAAAAAATCGGCGGCGTAATTTTCGCTAAAGGTGAGGAGATAGTCTCTATAAAATCAGTACTATCCGCGATGGTTTCTCATGACCGCTACCTGGCCAACTAAGCAGTCGTACTGGAAAAGAATAGGTCAACTGCTTACTATTTCATCAAAAGACTGGTTACCTGTGACCATTTTCTATAGTATTTTCCTCCATTGTTCTTACTGATTCAGCGGTTGAGTATTGAAAATTCACTTATTAATATATTGATCAATTCGTTCGAAATTATATTTCTGATGGAATTTCTGACCTTGTTTCGTTTTTATTAGTGCTGATGTGTTAGATTTTGTTAATGAAACCTTAATAAAACATTTGCTCAAGGCTGAACCTAATTAAAACCATTTTTTCTCTATATCTTGTGGAATACGCTAACAGGTTAGTTACGCAAGTTGGAGGTTGTATGCTACTTTTGATTTGAGCAGGTTCCATGGAAAATTCATAAACCTTGCACATATTTCCGTAAGATTTAATCGCAATGAAATATAAAACTTTACTAAGTTGGCTTTATAATCTAAAATTCTCCTTTTATATGCCAACATCGTCCACCGCCCCCGCATTAAGCATAATTATTGAAGGTATTTAAATGAAATAAAGAGAGAGAGCTTCTTATTTGGCCTTCCACAGTATAATTGGTATGACACAGAAAAAGTGTTTATGAGATTGTTGAATGATTGGGGACATAATTATAAGTTACCACTAAATTATGTTAGTTTCTAAAATATGAAATTTATAGGAAGTGCCGCAAATGGAATATCCTTGATCAAATATAAACAAAAGAGTGATTATATGATCACGGATGGTGGGAAACCAAATCCTATCCTTTCAGGTGTTCCCCAAGGGAGTGTTCTCGGCCCATTTCTCTATACTGTCTAAACCCACGATGTCCCTCAACTCTCCAATAGTTTAACAGCTCTTTTTGCAGACGACATAGCCATCTTGAATCAAGCTCCCGACTTTGAAATAGCGAGATTTAATCTTCAAAATTCATTAATTATAATCGATGCATGGGCTAAGAAATGGCGAATAACCATAAATTCCAGCAAATCAACCATCATTCCATTCTCGCTAAAAACATCCAGTTCGCGAAAAATCTCTACCTTAATAACTCGTCGATACCGAATAAATCCGCTCACACATGTCTTTGACTAACGCTAGACTCCAAATTAATCTGGGCACATTACATGAGCAATCTCAAGTCTAAGCTCAATAATAGATTATCACAACTCAAACCATTATTAAACAGAAAATCGCCAACATCCGTAACAACAAAAAAGTTAAGGTATACCTCCCTAATGAAGCCCATCTGGCAATTTGGGGAGGAGCAAGAAAAACTAACCTTAAGAAAATCCAAGTAATCCAAAATAAATCCCTTATAATTCAGGATGTCCTTGGTACTTCAAAAACAACAGACTGCATAGCGACGTCAACATACCAAACAGTCAGAGACGTCGTAAAAAAATCTTTTGATTCCCACATTAAAAACTCAACAGCGCATAACAATCCAACCATAGCAGAAATTACAACATCAATTCCTCCAGAGCCTCAACAAAGACGACTTAAAAAAACGTGTTAAATATTGTTTAAATGTTATAGCTAATTAAACTTAGACCTTAATTAATAGAATTCGATATAATTTAATAAGCATAATTGTTACGGACAACTTAATGGTTGCAACCAACTGCATGTTACCAAGTTAATTTCAATAGAATACTTAACAATTATTATCACAACTAAAAAATCGCCAAGATAAGACGTTAACTAAACAATTAGAAATAACGGATGGTAGGAAATGTGGGTTAGATCTTCTCTATAAGGTGATAAAGAAACAGAAATGAAAAAACCTTTGTGTGAGAGCACTTTCTTTGTAGTTGGTACAAAATAGCAGGCTAGATAGGCCTCAGACAATATTCGTAGTTCCACAGATGAAACAGTAATAACCCGCAAGGAAGAAGCTTTCGGGCAAGAAATTTTTTTTTTTCCAGTAATCGTTGTTTGTCCATCTTATGTGAATCCACGGTTGTTAAATTAATAACTGTGAAACAATGAATTCTTAGGATTTAAATTAAAGTCTATATGCTTTAATAAAGATTTAAATGTATGTGGATCGTATTTTTAAAATAACTTGCCAATTAGTAATTAATATTGTATACCATTTACGTAAGTCTGCATACTGCTGACTTTACAAGTATATATAAATAGAAAAATAACAGCATAACCTGTTATAAGAATGCAATAATAAGTCCACTAATTCGTATTTTTATTAAAATAATGGAAATAGATTAAATAATTTATATAGGAATGTTATGAAACTCACGTATTTCTCATTTATTGTAGTTTTTTCGAAGTAACAGAATGATTCTTATTCCTAATATATATTAGTTCTGGGCATAAAATATCGCGATCTTGCCAAACATCACACCTTTGGAGGTAAATAAATTCTTTACTTAACTGGGCAGAAGATTCGTAACTACTCTACATCTTCACTCAAAAAGTTTTATAATTGATTAAAAATCATAGTATGTGTTATGAGACCTAGGGTTTGAACTTTCTAGACTTAATCGATAAAGTTCTTGTTATGGTAATTGAAAGGCGATTTACTTGATATTGTTACCTTTTTCGACATATCGATTGAGTTTAGTAGCCTACGTATTATTTTATATTTAAATTTACTCTTAGAAAATCTTTCAACTAAATTGACTTTGCGGTTTATCATAACTGAAAACATATTTTACGAGATATGTATTCATATTGCACTTTTAAGTGACTTCGTCGGTTTTAACAAAACGTGGGAGCTCCTCAGCAAGAAATAATAAAAAAAATGGGATCTCCGCTTCTGAAATTAAAAAAACGTGTAAGGACAGTTTTTTCCCATTTACAAATTATCTGTATCAAATATTTGTCTAAGTATTTAGCGTGAACTATATTCTTCGTTACTGGAGTGTTCTAAAACGATCTGTGAGAAGATCAGAGTTTAAGATTGGTTTACATATAAATCCTTCTTCATCATTTCAATGCAGCAGTTCACTTCTATCGGCTTTATAGCCTAAAAGCTGAAATACAAATTCTGCAGATAGTGCTCCACTAAGTGTAACTTGTTTGCTAATATAAAAAAGACTGGTTACAGAATATTTTATTCCGCGAATTGCGGAACCGAACGGAAATTGTCTGGTTACGCAAATAGTAAAGCTAGGACAGATGAAAAAACGGAATCATTTATCTGAAGACTGGGTAATTTAAAAGTCAGATTCGTACAGAAAAAAGTAAAAATACTTGATTTTTTTCGTATTCTGTCTTACACTGTTCCCTACTTTTGTATTTATCCTACCGCCAGGGTTTCGCAACCAAGTTTTCTGCGACGTTTTAAAAGGTTTTCAGATTTGTTGACAGTGGCGAGTTAATATTGTTATAAGTATTTCTGAAATATTTCATTTTCTGAGTAAAGAGGAAGAAAAGAGATGAGAACGAGTCGAAAATAGCAGATACACAACAGAAAGAAAACACATCTACAAGAAAAAGGAGACACTAAAAAGGCAGGAAATAAAACAGGTAGGTTTATTGAGGAAGTTGAAAGCGACAGAAAAAGTAGTCTAGGATAACAAGGTAAATATAGAGTGAATGTGGAGCAGCAAAAAAACCTGTTCATTATGAGGGAAACAATAGCATTCAGAGTACGAGACAGCTATCTCGATATTCAGCATCAATGTCTTCTCTTCTTCATGTTTACACTGTCAATGAAATACCCAAACAATGCTTAAACTATTCAAAAGACTTACGTACTATCGTCCCTTTAAATATCCCAAACATATTTTAATTAATATTATAATATTGATGAAAATAAATAAATTAAGCTATTTTGATACTTAATTTACTGTAAAATTCGGGAAAAAATAAAATTAAGAATATAAAGTAAAACGTTGTTCAAAACTTTGGGTCCTCATCAAGTCATTTAAAATGTAAAACAAAGGAATAATGGTTAATTTTGAAACTAAATTATTGGCAAAGAATTTAAGAGAGGTAACATCTAATGATATAAAAAATTATGATAGTGTTTTTATAAATTTTAAAAAAAATTAATTGTAAAAGTTGAAGCAACAATAATTCTGTGATTAAAATAGGTTTAAAAATTTTGGGGAGGGATAACCAAGGTTAATTTGTAATTGCAATTGTGTGGCAAAGATGTGGAATCAATAGTTTATGTTGGCGGGTTTTCCCTTGCTTAAGTAGGTTTTAGAGAAAAGAAGCTTGAGAGTAGAGGCGAAGTTATAGCATTGAAAATTATGAAACGACAGAAATAGAAACCATATGAAACCAGAAGGTGTAGTAAAGAGAATTAGAAACGAACGTTTCTAACAGTAAACACACACTCTTCAGGGTAGAATTTATTCACTGCATAGGCATGAGACACTGTAATCTCTTGTTGATTTGGACTTACTCGGTTCAACCCAGTCTAATAGAAACAGGTATTTCGATTTTCTGCTGGTGAATGTTTAAATACGATTTTACACGTAAAATCTCTATAATCACATATTTCAGTAGGAAAATTATTCTCAGGAAAGAATACAAATAATGAGAACTGAATGTGTTCTTGGGTAATGAAGTATAGTAATTTAAATTGTACACTGTATCGGTAATTATAAATTATGTCTCAGCTCTGCTCGATTCTAAAAGATGCGAATACCTCAGACGTCAGAAAGTGTATGGAACTGATATGTTTAAATTTAAAATTAACTGTCTCAAACTAACACAAAAGTGATGCAGGAAACTTTTCATTTCTCATGTTGAACAGTCTAAGCTGAAGAAAACTCACAATAACATTTAATTATCTTTAGTAAAGTGTTGAATATATTTTTCCAGGCAGTGAATTAATATTTGAGATAATCTTATTTTAAGTTCTTTTGCGAATATATAATTTCTGCTTTGTACCTAGGGCCTTTTTGTTTGCCCCTCACTGTATGAGTTATTTAATTATGTTACTTTAGTTGACTTACGTATAGATTAATACATCCAAATTTCTAATATAAAGTCCTACCAGACATTAAGAACTATCCTCCAAATTATCCAGCAATCGGGTGATATAATTAAGTACAAAGCTCAGTAAGACATATAAAATGTGGTAGAAGACACTAGGTTTAAGGCCGCTGGAATCTTCTCTGGCTGCTGTGTATTTCTTTTTTCAGTATAATAACGTTAATCACAAGAGACTCCTAGGCGATAAAATAAGAGTAATTTCTTAGTGTTGCTCATGGCACTAGTGAATGAAAGTAGATATGTATACCGGTGCCCTAATTATTCTATAAGTGAAAGTGATAGCGGAAGGTAAAAAAAATACTCATAGGAGATATATAACACCGGAACAAGTCAAGACATCTAAGCACAAGTATGTAGTGGGGAAGGAACTCCAAAGGAGAAAGTAGGCATCAATGTAACATCGTGTACAAGTGAAACTTTTCTAAACAGTGTAAAATTTGGAGGTTAAACATGTTATGGAACCATATATGCGATATAAAAGCAAAGGAAATAATATAAACCGACAATGCTTGACCACTTATGATCTTTATAAATTACTAAACATTTTTCTCAGTGGTGTTTTAAGAACAGCAAACATGATTATTAACGCAATGAAACTCTAATCAGTTACCCAGACAGCCTGTGGAAGCTTATCTCTCGTAGGCAGAACCTTCCTGCAGAGACGGAGGGGGCTACGTTTGGGGATGCCTTTTTCTCTTTCTGCTTTTGAAGTAAGGTTTCACTAGCCGAGGCACCTCGGTATGTTTTGAGAGGTGTATGTTCCGGGGTCGCAGACTTGGACATACGGGAAGAGTTCTTCGCTGTACCCAGAAAATATGACCGGCTGCCTGCCTCCTAACTGGTCGTGGCATGGAGAAGGGAATGTTGTGTCCCCACAGCAAAACCCTTTCCTGCCATCGGAAGGGCGTAGGACACGTACCAAGCGTTCGGCGTATATGATACAGGTTTACTAGGGTTTGTCCTGCATCACTTTTAGACGAATGCCGGGTAGTATCGTTAAACCGTAGACCGGGGGCCTGGTTAACTCTTGGCTACCTTCTCCTACCATTACACATTCCCCCTTTCAAATCCCTTCCTATGCTATTCAAGAGAAGTGGTCACCACGTAGATTGCCCTCATGTAACGTGTTACTCAAAAAAACAAAAAAAATGTAATCGGTTTAGACTTAGGACATACATAAATGGGGGTCTACGAAATGTTTGTAGTATATTATTTGCATATAATCGTGTTCTGTTATTTCGAAAATACATCGTTATCGACAAAAATTGGTTGTCCATTGGGATACAATATAAATATTGGTGAATTTGTTTGAAGCGAGAATTTTCTTCTTCTGTTCTGATAATGCTGCAAGGATATATATATATATATATATATATATATATATATATATATATAGTAATATAATTTTTCCCAATTATATTAACAAACACTCCGTGCGTCAGCTGTTGCCCCCTGCAGTTGCACTCACGCGCGTTCAATGTGACGTCACAGCTCTTAGCCAACTGACTTATTTAGTTACATAATTTAGAGGATTTCAGTTAATCAAGGCTATAAATAATTACTACAATAAATGATCTCAAATTAGGCAAATAGAAAGTTTATTATCTACCAGTCTCATTTATAAATTTGGAGCTTTTGACTGATTAACAGTCATAGTCATTTGAAGTAACATCAATACAGTCAATTGATAATTACTACAAATTTTACATTTCAATACATCGAGTTTTACCTGTTCATCGTACAAGCTGAATCACTCGAATTAAGAAAACATTGTTTACTTTGGTAACCACAATACTGCTAATAAGTCTAGTATTAACCTGATTCTATTTATCACCACCATAATGATAGTGGTGTACAACTGTAGCCATTTAACGACTATAATACATTTACATAACTTGTAATAACAAATCTTTACATAATAAAATTACTACTTACTATTGTATCCTCATTACATTTATATATTCTACTGTTATTTACACTACATTGACACTAATATTCCTGTAATACACAAAGTTATTTATTAAATTTATTTATAATGTCTGCATATACCTGACCGCTTATACTAACCTCGTTCCTTCTATTAACCATGTCGGCAATATTTCAAAAAATTAAGATTAAAATAAATTAATTTGACTATCCAATATCACGATACTTTCGAAATACGCAGTGATTATTCCTCATATGCTAATAGAGCCGAGTAGTCTTAGTATGCGCTTTTATATTACCCATGTGCTAATATATTATATTCTCCATATCCGTGTGCTACAGTCGTTGCAATTGATCCTATACACAACATTTTTACGTTCACCTACATTTATTCTTATTGTCAACATATTTCATAAGCCTGTTACTAGACCTCTCTACCAGTCTAAATCCCATTATTCCTAAACACCTTAATACTTTGTGTCAATCCTTTGATGTAGGTTATATTTACGGTGTCGTGTTTTGAGCGGCCGTGCCCTTAGTGGACAACAGTCTCTTCCTCAATCCTGACCGCTGAGCGAACAGGTATAAAGTTTTCCGAAGAGCAACTTTATCATTATTGGTTTTAACATTAAGTGAATGTAATACAAGTTTAATGTATAACATTTCAGAACTTATCTGGATTTATAATTTCTATCTCTATTTGCAATATGGAAACTGTTCCAATTGGTAGTGATTCGTTTAATAAATATGCTTAGAATTGATCAATTAAGATACAAATCTTTTAACAGTTATATTTTCTCACGTCCATAAATAAATAAAAACATCAACCAATTCCAACAAAGCAAGGTTTTACAAACGTGATAATTTATAATAATTGTTGGATACTGATTAAGTTGCTCTTCGAAAAACTTTATACATGCTCGCTCAGCGGAGAGGATTGAGGAAAGGACGATTAAGGAAGGGACTGTTGTCCGCTCAGGGCACGGTCGCTCAAAATACGGCGCCATATTTACAGTTTCACTTTTGGTTTTGGAGTCTACTTTCCGGAATTAATCTCATTTATGGGCTTAAAATATTTGAAAATCCCCTCGGTCCTAATAATATTATTGTCGTCCCTTTTCGTATCAGAATTTCTATCATTTGTCAGCGAATTATGGAGACATTCCTTTATGTTTAACATAGCTTCGTTTTTACCAAGACGTTTTTTTCACATTTTTTATTCCATGCTCTTATTTGGTATCAATTTTCCGTGAAGATTGGGAACAGCTTGGATTTTACACTGTTCATGAATACTCCACTGATAAGCCTAATTGTTCTGCCTAACATATGTTCATTGCCTGTTCAAATAAATTAGTTTGGTCGGCAGTTGATTTTATCTACAAAACTTTTTTGGTCTCGGGGTTATTTTAATACAAAATGATGCTTTTTCTACGTTCACTATGGATAACTTAGTCATATGAAGATATTTGACAGGGATAAATAATGAGATTGGTTTCATATTACGGTTTTGGAAAAGTCCTCAACACTGCCTGTGTATTCGGGCCTTCGGCTCATTCCCGTGGCGATTGTAGTTGGCTCTTCACTGGGCTAGTACCGTCTTCGTACGGTATTCAGGTGCGGGGAGAGATCCAGTGCACCACGTCTGTACCCAGTCTTACGAGTCCGAAGACAGCAATGCGGGATATCTGGCTCGAATGCGAACTCGGTCGTCTACGATCATCTGATTGGAAGCGTTTCTCTGAACTACGACCGGTAACTCGAAAAAAATTTCCTCATAATTTGTATTGCTTCCTCAGTTACGTTTAAACGATACGAACTAATAGAAATGTTTCATAAACTATGACTGCAGTTTTAGAAGGACTACTTGAAATGATGTGAACCTTTCCTGGTCCAGGAAATGAAATGTCTCTCATATTAGTGCAGTCTTCGCGCTTATAATAATTTAATCAATCACACTCTTTCTCTCTGACGAGGTACAAAGAAATTAGTACAATCAAAGCGTCCGTCTGTGACAATGAGACTTAGATGAAAAAACAGCAGCATTGATATGATAAACTCTCTCTTTGTGTGTTTCGAAATTTATATGCATTAGATCAGTTCATATCTTTAGTTAAGGCTCGAATTTCTGAAAGTTTTAGTTCCTCTAAATGTCAGATCCTAATGAACAACAAAAGACATGAAGACAAACCGAGGTCATAAGTGCTCTCGACAAGGATTAAAAAAGTTAGATGTAAACAATAGCTTTCTTGTGTTTTACTACCCAACTAGCTAGCTTACCGGCGTTGCCCGGGTTGTCATAATTAAATTAAGCGTCTTCCATAACGCCGGATTCGACTCCAATCTCGGTTATTTCTGCGTTATTTTTATGTAACGTATATACAAACAACATCGGGAGAAACATTATCAAGTTCATTGACCCCGTAAAGTTTTCTTTCGGCGCAAATATCGACCATTGCGCATGTTTGAAAAATTCCAACTCCGCCCCTGGGAACACGTGTACGAAATGTGGTAAAATTTGCTCCACTCGTGTAGAATGTGTAACATACACACAAACAGTCTATTTTATTTATTAGATAATACTGTTTATTTATTAAATCATTTAAATTCATTACCTATTTACATATTGAAATGCATTAATTATAAAAGGTCGTTTATGAGAATATTTCACTTAATAATACAAACAATTCTGTTTTACGTTCATTTGGATTACGAATAAAACTTCTTCTGTCAGTTATTGTTACAATAGATATATTTTATGTAATTATAGAAACAAATAACGTCCAAAAAAATCCTTTTAATATTTTCGTTAATGTTACAACACATTTTCCTTTTTTAAGATAGCTGATTTATTTCAACTTGTTTCACTTTGATAAAACGTATTTCCACTTTAATAAATGAACCTCCTAGCTGCCTTAACCCATGCAGATAGCTTAACAATCACTTGGTTGAGAGCTAAATGCTTAGCAGTTAAATAATTATCAGGTCATGTTTTTGTTGTAGGCTGCATTATTTTGGAAGTTAATATTAGCATTTCTGAAAACTCACGAAACTTCCTACAAAGTAAAAATAAGCGAGAGTAGTGTGTATTAGAATGTATATTCTGCATTACCCTTTAGACACCTTGTAATGGGCTGAACTATTTTGTTTCGTGACCAATCAGAATAAACAATCAAAGCATACAAAAACTCTTTTAAACGTTGCATTCATGAATGAGTCCTTATTTTGTCGCGGAGTGTACAAAATAGATTTCGTGTTCGTCAAGAACAAACACAGAATTTTATGTTAATTTTATCCTAGGTAGATCTGAAGTATTTGGTCTAAGATAAAGTTGTATTCAAAGCGACATAAAAGTTATAATGATAGTTATGCTTAGATTTACATAAAAGACACTGCATTTTCATTCTTTATAACTTTTATATAAAAATTTTATATAAAAAAGTTATAATCATCACAAAAAATTAAGACATATTTTTGATTTATTCCAGAAATAAAGAAACTTTATTGTTTACCAATCACATAATTATTAATTTTAAAAAAATTAGGAAATGTTACGATTGTGGCATGAGAAATATTTTTAGGGGTAAAAATTTCGTTGTCGTCTTCTTTGTTAAGATGTAGTATTTTTTAATTTATTTCATTTAAAGTCGCATAAACAGATATGGGCATTAGTGACTCTTGTATGATAAATGCTATAGGTTTAAATCATTATCATTAAATTACATCTCTAATACGCGCTGCGGTAGGAAGAATTTTTAGGAGTTATGAAACTCATTCACTGATCACAATCAGTCGTAAATTGTCATGGAAACAGTCTCCAGCACCTTGGGGAATTAAGGAAGTCTACGCTATGTGCCCCTACACTTGAACCAATTGTTACTGTTAGAATCTTGGATCTATTCTTTCTCTATATTTCTTGGTTCCTCAGCTATCAGCTGTTTTTCTCAATTCCGATGGAACAGACGACTTAAATTATCTCTGAAATGAACTCATTATCCTTTAAATTACACTTGTAAATTGCGCGAATGATATTAATGTACGATTTTACCGATTTTCTGGGAAATCACATTTTTTATTTGAGCTGACTCGGAACTTTATCGAACAGTAGATATTTAGAGGAATGTCTATCTCCTACCAAGGCCCAAGTATCGATCTCACTTTGCTGCATTTCTTTTTCTTGTTGTTTTTTTTAGGGCAACAGGCTACATGAGGGTGATCCACATTGGGCAACTCCCCTTTAATAGCATAGGAAGGGATTAGAAAGGGGGGATGCGGAAGGGTAGAGGAAGGTAGCCAAGGGTTAACTAGGGCCCCCGGGCTATGGTTTAAGGATTCTACCCGGCATTCGCCTAAAGACATGCAGGAAAAACCCTAGAAAAACCTGCATCGGGTAGGTCGGGCATTGGGTACTTGTCCCACGCCCTTCCGATAGCGGGAGAGGAGTTTGCTGTGGGGACGCAGCATTCCCTTCTCCGTGCCTCGACCAGTTTAGGAGGCAGCTGGCCGACTATTCCAATAGGAATAGCGGACAACTCTTGCCGTATGCCCAAGGTCTGCGACCCCGGAACATACACCTCTCAAAACAGACCGAGGTGCCTCGGCATGTGGGAACCTTAGTTCAAAAAAACCAGAGAGATATCATATCATATAGTT
Source organism: Zhengitettix transpicula (assembly GCA_037074705.1). Lineage (NCBI taxonomy): Eukaryota > Metazoa > Arthropoda > Insecta > Orthoptera > Tetrigidae > Zhengitettix > Zhengitettix transpicula. Next base: position 23,224,901 of record CM073590.1, on the reverse strand, counting down.
TATGCGTTGTATATTCGTGTTTTAACTGTTAGCGTTTAAGAACATTGGATCATCCCGGACATGATTCATTCACGCATATAAAATTATTACAAAATGTTGTAATTCTGTATCTAAAAATGCTGTTTTTTCTTATTGACTTTTGGTTTAAATCTCTCTTTTATATGAGTCGGCTGAAATCTATAAAATATGTTGATTAGTAGTGTGATGACTAAGTTAATATTATGCAGAATCTCGCTCAATAATTGACTACAAAATTTTAGTTATCGTGGTACACATAAATGTCTCTTGTACGTTATGCAAAACTGTAGTTTCTAAAATTAATACGTTTATTAGTTGTGTAATGTAATACGACAAAGAAATACATAAAAATGACACAATTGCTTCAGTAAAAGTTATTTTAGTGTCTCGTGAGATTCATTATCAGCATTACTGTAATAATTATAATAAGAAATATTTAACAAAGACCTGAAACTTAACACTTTGTGACTACGCAGGGAAAAATCGAACGGGAAACTAGCATTTACATCATTTTTAATAATATATTACGCTAAGATTGTATTTAACTTTCAGTAAACGAGTTTATCTAAAAATTGCGTTCATTATGCAGTTAACGCACTGTCATATTATCTTGGGTAATTTACTGTTATGACTGGTAGGAAACTAGTTTATATGACGACAGCATAATTGGACGATATAACGTGTGTAAATCATGCAGATGAGCGTGAGGAAAAAATAAATAAAATCATGAAATATTGCATACCTATAAATTTGTCAATCCTAAAATGTGTTTTATATCACGCAGTTGTAACGAAAGAAAGTCAATTCATAAATTCGTAAAAAATAGTTTTTGGGAATCGATACTCGGAAAACATGTCTACGTCAGATTTTATCTGCGAAAATGTGTCGTTTTGGGAATTAAGAGACACTCTAAAATGAAGTCAGTTGCTTCCATATTTCAGTCCGTTTAAGATCAGTTAATTAAATTGAAATATAATATTGAAATAAAGACCCACAATATATATTCAAATTAGTGAGGGCGACAGCCACCATGGGTGTATTAGCGGCCCAACCCGTCACAATGCCATTGGATGACGTTCTGAGGGTTGGCACAAAAGGTTGTGACCATGGTTAAAGGGCTGAAAACTTCTTCTTTTTCCTCGTGGTGAGCAAAGACGTTTCTCGTCGTTTAGGAAGAAAATATAGTTTTTTCTCAACAGGATGGGTACACTCCCATTTGTCTTGGCAGTACACGCGTGCGGGAGTACAAAATTAGCTTTGTCTTAACAAATCGAAGTCCCGTATTAGTGGTGACGGGTATAAATATGTTAGCCAGAATAAAGATTCAGTTATTTGTAGAGACATATTTAATGGAGTCAAGTTAACAGTAAATAGCAGAGCGAAGACAAGTCGCGAGATGATTAATCAGAGTTAATAGTTAAATGTTAAAAAAATTGGAAGGCCAGCTAACGAACAAGTTGTTATGATATTGCTGTTGGCGATCCAGTGCCGGAACGTGGTACCGGCTACCAGACGTCTTCTCCAATCGGCCGTAAACTTCATAGAACTCACTTCACACTTTGACGTTGTCCGTTAAGTTTGGAAAATTATACCTTGCGTATCCAAGATCAAAGATTTTACATTCTAGTTTGCCTGATTGAATTTCAAAATCATGTATACCTTGTTTTGATTTAGAGCCAACTGGTTGAGCAGAGGTTTGAAGAGTCAAATGTCATTTTTTAATCAGTCAAATTTATTTTTCAATATGTATTTGATACTCTTAATTTTTTATAGCCGTATTATCAAATGAAGAACCAGTCCTTAATTTTTATTAGGTTGTTTTATTCACCTTAGTCATAAGTAGAGGACCTTCCAGCGTCCAGGGCCATTTTCAGCTGAAAATTACATCACACAGTGATCATACAAAAATAATTTTGTTGACATAAAATAGTTCCATAAAACCTTGCTATACCTGTTTCTACGGCTCGCACCCCACTCTTACACGTTTAGTCCCATACAGTCAGCCGCTCCTTGTATTTAAAATACAAATTTAGCGAATCAGATCACTCGCCTACCTCGGTCAGTTTTAAGAATGTTCCGGGGTCGCAGATCTTGGGCATACTGTAAGAGTTGCCTGCTATTCGTCCTGGAGTAGTCGGTCGGCTGCCTCCAAAACTGGTCGAGGCACGGAGAATGCTGCGTCCCCACAGAAAACCCCACTCCCGCCGCCGAAAGGGAATTGGACAAGTAGCAAATGCCCGACCTACGTGATGTAGATATTTCTAGGGTTTTTCCTGCATCTCTTTTAGGCGACTTGTCGGGCAGGAACCTTAAACCATAGCCTGGGGGCTCTAGTTAATCCTTGGCTTACTTGCTCTACCTATCCGCTTTCTCCATTGAAGTCCCTTTCCTACGCTATAAGAAGAGAGTGGATTATGTGGATTAACCTATACCTTGCCTGTCTACACGCACACAATCACTCGCCTAAATTTGTTTCTTAATTATGTTTTGTTTCACAAATATTTGTATAGTCTTACGTGATTTAAAATTCTAAAAAAATTATTTTCTATTTATAAGGGTAAATTATTATAAACATTTAAAAAACCTAAATTAGTTTTTCTTACCTTGTGAATTCCTCGCCTTGTGCAACATGCGTTACTACCTCTAGTAGGTATAAAACAATTATTGTTTTTTTAATTGAATTTATTATGTAAATAAATTATTGTACATTATTTATCGAGTTAATTTTAATTGTAATAAATTGTAATGATAAAAGTGGTCATTCATCTGTTTTCGATCTATGGTTTTCTTATCACGTCGTACTTTATATCGGGATGTGTATATCGTCATTTTAAAGGGCAACGTGCTTAGGATTTTGATTTATTCATTCCAAGTATTCTGGCATACTTATGGCATAACTTAGTAGAGGTACGATATTTTCAGTTTTCTATGATTGCTCCTTTACAGCAATTGTCCACATATTCTGTTATAAAACAAGTAATGCTTTGAGATAGGAATAATGAATTTAGAGATGCAAATTTTTATTTCCTCTTCCCAGGAACGCAAGTACAAAGAAAACATTTACAAAACAATAAGTTTGTTGGGCTGTTGTTCCTTTTCTTTCTAAAAAGAAAAGTGTTCTTTGTCACGTGATTTATATTTTGTCATATTCCGTTCATTTACAACTGCTTAAGGAGATTGGCCTTATATTTCAGATCATATATCCAAAAATATTAGTATTAATTTATTCCATTCTACTTCTTCCTGTCCTATCAGCTAATTTAATTACTTTTATGTATTTAATTTTGAATTTACTCTTTTGCTTACATTTGTCATCGATTTGCCTCGTGCTTACACTCCTTTTTTTCTTGCCTTCGCTAATTTTGCGTAGTCCTAATTCGTTTTTCATTAATCTTCATCTCTTTCTTCACGTTAACCTTCTTTCCTTCTCTCACGTATTGTGAGTTTCTAATCTTTCATCTCGTCTGATCACGTTTCCTTTGTTTACTCGGCTTCCTTATCGTTTCCTCGCGCTTACTCAAGCTTTCACTTTCTTCCGCTCAGTACTTCACGCCTCTTCTGATTCTTCACACGGAATATTCTTATGATGTTTGTAAGGTAATAAATTGAAGAACCATGTTAGGCTAGTCTACTCATTTAATAAATACGCTTGATGCGAATTCTGCCTTTAAACAACAAAAACTTAGCCGATGAGCCTAACTTCAGAATTACTATTTAATGTCAAATACTCAACGAATATTATTTTTAATAATGGACAACACGGTTTGTGGCTTACCCGTAGTTTTTTTTAATAATTTTTCAATGTATTATTTCGCTAATTTTAATTTACATATCAACTATTCCGTTAGAGCCGGTTTGTTTAATTTTACTTAAAACTTGTTCAATTTTCGTACTTATGTGTGGATTTGTGTTAATAATATAATTTATCGAATTGCTAATTCGGCCAAGAAAACACAGAAATTGTACATATTGAGCGTAAGTGTCCCGAGGCGCTGCTTTCACTTTCCACACGTGGCTGAGCGTCTGCCCAAAAGAAAGGAAAGTGGGCTCCATTAGCGACCGCTACGACCTACATCCCTCTCAGAAATAAGTTCCCTTTCATATTACCGGTATAGCCCATTTATTTTGTGTTGGCTTTTCGTGTCAGTATGAAGCTACCGACAACACATCTCGTATATGCAGGTTGCTGCTATACGTTTGTAAGGGGATCCCTGCCTTACGATTAGACTTCCGTTATCGCTCGAAGAAGAGCATTCAAATATACTTACCATATACGGATTCAATGAGTCTCACTCTACTTAGCGTATCATTATGGCGTCCAATCGTGAATTATTAATACACTTATTTTAGCCTTCTATCTCTATAGATAAATGAATGTCAATTGAAGTGAAATCTGTGATAACTATTTTAAATTAATTGAATATTGAAATTCAAAACAAATTATTTAATTTAAAATGTGTGGTAATTTATTTAAATCAACACAATTGTAAACATGCAATCGACTCATATTTCAGGTTTACTCCGAGGGAAGGTAGTTGGAACACTTGTCAGATGGTTCAAATAAAAATTAACCTCTATGAAATATATAAATAAGAACCTAACTGCTAATTGTATTATTATGGAATGGCAAAATCGTCAGTGTAATGCGGTGTATACGATCTTACGTACGTGAAAAGGAAACGGGGTGAAATGGGTGATAAGACAGTTAAGTATTTCCTATATTTCTATTATAATACGAACTTGTTCCTGTAACTTTCTCAGCTTACATAGATCGCATAATATTCCAATAAATTGTCCCTGACACTACACTAATTAATTGGTTAATTTTATTTAACGCATTCCCAGTGGCAGGTAGATATTGATCGTTTACGTGACGCTATGGGTCACCTTAATTTTGTGGGAATAGTTTGGCTAGTTTTAAAAGAATATAAGTTTTGAAAATTTGTTTTTTCCGAATCCGTCGATCAACTAATAAATTATTGTTCGACTCTCAGTTTATTACACGTTGTTTTTCCAATAACCATGTTCAACTCATAAAATACTACAAAAAAGTACAATTTTTCTACAATGTTATAACAAGACAACAAAAAGAGAATAACACAGTGAAAATACAAATACACAGAACATCATTTGGGCATTAATTGTGCTACAATTTACCTATATATACTATATACTAATGGAATCTAAGATTGATCGTACGAGGCCCGTAATGGGGGGAACTGATTCTTGCCATCGTAGTTGCTGGTCCTATTTTCCCAACATCATTCAGGTAAATTACAGCGACTCTTCCTGCCAAATTTCTCCAAAAAACCGGAGGAAAGAACTGGATAATTTGTATATTGGGCATGCACCACTCCAGATCCAGAATGTGTCGTGCAAGATTAAAATCTGGTAGTTGTTTGGATTCCTAATAATTCTCCGCAAAGTAGACGTTACGAAATGCTTTCTGAGAGAAAATTTCTGGCACATCATTTGCTGAGTTGTTTAACTTTATTATTCCGAATTGTAGGAGTCACAGTGTGTGTGTTAGAATATTGGAGAATTATGGCTGAAATGTTGAAAAAATTGCAACATCCAACATCAATTGATAGTTAACTTTTAATTTATTATTAAATTTCTCCTGGTAAATGTTGGTATTGAGATCGTTGAACTGTTCCCTGGCTAGAACGATGTTGGTAAATAACCTGTCATACTTGCTTCTTCATAATTTCTTTTGACTTGGTGTGTAGACCATTTATGTCCTTATGTTCAGAGAAGTTGTTGCTATACCTTCCATTGTCTGTTTTTGTGAAAAATTAGAAATATTAGCCGGAAACGGAATAATCTGAGTAGATTAAGGAAAATGAATATTAGTGATGGAAGGGAGAGTGAAGAACTGGATAGGAAATCCTTACATGCTCTAAACTTCTACCTTCCATGTCGGAATAGGTAAATATCTCTACTTTCTGCATCCACAACTGGGATTGTATACAAATTATTAAGTCAACTAAATGACAACAATACTTCTTTTTTCATTGAAAAAAGCCAGTAGGTTGCAGAGAGAGGAGAAAATATTGTCCCCCTAAAAGCTACACGTGAAAGAATTTAAACTCCATTTGGACGTTAAAATTAAATAATTTATTTTTCTCTGACGGATGTGGGAAACATTCGGGTATTAGTCAAATAAATTTGATAGTTTCCGTCTTTACATGTTATACTTAGCCCCCAAAATAAGATTTTGATAACTTCGAGAAATTATTCATTCATTTGCGAAAAATATAATTTTTAATTTTTTCAATCAGGAATTAAGGCATTATACTATACCATTTATTTAGCACTTATTTTTGTCAGTTGTTTGGATACTTATTTATGTAAATAGTATTTTTTAACACAGATGTTTTATATTTTATGGTTATATTATCTAAAATTTCTTTAAACGTTTTGAATATTCTGACAAATTTGTTTGTATACAGTTCTAAGATTTTCAGTGATTAGGTTCCAATAATTTTGAAAGGAAGAACATGCTTCAAAAATTCATCTAAATTCTTTTATTTAATATACACGGTTAAGGTCGACATATATCGTCGGAAATTCATGTAAATGTACTATCGTGACGCGGTCAAAGTTAATACAATTTACCATCCACTGAAACATATGCAAGTTAAAAAAACCAAAAACTTTCATCATGTTGATAAATAAGGAATTGCTTATAGCGCTGAACGAGTACTGTTCACTACTTTTTGCGTCGCTTTGCATGAATTTCCGCTGTAAGTTGGAGATAGTTCACTGTTTTTACTTTAATATCAAAGCAGTTGCACGATTACCGATTTTGAAAAGTCCACTTCACTAGTGCTCTTTAGTGAAGCATCTAATACGTGGTTTAGAGCAATAGAAAGTTTGGCCGGTGTGGCGGTGGGGGTATTGTGGTGGGGGTCAGTGAAGGGGAAGGGGCGGGGGCGGAGGCGTGGCGAGGCAGTGCTGCGCGGCCTGCTGTCGGTGGCGGTCGCGGTTAGAGCGCAATGGACTATCACCAGCACGCGCCCCCGCCCCCGCCCCTGCACACGTTGCAGTCGCTCGCCGTGGACGACGCCGCCTCCTCGAGATGGACGCACTACCAGCACTTCTGGCGGCAGCATCACGCGCATCTCAACGGTACGCCAGTGTGTCTTGTGCCGCGATGTGTTTCTCGCCATTTACGTGTGCTCACTTACAAATATGCAAAACTAAAGGACGAGGTACATAACTGAACTGGACCCTGAATGCCACGTTGCCTGAGAAAGGTCGCAGCACATAAACATGACCTTGTGACCTCATAGCTCTGTATAATAGTTACGTAGCAGTGCACGGTAGAACGGAGGTGTACGTAAAGTTGAGAAGCATTAGTAAGTGTAACATACAACAGCTGTATATCAACTACATCCTCTCTTCACACTTTGTGACGGATCACGAGTTTTTGTGCCAACTACGCTCATACCTCTCTCAGAGCCGTCTTCCGGCACCTGTAGCGTTCCCAGCTGCTGCGTGTCTTACGTAGACTTCTCTCACATTTCCGATAACAGAAATGTTTATCCTAAGGTACCAATATTTCATCAAAGGGCTTACCATTAATTTCAATATCTGCCGTAATGCCACACCTATTCTCCATATTTAACCTCATTCAGTTGTGCCTTACCGGATTGGCTGACGTGCATAATGATTGTAGTGTATAAATCTACTGTCCTCTCATCTCAACCATGTTATGTGCTGTGATGTACCTTGCTATTTAGTTTTGCAGTATAACAATTGTGGCCAGAACCCATGGCACTGTAAGTGGCCATGGGAATTGTCTGCAATTCGTGGGTGAAGACGTTTGGGACAAAAATGGAAATTAGTCAGAGGTAGAATGGAAAAAAATCCTTAATAAATTATGAAGGAGTAGGGAAACTAATCGCACTTATGTAGTGGCCAAAATTTGTAATGGATACCGTCGGACTAACTTTACGACCTATAAAGTGAAATCTTGCAATTGTCATTTCAAAAATTTTATATCCCCCCCCCCCCTCCAATGATGATTTTCGTGACTCATTGCTTATTTCTCTATTATTCCTACTGGTTGCCAATTAGCTCTTTGTGGCGTCTTAACTACTAGTTTACCTTTTTTTTGTCCCTTTCATCTGTGCTTTTTGCGTTGTTCCCTGCGAATGCCATTTCAAGAGCTTCGTTGCCGCATTCACGTCTGCCGCGTTTCTGTATCACGACTTGCTGTGTCAGAGATAAAGTTATATATATTTAGATATTAAATGTCCCTCTATGTGAGTATTTACATTCAATTCGAAAAATTTGAACTTTTAAGTGCATCGTTATTAAGCTTCCCTAAACTAGTTTACATAGTAAATAATATACTTGCTGCGGTACACAATTGAAATGAATATTATATTTTATTTAATATGTAATTCCATTTTTAATTCAAACACGTCAGAAAAGATTAATGCTATCTCTATGTGAATTATAATCAAAGTCTTGACTTAATAATAAAGTAACTTTTTTGCATTTCATCTTCTCGGGTATTTTTACGTTTGGCTATAATTTTTTCTCTAAAAAATGTATGATATGTTTAGTACGCACTACTTTCCTTTGGCGTACAATTCGCTTTTGTGCTTAAACGACATATTTTCTCGAATGCCCAGTATTTTTTGAAAACTAGAAAAAAATTGTGAGGGAGTTGTGTGGAGCTGTGTGTGGAGGGATTGAGGGGCAAGGATTTGTAGCAGGCCGTGGTCCAAGGACGGCGTCGCTCCTCAAGGCCACGTGACTCCGGATGAGTGGTCCATGCAGCATCCACGTGGCTACTAGCACAGTAATAAGAACAACCGTGTCTTGTAGTGTAGTTAACATATCTTGCCTAGACGATAGATCGAAGATAGTGGCAATTCCGTAGATCAATACGAAGTGTCTCATTTCGATTTTTTAATATATATATATATACAAAAGTAACATTTTTATATCAATTTTTTAAATTTCATTGTGATTTGTAATATTGATATTGTGTGTTATTATCGCTTGATGATGAATGCCTATTTTTTTTGACAAGATTCTGAATGATCAGGAAATAATTTGCATCAAATACTGCATGTGTGCTCCAAATAAACTTTCTATATAAGTTCTGTTTCGTAATTTGTCGTCTATGTAGTAGTTATCTAGATATACAATGTACGAATGCGTCGTACAATTCGGTGTGGGCGAGAGTTACCGGAAGCACACATCGAACAGATGATCTGTGCTCCCATAATTATTACTACATGACTTTTGCGATCGTTTGTTCCGAGTAACAGCGTTTTATCTGGGGTAAGGCCTATACAAACTATAAAGAATGGAATAATTCTTGTTCATTGATGAAAATATCTTTTTTAAGGAGTGTATATCTTTTTTATTTCGGTTTTAACGCAGATTATGAATATTCTGTGGAAGTAGGATTCGTCAAAAATTATACACAAGTAGAAACTTTGAATCATAAGTTGAAATATGATTTTACCGAAAATGTGTATGATTTGTTTAATATGAAACAAAGCTAATTTTTTCCGTACCAATTTTTCTGTGTCTAGGCCTATATGTTTCAAAATGTCAGAATTGATATGCGGATGAAAACTTTAAAAGATTATGATTACATTCCTCATTCTTGTGTAGAACCTGTACTTTTGTGTGCAAAGAATGGCAATTAGAATTTTGTGGTGTAAAATGTTTTAAAGAGGTGCCTGAGAAACGACGAGAGTCAGAAGTGAGATAACGACGAAAGTAGATAAGACCAGACGTTCAAAGTAAAGAATTGGATTTCAGGTTTACACGAGAAAGAAGAAATGTGTAAGCAACAGCGTACTCGTATCGGCATTCTCGTATTTATCTGTTTCTAAATGAGAGGGAATTGCCCGGTTCATTTGATTGAGTCGAGTACATAGTGCGATTTGTCGCAAATATTTGCCGTGCAACGAAGAAGCTGATGTTTCAGTGTTTTGTAGGCCATAAGTCTCACTATCTCTTCGAGTGGCAAATCCCAGGAGATTATAAAGCAAATACTCGTCGAGACACGCGGCAACTGCAGATAAGATACGCTTCCCATAATACACGCCGTACTTTCCACTTAAACTATATGTGTAGACATACTACATATATATTCAATTCGAAATTGAATTCATTTATATTCAAAATTTTGTGCCTTAGATATTGCGTTTTCTAGTGAACCTCATTTCGCCATTTACGTACAGCTAGTCATATACACGAATTTTTTAATTTCCTACTTTATATTCTTTACTCTTCCGCTACAATGAAATTAAATAAATTATTATTTATTAAGCCTGGACGAGTTTTGGTCATAAGAGGCTTTTTACAAATAGCTGAGACGTAGGTTTAATCCGAGTTTGTGAGTTCATCTTTATCGTAAATTATCTTTTGTTTACCATTTTAGTGTCAACGATGATACATTGTAATTGTATACCATTATATTTAATCAAGACATCACAACAGATAACATAAATGAAAGGGAATTTAATTATCAGATAGGATTCTTTAGGGAAGAAGAAATAATTAAGTAAAATGGATTGGGCAAAGAACCGTTATCTTTTGATTCATTATATTTTATTTAAAATCTCAGATTTAGACTTTACATCGAAAGCCTCTCTTTCCTGCAGTTTATAGTTTATACAAATCATGGTGTTTACGCGATCGAAAGGATCCTTCATGGATATTCCCTGACATGTACCTTTCAACTAATGATACTATCTCTTGTCAGTTAGTTCTTTAGCAATAAATCCCAATGACTTCATGCTCGTTACATATATAGTTAATGTTAGTCCCGTAGCATGTATTAATTATTTCATCGCCTTTTTGTGGAAATCGAGCAATGATGACGGAACTCACATAAGGAACTTGGTAATAAATAGCGTTAGATATGCTGTATGGACGCTCGGATATATTTATATAAATTGAGTTGACATACCATTGCTTATGGCCCTTTAACCATACTTAGTGTTTAAATACTGTTCTTCACGATGCGTTTTTTCAAATTCAAAGCATATCTCAGTTGGGGCATTTTGTAATGTGTTTATAGCACTGACATAATTACGTGCTCCAAATATATTTTTTATTGACTCGCAGCTTAGAGGCAGCAGATTTCCGCTTTCATCAGTTGTATTTCTAGATTTCTTGGTTTTGTTTACGCAAAAGGAAATTGAATGGCCATGGCTTTGGTAAAGGACTCCGTCATATAAATAAGTATTAGAATTTGGGGAAACCGGAAAAAATGAAATCGTAAGCCGACCTGGGATTGGATCATCAGTCCCTTCTCGGATTCCACGGCGTAAACCGATTCGTAATAATTAAAATTTCGTTTCACTTCTACCCCACCTCAAAACAATTCCTCCACAGAAGAAGTGCCATCCCTATAATTTTCTAAAAAAATGTATATCGACATATTCGCTCGAAGTTGCTGGAAATTGTCTGCTTAGAGCTGGGCTGAACCAGTTTGCCGGTTGCGACTCACTGTTTGGTCAGCCCTAAGGACGAACAGCTTTCGATCAGCAACTGTTGAGGGCAGCTCCAGACATGAAGAAGTGCCACTAATACTGAAACTGGAAATTTTCGAAAATTTTATAATCCATTAATGGTGTTATCCGTGATTTTGTAAAGAAACCGTGTAATGGAGTGGCGTGTGAATGGTTCGCGTCCAGGTGGCGCGACCTTGTGCCAAGTGGGCCGCGAGCTACGCTAATTCGTTCGGCCAGGGCTGTCCATCAGCGATAAAACACCAAGGTTATTTCCGTCCAACCAACGCATTTCACGTCCGAAACTCTGTACTTACTAGGAAGAACATGATAGTGAAAGTAGTATTCATATGCCGACCACAAAAAATGAGCGCGGTGTGTTCAGTGTCAAGACAAAGTTGTCTAGATATAATATTATAATACGCCTGTCATATTGCGATATTTTTCTATCTGTTTCACCTCCGCTTGAGGCAGTAGACCAACATATCCACCGTACTTTGGTACATTTCATTAAATTGTTCCCAACGTCGAAACGAACGCGTTAGAAAACTTATCTTTCAGCACTATATTTATTTTTTATAATACACGACTCTTAGGTAGAGTCGTTATTCATAAATAGAATATACAACACTAAATGACGAACATTCATTCTTGAATGTTGTATTGATTAAATAGAATACTAGCTGAGATATTATTTGGTTAAATAATTTTAGTGCCAAAGGTTTCACAGTAGCCTTTATTAGCACAACTACTGACTGAAATCTTTATTAAATCACTGTAAGGTGTGCATTTTTATTAATCAGTTAAATTATTTAATGTCTTACACGATCGTGTTTTACTATAACTTCATTTTTACAATGAAATATATGAAAACCGTTGAATATTTCGCATCTTCATGATAATGGACTAACACCATCGTCAAATACTTATCGTACACATACATGATTCAAAATTTACTTACTCGTCGCTTACTACACCATACGTGTGTATTATTGTGTTATATTTCGAAACAGGCATATCACAAAACGCCATTATATCTTGATGACGCGGAATTATATGACGGAACTAATCGTTCATTTTAATAAACCTCGTCTGTTCATCACTGTAGTTACATTTTTATTTCCGATGACATGACAAAGTTGTGCCCTCGGAAAGCTTACCAATAGTTATCACTTTGTCGATTTAGCTTCGTGAGCAACGGTATGAGCTATTCTAATATTTGATAATACCCAATGAATCGTAATTTTTTTTGGTCGAATGTTGGTCTTATATTTATTACAGTTCCTAAGTTTAATTTTGATCTAAGTGCCCGTGTCCAAAATTTGTCACGTGTGTGTGTTGCGGAAAGAATATTAAAAATAAATTTTAATTTCCTCACAGTTACATTCTGCAACGCGTATAATCTCTTTTAGACATTGTATATATATTGTAATACATAAATAATTAAATTAATTTATATGAATTAAATGGATGAATTGCCCCACGTTGAGGACGCCAAATTTGTAATAATCAAAATAATAAAATGAATTAAATGATTCTGCCTCACGTTGCCACGCCATTTTATCTAATACACAAATAATTTTAACAATTTATATGAATTAACCTCATGTTGAGGAAGACTTTTATGTAATAATCAAAATAATTATGATTAATTAGCGGATGAATTTATTATTATATTTAAATGAAAGGATGTTAAAATGATCACAAGGTTTAAATCTCAGAAAACAATTGATTTATTGAAATTAATAGTAACCAATTTTCTTGTTGTGATTATTTTACATTAATTTTTTTACTATTTTACAAACTCCTTTACTCTTGTCTCAGGGTCGTTAATTGGGCCTTTTAAACAAAGAACAATCCTTTTCCTACTTTCAAAATTATCAAACAAAATTTTCAACATTCAACTTGATTAGAATTAAAACAACAAAATGAAATTGAATCCGAAATCTGACGATTTATCCTTATTTAACGTTTACATACCAATAAATTTTATAAAGTTTCTCTCTCTACTTAGTTTTGTACTGGTACCAGCCATTTGTTTGGGTTCTTTGATACACTATACACTATTCTCATGTAACAGGCCATCGTTTCACTGAATTTAATTTGTTTTAAGTCACTTTCCCAAGCTTTTGTATCATCCACCAGACACAATTGTTCCGTACAATACTGCGGACCTCTGCTTTAAGTCTCTCTCTCTCTCTCTCCAGCCAATATTGTAGCTCTGGTTCTGATTATGGGCAAATCAGAATGTTGTCCACTCCTTCTCCAAAGTTCTACCGATACCTGCTGAACAAATTGATTATCAGCCTCCTGAATCACACTCTCATCATTCTCCTCAGAGTAACTTTCTCTGTTAAAATTTTAGTGACCCTTCTCGACGAAATTTGGTGACTAACTTTACTTGATGAAATTCTGTGTCCAACTTTACTTGATGAAAATCTGCCCACGACTGACTGTGTAAACCCCGTAGATCGGCAACGACAAATCCCGCCTGTACATGTTCTCACACATTGTTGTGTTTGTATTCTCGCCGATAACAATTTATTTCAATTGTTTAATTATTAATTCTCTAATTGCCTTTAATTATTATTACAATGTATTCCTCTTGTCGGTAATTGAGGTACCAGAGCGCGTATGGACGATGGCTTAATTTTTCAGTGAGTCCTGTTAAGTTAATTAGAGCTCCTTTGAATTAATGCGCTATTTCGTTTTATCTTAAATGAAACTAGTCCTTTGGTTTCTACGATTTAAGTTGTAGTAGTCGCATTGAATCGAATACATTGCATTTGTATTTAGAATATTCTCTGTGAATCATACTTCTTTGTTCCATTCTGCCGTTGAATTTTTGAATTGAAATTATTAGAATCAACAGTGTCACTTTGCAGATGATACAGCACTTTAGTAGGTAGTAAAGGCTTTACATGAAAATACTATTTTCCCGAGGCCTGTGGTGCAGTGCTAATTTATGGCGCCGTGAGGCCTTTAAACGGATCGCTTCATAACACATTCATTTGTGTTCGACGGAATAATTTATGGAGGAAAATTTACGGTCATATCACAAAGACAAGTTGCGGTTTGTATGAAGGGAGATCGATACTGGAGATCGTTTCCCGGAATCGGTCACGCCACGAGAATAGTCTTCCCAGAAGTCAGTTTAGCATCATTATAGAGTATGCTGGGAATTCATCGAAAGCGTCGTGTAAAGTGTGGCATATGCATTCTCTAAAACAGTCAAATCTGGGCAATTTCTTGTAGTTAACTACTTCTGGGACTAGTGTCATCTCTTCATCTCCAAACCTTACCATCGAATAAGTCCTCAAATAAAATATTATAAAAAACAATGTTAATTGATTCTTTCATTATTTTGATAAGTGATTGCTTACTTATAGAGTTGAAAGGCATAAAAGTACTTTACTTGGCTCCTAATTATAACTTTTCGACCCTTCCATATTCAATGCTTTCTTTTCGGGAACAAACATGGATGTCATTATCCAGTGTTCAAAATTTGTTGCAATTGTGAACTTTCTATTTTGCAATCATTTAACCCTGGCCTATGAATTATACACTTTTGTGTCAATTGGATGCCTTAATAAATCCGAATTTTATACTCTGAAAATAAATGCAGTCTTTCATAGATGTCTCAGTTTGCTACGATACAGGGCAATATCTCAATTTAGCGACCACATGTGCTGTCGTTTATACTTCAGAAACTTTTTGTATTTGTTTTATTCTCAAGTAATTATCGTACCTACAAAGTTAAGGCACTGCCAGTTGTTTTTATTCAATTCATTTCGTGTCAAGGAAGCTGAGGTTTGTACGTTTATGATATTCTTATAAAAAGTCCGAAGATGAAATCTAGTTGTATTTTCGCCTAAGGCTGTGGTATAAATTCCCCCGAGCCCCTGCCAAGTGGTTTGTCGTGCTCTAAGACTGAAAAATACACCAAGACGGATTTCAAATTTGTTCGTATATTGTCAACACAACGGTTAGTAAATAAAATGAAAGCAGCCTATAAAGAGTAATATATGCAAAGTAGCTACTTTGTGCATTTAAATGTCGATTAGTCTACATTAACGACTCGTGTTTCTAAAAAGAGAATCTGTATCCCTCGTAAACTGAATGGGAGATACGATTATGGTGTTTCGCAATTGAAGAAATATGCGATTTTAGATCATGCCTATTGTGTAACAACGGCCACGAATCAGACGTTAACAAAACATTGCAGCGCGTATGAAACATATTATATGTAAATTATATTAGTCCTAAATATTGTATTTGTGCGAAATGTCTGCAGATCGGCCTGCCTGATGGCCTGAAAATGCGGAAAGTTTTTTCAAGGTGCGTGCCTGAATAACAAGGCCACGCAGGCGATATTGGCCTTTGAGGACGTCGTGAACAGTGCTTTCTTATAGGGATTAAGACGTGGATGTTATTTGTCACTGCTGAGAAAAAACAGGACCGATTTTTTTTTAAGGACAGCTAAGGCCCATTCATGACATGTTGAAATGAACGCCATGCTGACAATTATATACTAATAAAAACTTTGGACGACAAATGTTCTTTCAAAATTTTAAGAAAATTGACCGTAGAACCTGTGCTTTTACACCAATTATCTACTTTCACGACGTCTGATCCTAGTTTGGAGTATCAAGACTTGTGAAGTGGTGAGTCATGCTCGCTACTTTCCTGACCTCGGTACTTGCGATTTTTGTTTTTGTTTCCTACGATGAAGAGCACACTCCGTGACCAAATGTTATCCCGGCGGGCTGATTTAGCATCACTTTCTATTCGTGGACATAAAGGACGCTTTTAAATCAGCGGCTAAGTTATGAAAAAATGTATTTTTGTGTTGACATGTAAGTTTTAGCTTTCTGATGTTAGAGTTTGTGAATGATCCTCTTGTTACATACGAATCCAGACCTCCCGTGGCTCAAAAAATTGGATTAGGCTTATAAAGACTGTGGATGATATTCTGGGCCAATTACAGAGGGACACTTGGAGTAAGACTTCGACTCTCCGTTCCGTATTAAAAGCCATCTTTTGAAGCAGCGGATAGGCACCTATTGGCGTGTGTTGACACGTCCTTGCGTTGTTGTCTTCTGTATGAAGGATGGTCATTGTTGTAAACATTGCGAGCCGCCTGCAGCCGAAGGTCGCGCCAGCATCCGGGAGCAGCAGCGACAAGGCCGTAGGGAGCTATCCTCCGGGAACTTCCTTTTGTATTTGCCGACCTTTCTCACTGCTTGGGAGCGTATTACGCTCTTCCGCAGCTACCGGAAAGTGGAACGTCAAACGATAAATGTGAAACTAGAAACACATAGTGACGAACCACCCGTGGTTCAAATCACGTGAAAACGAAATACCATCGGTAGTAAATTTACACAATTTTTTGAAGTTGTTTCAGTAGAAATGTGGTAAGGAACACGCGCCTGAACAGCTGCTAGAAACTATCGCATCGTCACAAAACATTCAACAATTTTTGTAATCAAATCACACGTGGCGGATAAAGATTTTGATGGTTGTAAAGTTTCCTGCTGGACGGATACAAGGCTAACTGCGCAGCGCGAAAGAAAACCTTGCCCCCGGCCATAACAGAGATAGGCAGGCCTCTGTAGCCCCTCTTCTCTCGTGTCTAAATATAACCTCATTTGATACACCTTCGCTTATATTCTCCTACCCATAAACGATGACGAAATGGAGCACCTGTTACTAGGAGAGGTGTGCTCTATTATCACACCAATGCAGAGGAAAAATGAAAAAAATCGACCAAGAATTTTTTTTCAAGGATTCAGAATACTGGCAAGGGAGAAATTGATCTTTTAGAAATGAAGAATTGAAAAAGGTGAATAAAGCAATCACAAAAACTATGTTTAGTAAGTAGTAAGCCCGAAAAAATTGTATGTAACATTGAAATTTTTTCTGTAGAAGCGAAATATTTATGGTATTTGATAGTCAGACACCAAAGAATAAATGCTGTCTGTTCAGGTTCTTAAATTTCGTAAGAGTTTTCTAAAATTTCAGCGTATGCTGTGCGAAATTTTAAGCTAATGAAACCCGGGCAAATTGTGAGTCGAAAAAGGATATATTGACCCCTTTCCTCTTCTGTATATAATTAGTTCTTATTAACTTAATTATTCTTCAAATCAGACAATTAAACGTCCGAATTATTATTAACTTTGAATTAAACACAGCATTGAAGGCCTAATTATGTTTCAAATTCAAGTCAGTGCTCCAAAAAACTGCTAATAGATTATCTAAATGCGGAAGGCAAACATTTTATATTGCCTAAGTATATTGCCACATTATGACAAGTTAACGAGACGCGTTTCTGCGGCATGTAGCGACCACTCGTAAACTCTGTGGTAGAAGTTAATCTGGAATACAGTTAGGAAATAAAATAATTTAGTGATGCAAATGGATAAAGTACTCTGATATGTCGAGGTTAGCCCAAGTTCGGTAACTGAATAATGTCCCATTATTTTTGGCTTGTTTAAATATTTGTTTAGCAATTTCTCCATGAATTTTGTTTCTTTGGTTCTTATTTGTAATTTTTGTTGATTTATATTATCTATATGTCGACTATGACTATTGTTGCTTTCATAAGTCTGTAATTTCTAATGCGCATCAGTTTCTGTAGTATGCCCTCACAGGAGCCTCATATTTGTAACGAAGACTTGGAAAGTTTGGTCTATTTCATGAACATTAATATTAAAATATACGCAATTTTTTAAGAAATTCTCAGTTTTAGTGCTTTTGGTTATTTTTTTATCCTCAAGCCGCTGGGAGTATCTGTGCCTTATGATAGAAAACAACGTTGCACTTGTTCATTGAAAATTGGGATACCTTGGATTATTGAGTTGTTTGTTTTAAGAACAATCCACCATTTTATATAAAAACCGTCCAGAAATTTCCATTTCGTCAATAAATCTCTTACTTTTATGCAAAGACTCATATTTTTGTGCGTCGTAGCTTATTTTTAACATATGATTTTTTAATCAACACCTCTTGCATTAAATGTCCCTCAGAAATTGCAAAATATGGTAATAAATGTTAACAGTTTTGCTATATAAAAGAATAAAAAGCTTTTCCTGTATAACTTGTTTGTTACAACTCGCTTATCCTAAGGTATAATCAATTTCATTGCAAGCATTGTTCGCAGTCTTCTGCTTCCAAAGTTACACGTCATCATAAGAATTCCTGCTATAATTCGTGTATTAGATGCGGGTAATTAGTTCACAGCATACATGACTAGTTAATACATTTCCTTACTGCCAGCCACTAAATCTCAAATTCTGTCATATTTATAAAACAGTAGTTGAAATAGTGAATTTATAGAGAGAAGACCGTTCACATAACAACTAAGCAAGGCAAACCAGGCAATTATACACTTGTTACGTAAGTTCGCATACAAGAATTTTCAATCAAATTGCCGCGAAACTAGGTTAAGCTTTATAGACCAATGTTGTGTTGCTTTCTTTAAATCCAACTTATACAACTGGACGGTTAGACATTCGCTACAGATTTATTTTTCCATAGACTACTCAAAAACCGAAGTGAGCAATTTGTTTTCTTTCGAGTTGTGGTGTCTATTTGATGTATCTCAACATTTTGTCCCAAGCGGTTGACACATTACAGAATTTCTAGTACTGCAAAACAAGGGAACAAAAATCAGAACCAGACACGCCATTTTCTCAATATTTCAAGTTTACCTTATGACTATCACACAACATTTTGTTGACCCACAAAATATTTTCAAACAAATCTTTTGCTAATATTGCTCAGTATGTATATAAATTTTTGTTGTTACGTATTTCTGGAGCACATAAATAAAAATAGAAACTTTATCCGTCTTGTGTGAATATAAATATAATTAGTGTAAAATGGTCAAAAGTAAGAATTAATGAAGATTAAAATTTCTGAATGTAAGCTTTCCCGGTGTAAATTATTAATAATTTTTTCGCGGTTAAGCAGCAGGTTCAGATTTCTCGATATAGACGTTTCTGCGGTCATTCTCTGTTGAATTTATTATTAAAATTTACATTCGAATACAGTAGTTTCTTCTCTTTCCTTTCGGAACTCTTCAGTTATATCTAAAAATTAATAAATAAATAAATATCATGACAAAGACGCTAACAGGTTGAAACCCAAACAAATAAATAAATTTAGTATAGGTAGTTTAACGTAGAATAAGCTGATTACTTCCAAATTAAATTCACATCATAATTTAATTGCTTGTTTAATTAGTACGAACCATGTTATAAGGGAAGAAACGTTCAGTTCTTAATTGTAAATTTAATATAAATTATGACTCTTTGACATTTTACACTAATTACATTTGTGTAGGATGATTTCGGCCTTTACAAGTCACGACTCGTGCAAAAGATCGGGCCGGATGGTTCGTCTGCTATCGTGGCTGACCTTGGCAGAGCCTATTCACGCTTTCTGGGTCACAGCCTCCTGTGAATGGACCACTCGCGATCTTCTCAGCGCGATACTTGCTTCTCTGTTTTCCCCATAACATATGCGACTCAAGTCTCAACTGTCTACTACCATTTATTGGACGTGTTCGAGTTTCGTATAAATTAGTTGGAAATTATTTCTGATGTCAATTTATATTTCTATAAAATTCGTGATCGATAATACTTAAATTTTATCACAAACAAGTTTAGGACGTTATTGACTTGTCATAATTTGAACGTCATAGCACTTCAGACAAGATTTTAACTTGCGAACAAATCATGCGACGAAATGAAAAATACACGACTTCCACCCGTTCAATTCGTAATCGGATGTCACAGTTCTGTGTCCAGTAAATATATTTGCCTATTATTTATAAATGAAAATGTTTGCGAACATTTGCTCACAATTATGAAAAAGGAAATCAAGATTCGAAAAAAAAATATGCAAGCTTAAGAGATCGAATGACGAACGATTTCTTGTTGAGTAGGATAAAAGTGAAATGCGTCAAAATATCTTACAGGATACTGCATAATGACTTTCCGAAATCATACGCAACCATGTTGACGAGATTTTTGTAAGCGCTAAAGGAATGCCAAATTTAAAGAATCGTACAGAGGAGTCTTTAACTTACATTAAAAATTGAGTTCAAGAAACTGACAACGAATGCATGTCAGCTATGGTCTTGGTCGGTATAGATGCACCATTTTGCTATTGGACATGATGTTGAATGCAATTTCAGGCACTTGTATTTATCTTATCTTATCAATTACTATATCATTGTGTAAATTGTCACAGTTATTTTTATTGTTTTATTCCATGTACCAACTTGTGAATTATACTGTACAAGTAATTTGGTCGCGCCTATGAGTACCACTTTACTCTTCAATTATAGAAATATACTTGACGCTAATAAATAGGTGGGCTCATTAATATCCCATCGAATTTTTGGCTGCATTTCAGCTACATATCTTCATAGCCTATAACATTCCAACATTAAAGAAATCGTTATATCCAATATTTCTCCGGTGTTGTTTGCAATTTATCCATATAATTATCCATAATCCATAAACACATTTTATTCTGATTTATATGCACATATAACGTATTAGAAAGAGCAATCCATCTTTGAGATGTTAGAAGAATGAAAATTTTTAAGCTTAAGTAAACATAGTTTACAGTAAGTGCAGTGTTACAGATTATTGAAGTGTGCTTAATAAATAAATTCAAAATTAAATATATATAGAGCTTGAGTGTTGCTAGTTAAAGTAGTACTTATTTATAAGAATCGTAGTAAATTAATGAAGACCGCCTACAATATGTATTGATGATTACTGGGTTATACACAAATTAATGACGTGAAACAAATAGCAATTTGGGAAGTTTTAATTGATATTCTTTTGTCATTAATTTACGCAATATTTGATTTGTGTATTTCTTTTTTTCTTTATTCTATTCTCACTAATACAAATAAACATTTACCCCAGTAAAAAAGAAAGACCGCATAGTTTGAACGGCAACAATAGACAATGGTGTGCAGAGCGTATTTTAGTATCTTGCTATAAGCGAACAGCAAATCGAAAACACGCTGAAAAAGATGTGAGTATTAAACAATTTTGGTTGTGGACATCGTAATGTAAGATAATGTAGATGGATGAAACGCTTTCGTAAGGCAGAAGATTACAGTTTAACTATAAAAGAACCTTTAAATTTGAGAACGCTCTAGACATCAGAAAATTAATTAATTTAGTTAAGGAAACCACCAAACCTCAAAAAATCCGTAGAAGTATTTCAACTAATTATAAGAATATGTATCTAAATGGAACCATTCGTCAGTTTGGAGGCTAATTAACCAGAACATAGGTTCTTCTAACTTTATTCCCATCTACGTCCTTTACGATCTATTGTGTCTCTTTTCATAAGAATCACTAAACCTAACACAACTTCGATAATAAATTTTCTCTTGCTAAATTTAGATTAGAGACCGGCATTTCTATATCCGGTAATAATCGATTAAACGTTTCTTCGACTGCCGACTTATTCCAGGAATGTCTCGACTCCTCTCACGTGTGTGTCAGGTATTTTAAGTGATGAAACGCTAGTATGCAGTGTGCCGGTGTGGCAAACCAGGAGACCTTGGAAGTGGTGCAGTGATTAGAAGCGGGCTACCTAAATTTAGATCCTTGCCTAAATATACAGTCTTTCACTTAACTACGTGATGAGGAAAAGCGAGCTAGGCCGTGTCGAATCGGAATTACCACCGAGTAAATCCCCATATAATGATTTTGAGGGTCTTCTACGTGACTAAATGTTCAACGAGGCTTACAAATGTAAAAATAAAAGCTACAAATTTAAGAAAAGAAAAATCTAAACATAAGAGCACAATGTTACCGTTAGGCAACAAAACTTTCATTATCAATTAGAGAAATGCTAACCGTTCCATACTGATTTTGAAATTGCGTCTATTTATAATCCTGCCTGACGGCAGAAATTTTATAGAGCTTTAATGTTAATGGCGTGCTTAAAACGGAGATTTTATTTCCCGTGTGTTCCATTACCTTTGTTACATTGAGTTAATAGCCAAAGAAAATATGCGGGAAACGTGGATAACGCGAGGAAGAAGGAAAATGTCAGCTTTATAATATGTAAAACAAGAATTAGTGAATTTAATTTTGAACTTCTGGAACGCAGATTGATGATAATTCCGAACATAGAGCAGAGATTCTTGAAACTTTCTTATTCAGGAGATCGATATGGATTTCTCTGTCAGTATCTAACTGAGTTTCTTGTCTGCAAGATAAATATATTTCGAATTCGGACATATTTATTGATGCAAAAGTTAATAGTGGTGATTTGCTGCTATTAAATCTTTATTTACAATGAATAACATGACTCCCAATGCTTGAGCAGTTTCTCAATTACAACCTGTAGAAATTTTCTGGTTTGGAGATAAGTCGACGATCCAAGTTTTGTTCCCTATAAATATTGAAAAGAAAAGGGCGACTGTAGATATTGACTAGTGTTATGGCTCGGTAATTCCTTTCTTTCTCTTCTTCTTATTTACAATTTAATGGATTATTTTACGTCACAGGGATAGGAAATGCTAGTCATGAGTTAACTGAGATGAACTAATTCCCTCTCAATATTTGTTGTTTCTTTCGTTAACTGTATACGGAATTTTTGCTATTTCCTTATGAAATGGAAATGTTGCACGATTTTTGTTCCATTACAGTTCATCGCACCTGCTAATACCTGATTGATGTGGGATGTCTTGGACTAAAGTGTTTGCAAGGCCTCATGTGACAACGGACAAGAATTTTACGAGCTTATACATCAACGAAACATTGTTTAGAATGAAGTAGCAGGTCAATATTGAGTGTTTAATGCACTTTTGGATGATTACGTCTATGAATATTTCCCCTTTTGATTTATTTTGGTCGGTTCTAGCAGTTCATTGTCCTGTTTTCAAGTAATATAAATCCTCTTATCATCATTTCTCGTTAGGTCTTCTAATACGCGCGTACTTGAGTTATTCTCAAGCACAGGCTGTTGTTTTATAGTATGACCGGTGGAATTCACAGACCGAAAGAAAGTAATATTTGTAAATCCTTTGCTACTTGCATTTCATCAACAAATTATTAAATTGGAATGGGTAGTGTTATATGAGTTCCACGACTGAAATCAATTACAGTTCTGGACCAATATTGATTTTATCTAAAAGTTTAACTTCATCGTCGGGTATTTTGTGGGGAATGGTTTGTAAAGCGAGGCTTGATTCAGCGAAAGTATTTTACGTATGTGAATTCAGTTTCGTTGACAATTTTTGTAAGAACTAGTATTTACTGTCACTCTTTGTGAAAACGGAAAAGGTAGACATTTTTAGGCGATGATCTTTATTCGTTTGCTGCTTGGATAATTTTTCGTTTATAGCTGTTGCTGTATTTTGTGCCCTGGTTATCCTACTTACGATTAACTCGGGTATTCTTAGAAACGCTAGTACCGGGACAGGTTCTGCATCCGATAACGTCAGTCTAATTTAAGTAGATGAGTTGTTCTTACTGAAATGAAGAACAGGCCTTATCTATATTCTTGGAACTTAAAGAAACTAATGTATTGATGTCGGAGAAGATTTTATGACGTTTCTTATTGCTAAAGGAATTTGGTGTGGGCAGAGACGACAAAAGAATCAATAGAAAAAGATGCAGATGGAGTCGTTAAAAAACTAATTTGAAGTGATGGATTTGGAATATGACAAACTTTTGGCTAATGAAATGTGGAATAAGAGTGAACGTTTTCTTTATCAATACTTTTCGACTGCAGAGGAGTAAAGCAGGAGTTTAGAGCAGTAGAACACGAACCCCTTAATGATCCATCATTCAGCTACAAAAAGTTATCCCGTCTTTCCTGGTTTGACTTTAACAAAGTCTGTAAGGAGTTCGGTTTTTCGTGATCCAAATTCCACTCTCCTTTCTCTATCGACAGTTTCATACTGTTCTAAACGCCGTATTATACTTCTATCAATACCATTCCCCAAATTTCATATAAATTTTCCCTTGTTATTGCGACAAGTTTGTTTTCTTGTAACACAACACCTAAATGGATTCTTCCGCGAAACAGCTTGCTTGATTTTTCCATTCAGTAGCGTGTTTTCTATAGTGTCACTATTTCGTTCAATTTCACAATAATCACTATTTCTCAATCTATTACTATTATCAGTAATATTAAGCCGTTTAATAAAGATTTTACGAAACATAAATGGCCTGTTTCTGTTAATAGAAATACGGCATTCCTGAGTATATCGACTGCTCACAAACGTTCTTGTTTCTGGTCTACCTTTAATCATAAATTTAAAATTCTGTAATATAGTGAATGGAAATATAGGCCTGTTCTCTCTCCTTTTACACGCAACAAAACAAAACACCGAATATTAGTACTGTAGTTGTTATAATATGTTCCTGATGTGAACCTCTGCAGATCTCTGTCTTTTGTTTAGGCTTAAATAATGCGTAAAGCATTGATGGGCAACCATTTTTGTATGGGGGCCGTATAGAAAAATATTTCGTATGCCACGGGCTAAAACAAAAACAATTAATAGCGATAGTATTTATTTAAAAAAGTAAAGGTACTGATATGCACGTATACATAGTGTTGGTATTACATATAATAAAATAATACCGTTACAATTGTAACTAATGAGAAACTTAGGATTACCTTTCTTTTGCAATAAATCCAATATTTGGTGAAAGTTTTGTTGTTTTTACGCGTCAAATTTTTCAAAACAGTATGGTTAATTCTTGATCTGTTTAATTCATTCAGTAATGACTATTTTTTTAAAAAAAAATTAGGGCAAACTTGACGGTAATCAACATGGTGGAACTCCCCTTTAATAGCATAGGAAGGGATTTGAAAGGGTTAACTAGGACCTCCGGGCTATATTTTAAGGTTCCTACCCGACATTCGCCTAAAAGTGATACAGGGCAAACCCTAGAAAACCTGCATCAGGTAGGTCGGGCATGGGGTACTTGTCCCACGCCCTTCCGATGGCGGGAGAGGGGTTTGCTGTGGGGACGCAGCATTCCCTTCTCCAAGCCTAGGAGACAGCTGGCCGACTGTTCCAATGGGGACAGAGAACAACTCTTAAGAGTATGCTCAAGGTCTGTGACCCCGGCTTGTGGGAACCTTAGTTCAGAAAAGGAGAGAGGAGGAGGCATCCCCATAGGTAGCTCCCTCCGTCTCGTAAAAGGTTCTGCTAACGAGATAATAACCCTCGCAGACAGTCCTTTCCAGTAATGACTATGTAAGGAGACGTAATTTATTTAAGAGAAGGTATGTAAACGGATGCGAATTTTACATTGACAACAAACGTAATGTAAGGAGGTGACTAAGAAGTAATGAACAGCCTGATTTTATGTATAACTTTTAAAGGGAAATATATTGGTGTAAAAACTACTGATTTTGCACGAAAAAAAAAAATTTATTCAAACCACATTCGCATCAAAGCCATTAATAACAGATACCTTCGTCTTCTCTGGTGAGTCTGAATTTTTGCCCAATTTTCTTGCG
This sequence comes from Zhengitettix transpicula, assembly GCA_037074705.1. NCBI lineage: Eukaryota > Metazoa > Arthropoda > Insecta > Orthoptera > Tetrigidae > Zhengitettix > Zhengitettix transpicula. The sequence goes on along the minus strand of CM073590.1, from coordinate 23,198,871 downwards.
TGTATGTTATGTCGTGCAATCGTTGGTTATTCATCTGCGGCTCGTTGGAATCAAAAAGCTAAGTTGGGATTTCTCTGTCTGAGGATATATTCTCCGTTGACTTGGCGCTGCACTGTGTGGCTATAGACGATAGTAAGGCGTACAAGAGAAACTGATTGATGGTTATCCTGTCTTCTTCTTTGAAATCCAAATTTTATGTATGTTTGTTCGGTATTCGAGTCTTGTTTCCATGGCGAGCAGGTAATTGGCGGGTCCTTGAGCTCCACGTGGCGGCACAAATAGGCGCAGCCTTGACCACGAGGCCTCGCGATAACAGACGCTTCCGCCATCGCTGCTCCAGTCTTCCTTCCACCCCGTCATCTTTATTCCTACGTCATTTTCAAACCGAGCCATGCGCTGTCTGGGAAGCATACTTCATCAGCACAAGTGAAGACGCTTACTCTCGCAATACCCAACATGTCTTGTGATATTACCGAAACGTTTTCGTATTTACTCGTGGTTATGCTATTATTTAGTAAGGATTCGCACTGAACCAGTGAACCAATTCTCCTACTGCCTGTCTTAACCAACTTTTGATGAATAAGCATAGACGAGGTTTTGGTCATGTTTAATGATTGCATACCATCAATTGCCTGTACAATTTAGAAAATACACCTGAAACCAACAACACGCTGACAGAATGGGGAATCCGAACCGCACGTTCACTTACTTTACTAACTTTGAGAGGTATATTCTTTCTGTTCTGTATGGGCCTGAAGGAGATATATCTCACTCATTCTGAAAAGCTAAATACGTCAGCACTAATCATTAAAATAATTTACCTAATCCGTCAGCTTGTAATGTTTGAATTATGCTTCAAAAATTGGCTAAATATAACATAGAAATGAAATGAGATTGAAGCATTGTAGGAAACTGTGTGGGAGGAGTGGAAGGACAAGACGGCAATGTATCCTTCGTGCCAACGCAAGACGCTGCGTGTTTCCGCAGGATCCTGGGAGGAAAAAAAACGTGCGACTCAAAAATTGCCAAAGAGTTTAAATTAATTTTCGTGGATGTAATCCATAACATAGATCTATTATGTACAATAACTGCAAATAATATAAAATAATTTTCGGAGACTACACAAGCCTAGTTTCGAGTGTTTTATGTTTCCTGAAAAGAGACTTAGCAACACGTTCAGAATGATAGCGTCGAACACCATTTACGTTATCAGATTCACCCATACTACGTCATAGAAGAAAAATGTCGCAACTTGCAAGACAGCCATCCACGAATAGAGTTTATTAAATCGTTAAACACGGTCATACAAAAGTCATACGAAGTAGATTTTTCTATTGTACTCGTGTTTTGCAAACTTTTATAGTAATGAGTGGAAATGGTTTATTAGTGTCTTGACTGAATATTGGATTTCGCCTTAGAGAGTTAGTCTTCTACTTTTATAAACGTATGTGTGCATTTGTGTAATTTCGGCATTATTATAAATGCGCGGAGGAATTTAAATCAAACATTTTAAACGTGTTAATTACGATCTGGGAACAAACACTATAGGGGCTAGACGCTTCTGACAGCCCTATTATGGGGGTGGAAGGGAGTGGCATTTTAAAAACATGCCTCGAATTGTTTTCGGGTTACATTATATTGATAATGTCACTCTCAGTTGATTGAGTCTAATTCAAACGCGTAACGGCATGGGAGAGGGGGCTACCTGTGGGGATGCCTTTTCCTCTCCGTTTTTGAACTAAGGTTCCCACAAGCCGAGGCACCTAGGTCTGTTTTGAGAGGTGTATGTTCCGGGGTCACAGACCTTGGGGATACGGTAAGAGTTGTTCTATGTTCCCATTGGAACAGTTGGCCAGCTGCCTCCTAAACTGGTCGAGGTACGGAGAAGAGAATGCTGCGTCCCCACAGTAAACTCTTCTCCCGCCATCGGAAGGGCGTGGGACAAGTACCCAATGCCCGACCTACCTGATGCACGTTTTTCTAGGGATTTCCCTGCATTTCTTTAAGGCGAATGCCGGGTAGTATCCTTAAACTATAGCCTGGGGGCCCTAGTTAAGCCTTGGCTACCTTCCTCTACCCTTCCGCATCTCCCCTTTCAAATCCCTTCCTATGCTATTAAAGGGGAGTTGCCACCACGTGGATTACCCTCATGTAGCCTGTTGCCCTAAAAAAATATCTCGCAGGCCTTCTGTTGTTCACCTCTCAAAGTATAGTCAATTTTTTTTGGGGGCCGGGGGGAGGGCGCAGCTCCCCTTTAATAGCATAGGAAGGGATTTGAAAGGGGAGATGCGGCAGGGTAGAGGAAGGTAGCCAAGGGTGAACTCGTAGAGTCAATTTAAATATTTGTAGATTTTATAAAAATAAGTATTGTCAATACTGACAGTGCATGCAGTCGCTTAAACATCATTCAGTTACATTGCAAGAAGCAAAAGCTGTCGATGCTAGGTTCAACTTTGTCTGTAAAGTTGAATGACAACAATGTGTTCTTATCATATGTTACATTGTTTGTAGATTAGATCAAGATAATATGGAAAACGCGGAAAGAAACCCCAACAGTAGTATAACTTTATGGCGTCGATCAATCATTGCAATCCAGACGTAGTGGAAAAAGTTGGATGTGAGTTACGCTATGACCGAGAAACTATAGTATTTTGTGTATCATGGTTATAAAAGAAAACAACTTATTTACCTATTGAAGCAAATCTGAACTCCGCACACAGCCATGACTTCCAAGACTCATAAATAATACGTAATAATCGATTGCCTTCGCCTCTCATAAATATGTTCTATTTTAATAAAGATCGTAAGTTTTCCCGACGTATATTCTGTATAACGAGTTCTCGATTATATTTTACTATTATGCCCATCTGTTGTTAATTCTTCACAAGAAGCTTACTTACTTTCACTTGGCAGAATAATTAGTGATATAATAATGATGAAAAACTAATACACAGCCTTATGTTTCAAAATTATGTTTACTTAAATAAACGACTTGCCGTCATCAGTTACAATGGATGCGATATTCAGGCCAAGCATCAAATCATAATAATGACCATCAACAATTTTTGTCATATAAACCTGTGGAGGTCCTAAAAGAGGACGAAACATCGTTTATTTAAATAAACATTTTCGGACAAAAGGCCGTGTATTTTTTAAATTTATGATATCAATGTCCGAACCTTATTTTTACCTTTGATTTCTATTACGAAATTTTGAGAGAATCGTACTTTAATTCCTTTGTTTTTCTTCGATTAAATATTGTGGAAAACGTTTCTCTGAAGTCATAGAAGTTTATCACCCTTTTCACATCATTCTGTTTCTTCGCGCTTTCCTTTTTTCCCCCTCATATCATCCATCCAAAGTATTATCTTACTTTTAATTACAGTACTTCAATCTTATTTCTCTGCTTTCAGTGCGTTTTTCTCTCATTCCACTCTCATTTCTTCTCAATTTGTCCTCACTTTTCTTTCGCTTCTCTCTTTGCCATATTATGGTTATCATCTTATCAACAACATTATTTTTGTCTCTTATGCCTCAACCTTCTTTCCCGGCTCTTCTCTATTCTTCTCGTTTCTCCGCATTTAAAGTTTCGATAGATAGTCCCTTGCTTACATTAAAATAATGATGAGATATGGCAATATCTTATTATCGCTTATTTAAATTACTATTACTATTTTTTTTATTATTTTTTTTATTAAAATTAACTCTTAGTCCGGAGACTTTACAGTTGTGATGATTGAACATATTCAAAGTATTTACATTTGTAAATATTTAGCATACAAAGGTTTGTCGGCATGATGTTTGGGATCGATCTCATCATCGGGGAAACTGCGTGTTATGAAAAGCGTTAAGTAGGTTATGGGGATGGTGGAAAGAACGGATGTTTAGGGAGAATGTAGTACCAGTTGGTAGGTGGGAACTAGAGTTAGGTAATTCCGGAGTGACTTAGTGAGTGGAGGATATCAATTGTGAGTTTACGTTTTAGTCTGCGATTTTCTGAAGGAGGGAGCGGGTTACTGTAGAAGAGCTCAATGTTTGGATTTGGGTGGCCATTACTGATTGACTTTGGAAAATACAAATGCTTCTAATTGACTCTTGGATTTCCGTTACGAAAGATGAAACATGAAGTAATCGAAATAGAACTTGTGACATTAATACGACTCCCAATCGTATTTTCTTCCGTATTCTTGTTGAAATTCTGTACAACGCTGAATAAGAATCAGAAAGTTTTAGAAAGCAGACTTGGTCAGGACAGAAGATTTACTCCTTGTATTTGATACGTCGTAAGGAATACACAGTTCATATGGAACTTTCTCATTTCTGTATGATTATTTAGCCTTAAAACTATTGCACTGTGCCGTAAACTAACAATTCGTGGGCAAAATTCCGCGATATTAAACATAGACGAGGACCGCGTACGCCAGCTGTTCTCAGTATAATATGTATTTGTACTGCTGGTCGATTTAAAGGATACCTGTAATGTAGCCCATTTCCTTATTCAAAAGTAGCAAGTTGCCAATATTTCCTCATACCCATTTATATTCGTTTAATACGTAACGCATACAATTCAAAAGCTACTCTTTTCTATCTGTCAAATTGTTCACGTATCGCCTATAGGTATGTTTCATTTTGAAAGCTTTTTCGGAATCCTGATATAATGCTGGAATCTACCATGTTTTTGTCCTTAAAGAAGACCCTTTTATTTTTGGCAAACCTATATTACATGTACTGTTTACAGGCTCATCACTATTCTTGTTTCAAAGTATAATGTCTCTCTAAAACTTTTTCCCGCAGTTTCGTAAACAGTTTTAATTTTAATAATTTGTATAATCTGTTAATTGGTGGCAGATTTCGAGGTCTTGTTTTACGTAATTAAATTCCTTTTTGGAAGTAGTATATTAGCTTATGATTGTGAAACAGAATGGTTACTGCGTGTTTTTCATCTGCTAAGTGCAAGTTATTCGTGTTGACTGAATATTTGAGATTGAGTTCGTTGCTTTACAACATTGTTGGAAGACATCAGCACGGTTGTAGCACGACGGGAAACCCATTGAGAGGTCGACTGTCATCTGACAGGTGACCAAACCTGAGAGAGAAGGTCGTATAATAGGCGCAAGAGGTTCCTTATAAGAAACGTTAAACAAAGAGCTGAGGAGAGAGCAGGGTGAGGTGTTCGATATGAAAGGAAAGCTGCGCCGGACAGGAAGGACTTTCGCTCTCGTTGCTTCCGACGCACAGAAAGTGAGAGCCGGCCAGACAGCGTGGCCAACTTTCTCCACAACTCTTGCTTTCAGCGTAGCCCATTTATCATTCACCTTTACACCACGATTTCGATTATTCCCAACTTAGACAAAAGTGTGTGACTAATGCGAAATTTATTAGACACACTTCACTATTGCCGATTGAATTAGTTCAACGATACGCTAATGATAACAGGTTTCGTCTTATAAGCTATCGAACTGGATTATATTATATTTTCGTTCTCATTACAATCTTAGTTGTGAAAGTTGAGTTCGCCATATCTCAAGAGTACTATAAAACTATTGCAGTAAAGAAATAATCGATATTAAATTACGAGTGCATATCGTTGAATATAATAATATGTTAATGAAAATTAATATAATATACGAAACAAGAACTAGCGTTGCACAAAGGATAGTAATAAATTCAGTCTCCGAAAAAAATTAACTGTTTAAAAATGGGTTGTATACTCCGGACTGGAATACATAACATTACACCCTTCATTTCCTATGGAGGAAGAAAACTGGAATGACTTAAACCTGAAAAAGGTATTCACTGAAAACATGTAGTGCATGTATTACAGTCGATGGAAGACAAACGTATCCCAAAGTATTTAAAGATTATGTCTGACTGAACCCTGGAGGTTTTCATGTGTTGTTCGCCTTTCATTGAACTTTAACTAGGAGGAACGCAAAAAAACGTGGAAACGTTTATGATGGATCGTGGTGCTTTACTCCTATTAATCTTTTAAGAAGTACAAAGTCGCTGTTAACAATATAGAAGACTAAATTAATTTTCCATAGATCCCCCATGCGAAGCAAATCTTCAAGAATGTGGGAAGAGTCATACATTTTAAATTATTTTCGTCTGATATATAATAAAACTTACTTTATATAAGTATCATAAGATAACGTAACATTCTCATTTTTCTGTATGAAAAGATCAAGATTAAACTCTTAAATAATAAAATCAATATAATTATTATTTTCATTATAAAGTATTTCAGTAATGGAAAACTAGCTATTTACTATTTACAGCATAGTACTAAGATTCCTAGTTTATTAATAAAAACCATTATTATCAAAAAGTAGGAGTGGCTGAGTAGAAATTTTTTAAGCTTGTTTTTGGATGGAACTGAAATGTTTCTTAATCCATTACTGTTAACAGGAAGTTTGTTAAAATTGTTATTCCTCTACATTCCACCCCTTTTTAAGCAACCCCTTCATAAAATTAATAACGCTATATAATAAGGATTTTTTATAATAATTATTGTACCTAGTGAGCATGGATGCGAACACTGTTTCTCAACAAGTGTTCCTCAAAGGTCTAATTCTGAAAGTGCCTTGGATTATTAACGTATGACCGAAAATATACGTATACGACATCACGTGTAGATGGGGACTGGTAATGTTCTCAAGCTTACAGTGAAGTCTTTAAGCTGCAAACTTTCGCTTTCTCCCCTGAATAATAACGCTTGTTCGTGTTCAGTGGGTCAGTCCTTCCATGTGGGTTGCCGAACCACAAGGTGTGTTTTCAAAATGAACTCGTGTAAACAACTCCAGAAAATAGATGGAAATGATGTAGAAGGGTTTAATGATTTAGGCACATCGAAGACTATAAGAGAAGAGAATCTATTATGATTTCGACTTTCATAGCGTCAACGTTTGCTTCAATATAATTCTGAGCTGCACCCATGCCACATCGTAAAAGTATTTCGGAATACGATGTTCGAAGTCTAGATATTTTTAATTCCTCCTTATTTCCGTATCTTTACTAATATAGTTATTTCCGAATTACATGGATGGTAGTTTCATTTAGTTCTAGAAAATGATAAAAGTTATGCTTTAAGCATACTTTTCATAAAATTCGTTACGAAAGTTGTTAAATTATGTTTCCAATTTCGCTTACTTTAATGTACCACATTCTTCTGCCAATAATTACAACAACCGACGTATTCTACAGTTTATCTCATTATTTATTCGCCCTGCGTCCCTTCCGTAATGTATTTCAAAAGACAAAAATGTATATTGATAGGATAACTAAATTTAGAATCGTGTCATTTCATGGTTTTATATTGCTATGTTACTGTAAGTGGCACTACTGTTAAAGTGTGGTATTGTGGGTAGTTTAGAAGAAGCACGGGCGTTGTCTCCCTCACGCCCAGCGCTTTTCTCGAAGTCACGATCCGCGACCAAATTATCCGACAAGAGATCGCCACATTTAAAGACACGACCCTACTTTCACGCCTTCCAGGAGATACAAAGAACTTTTTCCCGTAGCTTCGTCTTTCCTATCTAAGTCGTGACCTATAATACTGTGGTTGTCTTGGTGGTACGGGTAGAAATATCTCCACCCTGTTGAAGTGCTGCCAAGATGCCAGGAACACTTTAACAGATTTATTTAAAATAGATTAATTAACTGTCATCGGGTAGATGAAATGGATGACTGCAGCAACAACCGGTTGTGACGTTTAAAACCTCGTTTCCAAATATGAGAGACTTTTATAAAACGAAAAATCGACAACACATTTTGACATTTAATATTTTTTTGTATCAGGTAAATTTAGTTTCAATATTATTTGAAAATTATCATTTAATAAATAAATAAGCAATACAGCCAATATGTTAGAAGATTTTATTAATTACTGAAACCAAAAATTCGTTTTAATACCACGTATCGTCCACAATTTTGGGACTTCTTTGGGTAACGGAATTTAATTCAAATCTGTAAATGACTTATTTAACTATGTTTTTGTCAGTTTACATTTCTAATTAATCATGTACATTTTGCTATTTGGGTATATTACGTGGTTACCTGAAATCTCAAAATTGTGGTCGACACCTTGTATTAAAACGAATTTTTGGTTTAATTAATTAGTAACTTTTTCTGACATATTGGCTGTATTGCTAGTGTATATATTAAATTTAGATTCATTTAAGTAACAGACTATTAGAGTCAATATTGATTGAAGTTTTTATTACGCTAAGGCAAAGTATTTTGTTCTTATTATGTTAGTGCCATTCCATTTTTAAATGTTTTGCGGTGGAAATTACTGAATTAGTATTCAAACATTGTTTAAATAGCTGTAGGTTCTACAATCTTCCCTTCTAATGTCCTAGAAGCTTAGATTGAATTTAACTATTATATTACACATTGCCAAAGGCAGTATAAATTCAAAACAGTATAAGTATTTTCTATTTATTTATTCCTCCTAATCATTAAAATAGTTTTATTTTACGTTCAGGACCGCGATTTGTGACGTTCCTTCATATCGTAGATACGTCGATGTATAAATCACCAAAAGAACATGAACGTTTTTAGAAAAGATGAATCAGTTGTAAGTGTAAAATTGTCACTTTTTCTTACTTTGGACATGCAAGCTTGATTTATAGTAACTTAAACTAACATGAACATAAAATCATTGCGGAGAAAAATGCAATGAATAATTGTGGTACGTGTAGCCCGATTTTTATTTATCACAATTTCTAAGATCTGTACCACAGATTTTTCAGATAAAGTTATAATGTATAGCATAAATTATTGTCTATGTCTAAAATGTGACTGAATATTATTATAGATAAGTAAATGTTGACAGTTGCACATGCATACTCAAAGAAAATAATATTTTATTTTATCATTGAGAAAAATCCGTACTTTTGATAACATGAAAAACGAACCAAAAAAATATGTAAACGAAATTAAAAAAGAAGTATTCTGCAGACTATGAGTACCGTTCTGATTGCTTTTCTTTTCAGTTTAATAGCTCATGTCAAACTTAAATATATATGTCTTGTCTTTTAAAAGTTAATATTTCAGTTTAACAATTAATATTGTGTATGAAAATGGAAAATACTTGGATTTGCAAATATATTTCTTGTTTTTTTTTAAAAAAAATAGATTATTTTTCAACAGTTAATTTCTTATATTGCGATTTTACAATTGTGATAATAATGATTACGTTTTCTTGTTAAACGATTGTTCTGCTCGATTTCACGGATCCTCCTTACTTACTTTTTATATTCCCGCTTTTTATAATTTATTCTGCTAGAGCTTTGTATCTTTACTAATTACTCATAGGTCTTTCCGTAAAATGTTTCTTGTATATTTCTTTTCGCGTCACTGATGTAAGCCCAATGAAACCTGTTTTTTCCTAACGAATGCTTGGAATCAAAACAGTTTTTTTTCTGTATTCTTATAGATTATTTTCAAACCATTGTTTTTATCCCAGCAGGCATGCGAATATTTATTGGGTTTCATATACCATCAAATATTCCTTTTTTTGACCTCTGCCGTCAGCTATGTAAATGATTGTTTACGTTCCACTTTTGCTTCTCTTCCATTCGCGATGTTGGCATACTTTCGAATCGAGTCCTTAACGTATTAGAAGTTATTGAAAAGTTTGAAAACCGTAGGTCGAAACCAGCAGTTGGAAATATATGGACATTGTTAAATATTTTTATAAACTTTTATCAGGCTGTTGATCTGTCCAACGATGGATCTAAAATTATACTTTCATAAACACACAATCTTTCATCCTCTTCTGACTAAGTTCGAATAAAGTATTATTTTCATATTCTTATATATCATTAGCACAAATAACACCTTTGCAACTTTTATTTAGATAAATATGTACAATTTTTTTTTGAATGATGTTAAACTTTTTATATGAGGGGTATTTAAGCCAGATTAACGACCTTTCACGTAACGGAAGTGGCGGCACAAGCATCAATCAGAAGCCTCATCGTCAACGTGTTGATTTCAATGTGCATTATTTATTAACCTATAGGAATCTTATAATTTATTATTTTCCGTACACGTAAGATAATTGATTCATACTTCATTCACTACCCAATAATTGTTATTGAAAAGTAAATGAGAAATGTCTTGATTGAAATTATCACTTGGTCTCTTCATATTTTCACTACATCTATATCTGCAAATATAATAAACAAATTGCATTAACTAAATGTTATCCATTTAATTATATTTAATAAAACTTGTTGATGAATAACTTAAATTTTCTACCTTCCGCCATATTAAAAAAAATTCTCTTTTAAGACCTGCATGAAGTTTGACTCCAACGGGCTAATTTTTTTATGCACACTATTTTTGTTTCGTTTTACCTAATCAATTTAGCAATGAAAACAGTTATCGAGGAGCTTTAACCTATTTTTACTGTTGATATAGTGATCCTTACTTTTAAATTCTCTTGGATCATCATTTCTATGCATTTTTTACTTACACATTTTCTAATTTTAATGCACAATGTTCCGTAACGTGTAATTGTGCTTTTTCGACATGTTGGTTGAGACGTGTAATTGGATTGCAAATAACGTTCGTATAGACTAAAATTTCGTGATACTTATTTAACGATTTCAGCCAGTGAATGTATTTTCAATATAAAAATTATCGTAATTTACTGTTAATCCGAAGTTTACATCTAAAGATACTGCCACAAGTTAAAATATGGGTACAATCTGTCAACAACTTTTATCGTAATCGTTGCTAATTTTTTATTGCATAAAGACTTCTCATCTACCTACAGGAGAAATCAGCAGTGGTCGAGTAATCAATATCTGGAGACAGGGAGTTATGTCCATTGCAACTACGGCATCAAAATGTCATTGATTTTATTTATTTGACACAAAAATTATGTATGTTTTATTTGCTTTTATTACAATCCTATTTGATGTTGGAAACATTTTTGTTTTATTAGTTATTTAATTGCTACTATAAACCTGCGACGCTTTGCGAGAAGGCAGGCTCATCTGAGTTAAGAATTTCTTGATTCGCAGAAATAATTGTAGCGTGTAAGGGATTTGCAGGGAAAGTAATGCCCGGCTGTCTTGTGTGCGCCAGGTCAGTAGAAAGTGTGGGCGCTTCTCTGTTCAGCAGAGAAACTGGCACTACTAATTCACAAATAATTTGGGAAAGTTTAGGCGGCTTCCTGAACGCAACGCTACGCGGTCTGTAAGAGGAGATGGGTGGGAAGGCTTCCGAAACCACCAACGGTATCGATGTAATCCTCGTGAGGCTACGCTAGATACCTTTCGCTTATATATACTTTTAATGGACTCTTGTATATATATCCGAAGTCGAAATGAGAATATTATGCGTCTGTATAAAACATAATAATTAGATGACACAGCCAAATACAGACAAAATTAAGTAAAGATATAATTTCCACACAACTGGGGATCCTTGTCCCTTTCGTCAGGCACTTTTCACTTGACAACTCACATTGTCAGCTGTAAAGTGCGGTTGTGTTTCTCTATGCTCCCGTGTTTTTTCCACTGACCTGAAGAAAGGAACAAGGATCACAGAAAGGTTGTGTGTTATTTACATCACCACTTAATTTTATCTGTATTTGGTTATTTCATTCAATTATATCCAAAGTCGTCATAGCACATTCAGTTCGAATATCGTTTCACTCTTTTAACGTATTAAGGGATGCCAGTAAATCTATAAACTGCAATTTACTAGTCTATCGAGTTATATATCCCTCTACTCCACTCACATTAAACATTAACTTTGCTTCCTACAGGATAATTCTTTGCTAACTGAATATATTATAAATAGGTCTATATATGATTCGCTTTTTCATATCAATGCTTGACACTTCCAGAAAAAAAAATGGCAGTCTAACATGCCTCCGCTTTTTAGTTTATTTCCTCTAGAAATTTTATATTTACTATATTCTCATTGGGTATTCATATGTCTTAGTTTATCGTCTTACAAAACTATTCATATTCAACTTGTCTGGTGTCTTATAATCCATTCGTGAACCTGCCATTTTCTATATTTGAACTATTGTTATTTTACTCAAAGTTACCCATATGTGCTAATCATTTAAATCACTCGTTTTTAGTATCTTTCAAGTTTTATATTTACCCGATTCTTTCTTCTGTTTATTTAATGATTCTAATATATGAAATTAATTGAATAGCGGTTCTCATTTCACTGAACGAAACTAAACTCTCCGACTTTACTAGATTATATTTTTATATTAGTACAAAAATCCCCTATAATTTGCAAATACAACTAGTTTTGCTTAATTTTATCAATTTCTCTGCTGCTCCTAACCACCCCTGACTCGAAATAATCCTGTTTCATTTCTATGTTGAATTAACTGTCTCCGTTAACGTAGTCTGTATGGAATCTACCAAAATCTACACAGTGACATCAATTGTATTGAAAAATCAAGACAAGATAATCAAATATGACAAAAGAAACGAATGCAGTAATCCTCCAGTATAGTTTAATATGCGTAGCAGAAGCAGTGAAGGCCTTGAATGTCAATACCAATAAGAAAAATTACGGAGTGGTAAAAACATACTTAGATCCAGCTGTCGAAAGAAAAGAAATACGTAAATACGTAGAAGAGAGTTTATAACAGTTGATAATTTCCGAACGCCAGTAAACCGAAAGCTAGTTCCAGCAGCAGATTTTAAAATACTGCAAATAAGAAGTATTTATCTTTCACAGCAGAAATGTTTCCCCATAATTCATAGTTTGTGTTAGAACTTCCGAATAAACTTACGCCTTTAATGAGCACATGCGCATGTGTAATGATAGGAAAAAATAATTTATTTTTCATTTGTTACAATATGATTAATATAGTCATATATGGTTCAGTAAAATATCTCACGTCTTAATTTAATATATACGTATACAGTTCATTAAAAATAATAGATTACAATACGATTATTCGGCGACGCTTCTTGTCCCGCCCTTCATTTTAAGCGTTCTATTTAGATGATTCAATATTAAAAGTCAAGTGACATGTAATAAATTTTTTAAAAATAAATGTCAGAATCCGTTGAGACAGTTTCAGAGCCTTTAGAACTGAGATTAATTTAAGAAGAGAGATTGAATTTAAACATTTTATTTTTACACAGTCTCAATTTACTCATTAGATTGTTGATCCTATTCAGATTAATGATAATGGTCTAACTCCGAAACATTCTAAAATAATCTATCTGAAGGTGGAATTTTCAGCTCCTTCTCTTTAATTTTGATTACCGGAGTATGTTTAATTAATAAAGAATATTTACCTTGTTTCCTATGGACTGGTTCAAGATTGTCAGTTTAAACCTCTGTCATCTGCTTCTTCTCCAATCAATCATTTGAAAACCAGGAATATATATTACTATGAAATTTCTGCCCCCCCCCCCCCTCTTCTAACATTCCAGAAGAAGAAGACTTCTGAGTCTACGGAAAAGAAGAAATAGTGGACATTAGAACGAAACCAGTTAATTATGCGAATTCATATGTCGTTCTTATAATACAAGGACAAGACTAAATTACTGGGTTTGATGTTTGAAATTTGAAGAATATATTTCACAGACATGAAAATTGATTAAAATGAGTAGATTTCTGGACGAAACACTGCCAGAGTTCAAAATCAATACTTATAGATAGATGACACAGTCGTCGCCAGAAAAACAAAAATTTTGTTACTGTTTTAGAACGTGAATTTTTCAACTATGGAAATCAACCGACCCTAATAATGCTACGCCATCCGTCTGAATAGAATTTTACTTTTAAGAATATAACAAATCTTCGAAAACCGTTTAGTTTATTTATCAGTTTACGGAAGAGGATTGTTGGCAACAAAGGAACAGGAACAAAGACGGATGTGGTGTTGAATTAAATAGCGTGTACTGAAAGAGAGACAAAAACTGTGTTTTGGATGAAACGAAACAAAATCTGTCATTAAAATCAGGAATCGTAATACGTGTATCCGTTTATAAAAGAAACTTCACAATGTCATTAACTCATGACAGGAACAATGGGAAATAACACAACTGAGAGGAAGACCAAGTTCCCTTGAGGAGTTGAAAACAGTTAATATTATTACGAGTAGTTGTATCAATTGTAACTATCTTTATATTGACTACAGTTCGCTCTCGCAGTTTCAGGTGGATATGTTAGAAGCGAAGAACCGTATTAAATCAGTCATACAATTGCAAGTCGAACTCAGGACGAAAAATACTGTAACGGAGAGCATCGAAAAAAGAAAGTTAAGCCAGACTTAATACGGAATATGCCTGACGAATATGCTTGATAAATTCAACAAATTGTTTTATGTGTACTTGAATTGATGTCGATTGGTATTAAGTGTTTGTGCGTAGGGAAAGTGTGGGTGCGTAGTGTTCGCCGCGGCAGTGGCGCTGCAGGTGGAGAAAGTCGGTCAGCCACTTTCCCTGCGACGCCTCTTCCGGAATCGCAGCCCACGTAACAGTACCAAACTACAACTACTACACGGGTGCGTCATTTCTTCAGAAACACTAGTCATCGCTTATTTTAAATCAGAACAAGGAAAGAATAAATTAAAGGAAGCTGTTTTTGTCTTACGTGCTAAATACGAACCCGTAGTGTAAGGAAACATACAGGACAAAAATAAATGGAACTTCCCATATTCATTGATAATTGCAACCAAAGAAAATATGTTTACAAGACTACAGATATTGTACCTAATGTTTGATTAGATCGTAATGTTTAACATTTGCGATTAGAATATTCGGAAACTGAAACGCGAAAATATGAAAAGAGGACAACTATTGTTTCAAACAAGGAATCAAGGAGAAAAGGCTGGATGCTAATATTCAATTTTTTAAACGAAATTGGATCGGAAATACTGCTTGTAAAAAAATAATTAATTTCTTGTAACAATCACATCTTCAGGTTTTTATTAAATGCACTTCGTCCACTTTGCTCTGAGGAATCAATACGCTTTAATCCTCTCGGCAATAGTCTAAGTTGATTTTATGATCCTAATTCTAAAATAAGATCGCTATAATATTTTCACTTTCTTCGGCTGTATCCGTGTCTCTCACATTGTGAATTCTAGTAATACAGCCTTATTATTATACTGAAATAATTACTGCATCTAACATTTTGATACTTATCCCATTTTCGAATGTTTAAATGCTATTGTTTCACATTCATGCTGATTTTAGCACAAGATTTGCCTCCGATGTGTACTATTGATTGGATAAGCTTTGGGTCTTTTTATTTCTTTAACGCATTAGTCATTGTTCCAGTATCAAGTTTTTTATATTTTAATACATATTTTTACTTTTTACTTATATCTATAAAATTATCTTCTCGGCTAGTCTTGACAACAAAGATTTTTTTCACCTTCCATCAATGTGTCCATAAAAAATAAAAATCAATTGGGCAGGATATATTTCAAGTTTCCACGTTTTCAAATGATGAATCAGCTTTTAAGATATTTAAATTTATTTAACTCTTCAGACAAAAATTTTTCGTTTTCCTGTAAAGTAAACAATACCTGCGATACTAGTAATTTTACGTCTCTATATAATAATAATAATTATTATTATTATGTCTGCCTATTGGCAGTTCCTTGTAAATTTCCTTCTGCCTTGCTCTGCCATGAGATTCTCGTTTTTCACCTAATATATTCTTCTTTGTCGGTAATGTACAGGAAATATTTTCTTCTTATATTTTCTTTCTTCTGGTTGTGTCCGATCCAGTTTCCCCTTCTCTTGAAAACCTATAGTCAAGATGGAGCTCTTATTTACTCTTATTAGAATCTCTTCATTTTATACATTATTCGTCCACTTTATTTTTTTCAATTATTCTCTAACGTTATTTCAGACCGTTTCAGGTATGTCTGTTTGAGATTCATACAAAGCCCTGCTCCAGATGTAGTACTTCACCAGGTTCCTCAACATTTATAAATTCAATTAGCTTTTCAATACACAAAATTTTCTTGGTGATTTCTGCCTTCGTCCAATGTCTTTAGCCAATAGTCAATAGACTTTCAAGAACTGATAGGCATTTTATAATTGTTTGTTCCAACAAATACATGTTTCTTTGGTATTTTCATCACTTTGGACTTTTTTTAATCTGAATTCCATACTTCCTTCCTATTTCCATTAGCCTGCCCAACAAGTTCTTGTTTCTTTCTGCTACGCGAAAAATACCAGTCTGCATATTTTACTGTGTTATTTGATCTTTCTCCTATTCCAAAATATGCAACTCCATCACGGTCTCTTTGGTTAACCTTTCAGTAAAGAGTTTGAAAAGTATGGATGACATACTTGTCGCAGTTCTCTTCCTATCTTTATGTTGTTGGTTTTTCCGTGACCCAGACGCACCTTCACCCTTTATTCCAGATACAACTTCTTGATAACTCCTAAATTCTGCGAATCATGTCCCATTTCCTTAAGTATTTCCAGAAACTTTTCCCCCAGTCGAATGACATTTACTTTTTCTTCTTTTTGAGTCCTATATGTTAACTCCCTCGTCATCTTGATTTACCAGCTCTTCTTCGACCATCTCAGTGTTCTGCGGACGATTTGTCTACCTATAGAGGTCTTGTATGTATGTATTCTTTCTACACTTTTAGATTATTTGTTTATTTTTTTGCTTTGTAGTTAACTGCCCATTAAAGTCTTCTATTCCAAATATTCTTATTCCTTAATTCTAATTTATCTCCATGTCTTCCGTTTTTTCACCTCAATAATTCCCTTACTAATTTATTTCAGTTACTTTTCTTTTTGTAAGTTTCAAGATGAACGTTAATATTCGCAGCCTATGACATTATCTTTTTGGCTTTCACGATACCATAAATCAGGAGTTCTAAATTTTTACTTTTTCACGGATATATGGTGAAAATGAAACAGCTTTTAATCAACTAGTGTTTTTAAATAATTAAAAAATTACGTAATATTTGATAATGTTACTAAAATTTTGTAAAGAAACCACATGACAGGCTTTTGTTATTTACATTTGATGCGAATGTAGAACTACGTTTGACGGACGCATAATTTACGCAGTAATTTAGGCGTTACTCGTACTTAGCTCTGTTATCAAAAAATAAAATAACTTTCAGGAAACAATGATATCACTGTTTGTAATGCCGCTGGCTCCTCTCTTTTCCAGAGTGTAATTTATAGTATTGGAGTGTATTGAAATGTATTTTTTTACTTACAGTCTTCATAATTCAGCCATGGAGAGTGTAACACTAACACGAATGGAAGTATTAATTTATCATTGATTGCATTACAGATTATATCGTATTATTTTTACCTATTTAGTAGGCGTTTCGTGATGTTTTCCATTCATCATGTTTGCTGTTCTATGATTTTCTAGAAATTGCTCATTCGCATACTTAATATATTTTTCTAGAGATTGTCACACTGTAATTTGGATGAACAGAATCTCTCAGACGTTGAGCTTTAGCAGATAAGCTGTCTCCAATTCAATATCAGTTGCGATGGTGGTTTAAATAAGTTATTTTTTCAGCTGAAATATTAAGTGTTATCACCTAATAACTCGACAAAATATTTTTAGATCATATGAAGTAATCCTAATTTATCGATTATAATTTGCAATATCTAGAGTTTTTCCAATTTTTTTAGGCATATGGTACTGAGAAACACCTGAACGTTTCTTTCCTCGTCACTAATATTATTATTTTATTAAGGTAATGGTATAAAGTCATAAAATACGCAGTGTAAATCTTATAACGCTCGTGACCAAATCATGAATCGAATAATCCGTCACCCATGATGTGTTACTTATACTTAATAACAATATTTTCTTAGCAGAATTGAAGTTCATACTTTTTAGATATAAGAAACGGTCAAACACTTGTCTACTATAATGTAATTGTATAACTGTAAATTATTTCCATTACTAAACAATCATTGATATTTAACTTTTTGTATCCACGTATAATACATTTTGAATTCGTCAGTTTCTTCATTTAACGTGTCATTTCATTTCCGAATCATAATCTAATTAATTTTTTCCCGTTTTGTTCCAGGTAAGACCTTCCTTTTGAAAGGTATCTGGATAATAAGAAAGGAAAATAGTTGGCTTGAGCAGTGATGGGTTCCGATCGTAATTTATTGCGTAAGCTGTCCTTTGATAATAGTTTCTAGTGTATAACTAATGTTTACACAAACTAATTTCTGAACGTGGGCAATTTAAGGTAAGACTAACCTGCATAACTAACTAATACATAATTGTTACAATATCATTTATTTATATTTATAAAAATTAAAATTATATTGTCTGCTAAATTGTTCTACGACATTGTGTGGTTCAGCAGAATTGATTTTTAAAATTTTAAAACTGTAAATTAATAATATAAGTAGCGAAAATAATTACCCGTGTGATGCGGGGAAATAACTTTTTCCCCACATAAAAATTATGATTGTTTTACAGTGAAGTTAGTAAGTCTTCCGCAACCTTAATGTTATAGGTACACAGTCTCTACGAGGAGATTTTATATATATATATATATATATATATTGACTCCCTCATATTCTGTACTTTTCTGTGAGCTCCATGGGTTTATTTTATTGGGTCTTACACTAGGACAGCAAAAACCGTTCCAGATTCTTATTGATAAATTTCGATGTTGTTTACTAGTCCTGGATTGCATTTAACATCCTAGACTCTGTTGGAATATATCGGCAGGGTTTTTGAGGACAAGAAAGTATCAAGGTTCGTTATTTATAGTTACATATTTTCAATCCTACGCACAAACAAATATTTCTAAATTAAATTAACCACCGATGTTGCAGACTGGCAATGGCTCAAATATGTTTGATCTTCCAGTTAACGGTTGAAACATAGTATGCACTGTTATTTACAATTTCTAATTTTTTCTTGGTGTGGACTACACAGGCTTTCATAATTACGATATTTGTGCAATTACGTGTCATTATCTACTTTTATACCTTCTGTATGCATGTATATTTACGTTTACAAGCGATTATATTTCAATTTCGGTTCTGAATTTGACTCCTTAGAAAGAGGTGCTAACATGGCTGTTACTTGCTTTAATATGATTTAACCTCATTTAGTATGAAATTACGTGTGAATTATTTTAATCTCAACTTTGATTTGAACACACTTCTTCCTCGATTGTGATATGGCCTGCATATTCCTGTTATTCCGGAGCATTTGCTTTTGCTATCTTATGTTTCTCAATGGCATTTTATTCGGGCATAGATTATTTGACCAATATGAAAAGATGTATTAGTCGTAATGGTGATACTGATGTTCCGGTGATGGGGATGTGAGTCTGCGCTCCCGGACCGTGATACCACGTCCTGCTATCTGCAAGATTAGATACGCAGTATCGTCGCACAGCAAATAATCGCCATACGATTCGTGTGGCGCGGGTTGGGCCTTGAGGGTGCTCGTGTTTGCGCACTTTCTCGTGTTTACGGTGTGCTGGTGAAAGGCCCAAACCCGATAAAGATCTTATTTAACGGTAACCGTCGTCACAACAGCTCCTCTTGCTCAACGCCCAGCACAACCCTCAAAACCGCTGACATCTCATACGGACGAAAATTCGTGGCCAGGCATACATCCTTCAGCGGTATGTGCGGAGCAGACTCCTGAAAGCCTTAACTCCAACCGAACAAATTCCATGTTATTTACCTAACGATGCTGTCACCTATTTATTAACGAGCGACGGTTTCTGACAACAGCAACTCCGAATCGACGACTACATAGATATCAACTAATATTTATGTTGCAGACCGATAATGGCCAAATGTGCTTGATCTTCCAGTTAACGATTGTCTCTAATTTTGACAAGTATTTTTTATTACAACACTATGTCATTATGTGTCGAAAGAGGTCTGGTCTCTAGCCAGGTGTTACAAAACAATCCCACTTCATTTCCTCCTCCTGAGTTAAGGTCGACCATTGTTGTGCAGTATAAGCACACTTCGGAAGGGGAATCCTTGTCTTTCGCCGATAAGGAAGTTTCGCCCCATCCCATAACCGACAAAACAAAAAGTACATTAAGTCCCAACAATATATGTGGCGAGGATCTTGTCATCAGAAAGTGAACGTTTTTTCGCTTTCACTGGTGATGCGTTCCCTTTCTTCCGCCACTCCATCCACACTCGCTTGTTTCGAGTCGGCCGTGAAAAGATTCGCCCAAGTTTTATGGCAAGTGGGAATATGCTACAGCAAAATTTCCAAATGGCGTTATGAAACCTGGAGGACAACGTTTTGATGATGACCATGTCGAGGTTTTTGTACACGAATGACCCTTACCTTGTTATTTCTACGCCAATTGGACGGACAATTTGCTCAGACACCGGGAAATAAGTGTTTCTAACTTTAGCAGTAAAATAATAAAATGTTGCGGTTTTGTGCATGTATTCATAATTTTTTAAAAAAATATTTTGCAAACCAATTTATTATGAAATTTTCATTACATTAAATTGTAGGAAGCTTTCGATTCCCTGTCATTGTCAACCTAAGATATTTTGAGCAAATATATTGAAATTAATATACATGTTCTGATTACTTCTAAAGCTTCCTGCAGTTGAATGTAATGTATATTTCGCAATAAATTGTATTTCAAAGAGACTGTTCGATTTTTAGAGTAACAGGCTACGTGAGGGTAATCCACGTGGTGGAAACTCCCCTTTAATAGCATAGGAAGGGATTACTCACATGTAGCCTGTTTCTATAAAAGAAAAGGTTGTTGGATGCAAATTTTATATACAAAATATATAGTCGACAGAATAATCACCGTTTACGATTCCAGTTTATTTTTAATCCCTCCGTGTATGTAAATGTTATAGTTCTTACGATTTATTTCGTCCGTTCCACGGTATTCTCTGCTAGTTTTTATGAATTTATTGTTCAGACTTTTTTATGTCGGCCTCTGCCTTTAGACCTAAATTTACTGTTCTGAATACAAAACCAAATATTTGAATATTAGGTATAGACATATGCTTCGTGAATTCGACGTATCGTTAGCGTTAATCATTATTGATCTTGTTGATGTGGCTGTGGACGTCCAACTATGTACAAAATACGAAAACTTTGACGTTTCATGTCTCGGTTAATAGTTTCTTCCTTTGCTGCAGTCCTTAATAGATCAAGTCTTCCCTCGTTTACTAGTGCAAAGCCTCGCTCGCGCCTTTTAATGTGTGTTCGTACCCAGCGCACGCTTTACGAGATTATCTTGTGGAAGGAAGTAGAATTGAGGAAGAGAAGGGCATCCTTCTCGCTGCACTTCGTTGCTCTTGCAGATATTTTCTCGCGGTCCATTGCACGTGACTAACTCTTTCTGTTATACCGGGCATAGTTTCCAATTTGAAATTCGTATCTCGTTTAGTTCTAAAGACGAAGAGAGGTTTTCGGTTGTAGATAGAGTTTTGTATTTTCATTAGCCTGCTAATACACGTCAGTCGATCGAATATCTGTTCTCACGACAGTAAGAGCGATGAAAAAAATTACAAGTTGTAGCAAAACAGTGAGTCTAGAATCAATAAGGGATATTAAAATTTTAAATTTCTTGCTTGTACGTGAAATTGATTTTAAATTGTCGCGTGTCATCTTTCACTGTCAGAATAAAGGCGTACGAAAACATTGTTAGGATAGAGTAACACCTTTATTATCTCCATTTATTACAGTAATAAGAAAATATATATTCAACAGGATTATTCCGTATTTATAATTCTATCTCGGCGTTAACATGTCGGGACAGCGTTTTAGAGGTGATGATGACATTTGGAGGTACCTGAAGTGAGATTAAAGATACGCGACAGAAAGAGAGGAGTACAGGGAGGTATTATTGTTCTTCTTCCTAGAAGAGATTTTGTCGGTTCACACCGAAACTTTATGAGACATGGGCATACGTGCTCTTAATTCAGTCTATCTCTGTTGTAACTTTTAATTTCTCTTTTACTTCCCCTTTTAGAGTTTCTGTTCTTATAAACATTTCGTTTTCTTACATCTCCTACAACATTCATCGTCCCCTTCTAACTAACAGTTGAGATAATCATCTCCTCTTTTTTTCTTTAAGGTGGTCTTAAACTTATTCCTTATCGCTAGCGAACTGTAGGCACGCTTAATATATGCACAATACAAATGTATCAGATTATCTGAAAGTTTCATAAAATTAACATTTTATTCTCTTCGTCTGATAACCACAACAACAATCGTTCATTTCCCAATTTTACTATCCAATATAGTGAAGAATTGATTGTATAACTTTGGGGAGAATGAAAACAAAATTATAAACTCATTCGGTTAATCATTATATTCTTAACTTTCAATCACAGTACATTTAAAATTTCAGAAATGTATTTAAAAAAATATACTAATATTTCAATAAACTTTAATTAAAAATACACAGTTCTGATGTGGAGCCTCTCCTTTACGAGGTTCAACATCACAATATTTGTCTGCTTTTTTGGCTGTCCATTTCTTAAATTTATACTATATAGGATTGCATGAAAAAATACATTTTGTAATGAAGGATTCTGTGGTACTAAACAAGCTCTGCTCTGCGGTACTAAATTATAGTATCATTTTACGTAATTTCATGTTGGAGACGTGCTTCAATTTGTAAATAGCATTCAAATACTTAAAAATGAGGAGAACAAAACGTCTTCATATTTCATTCATTACTACAACATCCCTAGCTAAGATTTGCCTTATTTCTATTTTAAGCCACCTTCTGTACCTCAACGTTAATACGCTACATATGGCCCGGTAACTTTTATCGTCTATGTGTTGGAATGCTAATTCTCTCTCTCGCTCTCTCTCTCTTTTTCTCTTTTAAAACATAATCATTCGTTATTGTACTTTTCCATTTAGTATTACAAATTATTTTGTGGCCCTATTTATAAATTGGTCTTTTCCAAATTTTCTTGAAGTTCAAACCTACCTTTCTACAAGGTTCTGTATACGGCGCCGCGAGACTGTTAGTGGGGAGGACTGGCGTTACGATCAACAGCTAATTATCCTGTTTTGAGAATACCTGATTTCCTCCAATGATTACAGTAAAAATTGTGATGAAGACCAGCGCCACTTCGTTCCGAAAGAAAAGGATAATCCGTGACGGCGAATCGTCTTGTAAACTAATAATTCTCTACGAATTGGATGCAGTTCGGACCATAATAATAGGAATCCCAATTCTGTCTTCATATAATTGCCAGTTATTTCGCGTTTTCTCTGTTTTTGTTTTCAGTCGATCTTCTCATTAAGTGTTTAGCACATTTGTTTTAAACAGTTCTCTCTATATCTTCGTTTCTCTTTGACTTTTGAACAAAGTCTATATATTATTATGTATTACGCCCTTTTTCTACTTAAATTGCATTTGAGAATTTTTCAATTATTTCGACTTCTTCCTCAACAGTAAGTCACATAGCATTTGGTGAGTAATTTTAACAATAAATGGAAGTTACTGAAGCCCAATTTTTTTTAAATATTTATTTCAGTTATTTTTATAAGCATTTCTAAAGACGTTTCCAAGAAAAATCTCTAACACTTTTCAATCAAACAATTCCATTTTATTATTGATCCAGTTTCTGTTCGTTGTCCTCAGTATAAATGTGGTCGTTTTTAGAGAGAAACATATGCAGTACCTTTATAGTTTTTCATTTGCTTGAATGCGTTATTTTGTTTTCTGCCGGAAATCCGTTGGTTCTCGGTATATAATTTGGGATCTAGTTTTATATGAACTTTGCGATTTATTTCCGTTTCGAGTTGATCGCGTTATGGTTAGATAGGATGGGAATAGAGGCTGTGCGTAGTATTTTTACTCTCGTGCGCAGGCCGTAGACAATATTATTAATAGCGAGTGCGGCCAGGTGGGAGTTGGCTCAAGTCGCGACCTTTCGCACACTCCGTCCATTGTCAAAACTCTCGACGTGGCTAAAAATATGGGCTCTCCATCCAAGCTCACAACTCTGGACCCCAGAGTCGAACTCATCACCACCTATTTCTATCCGCGTTGTGAGCAACTATTCCTCTCATTATATCAAGTTCCGGTGTTTCTTATGGCAGATAATTCTAAAGTCTTACACTAACTTACAAAATAATGGAGATAAATATGAAGCGGCTGTTTACGGGTGTCAGTTTCACACATTAAAAGTATGTGCTTCAATTTTCGAGTGAGATACTTGAAAAACCATGCTCCAAATGTAGTATATTTTCTTTTACAACATTGGTTTGTTCCAATATAGTCTTTGTTCTTGATTTTTTAATCCCTTCAAGTACACTTTCTAAACAGTTTTAAAAGAGAAAACAGAATTGACTCTCTTGGGTACACGACTGCACTATATTTGTCATTCACATTGAACATTTTTATAACAAGTTTAACCAGAATTTAACTTAATTTGTGTCAGAGCGCTTCACAGGCCTGACTCTGGACATACGTGGAAAGAGAATTCTAAGAAACAAAAGCTGAATTAATCATAAAATATAGACAATAATATTGTCTAATTGGAAGAAACTCCAAACTCTGTTTCCAATTAACTACTGATTTACAAACAAATATTGAAATCAACGTGGTTCTTTGGGACTGTGTCTGTGACACAAACTTTCCAGAATAACGTGTTAAGAAACCCCGTGAATTTTACTGGTGTATCCGAAATTCATATTTCCATAGGGATCTCCGGATTCCAACCATAAAAGAAATATGACGCCAAATTTCACTTCTACGTCAACCCAGTGGTCAGACAACTACTGGAAAACTGAAATGAAGAAGACCAACTGATAAAAGCAGAGCACAGTGCGCGAGTGAAGTGTACAAAGACCAGAAAAATCTGGACGACAACATTGTACAGACTAGTCGTTAAGTATATTTTATAAATTTTGAGAATAAAATTAATGGTTAGTCTTTAAAGTATACTTTTAATGGCAGGCAAATTATATAAATGTGCTATAGTAAAATTGGACCATTTAGTTTAGGATGGTGCACGAAAATTACGTTATACATCTAAAATTTCCATAGCCGAGCGTATGATAACTCGAGACAAACTCCACTAAGAATTGTTGAAATTTAAATTATAAAAACGTGCACATTCACTCTTCTATGTAAGGTCTATGTAGACGAAAACGGCACAAATAGTTCGACGTTTAAACCAAGATTGCTGAAAGTGTTGTTTGTTTTGCATACAGTTTGAGATATATCTGTTTCCGACGACGTATTAATACTTGTTCCTTTCGTCTGACCTGTGCTGTCTCTTCTTTTCTTGCACTTAGCTTTCATTTGCGTGTCTTTCCCTATAAATCCCCTCATATAGGCGTTCAGATTGTGGTAGCTTTGAGTGCGTCGATGTCGCATGGAATTGTGGCAATTGACTGTACGATTTAGTCTACGACGCCGTACGAAAAGTATCTTATATACATCTAAAAGACCTCCAGTGCCGAACGAAAGAGAGATCGAGACAAATTCAACCTAGAGTGGTGGAAACCAGAGTGACAGATACACAATACCTTCGCGTTACGAAGTTCATCATCATAAGTTTTGATTGTATTGAGTTTTCCATTATTCTTTCCTGCCCTAGTACTCTTAAAATTGATAGGCGAGTAATTAACGGCAAACACATTCTTGAAGAAAATTCTCTTCTAATGTTGAAACCTTATTCACTAAAGCACAAACTGCATTTATATTTCACTTATAATTGATCCGCTATCTTTAACAAAAGCTTCTCGGGTTTCCACCCGGGTGATGTTAAAAACAGGCGTTTCGAGGACTATCACTGCCATCGTCTTCTATGCTGCAGTGAAACATCGCTTTTTAACATCACCCGGGTGGAAACCCGAGAATCTTTCGTTAAGGCAATTCTCCGAGAAACCCTTCGATCTTTAGGACCCACTATCTGTTTCCGGACAAAACAATACCAGAACATCCCAAATCGGTAAACTATCGGCGCAACGACATTACTGAAACCGTGTGTAGCGGTTGAAAATTATGTAAAACGTATAGCATTTAGTGCTTCCCTTCAGTTATCCAATTCTATGAAAATTTTGAATGTATCACTTACAGTTTGCCTGACAGGTAATATTATTGACAACGTAATTTTCACAACGTAAACTTTTCGTACATGTTTTACCTAAATACTGAAAGGAAAGAAAAGTGACAATATTTCATATAGAGCGGTGTTTCCCAACGTAGGGCTCTCAATTTGAATGTTCAGAGGAGCCATTCGAAAATAAGCTCGTTTAGAATTTAAAATCAGCTAGGTAGGATTTCACTTATACAAAATTTACGTCTGATTGTAAATAATGAATAAAAAAGATAGCCAAATTCAGACAAAAAAAAACGTTCCCTTAATACACGTATAAACAATCTGTGGTATCCAAACATATCTTCAATTCTAAACATTCATTTAATTGGCAAAATGCTGAGATTTTATACATTGACACCAGGTACAATTCCAGACTCATTTAAGAGATGCTTCACATTGAATCAATCATCACAGCTATTAAGCTACTAATGTACAAAGGACTATGACTGTGGAACTCAATAATTGCTATAATCCCTTATTATTACGCTAAACCTCCTGTTTTCCCATTTGTCGTTGCTCCCTTATTGTTACGCTAACCCTTCGGCTTTCCCATTGTCGTTGCGTTTTCTTCGCTTTTGAGTTTTGTCAACTCACAAGTGCAGTTGTGTCGCTCTAGGCTCTTCTTCGCACCTAAGGAACGGGACAAGGATCCCAGAAACGTTGCGTGGTATTTATATTATCACTGTTTTGTCTGAATTGGCTATCTTTCTTATTCAAATGGAAAAATTGTTGGTAGTACAATTTGAAATAACCATTAGGTAAGTTTGGTGTTTTCCACGAAGACCACACTTGAAAAATTGGAGTAATATAAACTGCGATGTTCTTACAGAGTAGGACGATTGTTTCCTATGTCTAGTGAAGGAATAGTTTGTACTACGTTGGACGATTGCTGTGGCATTCGCTAAGTGGTTGTTTACGATAGTTAGTGAAGGAATAGATTGTATTGTGTTTGACGATTGCTATGGCATGCACTAAGTTGTTGTTTACTGTAGTCGAGCGCCAACTCCACGTGTTAAATGAAATAAGAATTAATTTCATACAAAACCTCGAATGGATGGTAGGTTTTGCGATCTCAGGTATAAGTAAATTATTTCTTTGTTTATTCACAGACTTATTACTATAGAAGAACCGTGATACACAAGTTGAAATTAGGCTTCTTTAGGAAATAATTTAATTTTTAATATATATGTTACATAGGGAAGGTGGGGAATGGTAAAAAAAGTTGGGAACACTGATATAGAGCAAAACGTGGAATCAGAATGATGATAATCAGTGACAAGAGAGGCTCTGAGCTACATTATAATTGTATTGGGGATGCTAATGCAACTACATGGAAATGTGTATGTGAGAAATTTGGAAACCGAGCAATTGTCGGAAATGTTCATAAAGTTAAAATCAAATACGGGACACGTTGCGGAATGATATACTAACCAGCTTACGTTCATTAAATAACTAATAGTATTCATTACATTATAGACGAAAAATTATAAGAAGAATAGCGTCAACAGTTTCACATATTCAGAAGTTATGTCAGATCAACGTTTTAACATGGGTTCTCATAGAGATTAAGTATGTAGAAGGAGGAGTTGAAAGCTAGTGTTTCTATATAGAATAGGAAACTTTATAACAAAAATATAAAAATATTATATGTAATTCTGTTGTTCTGCCAAATTTAAATTATTGTTGTTCTGCGTTGTAGTGGTTACAGATAAACCTATTCATAGGAGTAGTAAGTGGCCAAATAGGGTGTTAATAATTCTTCTGTGGAAAAATAAAAAAATTATTGTAACAATAAGGTTAAGAGAAATGAAATGACAATAATAATATATGTTTATATAAAATCTGATTCAATTAAAAAATTATAGGCAATATTTAATTTGAGAAACAATTTCACAGAATATAATTAAAACATAGTTGGACGTTTCGACGCTACATTGCGTCTTTCTCTAACATCATTTGAACTCTTCCCTTTTGAGTACGTCACCCGTTTTATCTGTTGTGTCGTTCTTACGGCTCTTGCGTTTTATTAATCACCTGATGAAAGTGACAAGAATTGCAGAAACGTTGTGCGGTATTTATTTAGAACGTATTTTTGTCTGTTATTTGGCTATTGATTTATCTAATTAGTATACTTTCATATAGACGCTTAATTTTATAATTTTAAATGAACGGTGTTTTCGGTACTGTAGCTATAGGAACCCAAACAATGTTAGAAGTATTGTGGAACTTGACACAAGAAGACTTTGGTTAGATTTTTAAAAAGTAGTATATTATATAAAGGTTTGAGAGAATTTCACCAAATGAAATTTTAAATTTGATATATACTTATTTTACTGTAATTAAAAATTGTAAGTGGTGTTTATAAATATGGTATATTCGTAGATTTCGTAAAATAAATAAAATTATTATTATTATATACAAATTTATATACGCCTGTCTCTTTGTGAATCATAAAGAAAAAAATTAAACCTCGAATCAAAATTTTCGTAATTATAGTTTGGCAGTAGCAATTAAAAATTGATTATTGTCTAGGCTAAAAATATGCTTATATTTCTATTTATAAATTGTGAAAGATAAGAATAGTGATACAAAATCCTAAACAATCATTCGTTCTGTTAAATATGTATCAGAATGGTGTAGAATTTTAGAAAAGGAAGCATTTTACAATAGTTATATCTTGAGATAAAAAAACGCGATAGTGCCAAATTGGCAAGTCATTGTGTCCACTCTTTCCTCAATTCAAAAACACATACATTATTTAAGTTAGTTTCATATTTCATAGTTGTAACACTCAAATTAAGCAAATATTTTGGTGTAACAACATTCAAATTTTCAAGCGATGCGAATATTTAAATTATGGAAATCATTGAATTTCACACATCATTTATAGATGTAACGGTATAGAAGACAATTGAATTATTTCATATCGCATGTTCCACTATTTCTAAAAATATAGACGTTGTGTTGTGAAACCTAATGTGGAAGAAAATGTGATACACGGTTTAATAAATAATTGAAAAATGTGTATGAGTAGAAACAACTAAACTCGTGTCCAGTACTGAAATGCTTTTTCCTTTTCGGATTTAATTGATAAATAAATCATCTATGATTTTCATAAGTATATCAAAAGTAATGAGATTAATTAACCTTGTGGTAAACTTTCCTCACGTCAGTTTCTAGGTGTCAATTGTGTTCCATTGGAATAACTAGTTCAATATGAAATAATTAGACATTATTCATTTGTTATTAGTGAGACTTTTAGTTTTTATATTTTTATCCATGAATACAAATGCCATCTTGTTATGAAATATTGCAGTCAACATTTAAAAAGTGTGAATTTAGCTTTTAAACATAGATACAAAAATGTCATTGGCCTGGATTACAGTGACGAATTGTAAACTACGAAATTCGAATTTTTAATAATGATTGATACTTATTAAAAATATTGGACCAACGGGGAACTGTAGATCGTTGTATTAACCATTGTATTTTTATATATTATTCTCTTGCAGGTAGAACCTTGTAGGAGAGACACGAATGGGTTACGTTTGGGGATGCCTTTTCCTCTCCGTTTTTGAACTAAGGTTCCCACAAGCCGAGGCACCTCGGTCTGTTCTGAGAGGTGTATGTTCCGGGGTCACAGACCTTGGGCATACGGTAAGAGTTGTCCGCTATTCCCATTGGAACAGTCGGCCTGCTTCCTCCTAAACTGGTTGAGGCACGGAGAAGGGAATGCTGCGTCCCCACAGCAAACTCCTCTCCTGCTATCGAAAGGGTGTGGGACAAGTACACAATGCCCGACCTACCTGATGCAGGTTTTTCAAGGGTTTTCCCTGCATTTCTTTAGGCGAATGCCGGGTAGGATCCTTAAAATATAACCCGAGGGCCCTAGTTAACTCTTGGCTACCTTCCTCTACTCTTCCACATCCCCCCTTTCAAATCCCTTTTCCTATGCTATAAGAAGGGAGTTGGCACTATGTGGATTACCCTATACATAGCCTGTCTACAACTACAAAAATGTGATAAAATGTAATGTGTAAGTTAGTGTAGAAATATTAATTCATTCAAAAGTCAGGAGAAAAATTATTTAAAATTTGATTTTTAACTATTCCAAAGTAATGGACTGTGTCATATCAATTTCCGAATGTTTGGTACCAACTAAATCTTACAGAGAGGGTAAGAATCGTGGTTAGTTACATTATATTGCTTTTTACTTTGTTTTTCATATGACTTATGCACGTAGAAGGCGGTCTGTAATGCTTTTTTGAAGTTCTTTTTGGAGATATTTATTTAGTATTACAGTTCCTTTTCATGATTTCCATATTATCGTTCAAAAAAATTCTCGTGATTATTGAATTAGTAGTACTGATTTAGAAGATACATTGTAAGTTTAATTACAATCGTTGTTTCGTTACAACGACATCGAAAGGTAAGGTTCCTTCGTCGCACATAATTTTTAATGCAATAATTTTGGATTTTCGGACTTATGAGTGAGTCATTTTAAGGTCAACGACAAATACTTTATTCGAACTTGGATTTTGAATTTTCGAAGAAGATAATAATTTTCAGTACTAATTGTACCTATAATGATTTGCACTTTTTCAATAAACAGAAGTTAACATAAAATGAAATTACTCGTTCCTTCAGAAAACTACGAGAATATTGCAGATGAAGGGCTGACTGTTGACTGACTTCTTGAGTTTACTCGACATTTATAACGTGTTTAATTACTCAGATGGATATCAGACATGGTTATGTGCATATTATCGGTAACCAACTTAGGAACCAAACACGTAGAGGGAATATAATTCATGGTAATTGGCAACAAACACAGTGTAGCATAACTCGGCAGTAGTTCGAAAGACGATTTCGATAGTTTGGAAAACAAAAAGGAAACCGACGGACTTAGGTATGAAGAGTTCCAAATGTATTCCGTTTTTATTTGTCTGAAAACGGACAAGTAATAACAAAGTAATAAAATGAAAGAAGGAAGAAGAAAACCATTGTTTTCAAACATGAAAACATGCCTGTTGGTCTTAAAGGTCTTATACGTTGTGGACCTACTTGGATCTTACCAGCTTTGGCTGCCGAATAGACGATTATACTCACTCTTAGAAATTATAGTTCCCTGTAGTCTGTTGGAATATTGACTAAGAAAAATATGTAGCGGTTTTTCTCAAGGATATTCCGCCAACTTAAGTTTGTAAATTCATCAGACCTTCAGCACGCACGCACGCCTGTACTCTCAAATACTATAATATAAGAAGGACGTCAGATTTCTCAGTGATTTAATATATATTTCTATCGCCGTAGAGAGTGTTGTGTGGATATTTTTACAGTTAAATTTACTGAAGTTTGAATAGATATTTGGCATGTTTGTGGTAGTCTTTCCTTGAATACTATATCGTTAATTACGAGTATTTTAAATTAATGACGGTTTTTTGTTTTTATTGTAATTGTATCTTTTACAGATTTTCTACATCTAACTAATACTTAAAATACAATAAAACTATTTTAATTTTTACGAACATACTATTTTTTGGGACACACGTATCTACTATTTATAAGGAACACTACCACCCTATGTGTACACGTGTCCAAATTTCTTTCTATTGTCATCCAATCATTGTGCTCATCGGTATCCAGCGTCTCACGGAATTCCAGAGAAACAATATGACTAGCGGCTATGATCCAGAGGCAAAATCAATTTTACGTCCAAAACATTTTAAGTTTTAATAAATTCTTAAAAAATAAATTACTGCATCCATAGTATAATTGACTCCATTATTAAATATTATTTATTACAACAAGTAACCACTCACAGCCTTAAGGGTTTTTGTTTTAGGCAAATTGCCGGGTAGGATCCTTAAACCATAGCCCGGGCCCCTAGTTAACCCTTGGCTGCCTTCCTCTACCCTTCCGTATCCCCCCTTTCAAATCCCTTCCTATGCTATTAAAGGGGAGTTATCACAAAGTGGATTACCCTCATGTTGCCTGTTACCCCAATAAAAAACCGGTCCGACCTACCTGATTCAGGTTTTCCTTTATCACTTTTAGCAGAATGCCGTGTAGGATCCTTAAACCATAGCCCGGAGCCCTAGTTAACGCTTGGCTACCTTCCTCCACACTTCCACATCCCCCCTTTCAAATCCCTTCCTATGCTATTAAAGGGCAGTTGCCACCATGGGCATTACCGTCATGAAGCTTGTTAATGTAATAAAAAAGTGTGTGTGTGTAATAAAAACTATTAGGACTGTGAGTGGTTATTTTTTATAATTAATTATTGCATGTGTGTATAATTTTAATATGGTCCTTATGATTAACGTATAATTTGCTACACTAGTTTTCTAACTTTTTCCAATACCATCTTGTTACTCTGTAATAATGTTATCTTTTATAACTGACATAAATCTTTATCAATTATTGCCCAGGTCGTGCAATAGAATTTGACGTATTAAAAAGTTTTCTTTTT
This sequence comes from Zhengitettix transpicula, assembly GCA_037074705.1. Classification (NCBI taxonomy): domain Eukaryota; kingdom Metazoa; phylum Arthropoda; class Insecta; order Orthoptera; family Tetrigidae; genus Zhengitettix; species Zhengitettix transpicula. The sequence continues at coordinate 23,166,336 of CM073590.1, read as the reverse complement.
ATAAAAAAATGCGGAAAGAGATAATTACAGGTGAAATTAATATTTACAGAAACTTTTCTTCAAGTCACAGACTGACTGACTGAAAGAATATCTCGTTACGTTTTGTGCAAATAGGGTTTGAAGTATTATTTTAAATAATTCCTAGGAAAATAAAGTATAGTTAAAAATAAACGAATGCGATAAAATAGCCGAATAGCAAACAAGTAAGGTGATTATGTAAATATCTCACAACGTTTCTGCATTCCTAGTTCCTTTCGTCAGGTGATAAAACCTAAGAGCCGTGAGTTCGACACATCCGCACAATCCAGTTGACGAACAAGGAAGCTGACTTACTGCCGATCCCCGAGGGTCAGGAAGGGCAACGTGCAGCGTTATCTTAAATTCTGCATTCCGAGGTAGTCCACATGAGAAGAATACTCAAAATTATCATAATAATTGTTTACATTTTTAAAGCAGGAATTCTACTGATCAAAGGAGAACTTCTGTCAGTCTTAGATTTTACATAATAAACTGAAAACGTTACAGAAACACACCTGGATAATGATATAATAATATGAAAATATTTCGTTTGATTGAAAATAATGAATAAGAAAGATAGCCAATTCATACAAAAAAGTGTTAATACAAATACCACACAACGATTCTGGGATCCTTGTCCCTTTCTTCAGGTCCTAAGAAGAGCCTAGGGCGACACAACTGCACTTGTCAGTTGACAAAACTCAAAAGCGAAGAAAACGCAACGACAATGGGAAAGCCGAAGGGTTAGCGTAACAATAAGGGAGCAACGACAAATGGGAAAACAGGAGGTTTAGCGTAATAATAAGGGATTATAGCAATTATTGAGTTTAATAGTGTCTGTACATAATAGGTGTGATGTTTGATTTAATGTGAAGCATCTCTGAATGAGTCTGGAATTGTACCTGATGTCAATGGTTGAAATCTTAGAATTTTGCCAATCAAATGTTTATAGTTGATGCTATGTTTGGATACTACAGATTGTTTACCAATGGAAAGTTTGATATAGATATATGTTCCTTGATACGTATATTAAGGGAACGTTTTGTTTGCCCTATGTAGCAGGAATTACAATTAGAGCAAGAGATTTTGTAAACAACACAATTCTTGCTGTAGGTGTGAAGTGGATCCTTGTGATTTTTAATCCAGTAGGAAAGGGTATTAATGGATCTGTAAATGATGGATATTTGCTATTCTTTGGACAAGGATCCCAGAAACGTTGTCTGGTATTTATATTACCCTTTTTGTCTGAATTGGCTATCTTTCGGATGCAATAATGTTATAATAATTGAAGGGACTGATGAGGAGGTAGAACTATAGAAGAGTCCGTAGAGAATATCTTAAGTACGCGAAAGTATTAGCTATATACTTGTACATCACGAAAATATGTAACACTAAATTCGCAGAAAGCATGACATTGTTCAAGTAAAACACTATAGCAATCACCATTTAACATCTGCTCGACGTAAATGTATTTGGCTTTCCTAACTGATCACTCCACGACATAACACAAGAGTATCGAGTTCACTTGGCGCGAAATAGAGATATCATTGCGGTGATTTACTGTTTGGCAATGTCGGCTCACGTTTAGCTCGGCGATTGCGTAGGAGACTTTTGCTCTTCTACAGTTTCTACAACAAAGAACATTTCCGGTACAAATGTATGAAGTTCGATAATCCAGAAGAATAGTTAACTCTTCACTGGAAAATGTGCTCGCGCAAATTGTCATTACTTATACGTAAGCAGATGACACTAACACTTTATTTTTGACGAATCAGAACTACACAATTTGGGCAAAGCTTTCTTAAATACACGTAAAATATGGACTAGGAGAGAGTTGGCGCTCAACAGTCACTAACTACGAGCCTACATAAGAACTGTTCGGAAAAAAGGTTCAATGAATGATTTTATTAAACTACAAATGGGCCTATGTCCGGTAGTATTCAGTATACAGGATAAACGTATAAATTTAAAACAAACATGTACATTTAAAATAAACTTCTGTCCAATTTTTTCCCATTACACTATTTTACAGTCACTCCACTTTTTTATAGTATTTCTTAACCTTGGACCAGTCATAGGAAATGTATGAAAAACTGCTTCAGGTAATTTATTAAAATCTTGAATCGTTCTGTTTACAAAGTAAGACTTACCAAAAACTGATTTTGGATTGGAGATTTTATTTTAAATTTATGATCATCCCAACCGAGTTAGTTCGGATCTTGTAGACGTGCGTGGATATCTTCCCAATATATTCTGAACATGGCTCAAAGTCAAGAATTCCTACACCTCGTTTGTAGAGATTCCCATTCTAATTTGATGATAATTAATGAGTGAGCACCGACAAGTCTGTAGGGATAACCCCATACTCGAGGCTAACGCGGGGACGGAAGATAACTGATAACGCAAACAAGGTCAAGCCAGACTCTCTCTTCTGTACCATGAGTTCAACAACACCCCGTCGCGTCGTCGGTTAACTGTTGTAAGATTGGTCAGGCATGTCCGCTCTGTATCTACGTTTCAGTAATTTACCCATCGTGCTAGAGGAGGAGTCGGCAGCCATTTTAGAACAGTGGGTCACTTTCAAAACAAACATATTTAGGCGAGGCGGGCCGCACAGTCCAATGTGATTATTTCAAGTACAAAATGTTTCACAGAAACTCGGGTAAATACACTGATATTCGCTACAAAATAGGCTTTATTAGAGGCTACCCTTTGTTATAATACACGCTGATTTCGAGTAAGTAGCAGTAGCCACGTGTTTTTTTTTTTAAAAAAAATTATTTGACAAAACTTTTACCCTAAGGTTATTTGTTGGATACATATAGTTACAGCATATAGAAATTTAAAATATCTACATAATTTACATGGGAACATTGTAATTATGTTAATCCAGCAATTAACCCAAATTTTGAAATTTTTTTTCTAGTATTTTAATTTGTCTGTCTGGGGGCATACATACATTGTTGGGCTATGAGGGTTCACTGGTGATGGTGAGTTTGATGGTTTGTTTGGAATGGGTGGGTGGGTTTAGGTGCCAGAGTGTTCTGGGAGAAGGATGAGGTCGATGGGGCGTTTTATTTTGAGGCGACGTGAGTGAAGTGGTGGGGGAGGGTTGCTATGGAATTGCCGGATCATGGTGTTAGTATGGTTGAAGGTGCTTTTGATTAATGAGGTTACGCATTTGGTGATTAAAGAGTTGACTTTGGGAAGTATAATGTCGTGGTGGATGATGGAATTTCTGAGGTACCAGGGAGAGTTAGTGATGGTGCGAAGGATTATGTTTTGTTTTGATTCTCTGAATGGGTTTTGGCTGTTGCTCCCCATATGGATGAGGCATAGGACCAGGTGGGTTGTATTATGGAGAGATATACTAGGCGTTTTGTGCTGAGGGTGAGTGGGGATTTTCTGTTTAGGAGGGGATATAGTTCTGAATTTAAGGTTGATTTTGGAGAGTAGGTGTTTAATGTGTGGTTTCCATGAGAGCTTGAATCAGAGGAGTCCTAGGTAGGTGGTTTCTGTTTTTGTGGGTATATCTGCGTTGTTTAGATAGAGAATTATGTGCGGAGGAGGGTTTTTGGTTAGTGTGAATGGGACGGTTTTTGATTTGGTGGGATTTATGCTGATTCGGTATTGTTTGGACCAATACTCTAGGTTCGTGAGTCTGGATATTGGAGGTGAGAGAGGAGGTTTGGTAGGAGATGGCAATGTCGTCTGCGAAGTAGCCACGTGTATGTCGCAAAAAGCGTGCGAATCTGTAATCAAACATGTGCTAGCAGCACAAGAATATAATTCTTCATTGTTTTGTTGCTAGATAATCAATGCATTAAGCGTGCGTTTTACTTTCCTTGCACGCGAAACGAACCATCGGGATATAGGCTCAAAATGAATAAATGATTCTACCGCAGTGCGCACTCATGTGGGAATTTCCTCAAATACTGCAATTACACGAATTCAACTGTATCGGAAAATGAAAACACATAGCCAATGTATTTTATCTATAAGATAATAAGGTGGCTAAAGAAAGAAACTTTACCAGTCACCACATGCAAGTATTGGAAAAACTCAAGCAGCTGTTTATTTTTTATTGTTAGAAACTATAGTTTTTTTTTCTTTATTTTCATTTGAGTTCTATTGAATCAACTAAAAAGAAATAGGAACGGAAGGGCGAGACCTTGGTGAATCTGCTGCGGAACCGGCTTCGCTCTTATCTGCCCTTGGAAAAAGCAACCATCGCAAAAAATGGGCATTTATACCACTTAATATCGTCAATACCTCTATCTAATAGGAATTTAGTTTCCTTTATTGTCCAGTTCCTTTATGTGGAGAGTTCCAAGGCGATTAACTTGATTGCTTTTCCATGGTGCTCAAGATTTATAATCTGTCAGTAACGTGTTTCTAAGGCACCATACGGTAACTTAACCAAAATTACATGCAATTAGTGACTCAATATTCATTTTCCCGCTCACCTTAGTGTTGTAACCTTGCCAGATTACAATAGTGGATTCTGCTTGCGTCAATATCCTTGTATTGCGATGATTATTTTACTGATTTGGGCTGATTTCCGACGTCTCAGCATCCGTGTTATACTTCGAATTTGGGAAATATAAACAGAAAAATCAATTCAACTAAACACAAAGAACAATCCTTTGAAAATATTCAATCAATTCCTATTAAGAAGGGCCTAGAGAAACACAACTGAACTCGTCACTTGACAACACTCAAAAGCCAGTGCAGTTGTGTCGCTCTAGGCTCTTAGCACCTGACGAAAGGACCAAGGATCCCAGAAACGTTGTCTGGTATTTATATTATCTGTTTGTCTGTATTGGCTATCTTTCTTATTCACAATTCGAGATTTCCCTAAAATTTCTGAAAAATCATAGTCATGAGATATGAGATATGTAAAAATAATTATGAATTAAGGTAATGATATTGTGTTGCTGGATCCAAAACAAGAGTCATTCCAATACTCCTTATTAGATTCAGCGACTAGAACGTAGAAGTGTGGAATTGGTCTGTGAGTAAAATTTTCACTTATCAATCTTAAATAAATGTAGAAGAGGCAGACTGTAAACAATCGTGAAGAGAGCGATTGCTGCATTTTTTTTGTCCTAGTAAAGTTATATGACGGTACACTACTACGGAAAGTGACATAATCTCTGTAGTTGTTAAATATGTCCTAATTTGGTGTTTCCAAGTTTTCTCCCGAAATTCTCAAGTGGCTGGAGCCAAAGTGCGTACACGGAATATATTTGTGGAGCAGTGTTACGCATTTTAAATAATTATATTCTCAGTGCCTCCAAAATTCTTGTATATCCTGTACTAATACTTTATTTATAACTCATACATTCTCACGTATAATATGGTTGTAATAATAACACGCTTTTACATAATTGGATCAACGTCTGCGAAACATCTACTCATGTTCTCCAATAGCTAAATTAAACACATTCTTTCTTACATGAGGAGGACAATTCTGGATATGTGACATCAATGCTAAATGTCTCTTCTTCATTTTTGAGTTCCTTGGCTGATTTTAATCGCCCAAGAATGTTTCATCATTATATAACATCTCACACATTCTACCTGATTTTATTTTGACTTGTATTAGGCCTATATCAACGCCAAAGATTTGTACTTTTTTAAATTCCATTATTTCAGTACTGATTTATAATTTTGATTTCATCTTTCAATTCTGCCTGAAGAATTACGGAAACTACAAATGCAAACCACCATATATTCTAGCAGTCTGTACGTATCGCAGTGCTCTGAACGACACAATCTAGTTGATTGAGTTGTGACGCACGTAATTAATCTTTCAAACCCAAACTCGTCCTTGAATATATATGGTTGCGTTTTGTTTGGTACTAATGGGTAAAGACCCTAAGGAACCTTTGCGGTTAAGTCTTATTTTACATATCAGAGCGTCATGCCTTGGATAGATTACGACCGTATTGGAACATAAATCATGCAAATTAGAAGTTGATTATACTTTGCGACATCTTCGTGCTAGTGCTAATATTTTGTGTCAAAACCCTGTCGGCTGATTAGTGTCCAAAACGCGTCTCGATAGTTAGACGAGGAAATTTCTACTATCTGACGTGATAAAGCAACCTTTTATTCTTTCAAAATTGGAATTACATAATAACACTTCAGATAACAGTTTATGTTCGATTTTAGGATGCCACCTAACTTTTTAGAAAATAAGAATAAAGCATTTTACTCTTCATAGATAAGGAAGCAAAATAAATTTGTCACCAATTAAATTCGTGAAGCGAATACAACTGTTTTTACGAGATAGATACGTAGGTAGTTACATTCTATATTCAAAATTGTTACTTTAGAAGCCCGTATATAAAATCATTATTGTGTGTGAATACTGTTTCGTTTTGGAAAATAATTTGGTGCATAACTAATACGCAGGGAGCGCGAGTGTAGCTTAAACTAGTACGAATTGTAAATGTTCCAGTGTAAACTATCGAGCATCGTTCTGGTTATACACTCGAGCTAAAAAAATTATCATTTAGCTTATAGAATTCCGCTTGAATAATAGGAAGAATATAGCTGTTAAACATAAATCTATAAAGTGAAAACTGTTACAAATGGAACTGGTGTTGTTTCCTTCTTTAAAAAAATATTGCTATGGTGTTGGTTACGACATATGAAAAACATCGTCTCTGTTTCCGTTTTATTATTGACATGGATTATGTCTTTTCGGCGCTAATGAGAAACTGAAAAGGATCGATAACATGAAAACTTATCACTATTTGGATATTAGTTTATGACTTATAATAGCGCTGATTGCTCATGTCCGGCTACAAAAGTGACAAGAAAATAAAAGCCCAATATCAATTATTTTTCGTGCTCATAAAGTGAGATTTTATTTTTTCTAACAAAAGAATTCTTAATTTTATAGACTTAACTATTATCGTTTTCAATGTTTTTGAGTTATCGGTCCAACGTCCTTTCATGTTCTGTATGTAGTTGTCTTCTGATAACATGTCATTATCACAGAGAATTTATTACATCCAACTTCCATAAGCATGTGCTTTGTGTCCTGTGTTTACTATTTCTCATTTATTTTACGCTTCCCTGAACTTTGTCATAGTGTTTACTGGGCATGTATCTCTTTCGAGTTAATTGGCTTATCAGAATGCTATACTCTTTACGGCGAGTAAGGTAATTTTAGCGCTTCTTTCAATTAATTTACTTCATTTCTTACATTTATGCTTGGAATTATATTTACATTATTTTTAGGATCCTGGCGATTTTATATAAAGCAAATACTGTACGATCATCATCAAATAATTAAGACTAACCTAATGCCCGTGCTTAATTTCCTTGTATCATAAAATTTCATCATCACTCTACGACTCACAGTTATTCTCTTATAATTTTAATATATCAGTATTCGACCTCAAAACTTTACGATTGAAAGCGTTGCACAATTTTTTAAGGTACGGTTGTAATTATGCGAATTAATTTAGATGAGCATAAATTTCTCTAACGCTATAAGTTTCTTTATAAGTTGCTTACATTGCTTAAAATCTTAGCTAAGTCGTTTTGAAAGTGTATTAAAACTCGTACTTGCGTGTATGATAAGTATTGTAATATTAACAGGTTATATTGTCCAGTCTGTATAATACTTGGTAGTTTGATATTCAGCAAGTGACGTTTTAAATGCGACAGTCGTGTCCTATGAGACGATTGTCATTTCCTCGTTTCTTCTGGAGTCTAGAGTTTTCTTTAGAGCACTACTATATCGAACCCATGTAGAAAATATTTTCATTAAAAGTGACCCTGGCGAAAGGGTATAAAGTTGTGAAAGGGATATCAGAAAAAATCATAAAAGATAACGTCGCAAAGCTGCAGTCACGGCTACGGCCAGATGGATGCTACGAAAGTCATTGTGATCGTGAATAAGAAAGATAGCCAATTCAGACAAAAAAGTGATAATATAAATACCACAAAACGTTTCTGGGATCTTTGTTCCTTTCGTCAGATTCGAAGAAGAGCCTACAGCGACACAACTGCACTTGTCAGTTGACAAAACTCAGACGTAATTTTTTTTTCATTTTATCATTGTGATCGTGTTCACGATTGATGATATTTGTTATTTTTATCTGTATTATACTGTGAATATAACGTACTTACCCTTCTACCTATCGTGTATACCGATGCTTGGGTAAGCTTTATTCTGTAATCTACAAATGTCTTGTCTTTAACGCAAGTTTATTACTGGAAGAAAAATTGAATAGAAAGACAATAGCCACCACTGTAAAATTATTTGTCCATAGATATGCTAGGTATTTAAAAGTGAATAAAATCACGTTTTGTCATAAGAGGAATAATCTTATAAAAAAAATAAGAATCATTTAGTTTGTACTTGAGGAAATTAAAAGTAATAATGTAGTGCACACAGGCCAATTTAATTTATTGGGGGTTATTTTTATTATTTAGTAGTTATATAATTTAAGTAAAAAATTGTGCAATTAATATTCTCGTTTTCACGCTGACCAGGTCATTGTAATGAATTCAGGTAGTGAACGAAAGCTAACTGCCATCAGCGGACTCTCTTTAAGAGGATTAACGATAGCCAAGAATGAGTCCTGAAGGTATAAACATCTATCGAAACAAATCTCTCGCGTCATGATTGTAGCACGCACACAAGATATTTGTATGACTCTAGCGCCTTGAAGAACGATACTTCCCAGCCATTAGCTTTGCAACACCGTAGGGGCGGTTACTAACGACCATATTTAGATTTATGGAGGCACGAATTCAATTCTCGATTGTACCAGATTTCAAGATCTCATAGACGGAACAATTTTTACCGAGTTGTCGAAAAGAAAGACAGAGCAGGCAGTAAGATAGTCAGGGAGTTGAGAAATAGCGGAATCCTTCAGTTATAAAATCGTTGATTAGTGGAGAGAAGAAGTTGGACAGTAATGGGGAAGGAGCAGGGTAGTTAATTAGTGATTGTTTTGAGACAGTAAACTAGAAGTTCTAACAGAAAAGAAGTGCGTAGTGATTGATGAGAGATAGTAGACCAGAAAGAGCAAATAATTTATTCGAGTTAAGAGTTTTAAGAGAAATTTTAATTGAACCATCCCGTAAATTCCCCTCACGAGACTGCCGCCCTCTTCCTGGAACGCGGAGCAACTTAGCGGATGAGAGATTGTGGCGTTTGGACTACTTGAGGAGCCTAGTTAGCTTCAAGAACACCATAGTGCATAGTCGGTAGTTTGACAATTTGTAATTAGAGCAGGATAAGGTAATAATTTTTCTGTTATTAAAAATACAACTTCTTAACGGATGTACAATTACTGTTCTATTTTACTAAATAAATAGTCAGAATTAAATAAATATCTTTTTTAAAAAAACTGAAGTGCAGTGATAAAAAGTAAAAATTCCATTAAGAGTAGTAATTCACGTCTGCCCAACCCCCCCCCCCCCCGCCCCTTCCCCAACGTCAACCAACTGAGTTTAGAGGATACCAAAAGCATATAATATTTGTTTCATGTATGAAAACACAGTTATAATTAAAAAATCTGCCGGTTGTTATCACAGTGAAATCCTATCCAATCTGCACATTTGTCCCAATTGCAAAAACATACAGAAATATCTGTATGGTTGTTCATCTGCTTAATCACTGCTGTCCGTACTCGCGTGGCAAACGGTAAACATTTGTGAGATTTTATCGCTTTGTAATAATACTACACTCTGAATAATAAACTAAGTTTACACTGTTTGTTTCCTCAGTTAGTCATATTAAAATTGGATCATGTGTCGCAAAAGAGGAGATAATTGTTTATACAAGTTATTGTCAATATAAGAGAGCGAAGGTTTCCCTGGTGAATTTGATCTAAACATAACTCAATCCAGGCCAACGTTGGCGATAACAACGTTTCAACGGCAACATTCGCTATCGTTGTCAGCGAATAGCTGAACGGGCTCCGAAGAACACAATGATAGTAAAAAAGGCCGCGCATGGGATGGCCACACTTTTTTTTTCTGTATGCGAAACTAACCACATGGGCTATATAGAAAGAGGTTGACCTATACTTTCGTTTTTAGCAGCTTGAGTTTGCATTTTATCAAGAAAGGGTTCTTCCGTTAAGAGATTGCGCAGGTGTTCACTTGGGCGGTTTGGTTGCTGATTGACGAATTGAAGTTCGATCAGTTGTCGCTGAATTCGTCTGAGTAATGACCAGCGATTTTTTCTGTTTCTCAACCTGGAAAAAATTCTCGTCGAACGAGTTCATTATAAAAAAAACACATCTATTTTGAGAATATTATATTTCGGACATCATGATGAAGTTGGGGAAACGTTGAGCGATGTGTGTCGAGATAAAAGGATGTTGAGGAATAAAAATGAATCAACCCAAAATAATATTTGAAGTTAATGACCTCACGGAGTTAAAATTATGTAAATATTCGGCATTACACGAGCTCTTAACATACTGTGTACAGAAATGGCGTTTTATTAAAGGAAGTGTCCATTTTGTGGGACTATGTTCTGAGATAGTTGACGGCTTCTTTTACGCGCTATGAAATACCTCACGGTGCAGTTGGTCTTTAAGCAGGCGACCAGCCGAGTGTTTGTCAGACCAATCGAATGCCAAGGCCGTGGAAACTAAACCCGAAGGCGATACGCGATACTCGGGCTTTAGATTACCCAGGGAAAGGTGCTCCTGAGCTTCGAAATATCAGAAATCTTCCACTAAACCTCAACCTGTTCCTTCCTTTCGCAGAATTTGCCGCTACTTAATACGAAAAAAAAAAAGTTAAAATAAACTGAATCCTATGTAGGTAGTTTGGGCTGGAACAGGAAACAGTTTACGTGTCATTTCGGGCAATTTCAAATAAATTAGCTAAAATTTAAAATGTGTCTATACTAAAACAGATGCAGAGATGTATAACGTGTTTTATTTTTGTTTATGTAAACAAAGTAAATTTAAAGGCAAACATCTAGTCGCGATTATGCATATAGCTATGATATATATCGAAGCGTTTTTCAAGCTAATGTCCCAGAAGGTCTGCGAGGGCTATTCTCTCGCATGCAATACCTGCGAGGGATGTTCTCTTGCAGGCATAACCTTATAGGAGAGATACGAAGGGGCTACCTTTGGGGATGCCTTTTCCTCTCCGTTTTTGAACTAAGGTTCCCACAAGCCGAGGCACCTCGGCCTGTTCTGAGAGGTGTATGTTCCGGGGTCACAGACCTTGGGCATACGGTAAGAGTTGTTCGCTATTCCTATTGGAATAGTCGACCAGCTGCCTCCTAAACTGGTCGAGGCACGGAGAAGGGAATGCTGCGTCCCCACAGAAAACTCATCTCCCGCTATCGGAAGGGCGTGGGACAAGTACCCAATGCCCGACCTACCTGATGCAGGTTTTTCAAGGGTTTTCCCTGCATTACTTTTAGGCGAATGCCGGGTAGGATTCTTAAAATATAGCCCGGGAGCCCTAGTTAACCCTTAGCTACCTTCCTCTACCCTTCCGCATCCCCCCTTTCAAATCCCTTCCTATGCTACTAAAGGGGAGTTGCCCGACGTGGATTACCCTCATGTAGCCTGTTGCCCTAAAAAATAAAAAAATAAAATAAAAAATCAAGCTAGTGTACTGCGATTTTAATTCGGATTAAAATCAAAATTTCAGCGCTAATTTATGAAAAGTGGGTTAGACATAGGTAAAAAAAAAGTTGAGTCCTGTCAATTTTAAAACAGCAAATGTTTTACTAATTTAGTTACTAATTTCGCTACCAGCTTTCGTTAAGACATATAGGTATTAATAATAAAATTTAAATAAGCACCAATACAACATTTCTGTATACATAGTGGCGTCATCAGGTGTTAATTGACAGAACTTTCTGTTACGATTAAAATTGCGAGTAAGAGTTTTAGTACTCTAACTCAAGTGAAACTTTGCATCTTAGTTTTATGCAGTCAAGAAATAATTCGGAACTATGAGAAGCGAATATCTGAAAGATTAATTCAGTTTCATGGCCTTTAGTGCTGAGTTTCGATTTAAAGCATTTCTTCTATTCTTGAAGTAATATATACACGTTAAACATCTATTACATAATCATATATTAATAATTCAAAGGATAAAAATCGTTGCTTATGTTTAATTTTGATTTATTATTGTTTACGGGAAATTCTTTGATTCTGCATTAATATTACTGTGGGATATTAATTAAAAAGACAATTTCCTAATTAAAAGTTTTTATTTTACGTTTGTTTTTGAATAAATTAACCATTTTTGACCATATCAGGACACTTTATTTTTTATTTATATCGTGATCCTGCACTTATTCGGGTCGTGTGCCCATACTTAAAAAAATCAGGCTTGCTACAATCTCGTTGGTGTCAAGTGAATTGTGAGCCTCGGACCCCCTGTCAAAACTATGTGAACTTATTAACTTTTTTATTGTTTTTAGTGCTAGTTTGTTATAATAATTTGGATAAATAAAAAATGAAGTGTCCTAATAATTTCAATAATTGACTTAACAATTTCCTAAACTTTTCAATTTCCACATTATTGCTTTATGAAAGTCAGGAATTCAGATTTACGTAAAATGGATGCAAATAATTTTATCTTACCAAGTTCTATACGTTTAGGTTTGCCATATTACTGTTATACTTTATTATCTCCTAAATACAGCTTACAACTGCAGACACAATGCGTCCTCATAATTACTCAAATAAAGAGGAAGCTGATAAAGGAATAAATTAGCCTGTTGTGTTAGAAAAATCTAATATTTATTATACTTTTAATTCCAGAATAACATCTACAATGAAATTAAGAATATGTATCAGGTTTAAAATACGTATCAGGATTTTAAAATAATATTATTTCACGCGAGAAGAAATTCTCGAATTTGACAGTATATTAAATATTCTATTTTCCGTACTTTATTTATTTATTTTTATTATACTTAATGTGCGCTAAGTATAAATTTTAAAAAGGAAGATGTTTGTGTGATTAAATAGCCAGGATGTAGACAGTTACGTGTGGCAATGGAAGAAACATTTATCAAAAAAATCCAATTGTATAATATAGGCATGCCAGAGAAATTTGGGGCATATATATATATATATATTCATACAGTCCATTTAAGGCCTTGGCCTTCCAGGACGACTGCCAGACTGTCATCTTCCATGACGCCTTCTCATTATTATTTTCTTGAGTGTCACGTGGTCAGCGAAGCGAATCTCCTTTAGCTCTAAGACCAGTTTTCATAAACAAACTCTCTAAAATTATATTGATAAAATGGACATTTAATTTATGAATTTGCATTACGTACTAATATAAACCGATGTTTTGAACTTAGATAAATTGTTGAAGAAAAACAGTTTTAAAAATATTTTCTCTTCTCATTTTTTCTAGTTCTTAAAAAACTACAATCTTAGCATCTATTGTGAAGCATTTAGGAAACGTTAAATCAAATGACAAAAAACGAAGAATAGATTGTATTAAAGAGAATGAAAATATATTATGTAGGAAACGTTAAATCAATTGACAAAAAACGAAGGATAGATTGTATTAAACAAAATGAAAACATATTTTTGAGTAAGCTCATGATTATGGACCTGCACTATCGTCTCTTAATAGGGCAGTCACTTTCTACGTATCCTTCAACTTTTTATGAAACGTGAATACTAACTTTGACATTGGGTTAATTTCCAAGTCAGTGGTTCATACCTCATTCGATAAAATATATTTATCCGTATAGTACCACAAAACTCATAAGCTATGTAAATATTGTACTTCAATTTGTCCTTTAAGATACTCATTTGATTTGATTTGATTTATTTTATTCCATTAGTCCTCGTATGACGAAATAGGACACGTTAATACATAAAATATATAAGAAATGAATGCTACAATTATAAATAATTAGAAGTTAACATCAAAATATTAAAATTCTGGAACACAAATGTCCCTGTCCAACATAAGTAAAATAATATGAATATAACAATAATAATAACTCTTTAACTATACTAAGGGTATAATATAATATTTACAGTTATAATAAAAATATTTAAGGTGTACTAGTAAATAATTAATGATTCAAGAATGAACTATCATAAAATATTTAATTTACGCATCACACAAAAATAATCACAAAACTTGACACACGCACACTAGGAGGAAACACAAACGACGGACAAGTCACGTCACGAAACAGAGCGACGAGGAATCTGCAAACTCCAGGTCGTACATGAAACAAACAAACAAAAAAGGAAAAAAGACGAAAAGAGAATAAGCAAGTTATGAAATAAGTAGTTTTATTAGCAAGACATGGAACACTTTTACACGTTTTTTATTAATTATTATGAGAACGATCAGGAAACTCCTGTATTATTGTTCTCAACGTCTGGAGGAAGACTATTGTATAAAACTATCCCTGAGTTGCGAATACTTTTCTGGTAGAGAGCAAAGATCTTAGACCTGAGCGATTTCTAATCTCGTAATTGTGAGACTCACCATTCGTTTGAAAAAGATTCATGTTACGCTAAACAAACTTTAAAATTTCGTGAATAAACTCGCTGGGAAGAGTTAATATTCGCAGACTTTTGAAAAAAGGTTTACAACTGGATTTATTACCCGTATTAAAAAGTATTCTGCTGGCAACTTGAACATTTCAATGCTTCTGGAGCAATTGCCCCAATTTGCAATGCCATAACACATAAGTGAATGAAAATATGCAAAGTAATTTGCATTAGTTAGTGAGTTTATGTAGATAATAAATCTTGTTGTACAAAATATGAAATACTATATCCATTTTTCATTTTCAACACTATCAATCAAATGCAGTAAAACTGGCGTTTATGTTATTGATTGATATTTATTCCGTTCCAAAACAGAATGCCTCGAAACTATGTGAGATTGTGATAGTACCACATTTACAATCCTGTCATTCTGGTTTCCAAAAAATCAACTGGCTAAATGCTAAGTCGACTCCAGAGCTGCTCACACTACTACGCTGGAGAAGGAAGGCAGAGTGCCTGGAAGGGATATCGGCAAGCTGGCTCGAGCCTCCACAATAATGTCAATTAATTTCAATTAGTTGACTGCCTGACAGCCGTATCTGTCGCTTTCAACATCCAAGGATCATATAAACTTGAATAACCAATGGATAGAAAACGGCGGTGAAGAAGTTATAATGTAAATAAATTTAAATTAAAGGTTAATTATAATATCTTTTATAATCCTGTTTAGATTTTGTGAGTAATATGACCTCGGAGATGTAAAACAGAAGTAATAGAAGTAACGGAAGGGCGAGACCTTGGTGAATCTGCTGCGGAACCGGCTTCGCTCTTATCTGCCCTTGGAACTAGCAACCATCGCAAAAAATGGGGATTTATACCACTTAATATCGGCAATACCTCTATCTAATAGGAAGTCTGTTTCCTTTATTGTCAAGTTTCTTTATTCGGAAAGTTCCAAGGCGATAAACTTGATTGCATTTCCACGGTGCTCAAGATTTATATAAAATCTGTCAATAACGTGCACATGCAATTCATCACTCGAAATTCACTTCCCCGCTTACCTTAGTGTTGTAACCTTGCCAGATTACAATAGTGAATTCTATTTGAGTCGAAATCATTTTACTATTATGCTTATTCACGTTTGTGCATAAAAAAAGGTATGCTGTTTTCGAACGTTTCCGGGTCCGTTACGATTTCGTAAACATCAGATATCCAATTACGATAAATAAACCACATCATCCTTTTCCTGATTCAAACCCAAACTATCATGCACCGTACTTTTCAGACTATTGGCTCTTTTCTGCTTCTCCGTCTTTGAAAATATTCAATGACATTCCTTTGAAATACGATATTTTGCAAATTATCTAAAAAATGTGAGATATATGAAATTATCTATTTGTTAACTTCTATCATTTCAGTAGATTTTGGGGGTTCATCGAATAGAACATAAAAGTGTGGAATTACTCGGTGATTAAAATTTACACCTAGCTGTGTACAGGATTTAGAATAGACAAAGAACGGTAAATGACTAAATAATCGTGAAGAGAGCGATTATTGCATGTTTTGCCGTAGTAAAGTGATAATGACGGTCACCTATCAAGTAAAGTGACAAAATATCTATGTCGCTGTTAAATGTGTCCTAATTTGCCGTTTCCCAGGTTTTCCCCCGAATTTCTCAAGAGACCGCAGCCAAACTGAAAACTCGGCGTATCTTAGTGGATGACTGGTAGGCCTTTTAAGTAATTAACGGAAAAACTTTCAGTGCCAGTAAAATCCATATATGTTTTGTACTGATATTTTATTTATAACTCGTACATTATCGCACTTGTATAATGATGTTGTAGTAATAACTCGCTTGTACATAATTGGACCAACGTCTGCGTAACATCTCCTCATGTTCGCTAATAAATTATTAAAATTAATTCTATTTTACATTATGTGAAAGGTCAATTCTGGATTGTGGCAGCAATGCTATATCCCGCTTCCTCACTTATGATTTCCGTGGCTAATTTTAAAAATGAAAGTTTCATTGTAATATAATATCCCACACGTCTTCGGCCCAGTATTAATTATATATTCTCCAGGTTGGCGGAGAATGGGTACTCAGACTGTTAAAGGCTCGAAACACTCAGTTCGGTTTGGGCCGTTGGTTTTCACTTCAGTACAGGGAATGAGCTACAGTTGTGACCCGTGAGGATTAACAATTTATTTTTTTACTTCCTATAATATTTCTTGAAAAGAGTAACTTGATGTTGACTTTCCACCTTCGAAGTAATAATATTTATGTATAAGAAAGATAGCTAATTCATACAAAAAAGTGTTAATATAAATACCACACAACGTTTCTAGGATCCTTGTGCCTTTCGTCAGGTGCGAAGAAGAGCCTAGAGTGACACAACTGCAATTGTCGTTTGACAACACTCAAAAGCGACGAAAAACGCAACCACAATGGGAGAACCGAAGGGTTAGCGTAACAATAAGGGAGCAACGACAATGGGGAAACATAAGGTTTAGTGTAATAATAGGGATCATAGCAATTATTGAGTTTCATTGTGTCTGTACATTAATACCTGTAATGTTTGATTTAATGTAAAGCATCTCTGAAATGAGTCTGGTGTCAATGTTTAAAATCTTAGCATTTTGCCAATCAAATGTATGTTTAGAATTGATGATATGTTTGGATATTACAGGAAGTTTAATAATATTAGATATATGTTTGAAACGTGTATAAGGGAACGTTTGGTTTGCCCTATGTAGCAGGAATTACAATTAGAGGAAGAGATTTTGTAAACAACACAATGTTTGCTGTATATTATCACTTTTTTGTCTGAATTGACTATCTTTCTTATTCATTATTTTCAATAAGTCGGAAATTTTTCATTTTAATATTATTTCTGTTTAATTCATTGATGCTGGTCTTTCTTTTTTTTGATTATCATTTATAATAAATACAAGAAGTTAAACTGTAGTGATAGTGTTTATCTGTGGCAGTTTGAATAACATAAAAATGAATGGGAATAAATAATTTTAACGTTGGAGCTGCTATTAGAATGAAATTAGATTGATGACACGAGCGGTTGTGGTTAGTTCAACGGATTAACATAATCAGTGTGGTTACCATTGAGACGCTTCCGTAACTGGAATTTACCCAAATCAAATTTGATCAGATGGATTTTTTAGTTGGGACCTTAAAATTACTGGACATTATTTAGGGTTAGTAAAAATTATGTTAACTGCACCTGTAGAATAGATGAAGAAGACTAAGATCTCGCTATGAAAAACAGATGAGTGTAAGTTTTACGTGTAGTAAGTACTGTTGCGTAAATACATTGCAACAGAGAGGAAAACGGACAGCAGCATTAAATTATATCAGTTGTGAGAAAAAAAAAAAGAAAATATCTTGGAAAACTGATGTGGCATGTGAACCTGGAAACTTTTGGAAGAACTGATTTACCTTGGATCTACTTGATTGATTAGGAAGGAGGATGTGGACGCACGCACTCTCTCCTTCGCTCTGGCAATCGAAAGTCGGGCCATGCGGAGGATTTCTCTTGGGGAAGCGGTTTCCCTCTCTTGAAGGAACCACTTTCCCAAATTCCTGGCCCCTCTGTTCACGGTCTGCCGACCACCCAGCCTTGGTTCCAGGCCTTCCCCTGGACGCTGTCACCAGTCTTGGGCTATGCTTGATTATGACTACGTCTCCCCTCAACCCTGAAGAGGAAAACTCATACCGGACTTTGTGATTTATTCGCATAATTACACTGTCGTTTCGTTTATAAACCAAGGCATCATCATGATATGAACTATAAATACGTCATGAGACGATGTTACCGAAGGAAATTATTGTTTGAATTTTAAACGAGACCACAGAAGAAGTCGATACAAAGTTAACAATATAAATGTAACGCAGCACAAACTTGTCTGGTGACAACTTTACAACTACTTGTGCCCGATTCTTGTTCACATACTTCAACTCTAACAAACATAGAGCTCTAAAACAAATTAAATTGAAAATCAAAATGAATTTCTCTTACATTTTGGAATTTTGTGATGCCATATTCTTAATGTAAACGCCCATTATAAATTGTAATAATGTTGTACAGACATTGAAATATAATTTATAAAAAATATAGTTTGCAACATTCCTGGTGTGTATTCCGGTGTTATGGTTTCAGTTCTGAAATGTTATCATATACCTATTTTAAAATGCAAATTCTTAATTAGTCGCGTTCATGAATTCTTAAAGATATACTGGTATTTGACGTAAATTAATTCATTTTCACGTGACTATTCTAAATATGAGGTGCGATTTAGGGGACGAACCTTCTCTATCTTTCATTTATTTGTGAGGGAGAACTTTAAGAAAGAAAATAGGAAGTCTAAATAAGTCCTCAAGTAAGCCTTTGATGGCTATTCTCTCGCAGGTGAATCTTCCCAGAGAGCTGTGAAGGAGGCTACCTTCGGGGATGCCTTCTCCTCTTTTTTTTTTTTTAACTAAGGTTCCCACAAGCCGAGGCACCTCGGCCTGTTTCGAGAGGTGTATGTTCCGGGGTCTCAGACCTTTGGTATACGGTAAGAGTTGTCCGCTGTTCCCACTGGAACAGTCGGCCTGCTGCGTCCTAAAGTAGTCTAAGCATGGAGAGGGAATGCTGCGTCCCCACTGCAAACCCCTCTCTCGCTATCGGAAGGACGTGGGACAAGTACCCAATGCCCGAACGACCTGATGAATGTTTTCTAGGGTTTGTCCTGCATCACGTTTAGACGAATGTCGGGTAGGTTCCTTAAACTATAGCCCGGGGACCCTAGTTAGCCCTTGGGTACCTTCCTGTACCCTTCCACAGCTCCCCTTTTAACTCCCCTTCTATGTTATTAAAGGGGAGTTGCCACCTCGTGTATTATCCTGACGTATTCTGTTACTCTAAATAAGAAACATGTTTACAGCTAAAAATAATTTGATGACAGTTGACGTATTGTGCGGTCTTACATAACCTATTTTCTAACATTATTAAAGTTTATTTAGTTTATGAAGTACTGCCGAAATCAAGATGTAAAGCTTTGGAAATTTACGTCAGTAACCGCATGAACAGTTCAACAATTTTTTAGAGGTTGGCTGAAATAGTCATATTTATGTTCAGTTTAATTTGGAGAATTTTATTGTTTTCTGTTGAACAGAATCTTAACGCAACCAATTATATACTGCTATATAAAGAATTCTCGTTATTTGTATGATATTCGGTTCTGCTATTATTGTATTGATATCCTTTTATACCCGTCTGTATTATAAAAATTAATTCATGGTTTTATCGTAATAGAGGTTATGAACAAAAATATAAGAAGAAAATCATTTTCGTTACCTTCAGCTCAGCATCCTTCTTCGTCTCTACGCAATCATTTAGTTCTAGTAAGCTTCAATCCTTCTTTTGTCGTTTCGTGTCTTGTGAACTGCCATTTCGATCAATGTCAATAACTGTCGTCTATTTCTGATTACGTCATCAGCCTACTATATTTGCTGTCTTGATGGACAAGGATTGTTCAGTAGATTCCTTTAATTTTGTGCAAAGTGTTGCAATTTATCGGTCATGTATCCCGTCCAACTGCCAACACCAATCACATTTTGACCACATTTCTACCAGTCACGCTTTCGATTGATTCATTTTACTTCAGTAAGATGTTTGTAGGTTGTAAACTTTCATAGTTTCTCATTTGGTAAGTGGTGTCACCTCATTCTCTTGGTGTTTTGAAAGGAGACGTTCAGAGAAGACAAGACACTGCACAATAGTCAACCTTATGAGTCAACCTGCCAACTGTAGATGTGTATTATAAGCATCGTTTCAAATCTACGGCAAACTCAACAACTGACTTCCTAATGTTTGCCGATGCCAGTTAGGTTAAAGTTCAACTCCTTCAATATTGTGTGGAAATGTACAAAATAACTGGCATTGGTGTCGAATTTGACTGAGATGGATACTGGCATTCATCAACCCGGTTCAGTTAATGTTCATCCCCTATCGGCATAGTACGGGTGGGGTTGGGGGTCCATATTAGTGTCGCATACGCAAGTTTGGGTATATTTGAAATGAACGATGACACTCCCAAAGTCGGTTAGTCAGATCCTGTCGGTATGCGACACGGGTTAAGAAGAGGTAAATTATAAAGTAATCGAAATAACCGAGAGATTTCTATTGAATTATTTCCTTTTCCGGTCTAGTATTGAATTGTCAATTAGCTAGTATGTATATAAAACAAAAAATTAAAATATTGGAGAGGGAAGGGTACTTCAGATTGTTTCTTAAAAGGCGAGACAAGTTAATTATCGAACTCTCTCAATAAATATACATATTCATGCCAGACTTAAAGTGGATAGATTTTACATTCTACATTTCTGTTTATCATAATTAGTTTACAAATTTATCGAATTTTAAATTGCTGTTTGATTTTTATATTGTTGTAAACCCAATGTTGATGAGATGCGGATACTGATCCGCCATTATGCCATCTGTGCTATCAGATTCCAACTAATTGAACTTTTTCTTGTAACGTGGGTGTATATTGTTATAGATTGAAGTTGGGCGAGCACTCTGCGGATTGGACTCAGATTGTCTCCGAGTTATTGTACGTAATAATTACCGAAGATACGGTCTTTGGATTGTAAAATACGGTAGTATCTGAGTGAATAAATCCATCCATTCGTGAAATTGGATGTTATAAGCATTATTGTATGAGTATGTCGGCACTAAAGTATGATTGTGGAGATGAAATATAGCTTATTCTTAAAATTGGCAGTTATTTGTTGATTCGAATAGACGGTATGGCGTGTGGTAAACGCGTGAAAGGTAAATATACTGGAATTTGTGCTCTGAATACTAGGATGATGGAGAGCGTTAAATTTGCGTATGGAGAATAGTGTGATGTTTGAGCTGTCTGCGTGCGGACGGCCTTGCGTGGTGACGCACCAGACTTCTTACGTAAGAAGCTGCACGAGGCGTTCTTGTACTGGTATGAACAATAATACCTCCGCCTAGAACGTATTCACGACAAGAATGAACGAGTTATTAACGCATGCCCGCCACATATGCAAACTTGGATTCTCTGGAACCGATTTCAATCTCGAAAACGTCTATGCACTATTATGTCGGACCAGAAATAACCCTTTCCATTCGTATATATGATCACTTGTACGTAAATTGCAAAACGCTGAATATAAATGAGACCGGTCAGATGGATAAAATAACACGTCAAGAGTCGTATTGCAACACCGGAAGCCGCGCGTGGGAGCGGAAACACCAAAATTTCGGTTGATCGAAAAGCAGCGATAATGAAGTCGAAATTTTATAATATATATTCTAAATATTACATGCAAAAAAACAACTTTTTCATAATCGTGTAAAAATATATAATGGAGGATGTTTGAGGAAGATCACAAAGTACAAATGACCAGGTGGACACAAAACATATTTTGAGTAACAAATGTTTTCATTAAAATTTTCGTAAAATCCTTAAATAATATAATATAAAGGATTAAAAAATGATTTGGGATTTGAAGTTTTACAAAAAATAATATACTTTCCATTGTTATTCCATTGTCCGAATTGGATGCAGATGTTGTTAATTAATTTGGAGCACTGTTGTAGTAAAAAGGGAGACACTAAAGAATTAATAGAAGAATGGTGAACGAAAGTAATAAAATAGAGTTTCGTTAATTTAAAATAAGCGGCAGAAAGGTTTACAACCTCAGAGAAGTACACGGATATGGTTGAGAATTATCAAGACTGTCGTATATGGAGATACTAATTTTGTAAACTACATGTACTCGATGTCCTTTAAGTTTTGTGGCTCGAAAGCACATTCTTAGAATCAATGCACTTTTCTCGCTTGAAGACAAACATTCCGCCTTAAGGACATCAGCTCATTCTTACCATACCACACTTGAACTTCACTTTGACATTCTATATTTCTATACTATTTTCGTTTCATTTACCTCAACTATCATTTTTGTATCTTTATTCCTTCTTTTCTTAATCGTGTTCGGTTTTAGTCTCACATCTATCTTCTATTATATTATTTTCTATTATAATATTTTCATAAAAACGTAAGATAATCACGGATATCTCTGAAACATAGTATTTGCCTCTTCAGATAAGTAAAATTATTCAATAAAATAAGTTCGAAATGTCTCTTGAAATTGTATGTGCTATGTAAAGAAAATGAAGTAAAGAAAATGCACAAGGACGCTGTTTACAAGGCCGCACTTGCAATCTTCACTTCACTCGGAAATTCCCTACCTCGTCCCCAATTACAATAAGAACTTTTTATGCGACATAATAAAGGCATATATTAGCTTGTCTATACATTGAAGTCTTAATCACAAACAACCTTGATCGCAAATAGCAATTTTTTTCTTACCGTACGTCACGAAATTTTATTAGTCATTTTAACCACCTAAAGTAAATATCATAACGTGGAAAAATAAAAAGTAGTTGCGAATTTCAGACGGTCATTTAGTAGTTTTCCACGTCAGTAGAAATGATTACGACAGGCTGACATTAAAAAATTAAGTATTCTCAGGTCACGAATCTTAATATTAATAGTTACATTTGTTTCTCTCGAAATTGTTATTATTTATTGAAATTACATTAAATAAATTTTAACCTCGTCAAATCAGGCCCCCCGACAGCGTAAAATGAGTTCCCTTAATTAGTCGCTAATATCCTGAGCTGTAGATGCGGCTGTAAATAAATCAATATAAAAAATTAAGTAATCTTGTGTTTTACATTCGCATAATTGTGCTATAAATTTTTCGATATCGTGTTGATAGGAAACTTTGTTTTCTTTAAATTCTTAGATAGAGAATCTTACTTGTAGAATTCATGTATACCAAATTTGTTATTTTATACTTGTGTACTTGAGGAGGTTGCATGAACTGAATTTTATTTTTATTTTATTAAATTGTTTATGACATGTTGCCCAGTTTATATATTTCTTAAGTATACTTATTCTCTCTCTGGAGAAACGGACTGTCACTCATCAAACTACTGAAGATAGATACGTGAAAATGTGAACAGAATCTCATATTACAATACAAGTAACATTTAATAAGGGTTACTCAATTCAACCCCTGAAGGAATGAAATTCGGAATTAAGTGGAAGGTGGGACGGACGTGTCAATAGAAAAGGGGATGTTTTAAGCGTCTTGATGTACCGAAAAACACTTGGAAAGCTTCTACAGTGCACCGTAAAACATATTTCTGTGCTGAAAAGTGCACGGTATTCGTGAATAATAACCGTAAGCTGCGCGGAGTATCTTTTCCGCCTACCACGTGGTTAAGTCATATTTTAGCTCTTATAAACACACTAGATAACATTGAATCCAAGAATTTTTCACTTTTATACGTGAACTACCAAACGTGAATTAAATTGCGGATTAATTAATGTCATGTCAAGTGCAAATTTGGTGTTGAATACTTAACATCTCGATAAAGTTTATGATCTTTTTATTGTGCTGTTTGGTTTTATCTGTTAATTTTGCTAGTTAATTTTGCAGGTTAAAATGATTATTTTTTATGTTTTCACATTGATACAGTTTTAGTATTAAGTCTGAATAGTATCTATTATTGGTTTTTGTGTACCAACTCTGACCGTTGTTTGACAGTCAACTCTCCGCAGAAACACTTTTAAAGGTCCGCGAGATTTCAGGTAGGTCTACTGACGTCGATAATAAGAAAAACTAATTCGCTTCGTTCCTTTTCTTTCGTGACCAAAAAAACACTAATAAGTAGCACTTTGCATCAGTTTCATTGACAATTCATATTCGAAGTAAATCTTGCCAAAGCAAATCCGTTGACGCATTCCACACCTTTGAAGACGAGTTTCACGAGAGGGCTTATGGAATACGACCCATTAGTTAATCTCAACATTAAAATTAAATTTAATATATTTCAGTTGTGTTGAAGGCTTTAAATTCTAAAAATTATTGTAAATTTCAGAATTCTATATAACGGGTTTTTATACTTTGCCGTTGCTGGGTGATGATTCCATGCTCATCCTGTCAATTTTTCAAAATTAATTACAGTTTGATTATTATATTGCTTAAAGGTATCGAATCTACTTGATGTAAGTACTAAGAGAACAGCTAATGTTACAGAATTCTTTATTGTTAGAAATGATAAATGTATAGTTGGAGCGTGGTCGTTCCATCTCGACTATTAAGACAAGAATGTCGCGTTGATTGTGTAATTTGTAATTTTTCGTGGGAACCTTGTAGTTTTCCCAGCCTTACCTTCATTGTATCTCCTAATGCTGAGAACTTGGACGCCCTTCCTGTCACGACTGCACGCTTCCAGCAACGTTCTCGTACTTCTGTCGTTTGCTCACATTGCGCTGTCGTATCACCATTGCTTGAAACCCGATTAAAATCTTTCTCAAATTTATTGGTACGGTGCAGGACCTACCACCTAACGTTCGTATTATTGGCTACTTTTCTATTGTTCCGTTGTCGGAGTAAGAGTAATTGTTTCGTTTTCCATTCTCAATCAAATAAATGTCATTACTTGTTGCGTTTTGGACAGTTTTATTTCCCAGTAAAACGATCATTTTTAAGTGTTTGATTATTTTTCATATATTCACATTCTAACGTCAATTCTGGACTACTGCGTCCTTCATCTCACATTTCCCCCTTGATGGCAATATCGTGTTAACCACAAACCAATTTTAATAATAAGAAAAATAGCCTAATACAGACACTGAAGTAAAGGTCCTGAAGAAAGGAACAAGGTTTCCAGAAACGTGTGGTATTTATATCATCACTTATTTTGTCTGTATTTACTTATTTTTCTCATTATTAATTTTCAAAACAGACGTTTATTTTTCATTTTACTAACCAATGTTATTATCTCCGAGTTTTAAGGTTTTCGTTTTCTATTATGGGTTTACGCTTTAAGTACGTGGTCCTACCGTGCGACATAATTTCACTGACCAACTGCAATTATCGCAACCTCCCAAATTTATGAATTTAATTTCCTGTTTTCAGTTTTTGTACTATTTACTGCAAGGCCAGTAGAGTTAATATATTGGATAAATTGAGGCGGTTAATGCTAGAGTGGGCTATCCCCTTTCTGAACCTATTTGAGACAAGGTTCCTTTGGATTCAACGTGTTTCCAGAATTCTTTCTGCTGCCATTTCTTGAACGTTGAAGGAAATCCACTCAGACTAGTGTGGCATTGAGAAGGTGGACACAGACTTTCATAAACCCGAGTTACATAGTTTTTGCAAAAAATTTGGGATAGCCCACTATGGCATTAACCACCTCAATTATAACAAATACCGAAATCCAATTTGTCAACAGAATCAAGTATTTATGACAACAGTTGAAGTTTATAATTGAAATTTACAAATGAGGTTTGTCAGTTATGCACCTATTTAACATGATAATTTCGTTTAGAGAAAGATAAATATGAAAAAGTGTGACTTGTAGCACGTGTCAAATTACAAAACTAATTTGTTGTGGCCTTTCTGAATTTTGCACGATGAAAAATTTGCCAATTTCATTCCTTGGCGGATGACGAATAATGAAGAGCGCCTAATCATAATCCACTATTCCACTGTCTTTACTTGTTGGCATCTTTTTTCTCCTACATGAGAAACGGTTTTCTAGATATTGCGAATTTTTGCAAAAACTGTTCGTAAAGGTTGTTAAAATGATTCGTATCCGTATGGAAACGAGGGAATGGAACACGAAGGGTGGTCTTTCAATTCGATATCTCTAAAGTTTTCGATGTATTGTGAATCTTTGTAAAAACCATTCGTAAAGGTGGTATTCTTCTCAGAATATGGATTCTCGTAAAGCATTTGGTGGTTTATGTGGGATTAGAGGTATTCCTAAATGGGCTGTAGAGTCCATGAAGTTACTCAGTTGTTAAACCCTTTGCATCCTTGTTAATGTATTGTGCTTTCATTTTCTTCGGTTTTCCTATAGGAAAATTTATGTAGTATGCTAATCTGGACTTTAGATTTAGGAACTGCCTTTTTTGTATGTTTTGATAAGGGATTCGAAATATACTTCGAAAGATCGTTAGACAGAATACAGCAAGTGTAGCTGTCGTTCTAAAATTGGTAGCAAGATCTAGGTTTCTATTAGCATGTTCAAGTTTGAGGTGATGAGAAACAAGATTGATCACATCACGGGAATATTCTTTCCTATCTGTAATATGAAGTCGTATGTCATGCATATGTTCAAAGTATAATGTCCAGTCGTGTCTTGAGAATGATGTCGGCTTGCAGGTTATTCTTAGCTGTATCCTATGTTGGCCAAGTGCAGTTTACACCTGCTGCCAAGAATTTCCCACATCAGTCATAATTCGTAGCTCGTCCTATCAGATAAACGATACCTTCATGTTCACCCAAACATCCGGCTGACTAATTGAATGCTACTGTCCCCTGAATTATAATGTAAAGAACTCGATCTTGTCCCTCCTGATCTGTCGGATTCCACCGCGGAATTAAATTTTGTTCGACGTCTTGGTTAAGAAAAACTTCAACATGTGTCCGTTTCATTACCTACGGTCTTTGCTGACTAATAATTGGGACTCATCAGATGATATATCCACTAACTTCCATACAGAAGTTTAATTATTCCAAGCTCGAGGCAGTCTCGATGCTTAAACTCGTATACTTTATCCCAAAGTGCTGATTTCTATTGTTGAAGATGAACGTATAGCTGATATTTATATTTAAAAATTGCTTTTATTTGGATTAATAATGGTTACGTTTAACTACAAAAACTTGAGATCCGATTTAAAATTAACCTGAAAGCGAGGAATTCTATAATACCTTGTTATCTTTGTAGTTCCAAATCCGAGTGCTGATTGAAAGTAGAAGAAGAAGAATATGTAAACAGGCTATATATATATATATATATATATATATATATATATATATATATATATATATATAGGGTAATACATATTGTGGCCACTCCTCTCTTATAGCATAGGAAAGGGACTGAAAGGGAAAGGTAGAGCAAGGTTGCCAAGGGTTAACCAGGACCGTCGGACTATTGTTTAAGGATCCTACCCTACAATTCACCTAAAAATGACACAGGAAAAACCCTAAAAAACTGCATCAGATAGGTTGGGCTTTTGGTGCTTGCCCCACGGTCTTCCGATGTCGGGAGAGCTGTTTGCTGTGGGGACGCAGCATTTCCCTCCGTGCCTTGACCAGTTTAGGAGGTGACTATTATTGCAAGCCTTTTATACTACTCAAAACGGCAAATCTATCTGAGAAAGAACACTCGAAACCTTTGCGAAATCAGTTCCAGCACGAACGTTTCGGGCGCCTTCTATTACTGAAATATATGAAAGTCAAATTTTTCCAGACTGTAAAGTTCATATAGAAATAATAACATTGGAAAGCATTAAAAATTTGTTAATGTATTAGGATAGAATAATCTCGACCGTACGGGGAATCAAACCAGGTCCTCCACTTATTACGCAGTGCTCTTCCCAATGACCTATCCTTGTCGACTCCCGGTTAGTTGTGTAAACCAGATTCACATACAATCTAATAATTCACATTGTTCACTGCCCAATTTTATTACTTCAATGAAGAATGGATATTGTGTGTAAATTAATCATAGTTACAATTCAATTGAAGAACAGAATAAATGCTTCCAATCAAAGGGCCATGAAACTTAATGAATTAGGATAGAAAAATCTCATTTAATTGCCCTTAGAGTCGAGATTTGATTTAAAGCATCAATTAAAAATCATTTCAAATATACATAATTGAAACAGGACATAGTTTCAACCTTAAAAAATTAAATTTGTAGAAGTTTCTAATTATAACGACAAATTATTCTGATCACGCTTACGTCCTACTGTTTCAGATAAAAAATGCCCGGAAATCTTTTTTGTATGTTTCATGACAGTATGCTTTATTTTCAAAACATTTTCCAAATTTTATAACAAATATTTATTTATTATGTTCATGGTTTTTGAGCAGTCGCCTACATATAAAAAATTATAACAAAATTTTTTCAAGAATATACTTTAACAACTCTGAATTAGTTAATGAATTGCCATGGTCATTTGAATCGACAAACATATAATTTAAAGATATTTTCAATTTATACTAGTTTACAATCTTAATTATTTGACACCCATTTAAAATATTTTATTTTAATGTAACTAATGTTATATACACACCTTCAAATTGTCAATATATGTCTTCCTTCATATTTACAATTTATTTATTGTTTTAAAATATTGAGTACATCTGTTTTATGATGTAAGAAACGTATGTTTTTTTTTAGGTAATGCTGTAAAACGTTATGATACGTATCTAGAGTCCGGGTAACGATTAATTTTTAATTTTTCCCCTTAGTATGTGTAGAGTTAGTGTCTGAATGCTTTGAAAAGTCAGTAATGAAATAGACAATCACAAATCGTTTTAATATGGGTTATTTCCGGCGGAAGACAGCTAAATCTATTTATTTCGTGATTATCGTTAACTGAGACCAACCTAAAAGAGAAAACACAAATTACAACTTCTCTGCCATAACTCAGGGAACACTTTCGAGTATTCACCATCGTTTGTGAAAATGGTATTGAAAATATTGTAACTTTGTCGTTATGAGGATGTATTCGGTCTATTAAATACCAAGTTATTAACCTAACTAAATAGAAATTTGTAGAAGGTATTCCAGTCGTTAGTTAATCTCATGTAAAGTAGAGTTTCACGTTGAACAACTTCAGCAGCGTTTATTATAGCATTTTATATAATATTATGTGTTAAAAATCAAACGAGAATGGATTATTCGGCAGATTTCCGTTCAAACATTGCAAACTATATTGTCATTTTTAGAAGTCTCCCTGTGGTATAGAAATGTTCAAGCTATTAGAACGATAACAAGGATGTACATGTCGGTATCTAGTGAAGTAAGCCTTCCTACAAGAGTAAGCAATCACTTGCTTATTTACAATTGATGATTTTATTTTCTTCTCATGACATTTCATCATTTTTACTATGTATTATATTTGAATGTACATTCTATTGACTGAAGCTATTTCCTTGTAAAGGATAAATGTACACTGAGTTATTCCCGACGGTAGTAATCCTGGCAGTATCGGGCAGTTCTCTCCAGTACTCGTGAGTGAAGCTGCTTTGAACGCGGCTCAATTTTTTCGGCTGTCCAAGTTTGCCACTTAGTTCTTCTTGGCACGAAGGTTTGTGGTGTGGGGTAATTATAGCGACCCTGGCACGTGCCCTTGGAGAGGCGAGGTTGCGAACCTGCGTCCGCTCGTCTGCACGGACCTGCCAAAAAACCACATCACCGTGAATTATCCGCGTCACTAAACCTGTGCGCAATCGCAACGAGTTCGACGATGAGAAACTTAAGCTTTAAATACGGTTGCGTTTCGTAGTAAGCTCTAGATTCTAAGTTCTCTAAGTACTTCGAGATTGTAAACGGGTATATCACACCTTAAATCTTACATTAAGCTGTTCGTTTGATCTCAAATGGAAAAAAATTATTCGCGGAGAGTAATAGTCACTACGTAAGCAAAGCCGCTATAATTTACTATTTTTACCCAATCCGATTAATTAGAGAACAAGTAAATTATTTAATAGATGTCAAAATAAATTCAGAACAATTAAATAAAGTTTATACACATAAATAAATCGACACCTCAGAATGGGTGAATGTAGTCGAACTTCGAAACTATTTATTGAAACAGTAACTGTTGCCTCTAAATTATATTACATTGGTTTAACAAATATTTCGTGTCTATGAACTTTGATTATTAAAAGTTGAAAGATAAATGTTTCCATTACGGTATTGATTTAATTGTAAAGGAGTTATACTTACGCTGCCATTTTTTTCCTTTTCTTTAATCTTACAGGGGGGCGTTTTGTCTTATTTCCTGTTTTCCGATCATATATGGACTGACTGTCGACAAACTTGTTTGCCCTATTTTGTATCCGATAAAATTGTAAACGTGTAATAGTATTTAAGTATCCCAACAAGCGTAGTCTGTGCGCCACAATCGTTCAAATAACCTATTGTAATCTGTCAATTTTATCTACTTTTCGTGCGTTATTATTATGTATCTGTTTTTACCTATTACCCGCCGTTCATATTATTTCCCAGGTGTACAATTTTATTAAATTTAACTTACAATTATTAGCAAGTACCATACTTGCATAGAATATTAAGAAATTAATTAATTACAGGTGTTTTTGGAACCTGACCGGAGGTGGTCATGACGAATGTAGTCTACTACCTCGAACAATAAAGTTCATATTCCGTGTGTTGAAGGAGCCTGACCGGTGGTGGTCATAGCGAGTATAGTCTTGGAGCTCGAACGATAAAGATGACATTCAGTCTGGTTTGGGAGCTCGAACAATTATGTTCTGAATAAAATCTTTGACCAATTATAGTCATAGTGAGTTCTCGCGACTAAATATCTAGCAGAATTCAGCAAAGTCTATGCTGAATAAAGGCTGAAAATATCATATTCAGCGTTTGGTATTAAAGTACTTTTAAAGTAAAACTGAAAGATAATAAGTAGGACGAAGTAAAGTTCTTGAACAGTTGTTGGAGGGGTGTCCGGTGGGTAGTGGGCCGGAACGTAGTTAAGTGAAACGATGTAGTGAACAGTGTAACAGTCTTGATTAAATTTTTCTTTAAAAGAATATAACTGTGAACTGCACAATTAATACCGTACCAGAGCAAATCTAATAAAAATGGTATGTTAATATATTGTAAATTTTTATATAAATATGAATACAGATTTATATAGACCATTTTTTATATAATTTGATATTGCATATTTAATTAGTATTTTTTGTAACTTTTTTAGGGCTAATTGCAAATCACTATAATTATTAGAGACCCCAGTAAGTGGCCTTGAAGTTTTGAATCTCATTAAAAGCTGCGGCAATTTTTTAAAAAAATATGTACCAAAATTAAATTAAATCGAAATTTGTAATAAATATTTTCTTTTTATCTGTAAAGAATTGTAATAATTCAAACATAAAAATCCTGTTAATTATCTGTCTCTTTAAATTATATATTACATAATTTGACACTCCAACGTAGGGCTTATTTGTTATTCATATGTTTGTATACTACTATATATATATTATCTAAAAATGACGTGGTATAATGCGATGGAAAACTAACTGACTTTTGATTTTCCCTTTTAGTTCAAAGCAAAGTTGCTGATTTCTGTGAAGTTGAAAGAAAAAGAATGTTAAATTGAAAATAAGAAAACACATGGTTCAAATAATACAATTAAATTCAAGAAGAATACTGGTCATCTTAACTCACGTGCAATATCATTATTAGCTCATATATGTCAGATAAGAATCATGGTAGCAATATTGGCTCACACAACCGTAAGAGAAAATATATAAATATTTCTTAAAAAATTGGCAGTGCTGAAAAAACTTTCTGTATGAACCTTTAATTAGTATCTATACAGTAAATGGTTTTGTAATCGAAAGTTTCTTAGTGCAGTACATTCTAACTACAAAGTACTACCAGCTAATACTTCCTCAAAAGGCAGATAGTGAGAGACAAGAAAAAAGGACTACGGTGCCAAGGATAGTTGATAATAAAGAAAGCTAGGGATCCTTTTTTACGTGTATTGGAAAAAAATTGCATGGAATTGTTTTCTTTTCGTCGTGGTATAGTAGTCCATGTTACAAATAGTTAATAGCGGTGATTGGAAAGTTCGATGTTACTCTGTTAAACACTCAAATATATGTGTGTGTGTTTAACTCGCTTATATATATGACCTACTGAAGTTTGATTGACGAACAGCTGATGTCCCGCGCTCTAATAGTTGCCACCAGAATATAATATATACATATTTTAGATAGTTAAGTTTGTGGTAACTTAAACACACAGTTCAATATATATTTAGATTTATTTATTTATTCCATTAGTCTTCTGTTGGGTAAATAGGATAAGTCAAATAATTATTACATACATTAAACACACAAAGGAGGGACGAAGACATCATGCACACATTATTATTTCCCTTTTATAGAGTTACAGGCTACATGAGGGTAATCCACGTGGTGGCAACTCCCCTTTAATAGCAGAGGAAGGGATTTGGGGAATGTGGAAGGGGAAAGTAGCCAAGGGTTAACTTGGTCTCTCGGGCTATGGTGTAAGGATCCAACCAAGCATTCGCTTAAAAGTGATGCAGGACAAACTCTAGAAAACCTGCATCAGGTAGGTCGGGCGCTTGGTACTTGTCCCACGCCCTTCCGATGGCGGGAGGTAGGTTACCTGTGGGATCGCAGCATTCCCTTTCTCTGTGCCTCGACCAGTTTTGGAGGAGGAATGTTTTAATGGGAACAGCAAACCAATCTTACCATATGGCCAAGGTCTGCGACCCCAGAACATACACCTCTCAAGACAGGTCAAGGTGCCTCGGTTTGTGGGAGGAACCTTAGTTCAAAAGCGAAGAGAGAAGGCATCCCCAATAGCTGTCCTCTCTGTCTCTCCAGAAAGATTCTACCTGCGGGAGGGCGAACAACTCTTAAGTTTCCACCCGGGTTTTAACCTTAATGGCTTAAGCCACAACGTTTGAATCACTCTGCAATCTTTCTCAAGTGAAATAAATTATAAATACAACTACATTATAAAACTCCTATTTATATTGTAATTAAGGTATTAATTTAGACTTTAACAAGACATAGTTTTAGACTAATAGTGGAAAAATTGAATGAAATAACACAATTATCCACGTGATTTAACCAAACTATCTTTCACCCAAGATCTCAGAAGAAAATAATATAGTTTTTAACTTATTTTTGTTATATTTATGTTATTGACAAAAAATGTTGACAACATTCTGTGTAAAGAGTCGCGAGGATTTGTGAGAGTGCGTCGATCAGCATTCAGCAACAAGCAAACCCGCGACAGTTTCTTGACTCCAACTATTCAGCATACAAACACAATCGCCACCACAGCAAGGGTGTAAGAAACGATGAGGTTCCCATACACATTCTCAGTCAAAGAAAGAAAGAGAGAGAATTAATAATTAAAGCCAGAATGTGTGTTTTTTGAACCGATCAGTAGGAATTATAAATTTTAGTCGTTACGGAGCGATAATCAAAATATTTTGTATAGCATTAAGGTGGCATGAGCGGAAACATATCTTGAGAAAATGTTACTTTTATTTCTTTGAAAATAAAGAACAAAAAATATATTTTTAACTAAACTATTAAATACAGTATTCTAATTGTTATAATATATATATATATATAATAGCGCAAAGGCAAAATAATTTAAAAACCTCACTGTTGAATAACAGCAGTATTATTATAGATCTCCAATAACCTCTCAAATGAAAGAATACTTTTAGAATGTATAATTATAATTTGCTATCCATTATGCAACAAACTTGATGAAGTTATCAATTTAAGTCTTTTAATGATATTCACTGCTATTTGCAGATCCTGACGTATATATTAACAATATCAAATCACATACATATACGTATATATTAAATATATTAAAATTGTTGGATTGATTATTCTTGCAACATATATATACAAAAACAAAACAATAGCTACCATAGATGTCGATTAATTAGATTTACAGAAATAAACGTTCGCGCCGGAGTCCCTGAAGTAGTCGGACGACCGGAGATCCAAGAATTCAATCTGACGGTCATCACTGTAAAGGCCTCCCATCACTTTCACATATTTTAGTCGTCAAGGCTGTTGCTCTCATAAAGTAGCACTATAGAAACTACACAACCCTCTTAACCCTGAGATAGAGAGTCAAGTTTCGTAGCTGAGGAATACGAGTCCAGATTCAGGCACGTGTAAGATTTTGACCGAGACATAAACCACCAGAAGGCTATTCGAGTGACTGGTAACCTTCCTTTGCAAATCAATCAAGAACTCGTTTGTTAGGTTGGCCATGAAATCCTGAGACCTCAACTTGGACGAATCTTCTCACCGACTACACGTTTATAAGAGAAAGCATACCAATATTAAAGGTAAATTGTAATTGACACAAGTATTACATGAAACCCTAATGAATGAATTTGTGGTAGCTTTGAAGTTTAAATGAATACGATTCAAACAATGGAACACTTTTACGGGTTATTATATTTGGTTCCAAACAACTGTATTTATCAGTATTGGATGTAACCAAATATATTTCCCGTGTTTCTTAATCTTCGTGTTCTTCGTCCTCTTATCTCATTTATAATTTTTTTCTTATACGTAATCCAAAGATTATAAATTAGCAAAAATCAGGCTGTTTGATAGATTTACGAGAGTACCCGACCTGACGTATACATGGCAGGGAGAAACAAAAGTGGTATCAGTCCAATCAAATTCGAGCTAGATTCTGCACTGTGGGAGTCTGCTCATTCGCTTACAACAAAAAATATTGGGTGACAAAGTTTTAATGAGGCCATAAGATGCTTCCAACACGAACATCGCACTGACCGACCAAAAGTGACCACACTAGAAACGGTGACAACCCATATAATGGTATTAGATGATCGTTAACTGAAAGTGCGCGAGCTAGCAAATAAGGTTACACATTTCTAATAGTGCCGTACATAGCTTACAGATTGAAAATTTGGACATGACAAAGCCGTTGGCAAGATGGGTGCCGCGTTTGTATACCATGGAATAGTAACAGCGTCATGAGGATGTTTACATCGAGTGTTTCCCGATGTTTCACAGCAATAAAGCCGAGATTTACCGTCGATTCAAAACCATATACATGAAACATGGGTGCAGCACTTCACACCTGAGACGAAGGAATAGTCAAAACAATTGACTGAAATATATTAATCGGCTGCAAAGAAGGCAAAGACAGTTCTATTTGCAGACAAGATCATGGCGTTAGTTTCTGTAATGCGCTTTCATTTTTTTTGGGGGGGAGGGGCGGTTTAGACAGGCTATGTATAGGGTAATCCACAAAGTGGCAACTCCCCTCTTATAGCATAGGAAAGGGATTTGAAAGGGGGGATGCGGAAGGGTTGAGGAAGGTAGCTAAGGGTAACTAGGGCCCCCGGCATTCGCCTAAAAGAAATGCCGGGTAGGATCCTTAAACCATTTTTTTTTTTTAAGGCTACATGAGGGTGATCCACATTGGGCAACTCCCCTTTAATAGCATAGGAAGGGATTAGAAAGGGGGATGCGGAAGGGTGGAGGAAGGTAGCCAAGGGTTAACTAGGGCCCCCGGGCTATAGTTTAAGGATCCTACCCGGCATTCGCCTAAAGAAATGCAGGGAAAACCCTAGAAAAACCTGCATCGGGTAGGTCGGGCATTGGGTACTTGTCCCACGCCCTTCCGATAGCGGGAGAGGAGTTTGCTGTGGGGACGCAGCATTCCCTTCTCCGTGCCTCGACCAGTTTAGGAGGCAGCTGGCCGACTATTCCAATAGGAATAGCGGACAACTCTTGCCGTATGCCCAAGGTCTGCGACCCCGGAACATACACCTCTCAAAACAGACCAAGGTGCCTCGGCATGTGGGAACCTTAGTTCAAAAAAACCAGAGAGATGTGAGAGCATCCCCAAAGGTAGCCCCCGCCAGAGCTCTCTGGGCCGCCTGTAATTTTTCGTTGATTATCTTCAGAAGAAAAATACAATTAACAGCGAGATTATGCAAACCTATAGCAGCGTTTGATAGATTAAATCATGAAATAACTCATTTCCATCTCCTTGCAAACCAGTCCAAATTTTCGGTCAACAAACGTGTAAACCCTTCGAAACCTCACATCACAGGGTATCAGTTCTGTAGTTTTGCAACAGCTAAAATCACCCCAATGATACTTCACGAACGAGGGAAGCGTGCTACTGAACATTAATTATTTGACCATAGTGGTTAGTGCCTCCTCGACATCACTTCCCTTCTCGTTAGTCATACCTCTTCCCTTCAAGCTATAAACCTACCGTGACAAAATGGTACTTTCCCACTGGCCTTTAGTAATCTACTTTGTTTTCAAGCAGCAACCCTGTCATCTAATGCGTTTCGCTACAACCTTGTGGTTGCGAATTATCTGTGGATATAAATCACAGGCCTGTGTCTCGTCGAGTCGACATATTCTTCTCACGCAAATGCAAATTTATTTGTTATTAAAAATACAATAATAAATATTTTATGAAATGCTATTACTTCTCAAATGTGAATAAGAATTATAAAATTCAATTGCGAAATATATAAAATATCATTTAGAGAACTGAATAAATGCTTTCAAATAAAGCTAAGTTCTTAAGGGCTTTGGAACTTAATTAACAGATTAAAATAGAAAATTCGCGACTAGCCCGGGAATCGGTGCAAGACTTCGCTTTGTACGCGGTGCTCTTACCAACTGGGCCATTCTGGTCGCTCCCATTGTAAAAACCAGAACACAGACCCCTCTACAATTTACTTAATCACACTCTTCTTGAGGACTTCAATGTAAGGGAGATGAGAATATCCTAGGTTTGATTCTCGGTCAGGTTGAGATTTTTTTATCGTAATCTGTTAATTGAGTTTCATGGCAGAAAACTTTGAAAGTTTTCCTTCTGTTCTTAAATTAAATCATCGTATTTATGATCATTTTCCACCAATATTCATCCTTCAGGTTTTGAAGAATATGATTTAGTAAATTGTAGGTGAGTCTGTGTTTAGGTCTATATGTCGGGCGGAGAAAGCTCGCATCTGACCCAGAGTTGACAACGATAGTTCATTTACTGAGCGGAGATCCTGGATTCGATTCCCGATCCGGATACGATTTTTCTATCCTAATCCGTTAATAAGATACCAATGTAAACAACAGGGATGCCTCTCAAGTTAAAATTTAAAATTATAATCGTAATTGCACATGATATAAGCATGTCAGTTTAAGCATAAAATGTATTTATTCAAACAAATCTTTTTGCCATTTGCCCGCCAAAGCTGGAAACTCATTTGGAATAGTGTTTATCTGGGCCATCGCGATACGCGTGTCGTCTGTCTGTTCAATAGACTCCATTTCAGCTTGGAAAATAGTTAAAATTAACACGAATCAACGTTAGGGTAGTCTGGAAGTCTGAAGTGGACCTAGGATGCTATTTTTAATTACTAATATCTGAATTGGATGGATTTCGTGAGTATTTTTCACTTATTCTTTTGACGCCATAGTGTTGCCCAAGACGTTTAAGCTATTCACGACAATTGCCTATACTAAAGGAGCTCGCTACATACAAATCTTCACTCGCAGGACGAGAGCAACCGAATCTGCATATCCCGTTGTACGCCTCACGATCTTCCTTTGTTGGAAGGGAAGCCTGCGAGAGGATTTCTCGCAGGTGAACCTTCCCAGAGAGCTCTGGCGGGGGCTACCTTTGGGGATGCTCTCACATCTCTCTGGTTTTTTTGAACTAAGGTTCCCACATGCCGAGGCACCTTGGTCTGTTTTGAGAGGTGTATGTTCCGGGGTCGCAGACCTTGGGCATACGGCAAGAGTTGTCCGCTATTCCTATTGGAATAGTCGGCCAGCTGCCTCATAAACAGGCCAAGGCATGGCGAGGGGTAAGCTGCGTCCCCACAGCAAACTCCTCTCCCGTCATCGGAAGGGCGTGGGACAAGTACCAAATGCCCGACCTACCCGATGCAGGTTTTTCTAGGGTTTTCCCTGCATTTCTTTAGGCGAATGCCGGGTAGGATCCTTAAACCATAGCCCGGGGGCCCTAGTAACCCTTGGCTACCTTCCTCTACCCTTCCTCATCCCCCCTTTCTAATCCCTTCCTATGCTATTAAAGGGGAGTTGCCCAATGTGGATCACCCTCATGTAGCCTGTTGCCCTAAAAAAAAAAAAAAAAAAAAAAACGATCTTCCTTTGTTTACATGAAAAAAAATCATATTTCATATCTTTTGAACACACTTTGTATTTATATTTTATTAAGATAAGACTCTAGTTTGTGTCGGGAATTAAATGATTTATTTCAATTGAATCTTTTCACATGAATGTTCTTACTTTTCTATCGTATTGGTTACTGCCAACCATCATTGAGTCCCTACCGCTCTTCAGTAAAAATAAAAAAAATCCAACA
This sequence comes from Zhengitettix transpicula, assembly GCA_037074705.1. Lineage (NCBI taxonomy): Eukaryota > Metazoa > Arthropoda > Insecta > Orthoptera > Tetrigidae > Zhengitettix > Zhengitettix transpicula. Next base: position 23,127,767 of record CM073590.1, on the reverse strand, counting down.
CACTATGTTCTAAATGGAATCGTATCGGTCGGTTTACATAGCCACCACCAAATTAGACCCTTTTTGATTATTGTTTTACAAATGTAGCCGGAATTTCCATAAAACAAAAATAATATATTAAATTAACGCATCTGGTCTGTATGTATAAAGAGAAGTAAAATATACAGCGTTGTAATGTTTTATGAAATAATACTGAATATTAATCACTGGCTGAGCTTTCTTATGTGGTTTTCATTGAAAGTAAAAAAAATCTAGGGTTTTATTTAAAGATCCAGCAGGCCAATAAGATTCATTATAAGATTGTAAAGTTTTAAAGAACAGTCGATCAAAGAAGTTGTATCCAGAGACTCGCTGACCTTGAGCCTTCGAAACCTGTTGCTCTACGTTATACATTTTTAAACAAGTCATTCTAAGATATTTCATCCAAAGTCTGTATCAAGTATGACTTTTTACATGGCTACGATTGTACTAGTACGCGAATCAAAACAAAAGTGTCAAATAAAGGGCAAACAGATTTTCAGTAAGAATTCATTAATATTTTTTATTGAAGTACTTTTTATGTTTTGATAGACCGTTCAGTGCTATTAAGGTTTATTGTAAATCTTGCCCAACGAGGTGACGCCATTGTAAGCAACATCATAATATGGATGTTTGGCACTCTTCCGACTCGTACTGAAAGAGAGGTTACGTTCTAATGTAGATCCCAGGCTATTTACTTCCGTATTACCAAAAAAAATAAACCAACGAAAACCGGGAATATGCTCCAGTTATATCAGGAATGTGCAGGAATAAACCGCCTTCTTAACGCATCGACTCTATATAAAGAGGTATAAAATTTACAGCGTCGTATTGATTTATGAAATAATACTGAACATTCATCACTTGCTGAGTTTTGTTCTGTGGATTTGATGTAGCACTGGTCTAAATGTTCTATTTATTATATAATGGTAATAGAGGAATTTTAGTGTTTTCGTTAAATTTTGTTCGTATATTTGCAACCGTGAAACTAATTCGCCTCTTTATACTCAATTTAGAAGTCATCTAAGCATTTTCTATTTTATAAATGAGAGGACGAATTAATATTGTTCAAATCCATACACAAATTGTCCGTGTCAATGAATCGACAGATAGTTTTACAGTACAATATATTGTTCTCGGAAGTACTTCGCCTAGAAGATGACGACAGAGCTTTTAGTCGTCGAAACGTTGCGTTCTACAATTATGCAAAACCCGGTTGAACTCCGAGAACAATATATTGAACAACTGCACCGGGAAAGGCTTCAATCTTTGATCAGTTTTACAGTACTTCCTGCCCCTTTTATAGAGAATGAGCATGAACGTATTCCCAAGTTCATCCCAGTTTTCAATTATTGGACGAATGAACTATTTACAAGACGATTCTTGAGTTATCAGAATTCAGTGTAGGACCACAATAATGAAACACACTTCCTTATTCAATTTTTAAACGTAATTCTGAGTTACCTTACACTAATACTTCTTACTCCACTAATGAACGTATTTCACATGCTCTACCACAAATGTTTGTACCCCATTGCTGCATTTTAATGAAATTCTTCCCTTTTTTAACGATGTGTACTATTCAAAATCAGTTTTCTCAGACTCAATGATTTATCCCTGTTATTACTCAAAACAGGCCGAGGTGCCTCAGCTTGTGGGAACCTTAGTTAGAAAACGGAGAGAGGACTTTATTTTTTTTAGGATAACAGGCTACATGAGGGTAATCCACTTGGTGTTAACTCCCCTTTAATAGCATAGGAAAGGGATATGAAAGGGGGGGATGCGGAAGGGTAGAGGAAGGTAACCAAGTGTTAACTAGGGCCCCCGGGCTATATTTTAAGGATCCTACCCGGCATTCGCCAAAAAGTAATGCAGGACAAACCCTGGAAAAACCTGCATCAGGTAGATCGGGCATTGGGTACTTGTTCCATGCCCTTCCGATAGCGGGAGAGGAGTTTGCTGCGGGGACGCAGCATTCCCTTCTCCGTGCCTCGACCAGTTTAGGAGGCAGCTGCCGAGTTTAGTGGCCCTGAAGTTTAGTCGTTCCGACCTCTAGTAAGATGGTAATTCCAATATTCTCGTAAGTAGCAATAGAACCTTTTTCACAGCCGTGAAGAGGTGCAGGCGTGTAAGTGAATGAATAAGATAATTTAATGAGATTTGTCTATTGTTACAGGAAAAACTGGTGCCAAGGATGGCCCTGAGGACAAAAAAGACGACGGAGAACTGTGGTGCAACGTGGAGGCGCAGGCCGCCTTCCTTGGGCCCAACCTCTGGGACAAGACTCTGCCTTATGACGCCGACTTGAAGGTGAGACAAGAAAAGCTGTTTAGAATAAAATTACTTAAAATAACAACCAAATAAAGTTGAAAATATAAAGATTGTGTTTGAAGAATCAAACAACCGTGGAGACGGCGCGGATATCGAATTCCATTCGTGTCGTCCTTTGATGGATATTCCGTTGTTTCTCCAATTCATTTAGTAATATACTCGCTAACAAACCGACGTTCTTCTCCAATACAAAATCTCTCAAGAGCAGTCGAGCAGTCGTCACAGTTGTTAAACGTTCGCCTAGAAATGTTTGCAGCACAGAAACAAAATACATATTTTAGTACATTATAGAAATTTTTTTTTGGTAAAGTTTTTCCATTGTAAACAGGTGTTCATATTTACGGTGGCCAATGGTAAATACAGACTTGTAATTATTTTATTTGATGATGATGTCATTGGTTTACAAGGTCTTGAGTCGTTTGTCGTTATAGGGCCAGAGGTCCTCTTCATGATTTTATTTATAACACACGTGAACTTAAATTTTGTGTAGTCCTGAAGCTGTTATACATAAGAAACAAAACATGTGTAATTAAATAAAATCATTCCTTAAATTAAAATGTTGTTTCTTTTAAACTTTGGTCATGTTACGTAGAAATACGATTTTTTATAAATTTATAATGTTTGAACGTAAAAAACCTTACAAAATGAACGATATGCACATAAATGACTTCGTAATGAGATATAAGCACATTTGTTATTAATTAGAGTTTGATTTTGATTATGTTATTCTGTTCCCGCTGGCCGTAGACTTTAAAACGTAAACTTAAGTAAAGGGTAGGTCTGCCTTCGAATTAGTAACGTAATCATTGCTACTTTTATTGAAGTGGTCGTCTAAAAACTACATATCACATGATGGTGTCTCCAAATTACTAAATAACATATACATTGTTGCCGATGTGAAAAAAAAATGCAGTACAGTTAGCTAATGCATCCGCTTTTGATTCTAAATTAATCGTATAATTTTCGAATACTGAATTTTAAAAAGATCATCATTGTAGAGCAGTTATAAACTTTTTCATAAAGTTTCGAATTATAATATCTGTTATACTCTTGTCTGTGCTCTTACTGTGTGAGCTCTCTCTTGTCCGACCCACTAATTGAAGAATACCGTAGAGTAAATAATCTTTTGAGTACTGTTCCCATTTTGTTTTCTATATTTAATCCATAAATACTACGATTACATTTTTTCTCCGCGTCATTTTTCTGCAGCAACTTTATCATTTGCGTAATTTTCTGATTCTGCGTATGATGCCAACAGCTGCAAATCTATGTTTTTATCTGCGATATGGCTTTCAACTTAAAGCATCAGCTGTATTACCTCTTTTCATGCTCATAGGACTAGTTATCATTCATTGGTTAGTAATTGTTAAATAAACTCTAGGAAAGTTATTATAGTTTCAAATTCGCTTGTTTTCCTTTCCTCGAGAAGTTTCGTGAACTTTTCCTCACTTCATGAAATTCCAACACCTACGAAATATGTTCTCCTCCCGAGTTATTCTATGATACAGTATCGATGATATTATTAAAAAATGAATTTATTAAGGACAGTGCTTACAAGCATTGCAATCGCAATACCACCGCCCTCTAACCGACACAAACTGAATAAGATTAAATATTCTGTGCGTAACTCGGTTTTGTATTTTCGTTTGTTACTAATGCCCGTTCCTGCGTAGTATGTAAAAGCTGCAGAATTGGTAAAATGCATTTTAATAAATTGTAATATAGCAAACTGATAAACTTGATGTTCTAAGAACAACGGCAGTGCGAGAAAAGTATTTGCTGGTCGCGTAGTGCTGGGATTTGGGGCCATAAACGCCTTCATCAGATCCTTTATAATTGCCCCTCAATAAATACTCGTGAAAAATATTTGCGACAGTCAGATGCAGTGGGAAGAATACGACACAAAATTATAAAGTAGCACAAATATGAGACTAGATCCAAAAGTCTCATACTCGCCCATATCAACAACCCAAGTGCGGGTGATCAGGAAACTCGCAAATTGATACGCGTTGTGGTTTTGGAGAGGGCGACTGCTTGAAGGAAAGAATAATTTATATAGTTCCATGTACAATCCAGCAGAAGTGGTAGTTAAAAATGTCGTATGTTCTTTTCAGAGATTAAGTTGTGCTTTCAGTTATGAGCCAAAGCATTATGACCACTTCCCACCGCAAAACTGAGCGCCATCTGGTGACGTTGCGAGCACATGAAGTGTTACGAAAGTAAATAAGCAGAGAAGAGACGAATTATGAATCATTCTAGCGACGATGTGTGCTGAAAATGGGAAAATCCACTGACGTAAGTGACTTTGACAACGGGAAGATCGTTATCGGCTGGCGCCTGCGAACGAACATCTCGGAAACGCGAATCTGGCCGGCTGTTGGGCTTGCTACTCGTCCTGTGATTCTATGGAAAGTGTTTTAAGGCGATGAGACCACGAGTAGGGGATAAGGTCGTGGACGCCTCATCAAAGAACACGGAGGTTGGAGGCTCCTCCGGTCTGTAAAGCAGATCTAACGGCAGAGTACAGTGTCATTACAAGTATTTAGGAATACATCGTTCATCGCACATTTTTGAACATCCCTTCCTGTCTTCCCCGACCGAGTTGGCATCTTCAAGGATAACAGTCCGTGTTATAAGGCCAGAATCGTGCTACAGTGGTTTGAAGAGCATGATGTTTTAGCCACCAAGTTCGCCTGATCTCAACCTGATATAACACATCTGGGACACCGATTCCGCACCCATGAACCATCGGTCTGTAATTTAAAGTACTAACTTGAAATGGTGCAAGATACCTCTGGAAACGTAACTGGAAATTGTGAAATGCATGCCACACCAAATAGCACCTGTTCTTTTTTTCACAGGTGAACCAATGTACTGTTCAGCAGGTGGCTCATCAGTGTATATTGAAATGTGTTTTCTTTCATTGTCAACACTTTATAGTGAGCATAATTCTTGCTCTCTATTTCTTCCACCCATACCGAAATTTCTATGTTTTTTTTATTTAACTTTGAATATTCGCATCTCGTTGGCAGTTTATTTAAATAGAAGAAATAACTTGAACATTTTCCTAAATGTAATTATTTATAACCAAAAAATAATACTAAAACTTAATACAGTTACATGAGCAATAATATATTTTTAACGAGGGAAAATTTAGTAATCCTAATGGGCACACAGGAATAAGGTCACTGCCGTTTGTAGTGTGGTACTGCGGCTCACTAAAACACCCTTGCACACCGTCATCAGGATGTTAAATTATAGTTCGTTGACTGCGAATTCGCACTCGCACTATACGTATTATAGGTACGCATTTCTCTTTCTGTTATTTTAAGAGATCTCATATATTGGTCATTTCTTCTGCGCCGGTATCGATTATGCCTTTAAGTAGGAACTTCAACCTCAGCTTGCCTGCGCCTCACCCACCGTCACAGTGAAAGTACATATGACATCATCGTCATCTTATATGCATATTCCGCGTGAATCTATTTTCGTTCCCTTAAAGATAATTCTCCTTTACGAATGGACGAGCGTTGTTCCAAGGTCCAATTTCGTGCCGTGCATTTTTTCTATTAAGAATGAATGCGTATGCTTTCAGCCACCACCAACTCACCAGAATGCGGCGCGCCACCACCCTGAATCTCTGTTTCCCTGTACTGTATTCATCCTCTTTCTATTTTGCTCTTTCCGTAAAGCATCGCCCCCACGTTTCACCCCATGTTAAAGATTATTTATTGCATGACCGTCTAGAAGTTTCCTTTGTGCGCCCTCGGACCGCCGATGTTCGCCTCCAGCCTGTTCAGGGCGATTGTGGCACCTGACGCTCTATCCGCGGCTATCGGGCACTGCGAAGTTAAAGAGTCCAGCAGAATGTTGTATTTTTTGGCATGTTTTCCTCGTCACTTTGAAACTGAATTTGAATTATGATCCTCTTCGCGTCATCAAGACGAGAACAGTCTTTTTGTGTGGCGAGGCCTAAACCAATAAGTTTTCCCAATCAGTAACAAGACGAGACAATTAACACGGAAAGATAAATAATTGCAGCGTATTGGGAAACAAACTCGTCGCCAGCAAAAACTAGTTTCCGTCAGCCGTATAGTTTTTGAAAATGTTATAGGTCTATCAGCGGTTTTGCTTACTGTCTCACATATTATTATAATAATTTGGAAAATATCTGAAGAATATACAAATAGGTATAGAAACGTCGCTACAATATAAATCAGTGTCTGTATAAGGTCATCAATTGTTTTATTACTGCCGGGTAGAAACCGGGTAGATGTACTCTCAACCAGGAAAATACTTTTTTTAATACCAAGGTTGTCAGGAGTGAAAAAAGTAATATAGAACAAAGGACATTCTTCTTAACAGAATACTATTAATTTCAATAAATGTAATTATTACGTATTTACATACTGAGACCATGTTGACTATATTCCATTTAATTACTCAAATATTTAATTTTAATTTCCATAATGACGATTAATTTAAGGGGTTTCTTGTTGGTTTTAGTTACAATAGAAGTTTTTTTTTCCATTTTTACATTCACAAATAGTATCTACAATATTTTCATGTAATATTGACAGTTTATGTTCCTCACACTTTCATTTTAAAAGCAATTATTTTGCTTCAGTAGATTTCAATGTGAAAAGAAAGATATATATTTCCGCTGTAAAGATATGAACTACATTATTTGGGAAGTTAAATGTAGAATTTGGTGCCAACTTATAATGCTCATATAAGAACAATAATGAACTCTCTCTTTTGGTAAACTGTTCGAAAAGTACAATACTCGTTAGACACATTGCTGACTATATAGTCTCGATACCAAAACTCTATTGCTTGTTGCATTCGTTAAGGGGCACTCAATTTTTGTGAATTGCAACGTACATGTGTGTCAATAGAAATGTTCCGCGTCATATTAGACATATCTTAGACAACTTCAACCAAGGGCTTTGTATGTGTGGTTAAAGCAATATATATATTCGTCACTGTAATAAATAAAATATTTTCGTTTAATAAAATTTGTAATTATTTCATCTGGTTTTGATCAATTTTATTTACATATAAAGATATATGAAGCTCAGAATGAGACGAATAGAAATTTACAGGTAATTATGGTCAAATAGCAAAGTAGTGTTTGTTAAATAATTTGGATATGAAGGTACGAGGGTCAATCAGTAATGACTCCTATTTTTCTCTCTTCTATTTGTCAAGACAATAAAACGCAATATACAAAGCATAAACCCACGACAATAATGATTAAATTTTCACTTTTCAATATAGTCTCCGTCTTTTTCCAAAGTTTTTGTCCTCCTTTTAACAATGGCATGTATTCCACTGCGGTGGAGTCACTGCAGTAACCGCCCTGCCGCTTCGCTTTTCATCAGCCAACGGTGTTTGCCCTTCAGCTTTGTTACAGAGATGAATCCATCGTCCAACAGTGTTGCTGACGTCCACTGTTGCATTACCATACACATTTTTAGTCTATCATGAATGCGAATGACCGTTTCACCTTCCGTATTTTAAAATTGAATTACAGAACGCTGTCTAATGTGTACGTCAATGTCAGCCATTTTACAAGAGGGTGCAGTGCTGCCACTAGTTGACTTAGGAAGTTGTTACTGCAGTGAATTGGAGAAGAATGTTTGAGGAATTCAAAATTTTGGCATAACTAACTTATTTAAGGAGAAAAAAATAGGAGGCATTACTTATTAAACCACCATCGTACATACTTTAATCTCCTCACAACTACACTCATGGTTTTCGCTCTGACGCCATGACGATCAACCGCAGTGAAATAAAAGCAGCCCTTGACGTTGCACATCTGCTGCATACATGGACTTCGGTCTTGTACCACCCCCCTTCCTCGACAGCTGCACATCAACTCCGCTTACACACCAACTACCTTCTCCACAAAAACTGTCCACACGCCAACTTCTATCTCCAATAAACTGTCTAAAAACTGTCTATATCTGTACCATCACTGTCTAAAAACTATTTCAAAAACTCTCAAAAATTTATTTCAGAACTGTCCTCTCTGCAGGTATTTTGAAAAACTTCGTCACTTAATTTTTACTTCTCCCCAAATCAAAATTTTTCTTCTTTTCCAAATCTTGTTACCCATTTTTTTCTTTTTTCGAGGTTGGTGACTGCTATTTTTCTGATAACGTCTACCTTATTAGACTGTGATATAATCTCCGTGTCTCACGCCCGCCAAGCTGACTTCATTCTTTGGAACTCCCCTCATCATCCTGTGTCCCTAAAATTGCAATTAAATAGCGCAAAAATACACGCTTTACAACACACTTCTCCTCACATGTTCTTTGGCTTCCACTTGGATCAGTACTCTTACTTTTCTTGGTTTAATTGTCGTTCATGGCTGCATTCTGAATATGTGCCAGCATGCTGCAACACTGGAAATCTACAGGAGTTGCTTCGAGACCATGTTAAGCCAAAATAGTCATTCGTTTAAGGCATTTCTGTTTATTTAAAATATAGGAAAAATTTTCGAGAGTTGGACACAAAATATGTATCGCTGTAGGAAGGATTCTAATTTCATATATGCGCCTTCTTTTACTGAATCGAGTAATAGATGTAGCTATTTAGAAAATTGGAAATCCTCGATATCCGTTTCTAAATTATAAATTAACCATAAATCAATATGCTCTTTTCAGTAGGATGCTTATAGAAATTCTATCCGAATATGTGCTGTAGTTCTTCGAAGGCCAAAGTTTCGGAAAGAAGTTCCGTGAGGAAATGTGACAGATTCGTTATTACGTAGAGGAAAAATAAATTCTACAGTTCTATATTTTAGAATAGCATTTGTTCAATCACTAATTTATTATTAGTGAAAAATTGTAATAGTATGGAGTCATTATATTTTCAAGAGAAGTAAAATAAAGTAAGATCGAAAGTCAGATTATTCCTTGACGAGGCCATTATGTATAAAAAAACAATTCGGAAGTATAGTTATTTTTCAAAATAACTTAAACGAAATACAGATATGATGATGTCCCACGTTGAACACCATTAATGTAGCAGAGATTTAAAACAAAATTATTGAATGCTTATTTATTTATATGTACGTGGTTAAATACAATGATATTAGCTGCCCTTAACACGAAGAAATAATCGGAACTCTTAACTCTCAGGTTTAACCGTACGTCCCAAGCCCTCCCCTAGGCACGTCAGTGATTTAGAGACTTGTCAGTTACTGTTTTTCGATCTTTCGTCTTCTTGTATCGCCTGTTGTCTCTTGATCATGCCTTGATAATATTTTTCGTCGTCAAATCTTCAGTTCATCTCTCTTCCCGGTGATCAGTCTGAGAATGTCCGAACTTCACTATGTCTGTGCAGGAAGTCCTTATTTAATAGGTCAGTCTTGCCGGACCACGTTCATTGGTAATCACGTGCTTGACAAAATTACTATATTTCTGTTTCCACCTTGTCCCACTTCAAAGTTCGGCGCTGAATTTTATTAGTATTTTCAGATCTAGCACGAGTTCCTTTTCGATTTCAAAGATTAACTACGCTCCAGAGTGGCACACACTGAAATTTGTCTAGTCCTGAAAACTTCCATAATTTAAAAAAGTAGAATTAAATCAATTATAATATCCATATCTTAACGGATTTCTTAACTATCGCGCTACAATATTGAAGAAGGAGCAAAAATTAAAGAGAGAGCGGATATCATTCTAGGGTTAACTATCCAATGAATGAACATTGCTAACTCAAACTGAAACGTTAAGGACAGTGGAGCAATTTCCATGTTCCTTGAAATAATTGGGTATTTTTCTGACTGGCCCATTATTGAGGATGTCAACCGTAGCCATAGCGTAGCCTAAAGTTAAGTGCTATTTCATTGCATATTCGATCATAATATTAGAGAAGTTATTAATTTTAACGTATTATTTTTACATATTTTTTGTAAGTGAAATGTTCTTACTAGACAATTTACTGGAGATCTGCTGTTCATTCACGGGGTTTTGTTCATTCACGAGGTGTTTTGTATAAAATAACTATCAATTGAAATCAGGAAACCTTCAAATACTGTAACACCGTTTCCGTGTATGGTTAATTAAAATTTCATCGGAATAAATTAATATTAAGAATAAATATTAGTTTCAAAATATAATGCTATAGTCGGGCTTAAATTAGAAGACCGATTGCGACTAGTTCCCGCGAGGGGTGTGACCTTGAATCAACCAATCACAGCGCTTTAAATAAAGCTTAGTTACAGTACAATAGCGGTGTTATTGTACTGTTTTCAATGAGCGTGTCTTACGTGCCATAAGTGCTCGCCTCCCCGCGGAGACGCCAGGAAATGACTTATTTAAAATTAACTATAGTCGTCTTTTGACAAAATATGATGGAAAAGCATAAACAAAATAATACAGCCGACCTGATCGGGGATTCTCAGGGTTCTAAGAGCGCTGATTTATGGTCCACAAAATAATCAGTTACTTCCCAATATAAGTATCCCATAGATTCCGAGGATTCTCGTAAGAAATCCGCCGAATCTCCAATAAGCACCATTACAAAATTACGTTTTCCTCTCACAGCACGTTAAAAGGTAGTCTGGCAAACATGCCTGACAAAACACGTTCCGACAGATTTCTGTTTGAAAAATTTCCAGTCCTTTGTACCGAACAAAATCTACAGAAGCAGTTTTATTAAATCGCAGCTCACTTACACAATCTCCGGCACCTGGTACTCACTTGTTTTCAGCCCTAAGACGCGTCGTTTGCCCCCAACGCACCTCGTCATTCCGATCAGCCTTTACCCGGCTATAATAAACTACTTTAAGAAACCGTTCGGAAATATATTTACTGCTACGCCTTTCAATCACATCTAATTTTCCTATATATTTTTTCTCGAATACCGGCCAATAAAACACCTCGTAAACGTCAACCAAACATTAAATTGTCATAACATTTCAAATCCAAGTTATGTAGCATTCCAAACTGTGATATACGTTATAGATTTCATTCGTTTGTTAGCTTCAGTTTTCCCAAGAAACATTTCTGTATTTACCTTAGCTTCTGAGCGGCGAGGCAAAACGGCCAAACCCTTTACCAGGGAAACTGCTTTATTAGAAACAGTTTGTTGTGAAGAGAGGATAACAGAATATACCATTTTTAGAGACTTTTGATTTGGAGACTGCCGATTGTTTCGATTCTGTGTCATGTACCGGAATTTTCGTCTTGTCTATTTCACTCTCAAGTGAAGCGTACCTATTTCTATTTTGCCTCGTTTCATCGTCAATAACATTGAAATTTCTTTGACGATTTTTTCATATTTTATTTAGACAATTTGTTAAAATATAAAATGTCTCTTTTAAAAGTATACTACTTAAACGAATAAGTAGCCAAATAACAAACAAAAATAAGTGCTAAATAAATAATATTCGTATTTATTTAAAACTTATTTTTTCTGTCATTTGGCTATTTATTTATCTAACTAGTATTTGGCCTCATTTCGTCGTTAACATTACAATGACGACACTACATATTCTACATATTCACCATTTATGTTAAAATTACTTTCAACATATATTCTAAAATATCCAAGTTCTCTTTTAAAGAATTAAATACACCATCGTAAGGAGGGTATTTTGTTTCCAACAACTGAATTTTGTTACGAAGTCGTTGCGAAAAGCCAACGAAGTGTAAAAAAAAATAATCATCCACTGTGAGAAAAAGTTAGATGCCATAGAACTGCTTTGTAGCTCTGTGGTTTCCACACGGCTACAACAGTTACTAAGACTCGACGTTTCGACGACCAATATCTCCGTCGTCATCTTCAAGGCGAAGTGTGCCCGTCTGGAAACTACAAAGCTCTTTCTACAGCAACTAGTCAGGTAAAAGCCCACGCTTGATTTTATGTTGTCGCTTACAGTATGAAAGTGAATGAATAAATGCTCAAAAGACTGTGTTGCTTGTTAACCAAATTAATGATTATATAAATAAGTACCCAAATAACAGACAAAAAAATAAGTGGTAAATAAATACCGCACTACGTTTCTGCAATCCTAGTTGCTTTCGTCAAAAGCATCTGAGTTCGTCGTGTGGTTTGTGTGGTGTGTCGTTCTTACCACTCTTCCTTTACTTGAGTCACTTCTTGACGAAAGCAACAAGAATTGCAAAAATGTTGTGTAGTATTTATTTACCACTTATTTTTGTCTGTTATTTGGCTCCTTATTTATATAATTATTTTACTTTTAACGTTTTTATATTTTAAATTGTATTGTTTTACCTATTCTTTGGGGCGTCAGACTGTGAACTGGTTTGATGCGCCTGTTCATCTTCTTATGTTCTGGGTCATTGACTTCAGATCACAGTTATTAACTACAATTACTTAATCTCTATACTGTAATCGCTGCTTTCCCTTACTATACTTCACCTCCAATACTATGGAGTCAAACGTTTAAATGTAGGCCACCGACTTGACTCGTCTTCCAAAGCCTTCTTCCCCCTCCAACGTGTTCCAAAACTTTCTCATTTCATCTCAACATTCTTCTGTTGCACCACGTAGCAAATGCCTTCAGACTATTTCTTTTAAGTCTTCAAACTGGTCTTGTTTCACACCACATACATAATTTCATCTCTATTATTTCTCCTAAATCCAGACTGATCTTCCAGGATTTATTCGATTCTTTTTATCTAAATCTAAGGACAAAGTTTCATTGTCGTAAGGATAAAGCCTGATTAACGTAAACACATCCAAGATCAATGAAATCCAGCTTATTTTGTTATTTCAATCGCGTTGTGTCTTACCAGTCTCCAAACAAACCTTTCTTGCATTAAGTCCATGGCCGGATCATTGTATAATTTTTTAGAACTCCGTCTTTTCAACTCAACTCTTTTAAATTGAAGCGTATTAACATTAATTTTTTGCTACTTTTGAACGCATAAATAAAATTTTCTCTCATGGCTTATATTTTAGTAATAGTAAACCTGTGAAGCATATTTCCCATTCCGACTAAAAGGCATGCACGGCATCCCCTGTAATTGGATTTATACGTATGGTCTGCTCTCACGAAATAGAGTTCAGCGTACGCACACCAAAAATAAACAAATATATTTATATACGTTAAAAGCGTTCACGGCAAGTATAGTAGACGTACAGGATCCTGTAACTAGCTCAGTCAGATCGTCTTCTTCTGGTAGAGGTATAGAATGCACAAAGGCCTCCGTGGTGACTTCGTACATTTACCATGAAAAAAATGGGGAAAATCCGCGGGTTTCTGTCTCAGAAAGTCACAGAATTAAATGACCGTTTAGTGGTTCCCGCGTATTTTGACCCGGTTCATATGACATACACGCCATCCAATATTTTACTTGAAGAAAAAAACCGTACTGTATTCGACTAACTTAAGCATTATAAAATTTAATGTCTAAGTATGCCAAGGATCGAGAGGACGGGGGGGGGGAGGATCTGACGAGCACTTGTGGGTTACCTTTATTGAACTGCGACGTCGATACGGCCCGGCAGACGCTGTGGCGTCGTCCACATCCAACTTTAACGCAGGTCGATCCCTTTGTGCCTTCAACTTCACCAACCTACTGGTTTGTCTTGTCGGGACCATCGTTTAATCTCGGCGTATTCATCGTAAACAGCTGATATCCCTTCTTTCTACGTGTATTTGAAAACCCACTAGAACACGGAATAAATATACTACTATCAAATGAGCTGAAATATTCTATTCTGAGTACAGTATACGGAATGTTATATTAGAATAATAAATGTTCTCAGTTGAGTGTGGGGTAACTAATTACAAAATTATTCTTCTTCCAGGAATTAAAAGTATTATGAATCAATTTCATAACAAATAATATAACAACTTCAGAATAAAACTAACTTCAAGTAATATTTCTACATAATTGTAAACATACATATCACATTTTAAGATTCACTACTGCAGAAATTCTCGTATTCATCTGAGTTGAAAACCATATTTCAAAAGTAAAATCAGTACTCGTCAAGTGATAGACCTACGTAGCAACTGAAATTGTCTTCGGGTTGTTAATAGTCTTGGTCCCCATATATATCATCATATACTGGAAGGAAAAATGATCATACAGTAAGAAAGAAAGGCTGGACACTCTTGCGGTTTAGTGAATTGGAATTGAAACGAAAATAAATTTTGAAATATTTACAATTTACAATTGAACACACTGTACACGCTAATGTTTCTTAAGGTCGACGAAAGACAGTGTTATCTCCAAGTAATTATGCTATTTTTCGTAAATTCAAGTGATCCTTATGCTCTTCCTCCAACTATTTGGCTACTAAACACTAGGTGGATCAGTCTAAATTTCCTTGACGTAATAGGTAATTGATATTATGGACGAAGTTTTCGACAGCAACAATAACCTAGGCTGAATCAGTACTTTTATTGCAATAGATTTTTCCGGATCGGAGTGTTCTGCTTGCAGTTACAAAAATAACTATTCCTATTGGAATAACGTGGGACAAGAATCAAATGCTTGACCTGCCTGATGCAAGATTTTCATGGATTTTCCCTGCATCACATTTAAGCGAATTGTCTGGTAGGATCCCTGGGTCCCTAGTTAACCCTTGGCTACTTTCCTCTACCTCCTTTTATTTTATTTCCTATGTTATAAGAGGTGACTGACCACTATGTGGATTACCCTATATAGAGCCTGTCTACACCTTCTTCTTCTTCTCTTCTCATTGGTTAATTTTTTGACAATAGAAAACATATTTTAAAAACATTGTATCTGAATTAAATGTTAGAGGGGTAAAATAAAACTAATTTGTGTTGAAAAAGTAAGACATTTTAAAATACGTAGACGATATTTTTAGGAAGTGAAACTAGGAAACAACCAACATTTAGAAAGGGGCAATCACATAACTCCTATAATGCGATTGAAATTAGAAGGCACTTCGTATTACCGCGTGAAGGAAGGCGCTGAAGGCACGCACACGTGGTCGTATTTGGACTTCGAATAAAGTTCACTGAAAACAATAAAATACAGCTCGACAACGCTGCTTGTCTTACCTTTCATTTTAAGCTTGGCTGTTTCAAGGTTAGACCCGTGGCAGGAAACTTCAATCATTGATCATTTTTGTGTCGCAATTATGTAGCAATTATTTTTGTCTATTTATTTTTGTAATAACTCTAAAAAGGTATTTTTTTCAGTGTAACAAGCAATATCAGGGTAATCGACGTGATGGAACTCTCCTTTAATAGCATAGGAAAGGATTTGAAAGGGAGGATGCGGAAGGGTAGAGGAAGCTAGCCGGGCTATAGTTTAAGGATCCTATCAGGCAATTCACTTAAAAGTGATGCAGGTAAAAGCCTAGAAAACCTGCATGAGGTATATCGGGCATTAGGTACTTGTCCCACGCCCTTCCGATGGCTGGAGAGGGGTTTTCTGTTGGGTCGCAGCATTTTCCTCTCCGTGTATTGACCAGTTTGGGAGGCAGCTGGTCGACTATTTCAATAGGAATAGCGGACAAGTTTTACGTATGCCCAAGGTCTGCGACCGCGGAATATACACCTCTCAAAACAGGCTGAGGTGCCTCGGCATGTGGGAACCTTAGATAAAAAAAACAGAGAGAGGAAAAGTAGCCTCGTCCAGTGCTCTCACAGGCTTCCTTTCTATAGATGTATTTGCGTCTCCAGTATTTGACTTCTCTGTCGGATTTCATAAGTACGAGTTTACTGATTATTGGAGAAATGAGTCGATCTCTTTATACTACTTCTCATCTTCCCATGGCTTATATTCTTAAGTTATGCAGTGTATAATTAGCAATGTCTATTCTTTCTTCTAATTTATGACGTTTACGCAACAAATTTGCCTTTAGATCCTATTCGATCCGATTGTCGAATTTAAATTAAATTACACAGTCCTCTATATCAGAAATTGATTTTATTTCTGTACCCTGGTTTCGAAATTAAGTTTCCAAAGCTGCAATCTTCTCCGATATTCACAGTTAGTGAAGTACATTTCTTATAAGCAGATATAATTTATCTCTCGAATTCAGTTGTATTTCTTTATGTTGGAGTTACGAAATTGGAACTGAATAAGTTTTAAATCTCGACGTTATTCTTTCCGATTGAGCACATCGTGCTCATGAGCTCAATCGACTCTAAACTACCCACTCTCACTAAACTGAACTAATGAGTTAGCACATTATATTAAATTCTTGAAATACCGAAAATTTGATCGAAATAAACGCTACTTATCGTTAAAATAGTCTGAACAAAGGAACTACACAGAACCAGTCACCCCTCAGACTTCCTCCGTAAAGCTGATACGTGCTTCTGCACTTTTGATCTTCCCACTTCCGCGCCCTATTTAATCAAGTAGAAGGGAACGGATGAAGACCAGCAAGTTATTCACTGGCAGGTGCACCCAATCCTTCACTTCATATCAGTAGCTATAAAACCTCTGCAACAATCTGAGTTTCACGGTCCTTTCGTTCAGCTCGAAAGCTCGGTTCTGCCCATCCAAACCAAGATGGATTGACTTCCGGTCACCTTGCATATTAGTTTTTTTTTCTATTTGTAACCAGCTTCATAGTAAATTTTCGGCATCGAGCAACATGTCTTTTATAGCTTGTGATAATTCACGCTTCTCTTTTTCCTTTATGATCGCCAAATTTGTCCTCGAAGAATCATTGATCAGTATTTGTGATTGATGAAAATTTATACCACATTTATTTTTGTTGATGGTTTCATATTATGCCTCCGAAAATATAATCGACTGTAGTGAAATTAAATGAAAACTGATATGCAGATCTCCGGTCACGCATATGGGGAACAACATTGGTTATAAAATGGCATTTTATCTCTTAAACTTGATTTTTTGTGAACCTGGACGTAAATGATGACAGACAAATATTAATGTCGTCGAGGTCCATATATCTATATACCAAAGATTATGTGACATTCTCGAAATAATTTATATGACGGGAAAGAGAAAGAGAATAATTGGCTTACCTGAATTTGAGGATCGGTGCCGCCATGTCGGACAGGAAAAAGTACTTGAAACATGTTTTGTTCTAAGACAGCTGACTGTCTAGGACTGGGTCGAACCGGATTGTGCGAACCCTCGTGCCTATGCACTGAACGCCTTCTTCCCTGAAGAAGAACAGAGCTTGTTTACTGTTAGAAACGTTGGTTCCCTAATTCTTTTGTCTATATATATTTATTTTTGCCCTATTTCTTTAATCTTATACGTTTCACTATCTTCCTTCGCTAAGAATTCATTTTCAACTTCTTAAGAAGCCTCCTTAACTGAAACCGATGAATATAACGGAAAACCCGACAATAATATCTAATAATGATTCTTCATCGTTGCCACAAAATTTCAATTTCAATGCTGTTCAGGCTTTAAGAGGTTACATATTCAGAAAAAAATTAAAACGGAATTTAATTGCCATGCTACATTTGAACGCTTCTTATCGCAGGACAATTTAGTCTACTGCAGCGATATTAATGTTTTATTTCTTACAGCCGCACAATACCTCTGAATAAAAAAAAGTATTTTTAGGGTTTCGTGCAAAAAGGCGCGTCTTACTGGAAATTATTTTTTATCGGGAAACCGTACGATACGACACTCAATCTCTTAAAATGTATCCAATATTATAGCTGTAATTACTGAAACGAAAAGAGAGCGTATTTTTTATTCAAACGGTTCAGTGTTTAGAAATAATTTCAATGGAGCCGAAGCCCCCGATTTATGATTTTCCTAAAGGGTTATATATTCATATAATAAAGGGTTATATATTCATACGTAATCATGAGACATAATTACGAGCAACAAAATAAAATAAATTTTATAAACTTATTGTAGTGAATAAAATGTAAAGTTGGCATTTTGCAGTACAAATAGAATATATTGTAAATCCATGGATGTGAAAGAGTGCTTCGATTAGCCCACGGAGTATTGTAAGAAGAGCCTCGGGCGCAGTGAAGCGCGTCACGTGGAATAGTATCGCTTCCCAAGCCTATGGGGCCTATGGAAATCCGACCTCGCCGCAGGTGTGGCTGGACTCTCCAAGCAACCTAATAATGCCTTTCATGACAAATACTGTACCCGTGCCTTTTTAACATAAAAATGTTTTATTGGAGGTTAAAGTCCTGTAAAACGTGACTCTGACTTGCAGTGCGTCGAAATAGCATATTTCCGACGTCACATACCATAATAATAGTACACGATGGTTGCGATATAGGATCTCCACTGTAACATAGAATTATTGGCTTTTTAACAGCAATTGAAGATTAGTTCCTCAAAAGTTTTTATTATGTATAAGATATAGAGATCCCAAATCCGTTTTCTCCCTTACTATGTCACCTTATAATAGTAAAATTCTGAAAGAAAATATCAATAATTTAAGAGAGTAGAGTAAGTCTTAAAAGTAGAATATCTACGGGTAACATTCGTAATGGTGAAGGATTGTGCAGTTGAAGAAATGTTTCATGTTAATTTTAAAGCGAATGTAATATATCCAAATACGTTTTTTAATATTTTTTTAAATGTGCCAGTGGAGAGAAGTGATGTAAAAATAATAACGCTGTGATAAACATGAGGGATTGACGTTTTAAATTTGCGTGGAAGATAAAAGAATATAAAGATATCACTATAAAATTTATATTTCCATATACTACCTGAATTAATACTGCTAATTAGAGTTGCCACCCAGTTTAAAATTAATTGACGTAAATATAATACATTATTTTTATAGCATTCACATCATGTCTAATATTTATTTATTTATTTTGACAATTTAGCTTAAAGCTAATGCTTCAATACAACTATTTTATTTTTATCTCTAACAATAATTTTTTAAAATACATTTAAACTACTCGTATTTTTTACAACTACAGGCAACTCATTATATAATATTAACCATCTATCAAACATCGAATTTTTAGTACTGCTTAGATTCAGTTGCTCAATAAAAAAAATCCCCCCCCCCTGGTGTTATGTGTATGGACATCTAATTTTATTTTAATAAAAATATTTTAATACTCGGACCGCTGCGCCTTATCTATTTGGTCCCTAATATTTAACAGTTCTAATTTATTTAACGTATCCTGAATCTTACAATATTTATTTTCATTCAAGATAGCTCTTAATCCTCTATTCCATATTATTTCTAATTTTATTAATAACATTACTATTTATACCAATCAATAATGAATTACAATAACGTATATGAAGAACTACTATTGACATAACATGTCTAATTAAATTGGTCCGAAATTCTTGTCTCTGCATGTAATATATTACTGAATTTTGGAGTGACGTAAGAGTCTCATTTTCGAGGCGTCATTTTATATATTTATTAGTTAATTACCTGGCATCGCCCTTGAATTCATTTTATATTAAATAGGAAACTGAATTAATTTTATTTTAAATAATTTACAATTAACTACTTCTCATTCCGACGTTGTTTCCAACTACCCACCACGAGTTCCATCAACTATTTGATTTTGATTTTAAAATTAGTTTTTTATACGAATTTTGTGTGGAAGAATAAATAATTCTGTCAATTTTTACAAGGTAGGCAACAGGGGACCCAACTGATGTTCAGAGAAATAGGTCTAAATATGTGAAATTTAGTGGATAGGTCCATGCTACATTT
Organism: Zhengitettix transpicula; assembly: GCA_037074705.1. Taxonomy (NCBI): domain Eukaryota; kingdom Metazoa; phylum Arthropoda; class Insecta; order Orthoptera; family Tetrigidae; genus Zhengitettix; species Zhengitettix transpicula. The sequence continues at coordinate 23,107,799 of CM073590.1, read as the reverse complement.
GCTTCTAAAATGTTATAATTTTTTTTTATTTTTTTTATTTTATGTTTATTAGTTTACATTGTTTATGAAACGGGAACCGGTCATATTAGTAGTTAAATTTGCAGAATATTGAAGCATTATCAGTTCTTTTGTAAACCTCAAATTGAGTACGCCCAACAGTCTCCGTGTCACCCGTAGAGAACCTAAAACGGTGTAACTCCAATTACGCGAATATATTACTTATCTTTTTACATTTTACGGATTTCTTCTGTTCGAAAATCTGTACACAGATCTTTAAAATTTTACACACATATTTTACACTTATTCTTAGTTTAAAATGAAAATTATACGTCTGTTTAGAAGAATAACCAAATACAGACAAAAGAATTGGTGATATAAATACCACACAACGTTTCTGGAAGCCTTGTTCCTTTATTCGAATTTTGCGTTTGTCAGCTTTGTAGTTTTTTAGTTTTCTTAGCACCTGAAGAAAGGAACAAAGTTTTCGGAAACGTTGTGTGGTATGTATATCACTACTTCTTTTGTCTGTATTTGGCTATTTTTCTGATATCCATTTAATTTCATGAGTAAAATGGCCCAAACACAGACAAATTGTAATTAACATTTATTTATCTTAATAATCTCGATTTATATTCTTTTATTATCAGTAAATATCTGTGTATTTGTATATCTACACTTTAATGTCTTTGTATTTACAAGCTTGATCAGGACAGAAACATGTAGCTGTATTAATTAAATCACATTTTAATTGTTTTTGGCCTCTTTACTCATTACAACAATCCTATATGGCCTTTGTATTTTTCATGTTTTAATCTGTACGTACATTTACTTATTTTATTCAAATTCTATTTATGTCAACATTGCTACGACCGCTTCCTCTGTCTCCGGCTCCAATTCTAATACCTGAAACCACAATCTAATAAACCGAATAGAACCAAACATGTATGTTAGTATGGACTACACGTACATGTTAGTATGCACTACACGTCCATGATAGTAAGAATAAGCCGAAGTTCAGCTTAAGCCAGAGAGGTAGTACTCAATTATTGATAGGAAATTATTTTTTATTCAATAGGTGGTCCAAAGACTGAACACTCATACGCACAATATTATAAAATTTGTCGGCGTATGTTCTCATTTTTTATTACTCTTACATATTTTACTTCCATAGCTTTATTGAAATTGTAATCTTGAATCGACGACTTCCACATCCCTCCGATTCCAGCCTGTGAGGACTAAGGCTAAAGAATAAAGTCCGTCAACGATACGTGAAGGAAACTGAAAATTTACATGAAATATCTCGAAAAAATCATGCTTGTAGGAACGTCAGTCGTTATTTGTAAATAGAAGATAAATAACTGTGGACAATTTCTTTGAATTCGACAATATGTTAGTACGCACGCGGAAGAATCTGATGTGCCTGTAAAAATGGAGGAAGATCAATTACTATAAAATTATGTAACAGATCATAAAAATCACGATCCTTAAAAATGGTCTCGACCTTAGCTCACTATTTTAATCGTTTTATAAATGGGGCGACGTCAGTTTCGGTTCCTGGAAATACCTAAGGCGGTATAAAGAATTTTGAATCCTTATACATGCATTTAGAAATATAACGACTCATCTATGTTGAAATTGTGCTAGGCCGCTTAACCGGATTAGTAGTTTAGAATTCCCCAGCGCTTCAATGGCTTGCTCAACGAATACGAGATAACAAACACTGAAACCATGTTATAATTTATAATGATAATAATTTGCAATGGTCTCCTTGGTGAGAAATACGGGTTAATGTCCCACTGTTGAAGGGATATGACTTTAAAAAAACTGTCATTTTGTAGAATCTCATGAATGATCATTACTTTATGAGATTCGAGTGATGTCTAATGGTTTAATTCCGAGTACTATGTCTAGTATTGCACACTTCCCAATCTGGAGACTACTAGTTTCGGATCGTATTTTAACACTTTCGCTTCAGGTCGGAAGAAGTATTGGCAGGTATACTAATTATTCAAAAACCTAACAGGTAAAACAAAAACAACAATATAGCTTTCATAAACTTTGGGAAGACTGTCGCATGAGTAGAATAAAGCGAAGTGTCCACAATTGTGAGATCTGTGAGATAAAGTACGTAGCTCAAGGCGTAAATGTTCCCAGACCTGCGGACGGTGTTGATGCTGACTGAATGGGTGGTGTTCACAAAAATTCTGAACGCCATCAATAGTATCCTATACTTTCCATACCCTGCGATCATAAATATGACGATGGTCCGCATTGTTCTCGTTGGGACAGAACACACAGAAATCAAAATTCTGTTCAACAGGACAAATGTTTCTTGAACGTCGGGTAAACTAAGCAAAGTCGGCTTTCAACAAAAGGCGAAGACTCAATCGCAAATTTTTCTGCAGTGTGTTTCTCTGCGGATGTGAAACATTGACTTTCGGAGCAGAAGGGAAAAGAGGAATGTATACATTTGTAGTGGTAGGTTTTTAAATGATAAATTAAAAATATATTTTACAGAATTTATTAATTAGTTATCTGAAAATGGACAAAAAAATAGAAAAATACAATGTTCAGTTAGCCTGACAAAACAATCTGATCCCTTAATCTCTGTTAATTCTGGTCTACGGTAATTCCCCCTAGGCGCGTCAAGGATTGAGATACTTGGCAGTTACCTTCGTTGATGTCTGGCCGTTATCGTGTGGCACCCTCGATCTTTCCGGGTCCTCTCGAAACTGCAAGTTTTGTCCTTCTGTCTTACTTTTCTTTTTCAGGCCCCTGGCTGGATGTCAAAAATCGATCGTCTCGATCATCTTCGGATCGATCTTTCCTGAACCAAGAAATGTCATTGGTTCAGGCAGTCACGTGTTCACTCAAATTTCTGGGATTTTCTGAGAGACGTTTCCCACGGTGTGACAGTCCAGGTAAATTCCGAGGGTCAAATCATACGTGTCCAATTTCAGACTGGAGGGATTATCTCCTCGTCTCGGCGGCGCCTGCTCAAATTCCAACTTACCAAGCTCTCAACCCTTGCTAAAATCTAATTATATTAAAATGAAACATATATATATCAATAATAAAACTATCGCACTACACATTATATTACATGGACAATTTCCTATTTTGAGAGGCCCTGTGACTAGTGTATTACATCAAGGTAGACTCCTGACAGGCATATAGCGCACCAGAGGGCTCTGTGAAGGAACTAAAGAATGAAAGAGCTTTTAGTTGAAGACTGCCGAATATCTCAGTTTTACGGATGTCTATGGCACTAAAAGGTGAAATCACTCTTCAAATACTTTACTCGACTTTATTACGTTATTATGAAATTATATTCTATTCAATATATTGCGTTCAATATCGGTAGTTAAAATAGTTATCTTTATCGCTCGTAACTCGTGTCAGAATTCCTATTACAGACTACTAGAGGGGACTTGGTAGGTAAAGTTTTGTTAAGGAACCCATGTCCGGAAATGTGCTATTTGGATACAAAATAAATTTGAAGATCGACTCGACAAACGATATGAGTAGTCGCCCTCAGCATATTTTATTTTTAGTACCGTGAAACGAGAGATTTGAAATCGTTTCGATTTTCAAATCCAAATTGTACACTTCCGGACATGGGATCCTTATTAAAATTTTATCTACCAAGTCACTTCTAGAAGTCTGTAATAGGAATTCTGATTTGCAAAGTAACGAACTAGAAAGTATTATCTTTGGAGAATTCAAACAAAAAGGCAAAGGAGGTTAGTAAATTTGATACTAAAGCACCCAGGTTAAGTTAATACGATGATGGTAGGCGCAGCGAGGAGCAATAATAATTCGAGAAGCAGCAATAAATATGGAAATAATTAGGAGTATCGGGTGTAGCAATTACTGTAGTAATTTTAAAAAGAGTCAGTATACTGATTAATGGGTCAGTGAATTGTTCAGACTGTCCGATTTTTTACCTGAGGTAATCTAATACTAGAGGTTGGTGATGGGTATACAACCACGTGCTCACGGGTGTCATGGCGCCCGCCGCTATTCCATCGCGAAATAAGAAACACTAATTAAAAATATGCATTATTTGCTACCTCTGCCGTTGCTTGCCACGCTTTAGGTGTGTGTAAGTGTATTGGTGAGAAGCTGAAAAAAGGAAACGAGCTATGCTATCCCACACACTCGCCGAGGGGCTTGAGAGTGAGCCTCACTGAAATTGATATTATTTTTTTTTTGTAAAACGTTTACTTTGTAAGTTTTTTTGTTTGCACTTAATATAAACAATTTTTATATTTTAACATTATTTTATTTATTACTGTTGTCCAATTATAAAGATCTGACGGTGTACTGTAGATTTGCTGATATTTTATTCTCATTTCTCATTTCTTTAATGCTTCTATCCATGCTTCAATTTGTTTATTTAAAAAAGGAGGATTTGTCCACCGCCCTACTGATATTTTAGAATGCGCTCTAGTGTACAAAAGGTTGGGAATCCCTGCCTGAAGTGATAGGTTCTTGTAAAGAAAATCGTATTAGAACCATTACCGGCAACGATTAGAAAGCTGGTACGGGAAAAATGAAAGCGATAGCTTACATTAAGTTAGGTGATGGCCTTTGAATAAGCTTCCATGTGTTCAGGCTGGTCATATAAAAATCAGGAATTGTGTTCAACTGAGCGGACGTAGACAAAGTAAAGTAGTAAAGTCACTAAGCGCATGGATTCTATATTATGTACGTAAAACACATTGACTATTAAAAATCAAGCAGAGGAAAACATCAGTAGATTGGGTAAGCATTAATTTATTAATAGATCTGTAAGGGCGGATTTTTTTTTCTGGGAGATGCATTCTTTTTTTCCCGTCATTCAGACACTAAGGCGGGATTCGTGCAGAACACCGAAACGAGCTTGTCTGAGCTGTGCTTGAATTTATTCATACGAGAATCTGAAATGCAGCTAATAAAACTGCCGCATAATTAATGGTGTATAATTCGGTGGAATCGGGAAAGATACCGGTGGGTTCACTAATTAAATAACGAGCGCAATAAGTGTGGAAAGTTCCCAAATGTATTCGAGACAGAGAGTAAAGACGAAAAACGAAAGTTAGACACGGACGCGAAGGCCCCTATAATCAGACTCTCTGTAATAAACTGAATTTAGTACGTTTATTTATTTGAATAGGTTATGAACCCTTTTCTTCTGAAGACGTGAGGGTTTTTTTTTACTGTTCTAAACGTAGGTTTCTTCCTTCCGACCATCCGCACATAATGTTTTTTTTATTATAGACAATGGAACACCCGACAAAATCTTTTCCAAATATTTCAGCACCGTCGTCAACATACTTCAACTCCATGAAACCTTCCATATTTTTCTTTTGATTCTTTATTATTCATAAACCATAAACTTTTTTTTTCTTGATACGCGTTAAAGTTGTTTTTTTCGCTCCAGAAATTCATGAAACCTTCCATATTTTTCTTGTGATTCTTTAATATTAATAAACCATAAACTTTTTTTTTCTTGATTTTTTTGCTCCAGAAATGCATCATACTCTGCTTTTATTTTGCTGACCTACTCTCCTACATCCTAATTTATCCGCTTCCACTTAGTCAACTTTTATTTTCAATTAAATAATAAAACTGGCGGCCTATTAAGCAGAAAAAATAAATAACCAATTTAAAATATAATAAATGTCAAACGACGTTTCGTCCCTGATTGGGACCTCTTCAGATCTTAACACCCGAAGAGATCCTAATCAGGGACAAAACGACGATTGTGATATTTATAATGTTTTAAATTGAATAAATAAAAGGTTTTCTGAGTAATAGACTGATATTTTATTATTTAATTTAAATATGAAGTCAGGTTGTAATACTTGTTAGCTTTTCTTTTAATTTTTTTTGTGTACGTAGTAGGCGTAATGAGTTATATATTGGAGTGTGTCTGTGTTTCAGTACGTGGACTTGGACGAGTTTCTGTCGGAGAACGGCATCCCCGTGGACGGCGTGCAGGCGGGGCAGCACGTGAAGGCGCCTCAGCCTCCCCCGCCCCCCGCGGGTCAGGGTCAGGGTCCGGGTCCCGGACCAGGGCCGGGACCGGGGCCGCAACACCCTCTCCCTCACCCGCACCCGCACCACGTGCTAGAGCTCGTGGCCAAGCGTGAACGTTCGCCGTCGCCCTGCGAGCCACGCACGCCCGACACCGAGCCCCTCAACCCACCCTCGCCCGCAGACTCCAGTGAGTTCACTTGAACTTCGATGCTAAATACTGTAGCCATGGGGCATGGGCGTTTGCAGTTTTGCTATCACCACTGTCATGCTAGATTTATACGCTGGGCGGTTTAAATGCTAAAAGCAAACAAATAATAACGATAGGGTTTGCAACAGTTCCATTAGATATCTCTCACTCTACAGCCAAATATATTGGAATTTAGTAATTTCAGTCACATTTTAAGGAACGTTTCAAGGAATAGTTGGCCGAGAAAATGACATCCGTCCGTCATAGACCGTCCTAGTCCAGTTTCTGGGCTCACATGACGTATTTGATGATCGTATCGAGCGACCAGATACGTCCATTGTGAAGCAATGCTTCAGTATGAATAGTTATTTCGGCTCTCATTTATCGAAATTCTGTTTTCTGTGAGTTAAGATAGAGTGATGTCGCTCATGGGTCGTGTTACTAAATGTGCTTAGGTGCATCTTTATAAATCACAATCGATATCACATCTTGTTTTCCTTTTCATGATTTATATAGCCGTATGCAGATAAACTTCTCTAACATTTTAGATACCTCTCTATAATCCTAATACATCACACGAATTTTGATTTGGAAAATCTCTTCCCAAATTCCGATTCAGAATTATATTGACCTTCCTTCTAAATAAATTCGCTGCTCGCATTTGCTTCAATTTGCGTCAATTTGTTCATACATTCCCTCTCGTTTTTCCATATATTGCTTTCATATTTCTGACTATTCTCCAGAGGTCAATGATTTCAGAATGTTATTTTCTGATTTTATACGAACTAATCATATACAGAGTGATCGTAAAATCGCGCACATTTATATTACAACATATGTTCAAATTAATCTGATTATCGTTACATCCGCATATTTCACACGAAAAATCTACAACAAATGCATATGAACGACTGGCAAAATAATGTCCAATAGTGAACACTCATTGATCTTGGCAAAACATGTTTTCGAAGTTGTGAACTCCGCAATACTACACACACCATGTAACCATGTTGTCGTTGCTGTCTGGTGGGCGTAGTAGAATATTTTTCTTAAAAAACTACTATTTACAGACACATGTGATCATTTTTTCTACTTCTTTATTATATGCATTTTTTGGGGGGTTTCTGCAATTCATTGTCACGTACAGGAAGTAGGGCAATGTATTATATATACAAGGATTTTACTGCTTTAAAATTTGTACAATATATATGTTATCAGCGCGATTGCTGGTTACGGATTTCAGGATGTGATGTTTCCGGTTCACGTAAACTAACGTCGACCTCGGTACAACGAAATCAGTTTTAAATTTTATTCTCTGTATTGTTAAGTTGACTACAAGATTTTAGTTCCCTCATACTTATGCTATCATATCCCGTTTTGTATTGGTCCTTCTTCCGTAACATTATTGTAAATAAGAAGTTTATTCAATATTGTGTCTCCGAGTTTCCTCCGTATTGAAATTAAATTATAAAAACGTCTGTATTAGAAGTAAAATAATTAGATAAATAAGTAGCCAGGAAAGACAAAAAATAAGTACTGAATAAACACCACACAACGTTTCTGCAATCCTTATTGCTTGATTCCGTTGATTCAATAAACTTAAGACCGACACTTGGCACCAACCATGTGCCGAATTCAAAAGCAAAGCTAAAACGAATTTTTGGTTTCGTTAATTAATAATATTATTTGATATATTGTTTGTATTGTGTATTATATGATAATTTTGAGATAATATTAAAACGATGTTAAAGGCAACGACAATGTAAAACCAAAGAACCTTTTACGGTCGAAAATGATGTGTAATAAAAATTATACAACGTTTCGTCAGTATTTGCGACCTCTTCAGCTATAAACGTTTTAACATCAAAACTCTTAGCATTTTGCCAATCAAATTAATATTTCGAACTTACAATATGTTTAGATTTTACATTGCTTATCAATTGTGTGGTATTAATTTACCACTTCCCTTTGTCTGTTATTTGGCTATTTATTTATCTAATTCTTTCCTCATTAGTTTTGACGTTATAGTTTTTCGCTTTTACTGTGATCTAAGAGTTCATTCCACTCAATTATATCTGGTGAATAGATATATCTGCAATAGCAGATCACATCATCAACTTAAGACCTAATATATAAAAAATCAAATTGTTTTACTGTTGTTCTCAAAAATGTCCTTTAATATCATAATTATATTGATGGTTTTCCAACCATTATGATTTTTGTTTGTTCTGTAGTTAAACATATAAATGATTATAAATTTTCTCGTGAACATGTGTCCTCCATCTAATGGCACGTTTCTTTAACATTTTCTTTCTGAATGTAACTTTGATTGACGATTACAAAATAAAATCTTATTATATTCACTATTCCCTCCAGTTTGAACTGTGTATAATTACGTACTATAATACAACTTTAATGATATTTTATTTGCTTTAAACTACAGTTTTGTCTTCAGCATTATCGCTGGCATCTTCTGGACGAGATTTTGATCCTCGTACACGAGCATTCTCTGATGAGGAGCTGAAACCACAGCCTATGATAAAGAAGTCTAGAAAACAAGTAAGTAGCAAAACATTTATCGGCTAGAACCATCATATGACGCAGTCCATGGTTCTAAATTCATATTTCATATAATATATACATTCAAAATTCTACATTACTGTTTACCTGAAAAAGTCCCAAAACTGTGGACTAAACATCGTATGAACTCATTTTTAAACCATTTATAAATTTTCTGCAGAAATTGTGAAAATAATTTATTTGGAAGAGCAAAGTTTAGTTACAACCAACTCTATCCAATTTCTTCAGTGGCAACATTTAAAACAATTTGATGTCTCATTTAGTAAATACTTATTTCTGCCATCACTGAATGTGTATGGTAAAAATATAAGATTTTAAATTCAAATTATTATATGGGAAGGAGTTCATAATTCATTAGGTATAAATAGCTATCAAAGCTTTTTATTAAAAGAGAAACTCATTACTGTCTTTTTAAAAGGCAACAAAAATGTGTATGTTATTTAGTCGTGAAGAAGTTATGATACTTCAATTTGAGTTGTGACTTTCATAAAAATATACCGTTGGGGAAGCATTTGTTAAAGTTATCCCAACATGAAAAATTTATTGAGAACTTACAGAACTTGAAATTATATATTTTATTTGGCAATATGATATAATTATAATATTCCCTATGATACTACATTGTTGAAATACTGTTGGGAAATGTATTAAACCATATAAAATCTCTTTCCTTTGAATGAGATGTTGAAAATGACGTACTTTATACGTGAATGAAAAAATTGTGCATAGTTCATGATGGTCAACTACAATGCATGCATGCTAATCTTGTATCAAGGGTGATTTTATTGAATAACTTTTGTTACTTATTTGCTCTGTCTATATGATTATTCCACGATTATTTTCTCGTCTGCTCTTGAGAACAAAGATTTTGGTAACCCACTACCCATAAAAGTTAAACGTACTAAATTGAATAGATTGAATTTTAAGTTTACATTGTAGATAGTTTTTGAAAGTCCGCCATTTTGTCTCAAAATTCAAATGAAAATTTTATGTTGCTAAGAGCCTTCTTATAATGTTTCATCGAAATCGTTCCAACGGTTTCTTTGCAAGAAAATGGATTTTGAAGTCCACCATTTGGTCTCAAAATGGTCTCTATACAACAGCAATACAACTTTCGCCGAAATCGAAATGTTTAATTTTTGAAAGTGAACACACTATCAGCATGACACAGAGTGTAGATATAATTGGTTTTGGATACCTTATTGAATTGAACTTAAAAATCACTTGATGTACTGACAAAAATACAATTTTATTTATAATAATGTTGCACTAAATGATTTTCAAAAGCTCAGTGTTGGAAGTGCTTTTGTCTGGCTAGATAAATAATAAGATAATGTGTTCACTGCCAAACACGAGCATTTTGGGGGACACTTTTCAAAATCTACTTTCTGCAAGAAGCAATGGATGTCAGTTGTTTTTTTATTGTGTATTTCTTGAAAATATAAATGAGTTGAAGGATACGAATATGAATGTATTGTTTACAGTTGTTTGTCAGAGGTAATTGCAAGCATATATTACTGATTTGAGAACAAACAATTAATAATATAATAAATTTACAAATGTATTCCAGATATTTACCCTTCCCTTCTTGATCATTATTGACATTAATTATTTAAAAAAGGTGAAGAATCATTGAATTTAAATATAATATTTCTTACTACTCTTACTGAACAACATCCAACCCACTACATAACAGGCTTATTTTAATTGATTAATTTTATCTCATCAAATGCTGTTTAATTATGAGGCAGTTGTCCTCCAAATTATCTGTATACAACTCATCATATTAACACTGAAAAATAATTCTTATTGACTAAAGTTTAAAGAGTTTGCAGTTAAATGTACAGTATTATGATGTATAGTCAGAAACATAATAGGTAATTTTTTCCCTAAATGAATTTATTCCATAAGGAGTTTCATCAAATGGTGATAATCTCCTGTAAATTATGTGGAGTCATATGAGTCATATTGAATGAATTCATTCAAAGAAGTGAAGACAGAAAATTGTGAATATAATGAAATAAAGAATAATTGTCATGAGTATTGTTATCAGTAAATTGCTCAAATTTGTGTCAGTAATACAAAATGTTTTTATTTTTAAAACTGTATCCATTTTGATGAGTTACAATATACTTTTTTTCAAGTCGTACACTATTTAAATTCATGTATCTGCCTTTCATCAAATAGTAAACCACGGTGTGTTAACTGTGCTATTAAAAGAGTGTATGAGATGGCATATTTGGCTACAAATTTAAGTTCACTTAAAATATGTGGTTGGTAACTTTAGTAAAACATTGAACATTCATATTTTAATCCAAGTCTGTAATGATTATAGTTTGTACCAGACGATATGAAGGATGAGAAGTACTGGGCTAGACGTCGTAAAAACAACATGGCTGCCAAGAGATCTCGAGATGCTCGCCGAGTGAAGGAGAACCAAATTGCTCTTCGAGCAAGTTTTCTTGAGAAAGAGGTAAATGATCTTTTCTGACTATGACTATCTCTGATTCTTATATTCTTTATATGTATTCAGAAATAACCACATGGAGGTCTAAATTGTTACTTTGAAAACAGTTTCAAGACATCTGAATTTAGTTTATCTAGAACTCAAAATACTGTTTGCATTCCAATGGGACCACCTGTGTCACTGTTCTGGCATATCTGTAATCGAGTTTAATTCTAATCGCTCATGCTTGATAATAGTCCCTCCAACAACACTGTTGCATGCTTCTGTTTAATCTGTTAAATAAGTATTTTAATTTGTTTTCGTAATGTGCCCATGTTGTGTAACATCCTCACCTGTTTTAAAAGTGTAGTTGGCTGAAACTCTTCCTCTCAAGGCATGTATTTTTCATTAAAAGAAAAACCTTTTAATCTCTCTGCCGAAGAATACATAAACATAGAAATATACAAATTTGAATCATATTAACAAACATAGATATCATCACTTATTCCTACCCCCCTCACCCCAATTTGTTGATTCCAAGTTCACCAACTGAAATATAACATTGTTAACTTGGAAATTCCAATTTAATTCCAGTGTATCAAGTGCATTTCATTTTTCATTATTGCCGTTTCAGTACCTGCTCCTGCCTTTTCAAATACTAATTTTATTCAACATCTTCTATTCCCAGTCCATATCCATATCCAATTCCAATTTTCTTCTGGTAATACTCCTCCACTTCATCATCCCAGTTATAAGCCATTTCATAAAATCTTCTTCCTTTACATAATCTCTCACTGCAGAACAATTAAGATCCCCCCATATTTGCAGTCCTTTCTTCACATACCCCAAGTCTTCCATATACATCTTTATCTCCTGTTTCTATACATGTCTCCTTTACCAATTTCTTCCATTAGACCAATTTTCCAACAAATTCCTTATTTACACTATTCTGCTCACAACTACTTCCATTATCTACACCCTCAGATATATGTGTTTCTGCAGATCCATTTAAATTTACAGTTTTTCAGTTTCTTAATCTGAACAAATGAATTTGTTTCCTCATGAAACCCAACCTAGTTAGTCCAATTATGTGAATTGTTGACTGTTTCAGGTTCATAGAGTTGAGAAGTATCAAATATATTATTTCCTTGTAATGCCAATTTGAATTTAATTTATTGCTAACATCTTCACTGCTTTCTTTAAATGAGTTTTTACATCATTCAGTTTTTATTTTTCTGCTTTCAAATGAAGACTTTTCAGTTCCTATACAGGCATTCTCATGTATATTATGCCATTTCATCGTGAAATACTTCTAGTATTCTTATTTATCTTATTCTTGTCACATTCATATGCTTCTTCATTTAAAGAATATAATTATTTGTTGGTCAACAATTTATTATTTAGTCTTCCCTATCCACAATGGTATTTTGATTCCCAGAATAGCTTGAATATTCATTGCACAATTATTTTTAAGCTCTTGATACTTTATGTAAGAGGAATACGGAATTTTCAAACTGTCAAGTAATTTATGCATTTCCTAATACTTTGAAGCTTCATTAATTTTGTTTTCAGAAGGTTCTTTCCTATCACACAAATCATCTGAACTAGTGCATATAATAAGACATTTTGATTTTCTTCAATATTAATTCTATGATCATTACTATACCGTTGAGCACTTTCAACATGGAAAGGGAAGTTCAGTACTGTAATCATCTCTACCAATATTTAAGGTTTCTATGCTATCAATACTAAGATTATTAGCTGTGTAACTTTTGTTAATCTGATTTGAACTTTCATACAAAAATTCTTCATCAGAATTAATACACTGTTTCAACAATTGAGCGACTATATATATATATATAATTGTAATATTTGTATGGAAAGGACAGAGAGATAGGTTGTGGCTTACCTGAAAGTGAAGTGTGGTGTCGCCATAAGGAACTGAAGGTTGTTCTTCAAATTTTCGGAGGCTCTCAGCCTCCTTCTTCAGGAAGGAGTGGCAGCTGGTGCACAGAATGGTGTAACACTCCTTCCTGAAGAAGGAGGCTGAGAGCCTCCGAAAATTTGAAGAACAACCTTCAGTTCCTTATGGCGACACCGCACTTCACTTTCAGGTAAGCCACAACCTATCTCTCTGTCCTTTCCATACCAATATTACAATTATTTTTGACAATGTCACATCCTTACTATTATAATTATATATATATATATATATATATTGTAATAGTAAGAATGTGACATTGTCAAAAATATTGGTATGGAAAGGATAGAGAGATAGGTTGTAGCTTACCTGAAAGTGAAGTGCGGTGTCGCCATGAGGAACTGAAGGTTGTTCTTCAAATTTTCGGAGGCTCTCAGCCTTCAGTTCCTCATGGCGACACCGCACTTCACTTTCAGGTAAGCCACAACCTATCTCTCTATCCTTTCCATACCAATATATATATATATATATATATATATATATATATATATATATATATATGTATATATATATATATACACCACACACACACACACATACATGTATTAATAAATTGCTTCTAATAAGTCTCCATTCGGTGATCATGACCCCAGCATTGCTTGTACCAAATTATGTAACACTCTCACCTGTGTTATGAATATAATTGGCTGAAACTCTTGCTCTCAGGGCATGTATTTTTTTAAATACTTTATGACAAATGGTAAATACATAACTCTTCTGTTTATTTTTTCAAAGATATAACACCTCTAACATAGATCAACATCAGAGATTATCCCCTCACATTTTTAATCAAAGGATATACAAACATAGCAATATACAAATGTGAATCATATTAACGAACATAGATATCATTACAGGTGACTGGAATTAAGAAAAGTGATGTTAATATTGTATTTAAAATCCTTACAATAATATATTTACTTCACAAATAATCAATAATGGAATTATTTAATACAAAGATAACTATTTACAAAGACATTGTATTTCAGTTTCAAAATATTAAGTGATGTTCATAGTCTAGAATGTCCAAGTTGGTTGGAATTAAAGAAATTTTGTGAGCAATAGCCATGTTTTTCTACAGTGTGTTCCAATGAAGACTTTGGCATTAAAATTTTACCGGGCAATCCAACAATGACACAGCAATTATCAACATGCATAAAAGTTGTCAGCCTCCCTGAAGGTAATTGGTAAGATATAAAATTGTTAACATTCAACATATGGGAACATGAAATGAATGTATAACACTTGCTGAGAAAAAACAATTTTGAAAATGTACATGCATAAAAATGTTAAATAATCTGAGTTGTATATTTTCATGAAACTGTTATCCAGATCACAAGCTGGAAGGGGGATTATCACAGGAAACACTTTTGGAAATATTCCTCTTTTAATTTACAATATTTCGTAAATATTCCATTGCCTATGAGAGGATTTACCAAAACAGTAAAAAAAGGAAGAATGGAAGATTTTGAACATTAGAAAACTGTTCATCTTCAGTGTGAAAGTGTAACTTCATAATTTCAGTCTAGTTCAGATAGGTAGATATTGATTGAGGTCTTAGTGTCTAATACAGTCCCTTTCTGTGAAGCTGAACACAGATTTGATTCTTCAAAATGTTTGCATTTTCTTATTTCTCTCCTTCATAAACAATGGTTATATTTAGCATATGTCAATGCCATTGTCAATATACTTCAAAACCAGAATTTACCATACTTTGGTGATTTCTGAATATAATTTATGACTTTCATTACTTTCTACAGCTACTAGAAAACAATTTTCAGGACACAATAAAAACAAATGTGTGGATTCATTTTTCAAATATTCCATTATCTGTGATGTGGAGAAGAGTAAAGTGAGTAAGATAGGCCAAAGACATGTATGATTTTTGCCATTTTTCCTCATTTAAACTGTACAGATGTAAAGAATTAGTATATCATATAAAGAATAAAGTGTACAAAGATAAGTGAAAGTGTGTCATGTAAATAATGAAAATTTAGGTAATGAGGAATAACAAGACCTGAGCAAAAATACCAGTAAGTAAATTAAATGAAGTCCTCTGTTTTATACCATATCCAGTATTCCTAATACACCAAAAATACAATATCTGTTACTTTAATTTTTCACTGTTCAATTATATTATAAACCATAATTTGTGTTTCAGAATATGGGTCTTCGCCAGGAGTTGGATCGACTAAAGAAGGAGAATATGCTGCTTAGAGACAAACTGTCTAAATTCAATGATGTTTAGCTGCCCATTTAATAATGGGCTGGTCACCTACATCTACAAACCTCAGTTCCTAGAAGAAACACTCTGCCTTACTACAGAAGATATTACAAACATTGTAGTTACTTAAGTACTATTTTTGAAGATAGCAACATATACTGAAAATAATAATGTAGATTATTGAAAGGCACCAGTGTAAGCAAACCACAAATTGAGCTAACTACATGCTCACATTGATCATTTCAGATTTCTTGCAAGGTGGCCACAGGATTCCTCAATAGCAATATGCTTGATAAAGATCTCTGTTACTCATATAAATATAGTACATTTGAGGTAGCTGATTCAAGGAAACAAACAACTAACAAAATAACTTAAATTTGGCAGCTATTAACCGATCCACTGTCGAGAGGTTTGTAAAGCAGCTCCCGTAACATATTGTAAATAATTGTACTTGCTTAGTAGTTGAAGAACAACTAAAGCACAGGGACATATAAGATAGGATACTAGTTTTGTAGAGTTAAGAGACAGGGTATAAGATTGAAATGCATATTTCCATGTAAAACATGTGCAAGAGGAAGTTTATTGTTAAGTCCAGCAGCTGCCTGCAAATATGAAGGGCAGTTTATGGAATAATGTATATTATTAGAAATATAATGTTGATTTTATATTTTGTTATTTTATTACAATTTTAACAAGAAAACGTTTATAAAAAATAAATTGAAAAATTGAAACATGCAATTGAAGCATGTTTCAACATCATAATATTTTAATTTGAATTGAGAACTAAATAATTATTTACCGGCAGGCCGGAAATATTTACAATTTTAAGGGCGATGTGAAGCGGTCGTTGCTGCTGGCAGGAACGTGCCCTGTTGCAGGCACATAAAAAGAACAAAGAAAGGCACATAAAACATAAATTTCATAATGTATGTTTGCACGTTTGTCGGAAAATTCTCTTGGCACCACCAGCTAGGGAATTGTGTGACTTACCATTTCATTTCCAAATCATTTTATATTATAGATGTAATTGTGATGGGTGTGCAGTTTAATTTTGTGCCCTTTTACCTTATGGCGTCGTCCAGAGATTTGTTTGAGTTAATTGAATAAATGTTTCACCATTATGTGCTTAAGCCTATCAATAGATATATTACAGGTTAGATTAAATGTTAGTGCATATGTCATATAGTGAGAATATGTAAAAATGTGTGTTTCTACTATGAAATTTAAAATAGTTTAATTGTACCATTAGTAAATGTGCCTGTAATTTACTACAAACTGAATATAAAGTGTGTGAAGTAATAGCTTACATGTAGCAATCCATTCCAAAATGGCATATATATATATATATATATATATATATATATATATATATATATATATATATATATGTGACACATGCTGATACATGGATATATTATGTAATAGTTGTCTGTATAAATTAAATATATTTATACATCACACATATATTTTATTAAAACTTTTTGACAGGAACTGTGTGCCAAGCTTGTACTGGAGTAATGCATGATTCTTGGTCCATGTTGTTACTGTGGTATATAGTGTTTATATTTGGTGGAAGATTCAAAGACTTGTTAACATTCATACTAAAGTGCTTCAAGTGAATATAGGGCAAGACACATTTTCAACTTGTTAGCAACTGCAGTACTTTTACTATAGAAGAGTATATTTTATATGCAAGCATTGTTTATTGTTTTGTCTATCAAAGAATATTTGTTAAATGAATTGATACAACAATTAAAAAAACAAATTTTGACAATGTGTAATGCATTATTTTATTATAAGTTTTATAAGCTCTAGTTTTTCAACTTTGAGATTTGCATTTTCAATGCTGTAAATTTTCAATTGGAGCTGACATCCACTTGGTGCCTTAATTTAAAAACACCATGCATCTGAAACCCTGTCCCAAGCCAAATGCTATTATGTTTATTTTCCAAATGTTTAATTTCACTGCTAGTTATAATAGATTATTCTAAGATTCTATAACACTAAAATAAAGTTAAACTTTTGTAATTTTTGTATAGTTTTAGATGACACTTTCAGTACAACTCTGTCTATAACAATTGAAAATAGTTACATTTTTTTACTTGTATTCTTGTTTCATTGTGTTGTATTTTCCTATAATAATTACAGAATTTAAAATATGGCATAGTAACAAAGATTGAAGAGTCAAGTTCTATGTGTGTTACTTTATGATATTCAATCATTATTACGATTCTGTCACCAGTAAATGTGGAACACACATTGTACCAATAATTATAATACAGTTCATTGTAATGTGTGTAATGCCTGACTGTCATTTTCAAGAATAGTTGTTCTAATATGTGTACTCAACAGTATGTAGTATATAAAACTAATATTAAAATGCTTTGTTTCAATTAAACATGTTTATACAAGTTCAAAAAACTCATACTGTACTTCTGCATATTTATTGACTCTTCTCTAATTATATCTCTAGTTAAGTTTGTCTAATTAAATTGGCCATAAATCATACTTTAAATACAAATACATGTACATCTTGTTAACTGATAGTGATTACTACAAAGTTAAACTATTTTATTAATATTCATCTGATACAATTAACTTTTAAAGTTATTGACTCTTTATTGGATCTATAATCAACAACAAAAATGGATCCACTTAATTTTCATAACAGTAGCATCCATCCTTCATTTGTATTTTATTCTTAATGAATTCAGGATTTTTAATATACAACAGAGTACATAAATTTAAAATATTAATTTTATTTTACATTACAGTAATCAATTATTGTTTGGAGTCAATTAAACAAGAAATTATATTACCTCTAAAGAAACAGGATGTAATCTCTTATATTGTGCTGAATCAAATATGATAATAGTTTTGAGAAACACCCTGATTAATTATATTTACCAATATTAGATGTTAGTGGTGTTGTGCTTTTCAAAATCAACATTTTAACATGTAAAGCTGTGAAAGAAGTCTAGTTGTATAATGTACACTAGTAAAATAAAAATATAAATTTACATCACTTGATACCAAACTCTCTTGACGATTGAGAGATGAATGTTAACACTTACCATTTGTCCTTTTAGAGTTTAGAGATCTGTTGACAATTTATTTTGAAATATTATTTTACCAGTTGTTCATAGGTTGTAATTTTATTATATGATATTGTCACAAATTCAGTTTCAATAACTCACATTGACTAATTTAATTACTGTAAATTGTATATGGCCATAATTTATTGCAGATTGTACCTCAATTATTTTGAAATATTTTTACGTCCTTGTAATCGAATAAATATGACAATATTCTAATATCGTAGCTGTTCGATGCTTTGTTGTGGACTGTTTGTTGTTTATCAGTCTATGTAGTGTGTAAAACTAAATTGGTTTTGGTATAATAGGTAGTAAAATTTTTCATGATGACTTTACTCTTTGTTGTATAATCTTACAGCCAATGAATTTTACTAGTTTACATAACTTCACTATTAAGCAGCTGTCTTTGTAAACACTTCCATTGCAGAGAGAAAGTGATGTATGCAAGAAAATATTGTCAAAGTGATTATCCCTCTGTAATGGAATTTGTTTAGGTACCAAATTGTTATTAGTTTATCATCAATTAATAAAGTAGTGCTATTTGTTGAACGTTAAATGTTACTCGGTACCTAACTGGCATTATCAAAGTGAGAAATGTGTATTAATAAAACATACAAATACACCACTGTTTTCATTTTATCCTCTATTCACATTCTCTCCACTTTTGTATTCAACAAATTAATTATCACATTCCTGTCTAAGCTGATGGGTTGGACAATCATGTGCATAGAGGGTAGTGATGAGTAATAAACATACTGCAGAAAAATACAACTATATTATAGGAGAAAATATTAATAGTGTCTATGTAATTAACTCAATGTAACCCCCTGAAATTAATTTGTGAAATGCAGATACTTAATAATGTGAAAGGAAAGAGATGGTAGATTACCTGAATAATTAATTTGGCATCTTCACAACTTGCAAATTTTCAGGTCTGTTACATACCTCCTTAAGAATATTCACAACATTTTATTTTTATTATTAATTGATAATCAGAATAGAAAATTCTATAGGTCAATGAGTTCACTTCAGGGCAGTTATGGGTGTTGGTATGTAAATTTTATAGGTCACAGCAACAATTGCCAATTGTGATAAATAAATAAATTATTGGAGGGAAATGTTTAATGGTGACCGATTTATATACATCTTTCCTCTAATTCTTTACCATTTTTATCTGATATATTATTTGTATTTAACAGTCCAGCTAATGTTAATGTACTTATGTATGTCTACTTTCATAACCTATGTTGTGATCTAACTTTTATTAATTATATTAAACTTTGAACTGACAATTGGAGAGAACAGTAGGAAACTATTTTTTATGTTAGTTGGTCTGCTCTTATTGACTGCAGCCTAGGCAGGGGAATTTCAAATCAATGCACTCTTTCAATAACATGAAGTGTCACTAATGCTGTTACAGAAAATAAAGGGTACATACACCTCACAATGCAGTGAGAAATAGTGAATGTTTTACAAACTATATAGCACTATGTTTAGACCAACTGTTTAGTTCTCAACAAAAGTGTGTTAGAACATTAATATTAAATTTCAGTTGCAACTCAGAAACACTTTCCAAGTCAAAATATATCCAATTTATTAACAGAGTCATTGTTGGAAGAAGTGATATTAATCGAAGATGGTACCTATGTTTGACATTTAGAATCTCCACATTCAAATGATCAATATGTTTAGTGATAAAAAGTAGGTGTGAACTTTTACAACATAGCTAGAAAAATTAAAAGAGGATTCTAGCCAAGAATATTTTCTTTAGAGACAAAAATTGGAAAGTTGACTGGAGACCTTAATTGGAGTCATGAAGAGATGGGTAGAATATTTTGAGAAACTACTGAATTCTGAAATAAGGGAGGATGTACAAGTGAACACTGTAGTAAAGCAGAACCAGGAGACATGATGAACCACTTGAGTAGACACCATCACTTGAAGAGGCAAATGGAACTGTAAACAATCAAGAAAATAATAGAGCTTCAAAGGAGGAGAGTATCCCTTTAGAGTTGCTTAAATAAATGAGATAAAAGATCTACGACTTCTTGATCAGAAACTGGGAACAGGAAGAACTGACCCACAAATTAGCATTCAGCAGGAGCTAAATTTTGCAATAGAAATCAGCTTTAGAAGAAGTGGGAGTGAAGAAGAAAGGGATAAGACAGATACAATTAAGTTAAGGGATTACAAAGAGGAAAACATGGGACAAAAATAATTGAAGATAGTTGTGGCACTAAGAACCTTACATTTTGTTCATCATGATGAGTGCCATAGGGCCCACATGCCCAAAACTTGTTCAAATTCGACACCAGCAAACATTGGTTGAATACTATATTCCACAGTATGGACTTCATAGAACTCATAAATATTTGATCTAACCAATTGTGTGATTCCTAAAAAAACACTTTACAAGTATCACCTGAGCACCAACTATATTCAGTTCATAGTACTTACAACTATCATAGTTGAGCAATAACTGTACTATTTCCCCACAACGTCACTTAAAGGTTTGTGGACACTCACTATCTGTAAATCTGAAGCTTCCTGTCCTCACTTTGTGATGTGTACTTGACAGTGGCCTATGCGATCAGTGAATTGATGATCGACACTGTTCACGCACCTAACTTGAGCTAAAACCCTGGGTGGTCCTGCATACAAGCAGTACAATGGTAAGTGGCTATTTTGTACTACAAGAAACAAAAGGTTTGTTTATAAATTTGAAAGATGATTCAAAATTGAAATATAATGCACTTTGTCACTAGTTTCCATATCAAACTTTGGGTTAAAAAGGAAAATGGATTTGAATGTAAAGTTCTCTGGATGCTTGTTTACCACATTTTGAAGGCTGGTACCTCCATCTTCTTCGAGTGAAACGCTGTTTGAGTTAGATGTGGTCACTTACATATCCTGCATAGGTGGTCTAGGAATGTGTACTTCTCTGGTTGGTAGTTGTCAGCCAGACACAGTTCTCTTCCTCACTGCCTCTGTGGTTCATGCAGCTGTCTGCCTCACCTCTGGTGACACGCCCTCACTGGTGGCATTACCTTAAGGATACTTGGTTGGTCTGTTGGGGAACAGATCCTCTATAATGTGTCTTTTTCAGATGGAAACCAGTGATCTTGTTGATAAATTCTCCAAGGACAATTCTTATCAACTCAGCATTTATACGAATAAATTGATAGCAGGGTTAAGTATCTTAGTCTTCTCAAATTCTACGATGTGACCGGTTATAATGGAATGCTCCACAATGACTTGTCAAATAGTTCATATACCTATAATGTATCCACGAAACATCTCAGATATGATCATTTGTAATATTACCAGCTGGGTGCCCAGATTGTAATAGTGAAACTCAGCAACATCAATAACCCCAAATTTGCCTACAATCATCCATTGTTTTTGCATTATTTTTATGTGGCCGTGTTTGCAACTTTACAAATTTCCACCCCCGCCCCTGGAGGTTGAATGGCAAGTACAATGTCATAATTAAACTCAATGACATCCATAAACCTGAATTTGACTCCAATCTCAGTTGTTTTCACAATATTTTCTTGTAACACCCCTCCACTCCCACTCCTAAGCATGATTACACACAAAAAACTTATAATAATATCAATCTCATTGACCCCAAAAAATATTTACTCGACACAAATATCAGCTATTTAACACGTTTTAAAACTTTCAACTCCATCCACCCCTGCGTGTGGTAGACGTGTGATTTCCTCACAGTGTTTTGTTTCCTGGTTGCAAGGAACATGTGTATAAAGTTTGCTCCACAGGTGTAGTATGTGGAACATACACATAAACACTCTGTTTTATGTATTAGATTAGATTACAATCAAACGGCACTTAACCTGTAGAAGATGGCAGAACAAGCCATCAAAATGTTCAAACCAAATGTCATTATATTGTTGGAACCCTGAGAAGTTTTCATCCAGCAGTTACACCGAGAAAGTCTACGATCCCTAAAATGGCTGTCCATTTTTTTTGTACAAAAATGGTTTAGATACACCGTGAATGTATTATTCCAAACTTTCATAATCTGATGATGATGGTAATCTCTGTATTATGAAAATGTTTGATGTGATATATGCAACAAATTGCAAGTAATATGTTAGGTATTTTGTTGAAAAGTGGGTTATGGAAACTTTCAAGCACTAGAATATGAAAATGTGGTCATCTCTCTTGGATGAAGTCACTGATAATGACAAAAACTGATATGACATGAATTCATAGTTACTAATATACATAATATCAAAGATGAAACTGTCCTAAGGCATTTCATATCTCCTAAAACCAATTTCTCTCTAAATATCTGACTATACTAGTTTGTCCAATCCAAAGTTTTGCTACAAATTTAGCAATAAATAAAGTTAAAATGAAAATTTATACCTGATTTAAAATTAATAATAAGAAAGATAGCCAAGTACAGAAAAAAGAAATGATAATATACAGTGCTGTAATGAGGGTACGAAGCACCTGTGGCAATAGTCTAATTTGCACTTTCCTGTAACTCAATAATGGCAACATAAAAATTTTAATGTAATAAGTTAAATTTTCCTAAATGTGGTCATCTATCTTGGATGAAGTCACTGATATTGACAAAAACCAATGACATATTAGGAACTATTCCCCTCATCAAAATGATAATTTGATGAATACATATTGTAATGTATCTAATTATTATAATCTTATTTAAAATAATATATAAATGTAATATAATATATGTAATTATTATAATTTAAAAACGACATATTATAATTTCTTCTAATCAAAATGAGATGCCTGTATATACAAAAATGTACTTAAGGTATTTGTATGAAAAAATAATCTATAATCTAAATATGAATAATGTTTTATTCACATTGAATTACAACAAAATAGAATAAATACAAAAATATTATCATTATAATATATAAATATAATAATTACATAAAACAATTCAGCATATTTTATAAGTCTATTTTCTTGCAAACACATCTATTATGTCATCACAATTTAATCTTTCGGCTACAACTTTCTCAATTGATATTATAGACAATGATTGTTAATCGAACTTGTCCAATAGAAGAATGAAGGTATGATTTTACATTTTTTATTTGCAACATGAATGTTTGCCTGTGTTATGAAAATCCTTAATGCTATTTCTAGATTAGGTTACATGAGTTGTAATGATAGATCGTAATTCTCTTTGTAATATTTGAAAAGCATTCACATCCCTTCAAACTTCGATGGCTTATTTGAAACACTCAATTTCACATAGAAATTATGGAGCATCTAAGTCAATTTTATATTTCAATGCTATCTAGGTCTGTTTAAAATCATGTAGCTGATTAAAGTGTGTCCATTTAAAAAACCGAAGTCATTTGTGACCTCTTGCAAAGAAGTAAATATTTCATAGAGTATTATATCTAAAACTTCACACATTTATTTTTTAGTAATACACTTTCATTCATGGCAAACGAATCTTCAGCAGCTTTCTCACCAGGCATATTTTTTTTATTTTGCACAGGCTCTTTTCTAGAATGTAAGTTTTAATATATGTTGTTCCAGCTATATTTTTCGCTGAATTGTAAAGGGAAAGAAAATATCATTTCAGTACTGTTGAATTTAATGTTTAGAGCATTTATCATTTTCACAGCATTTTTGACTGTGGTTTTTCTTTCTTGTAAAAGTAAATTGACTTTATCTTTCTTTATACAACATTCATTGATTATTCATGTTAAGTAGAATGTTCAAGTAAAATAAAAATCATGTGCAACTGTGAATTGGGTTGGTATCTTTTGTTTTGCGCCCCAAACCCAGTTGCGCACATGGCGGGCACCTTCTTCGCCACACCCTTCTTATGGAACTGATAATATAAATACCACATAATGTTTCTGGAAGCCTTGTTCCTTTCTTCAGGTGCAGTAAAAACGTAAGAGCATAGAGAGAAACAACTGCACAAGTGATTTGACAAAACTCAATAGCCAAAAGTTTCCAGAAACGTTGTGTGATATTTATATTAACACTTATTTCGTCTGTATTTGGTTATCTTTCTTATTATTAACAAATAAGGTTAATAGTAACAGTGTTCATCCATATAATTACAAATATGAAAGGTTATAGATCTGATATAATAACAAGAATAGATGATACAACACATGTTAAATAAACTTTTATTTCATATAAACATAATGATCAGATGCTAATTGTTCTGAAGATATTGAATCCACTCAGTGCTGTGCTGATTATTACTCCAGGCAATTGTGGATGCCAATGAAGTTCTTTCAAATCAGTTTGCCCTTGGTGGATAAACAGTAGTTGTGGAGGTAAGTCCTGAAATATTTACACAAAATTAATACTGTTAGACATTATCACTATAATCTTAGGAGATTAAGGAAAAGAATAGTAAAGAAGAATGATGAAAATAAGAATAACTAAATTTATATAAAATGGAATGTCAGAATCTTTCAAATAGGAAAGAAATCTATGATAAATTAAAATTCTTTTTTCTTGTTCTAAATAAAAAAAATTATGGGAAAAGTACATAGATATGATATTCATCCATGGTAGATTTGTTCGTTAAACCATTGATATTCCACCGAATAACTTTGTAAGGACCTCTATAAGCAAAGATGCTGATACATGTTTCTCCAGTGCAAAGAATATAGTTGACATCCATTTGCAATTATGTTGATAGCAGTAAAAACCATGTGAAAGAGGTTACCTCAACAAGTATTTAGCCCTGGAACTGTCACTCTAACAATCAAATCAATTAACATTTCATATGCTAAGTCTACCATAACATTGTTCACGTCCTGCGCCAGAATACTTAATCTTCATCAAAAGAATAAAATAGGCAACAACATTCTTCTGGTTGAATTAAATGCTTACATATTCCTTAAAGTAACTTTCAATCCACCACAAACATTTGCAGCATAAGCAAGGAGTATTGCAGCAAAAACTCTATCTTAAATCAACAACCATAAGGTTGGTTGACAGCAGCTTTCCACTCTTCTTAACGCTCCGCTTTCCTTTTCACCTTGTAATATGATGTACAATTCATGCCTTCTATTATTTGTACTCCAGTCTGGGTCTTCTCACTGTCAAGATTTTAATTTCCCAGCCTGCAGGAATGTCTTTACATTTCATGTATCAACTCTTCTCTGTGTTTTGTAATCTGAATTGACTTCTTGAGACTATTTTACCTCTGGAAATTTTAACTGAAGAAGCATTAATCATTTTAGCTGCTAATACTTGGGATATCCTAACGGATCTTTAATGGAGTGGTTTGCCTTATCCATCCTATGCCATTGGTCATCTTGTGGCTAAGGGCTGTTTCCTGTCCCAAGGAAAAGAGGGTGCCCTGAGCCTCTACCCACTCTTCTGCTCTCTGAGGAGATTGTTGGCACTTGGACCACTTATACTGATGGTCACTCTGTTTATGGGTGCAGTTTAATGTCGTACCATTCACTAGTAAATCTGCTACAACCTACATGTCATATGAAGAAAAAACTGGCTATGTACAGTAAAGGCAGTGGTCAGATACTCACTGAATCAGTATAGCCCAAGGCGGGTACTTAATCCTCATCAACGCTTCCTTCTACACTAAGTACCATTGCATCCAACTACAATCAGATTGGTGCAGCCTATAACAAAGCTATCATAATCAACCCTGCTGTAGACATATTCACACAAAGTGGAGGTGACACACAACACCTCTTTACATGCCCAATGTGCCAAAATTCACTTCCAAGGCATTATGGACCAATCCAGTTATAGTAACATACATAGAAGAAGTAACTTTATTAATTAATCAAGTCAACAATGATTTGATTGTCAAATACACTTCAATGTTAGAGGTAAGCTTAAGGCATAAGAAGTGCATATTTGGACTCACAATTCTGAACATTGGATACTGCAGGTATTATTTATTTAGCATTTATTTATTAGCCGACTAAAACACTACTAAATATCAAAATATTAAAGAATAAAAATTAATTATTTGCATATTATAACAGACGTTAATGAATTCCTATCAAAACTCCATTTAAAAATGTATAGTCAATTCAAACATGTGACTGTGCCAAAAACACTATTTCAGTACATTAAACAAAAGTAGGATGCAATTATTCACAACTATTACAATCACCATTGAAAAACTATAAGTTCCAATTGAAACATAAATTATAAACAATTATTATTTTTTCAATACTACTGTTTTCTATACCTTAATTTCTTTATCATCTTCATCAGCAGCATCACGCTCAACTGCCAGGTCCCACAGTGCTATCTGGTTGTCTGCACCTCCCGATGCAAATACAGACCCTTCGGATGGATTCCATTCAACAGTTGTGACACTATTTGTGTGATGTTTGAAAGATGCTACAGCAGATCCAGGCTAAAACAATTAAATAATAATTCAAGCCAACTAATAAATTAACAAATGAAATTTCTGATTCATAATCATAAAACCAAATAAATATAAAAATAATATTTCTTGAAACAATAAATTCTTAATAAAAAAAATGTCAATGTAATTGAAAAAGTACTTTAAATAGATTACGATCAATGGCTACATTTACATTGTATCACAGAAAATTAATGAAAAAATGGTAGAGTATTTAGAAAGTTTTTGAAATGAAAATATAACACATCTGATTTAAAATATAATAATTAGATAAAATAGCCAAATGATAAGACATGCATATACACTATTATTGTCATAATTGTATAAATTAAAAGAAACATTGTATAAATAATGGAAAACCTGAGCAACTGTATAATAACTGAAGCTAAACATCTGTCTTTAAACATACACATAATAACTAAATCTAAAATCGGAATCCCACAGACTGCAGCCAACTAGCATGAGGTTCACATCTGTCTTTCCATATAAAAACACATTAAATTTTTTCTTGAATGACTTATGTCATTAATTTAATATACATTGATACATTAACTGATTAATTCTATATCAATTTATTAGAATGTATTGATTTTGCCACTTGTTAAATTAGTCACAACTGCCACTGTCAACAAACCTGAAAATTTCTAAGATCCCAAACATGTAACATTCCATCATCACCACCAGATACAATTAAAGGTTCATTCTTATTCCAGCTTATTACATTAATATCAGAAGTATGAGCATCAGAAACGGTTAATTTGTTTGCAACATTTGGAGCAGATCGTGTGTCCCATATTCTTATGCTGAAATATAGAAAACATGTATTATTAAATCCCACCATCAGTCAATATTTTTAAACTTATATAAAACTAAAATTATGTATGAAGGAGTATATCTAGGTAATGAATATAATAAAGTGATATATAATTTACATTTTATAAACAGGAAGATTCTGTGTGGGGGAATAACTGGAAAACAAAGTCAGTCCCCACAGTTGATGAAAATTTAAAAACATCAACTGATTCAGATAGAAAAATCTTAACTGGGCCAAGAATTGAATACAGGACCTCAATTAAGTACACAGCAGCTCTAGAAACTGAGCTATCCATGTTGACTTCCAGTCATGAAACTTTATAATGTAGTTGTATCAAAGCTTAGTGATATTAGCCAGCCATCCATCACCTGTAGACAAAATGATGGATGTTTCAAATCTTAATTTTGTTCATTTGTCACAATAAAATGATCAAAATGATTTTGATGAAACATTATATTGTTGTTATATATAACTGTATTACACAGTTTTAAGAATTATCAAACTGTCATCAACCATAGAGACAAAATAGTAAATATCCAAAAACCACATTTTACCTTCTTGGACACAAATTTTATTTGCTTTCCAGAAAAATGGATGAATGTGTTTTGAGTTTATCTTGTTATATACCACTTCAAAAAGTTAAAACTTAAAATTAAAATTTCATAATTTATTTTGCTTATTATTGATAATGTATTATAAATTAATAGTAGTGCCACATTAAGGTGCATAACAATAATGAACAAAAGTGAATTAACATATCTACAAATAATTTTTAATATAGGGATGCAGACAGTATTAAAAAAAAGGGTGAATATGTCAGCAATAGGTAAAAACAATTAGGGTATTTATCAGTAAATAATTAAATAAAAAAAGATGTATGAATAAGAAAGGTAGCCAATTCAGACAAAAAAGTGATAAAACTCAAAAGCCAGTTGTGTGGTATTTATATATTATATTTATATTATTATTTTGTCTGAATTGGCTACCTTTCTTATTCATTATTTTCAATCAGACGTAAATTTTTTCATTTTAAAAAGATATGTATTAACTTTAATTTTCAAACTACGAAAAGATTATTACCAGAATATATAATCTTCAGAGAAAAATATTTCAAAATGAAACAATATTGTGCAAGACAAGTTAATAGAATTAAAAATCAATATTTAAAAATGGTCTTGCATTGTACCACTGTGAACAAAAAGTAAGGTGAATTTATTTAAAAACTATAAATTCTTTATTTATTCTTTCAAATCAATTTCATCCCCTTCAAAGTAATCCCCGTCCGATAAAACGCACTTTTTCCAACTCTTTTTTCAGTCCTCGAAACAGTCGGAATAGTCTTCAAGATCTTCTTCAATTCGGTTTTTATCTCCTCAATCGTGTCAAAACGGCGTCCCCGCATTGACCTTTTGAGTTTGTTGAATAGGCAGAAGTCGCACGGAGCCAAATCAGGCGAATACGGTGGTTGCGCAACGATATAAGTAGAGTTTTGGGCAAAAAAGTCGCGAAGAACCAATGCAGTATGACATGGTGCATTATCGTGATGAAGGAACCAAGAGTTGTTCGCCCATAATTCCGGCCGTTTCAGACGAATAGCTTCACGCAAACGACGCATAACGCTCAAATAATATTCTTTGTTGACAGTTTGGCCCGGCGGAAGGAATTCATAGAGCACCACACCACGATAATCAAAGAAAACTGTCAACATGACCTTGATTTTCGATCGACTTTGCCGTGGTCTTTTCGGTCTCGCTTCACCTTTTGCACGATATTCGCTGGATTGGTCGGTGGTTTCAGGATCGTATGCGTAAATCCAAGTCTCGTCTCCAGTAATGATGTATTTGAAGTGGTCCTGATAGTTCATACAGCAAAGTTTCACACACATCAACGCGACGCCTTTTTTCCAAAAAATTGAGTGATTTTGGCACCAATCGAGACTTGACGCGTTTGAGACACAAAATATTCTTCAAAATGGCCTGGGCTGAACCAAATGATATTCCAACACTATCAGCGAGATCTCTAATTGTCCATCGACGATTTTCAAGCACCAAATCTTTGATTTTTTGGACGTGGCCCTCGTCGGTAGACGTTGATGGTCGTCCAGAGCGCGGTTCGTCTTCAACGCGTTCTCGGCCCTCTTTGAACTCGTTGTACCGCTTATAAACTTTTTTTGTGCCATAGTTTGATCACCAAAGGCCTTCCGCAACATTTTCAACGTGTCCGCACAAGAATATTCGTTCCGCAAACAAAATTTGATGCAAGTTCTTTGTTCAACAAAATCACCCATTGCAAAAATCGAAAAATTCACTTTTGGTTGTTTACAAAATCACGTGTAACTCGGAGATAATTAACCTATTAAACACGCGCTTGGAAAATATTATAGACAGTCCTTTCAACCTACGAAAAAAAAATTACCTGCCTTTCTAATACCCGGGAGTTATAAATGACAATTTCACCTTACTTTTTGATCACTATAATACCCATAGAAATTAATCAATTAGGACCAGTAAGAAACTTATGAGAAAGAGTAGATATTTGGCTTGAAAGCAATAAAATCAAGTGTAAAATATATAATATTGTTGTCTCAAATTATCATTGATACCATTAAAAAAGACTATGTAAAAGAAACTGTTTTGAAAAATTTTGTAAACAAGTTAACTATATATTAAAGAAATAATTAAAAGTTAACCAAAATGTGCACAATATTACTATTCCTGTATGAAGGACAAACACATAATTATAAATTATACAAAATCATAAAATTCTACCTTTTGTCAACTGAGCAAGAAGCTAAAACATTTCCTTCGGTTGGTGACCACTGTAAATCTTCTATAGATGCTGAGTGACCTTGCAAAGGCCTCTGGTCAACATGCCAAGTATCACCTTCAGAAGGATGCCATATGTGAATGCCATTTCTACAATCTCCAGATGCAAGTACTCCTATATACAACAATGACATGTTTGTTATACCGTGCATTACATAATTCAAGTATAATGGCCACATTATCCATGCATAAGACAAGCATACTTCTATTATATCATTTAAAATAAATATTAGCAATTAGCTATCATTAATTATAACTGATTTTAAAATATGCTGATATTTAAATAAAGTAATCAATAACTTATGTTAATAAGTTATGTTGACTGATGATCAGTATCTTACTTTTCTTGTGAATTGAAGGTATTGTTTTCACAGAAATTATTCAGATGCATTTGATACATTAACCCTTTGCAGCCATATGTCCCACACATAGAACCACAATGAACCACAAGACATGGAAAAAAAAAATGTTAAGATGACTGGAAAGTGTTAACAGAATGGCATCCAATTATGAGATGGTTTGAAGTAGGCAAATTGATTGATTACCTAATAATTTGTGATATATGGTGGAAGTTTCCAAAATTAATTTAGAAAATGCAATAGAGGGAGAAAGAGAGCTTTATTTTAAGGATATAAAGATGCAGGAAAATTTGTGGATTCAATAGAAACAATTCAAAGTTATATTGTTTGCAGTTTTGTGAAAAACAATGTACTATATAATGTAACATAATTATGTTACACTGACGAATTATTGCCTTTGTTGGTGACCATTTGCCGTGCTGCATATTGTAGAGTATTATTGTTGTGGTAAGGCACGTGCAGAAATATGGCAAGGCAAGTGGGCAGTTCTGGATAGGAGTCGTCAGGGGATGGAGGTCCCAGTGGTGTAACAATAAAATGTCATAAATAACCATGCCCTGCAGATATTGAATGTTCTCAATGCTCAAGAAATAAATTAATTATACCAAAATTGTTTTGGTAATTTCATTCAAAAAAATTACCTGGCGCCCATATCAAAAATTGAGGAAAGAGACGGTGGACAGCAGGACAGACGTTAGAATATATTATTACAAAAGTTGTAAATATGAGTTGAAAGAACTAAGTTTGATAAAATAGTGGGAATTTGTTCAAGGTGTCAAGTCTTCTTAAATAAACAAATAACAAACATTTTAGACAGAGGCAACGTGAGGTTGGTCAACATTAAACTATACAACTCACAATTCAAATGCAATTTATGAAATTAGTAATGTTCAGGATCTAAATACTAATTAAAATACATATTAATCTCCAATATTGTACTTATATAGTGGAGATGGTAAAAAAGTGACATTTTTAAAAAAACACAATATTAATGCTGAATAACTATTTTTTGGGATCACCAAGATTAATATTGAGACTCACAATATAGTTTAAGCCTAATTACAAAGTTGGAGCATACAAAAATAATTTGGTAATGACCAAGATTCATGCCAAGTTGAATGCTTACATTTTCTATTTCAATTAAGTTAAAGTTCAATCTTTATCTGCATACAGTTGGGGGGAGGGGTTGAAAAAATTGTTCAAATTCACATATTAGTGTTGAATATATAGTTTTCAGTGTCCCTGAGAAGAATAGTGGCATGCCCAATGCCATTTAAGTCATATGTTCAGTCTCTTCTGGTTTGAGATAGATTGATTAGGCCTTAATTATATAAAATACTAGCTCTGTCCCCGGCATTGCCTGGATTGTCATAATTAAACTCAGCCATATCAATAATCCCGGATTTTACTCCAAAGCTCCGCCCTCCATGCTAATAGCGGTTGAAATTATACACAAAAATATCTGGAAAAACACTATCTATCTCATTGACCGCAAAAAATTTCTTTCTACAAAAATATTAATTATTTTGTAATGTTTGAAAATCTCTACTCCCATCCTTGGGGTTAAACAGCAACTTGAATGTCATAATTAAACTCGGTGACATTCCTAACCATGTATTCGATTCCAATCTCGGTTGTTTTCACATTTATTTTTGTGTAAAGCCCCTCGACCCACACTCTTAATAATGCTCCCCTCCAATAATGGCAGAGGTAGAAAATATACTCAAATGAAAGGAAAAACAGTATCAATCACATTGACCTCATAAAATATTTATTCAACACAAATATTTTCCATTTGAGCATGTTTGAAAATTTCGACCCCCATACAGCCCCACCCCTGGGGATGGTAGAAGTGTCTTACCCCCACAGTGTTTGTTTCTGGCTCAAAACGAACACATGTACAAAATTAGGTCTAATTTGCTCCACATGTGTAGATTTTTATGTGGAACATACACACACACAAACAAATGTACAGTCAATTTGAATTATACAGTTTCTGGTACAAAATAAGGATGGGATAAATGAATACCCAGATAAACAGCTAGAATGAAAATAAATATTTGTTACACTATTTACAAAAAAAAAGGATACTACATATTAATATAATTAGAGATTCAATAATGTAATCAATTAAATCAGTCAATTTCTCAGTTAATATTTAAATCCCATTGCAACTCACCAGCTGATATGGGACTCCAATCCAAAGCAAAACCTTCTATCTGATGACCAACAAAAGAAAACAATGGTGACATTTGACAGGAGCTCTTTGATGAAGATCCTTCATCCAATTCTTGCAATGGTCTTCTGATATCCCATATATTTACTTGTCCCAACTCAGACCATGTAGCAGCAAGTACACTATTATTGTATGTGGCAGTCTGAAAAGGGGCTTTTCTTATTATTACTTCCATACCAAACCATATTGTTCAGATTTGAGCTCACTCAAATATAACATGACATAAAAAAATAACTCTTTAACAATAAAGATTAATAGCTACTTTGTTCTTAAATTTGGATCTTGTGTTCCTCATTTCTTGTATTATATTTACTCCATAATCAAAAGAGTAAAAATGCCTATTTTTTTATTAGAATTCAAATTTCTTATAGTTATTTATACATGTATTCTGCCTAGCCATTCATAGCGTGGTTTGTACAATAATTAAAAAAAACATTTAAAAGTTTATAGTTATAGGAATTTGACAAATTTGAGATAGAGTGTACAAACCCTAACTCTGTTGACACATCCTTTATGACTAATGAATACAGAACTCAATTTTGGTTGCTTCAAGCCATCATCAGTGTCACTGTCACTGTCAGAAATATCTTCATCACTCTCACTCTTTTCTTGAGTTTTATGCATGTTGCTCATCTGTGGGATTTAAATAAAATGTTTTAATTTTGAGCAACATAAACAATTGGAATAAAATGTCTTATGTACAAAGTATGCATACTACCTTAATAATAATAACGCTATTAGTATGAGTTCGGGGAGCTTGTGTTCCTGCCACAATATATGAAGTAAGAGGATAATTCTCTCTTCCATTTCCCAGTTGGTCCCTAATTATATCAAAACTGAGACAAGGATAACCTAAAAACAAAACAAAAGAAAATTTACAAATAATTACAAGAAGTATATGCATAATAAGAATAATATGACATAGTCAAATAATTTAAACACACAGGAAAGAAAATGAGAGATAGATGAGGGTAACTTAAATGTGAAGTTATAGTACATAGTGTAAACTAGATGAAGAACACAAATGATACAGATACAGCAAGAAGAACAATAAGTAAACAATTCATGGTGTGGTTATAATTAAAGAACAAGTAGGTACCAACTATTTGTGTTATGTGGCATTTGTGAACAAAATTAATTTTGAATAAGAACTTAATTACTCACTTTTATGTATTCATCATCATCAAACTGCAGGTTGAACCTCACAATAAGATACACACAAAACATATATAATTGTTTAAATCAAGCTTAATTAATGACAAAACTATCCTCTTTAACCGACTTTCTCAATAAAATAAATAAACAAATACAGTCTTATCTCAGAAAAGTATGTTTATTAACAAAACATTAAATAATACCAAAAATATATATTGTTGTGTCAAACCTGTTTGTGCCTGGTGCAACATGATATATGCTGATTGATCACATACTAATTCTTCGCCTTCTGCCATTGGCGTTCCTGGCAAAAATACCGCTGTATTTTTTGTTGTTTTACTTTGCTTCTTCTTAACTTTAGAAGAGCTCTTCCTTCCACTATCCTGGTCACTATCTGAATCAACTTCCATAGCTTTTTATCACGTGTTAATGATTCCCAATATTATTTATATTTCTGATATTATTTATTCCTGAATAAGAAAATGAATGTCTCTCAAAATCTCTTAAACCAAACAATTAAGAAAACGTCAACGTTTACACTTCCCGTAAATATTCATGCGACTAAAATGATACAACCTTACAATATAAATGTTCTATATTCAACCAAGTTGGTAACATGTAGAAAAATCACACAAGGTTGGTAATGAAATCAGAAATAAGAAAAGATTAATACATCAAACAAATTATGAAAGATAGTATACTTCAAAATTTTAGGTTGAAACTGTAGGAAAATATAAAAATATTTAAATAAATTATATATGATATATAACATTATCGAATGAAAAGAGTTCATTGAAATATTAAAAAATTAGTATAATGATAATTTTCGTTCTGGAAAAATAAAGAAATTGTGATTGCACTCAAATGTAGTCTCATAAAGGAAAA
This sequence comes from Zhengitettix transpicula, assembly GCA_037074705.1. Classification (NCBI taxonomy): domain Eukaryota; kingdom Metazoa; phylum Arthropoda; class Insecta; order Orthoptera; family Tetrigidae; genus Zhengitettix; species Zhengitettix transpicula. The sequence goes on along the minus strand of CM073590.1, from coordinate 23,072,593 downwards.
TTTTGTAACTGGAATCAATTTCATTTTCAAATCCTATAGCAAATATAATTAAAGAGAGTCCAGCTGCCGAGCACGATCCGAGCAATGAACCGATACTGGCTCGGTTCGGCGCTTAGTGTCACAGAAGACTATGGAGCCTATCAGAGCATTTGCACGAACCGCAAGAAACCAGCCGAGCATCTTGAAGTCATTCTTCAAATACAGCATTATCAACCGAGTACTTAGTTAAATATGATATTAAAGAATTTCGACACTCATTGCTACAACTAAACTTTGAAAAAGCAAAGCTAGATTTGGCTCATAAATACAGCAACAAATAACACCTCAATTACTAAAATCCTTTGGAATAATTACTGGATATATTCAAGCATGCAGGCTCTTTTAGGCCATTTTAAAGACTCCAAAATCACATATGACACTTTTTTAAAAAAATAAAAAGGGTTCTTCACAGTTTCAATGAAATTTTATTGAATATTCAATGGAAAATTTATATAACAATTATTAATTAAACTAATCTTGTGTAATATTTTATGTCTAGGATGACATATTGCCCCATGAAATGAAATATTTTCAACATCAGTTGAATGATTATGGAAGAAGAGCGGTGTTTGTTTTAGAATTATTACTAATATGTTTTTTTTGTCTTCAAATTAGTATAGGTGTAGCCTATGTGAAAATATTCAGATGACGATAAATTGGAATTCTATCAGAGATACTGCTGAAAGTAAGTTTAGTGATATATATATATATATATATCGCTGGGATTAACACGTGTATTCGTGTAGTGCGATGTCTATGTTTACACCATGTGAAATCTATTTGATTGTGAGTTTGTATATTTTTTTTGTTAACAGTAGTTTTTAAAATGGTTAACAAAAATTACTGCGGATTCAAACGTAGGTAGACTAATAATATTAGCGAAAACCATTAAGGAAATATGTGTTTAATACAAATAATTTTATTCCACCAGCGTTTTATTTGAAACACAGTGACACCTCCGTTTCAAAGCACTGCCTTTTCATAAAGCAACATAATGTGAGGGAGAAAAATGACCTGAAACCACCGAATCGCACATTGTTTGTAATAAATGTCCCCAGTTTTTGCACTGAGGTAAGTAACAAAATTCCTATTTAATAAACTATTAATCACATCACGTTCATATTTGGTTTATTGACATGTCTCAAAATTGGCGAAGTAGAGCGTTTAGGCCGGACCATCTCAAAATTTTAAAATAAAACTACTGCCGTTGTCAATTACGGAATTCAGTACAGTTATAAACTCTTGTATTTAATCACTACTTTATCTTGAGTCGTATGAATTTCAAATAAATAAATGTAATTGATTTGAATCTATTATATAAATGACTATTCCAGAATCTTTCTCTTGTGTGTTCATTTTCCATAAATTATTTTTTCTATATATATACACCTTTTTGGTGATCCTGCATTTTACCTATTTCAATGAAAATATATGATGAATTTTTATCTTAAAATTTATTTATACTGTGATACTATCAATGTGTGTTGGAAATAAAGTTTTTAATTCTCATTAGTAAGACACCATTGTAGTTTGCTGTGTGTTTACATTGCAAGATTTTCATTATTGTCTCAAATTAATTATGAAGTACATGAGCAAACTATGAGGTTGGCAAGTCACTTTCTATGGTTATGTTATTTGAGATGAGGTAGATTTTTGATCGCTGATATAGGTGAGGATTCTTAATTTCTTTGCTAGTATTCAGTTATAATATTTGTTTTATTTACTCTTAATTGAAAGGATTGGAATAATTTTTTTTTAATGTGACTAAATGAATATGTAGCTTCACTCGATGGACATGATTATTTGTATTAATTTCAATAGTTTTTTTTTTAGGAAAACTTCAAACGTGCTTTTGGAACATTTGGAAATGTGGCTTCTGTTTACTTCCATAAAACCCCAAATGCTAATTTGCCACCAACAGAAAATTCATCTTTCTTCTTTAAGTACAAGGCGATAAAGGTAAAACAGTATAACATCTAATCTTGAACTATGAATTTGATGTGTTTACATATTCATTTAATGGTTGGTTAATTTATGACTTGCCGGTCTTTTAAGAGTTGTTCTTTTTTATTGACAATTTCATCACTAAATTAATTTACAAGCAATATTTATTTGTTCAATAAATAGTTCTCGGAATTCACACGGGTTTATTGAACAACTTCACCGGGAAATACTTCAATCTTTGATAATATTTATTTGCCATTTATGTAATTTTTTCACTTTGAGCAAATGTATAGTTGTTCTCCTTTTTATTTCAATATTTTCACTTTAACAGGAATTTAAAGTTGCCTATATTGTATTTGAATCAGAAAGTGGACTTAAAGAGGCCATTGAATGGGAAGGTGATGAACCACTTGTACTATCTTCCAAAGACTTTCCAGCTATAAGTGGTATGAGAAGTAAGTTTCTTAAAGCAATTTCATAAAATATGGTTCTATAATTTTAAACATAATGAGGCTACTTTCATTATTTGATGGATATAGGGTACTTGGTAATTAATTACAATTAAATTAAATTACTTTAATGCTTAATATGAGCAATATATGTCAACATTTGTATATATATATAAAAGTATGATATTTATTTTAAAACCATTAGTTGATTAAAATAGTCTGAATGTTAGTGTCTTATTATATTGATAGGAATTAATTTAAGTTGTACAAGTAAATGAACTGATTAAATTAAAATTTTAGCTATATATTTCTGAAAACCTTTATTGATGTACCACATCACCTTTGGTTGTATAAATATCTTGGTAATTTGTCAAGTACATGAGTGGTAGTCAAGTCTGGAGACTCGTTTGATAGAGCTCTCCTTTTACATATTTCACGACTAAACAAATCATATTTTTTTATTTTTCTGTGATTTCATGTAAAAATTGTGAGTAAACTTGTCACAAATCAGTGTTTTGTATCTCACTTTTACATTTTGAAGCTTTCTGTAGCATAGTAACTGTGATGTATATTATGAAACTTCTATATTTAATTATTTTCCTGCATATACTGTTTTATATAACAGCGCAGAAATTTTATGTATATTGTTTTTCAATAGAATGGTGTGCAGAATACAATAATAAAATTCCAAATCCTGAATCTATGCAGAAGGAAATTGATGCTTTCATGGAATCATTTGATCAGGAGAGTGCCAAAAAGTTGAGTCAAGAAAAAGAATCCACTGAGGCTGATGAAGAGGGATGGATAACTGTTACAAAAAAGTCAGTATAATTTGTTAAATATAAAACATTGTTTAAAAACTATACTAATTAGATAAATATATAAATAAACAGCAAGTTTATCAGAAAAAATATATTTATTTATGGAAAATTAAACTGTGTTGTTGTAACTGCATTCTTGTTTTAAATTGTGTATTTTGGCCACAGCAGGAAAAATGAATGACCTGACTATCAAAATTTGTAAATCCGTCTAAGTTTATATTCTTTGTTGTGTCAATTTTTTCTTAATAATTTTATTTTAATCATTGTAATTGTTTTGTTTGGTTTTGTAGTGTAAACTTCTACCTCAAGAGGTCGTAAGTTGGTGACAAAACGTAGTTTAATTTCCATAAATAATAATATTTTTTCTGACTTCAAATTGGCTATTGTCAGAATATAGATATCATTACTAATTAGATGAAGATGTAGCCAAATTGAATACAAACTTAAGTGATAGAATTAGCACCACACACCATTCTAGCTAAGTGACAAACTCAGATCTTGAGTTTGTCACCTGGTTTGTGTGCAGTGTGTCATTCTTTCAAGAATGTTGTGTAGGTTGGAAGGTAGCTTCTGCACTGTACTTGGTCAGGTGGGGAGAATATTTTTTATGTGGGTTGGATTGTAGTTCAGTGTTGGCAAAGTGGAGAATGGAGTTGATAGTCTAGGTAAGTAGATGGTAAAGTGTGTGCTCCTTCATCTTGTCCACTATCCAACCTAATCTTGACATTATAAAAAATGGAACATACCCACAATATCTATTATTGTAATATACTAATAACAATTATTTTTATTAAACTTTACCACAATAAAGATTGTAACATATCTAGAATAGTTAATTGTTTTATAATTATTATGAATTTTATTATAATATTTTGAAAACAAACAATACTTTTCTAATTACTGAATTACATATGTTTATAATTATTTTAAGGGGTAAGAAACCAGGATTTGCAAGAAAAGAAAGTATAGAAAAGAAGATTATTACCAAAGAAAAACTGAAAAGATCAAAAAAGGAACTACTAAATTTTTATACATTCCAAATCAGAGAGTCCAAGATGAAACATCTGGCAAAAATGAGGCAAAAGTTTGAAGAAGACAAGAAAAGAATAAGTGCACTGAAACAAACAAGAAAATTTAAACCATTTTAGTATTTTTAAATTAAAAATCTGGAATGAATAACGAAATTTAGAATATAAATAGTTATTTTCTTTTGAAATGAAACATTTTATGTGTCTTTCATGAGTTTTTGTGTTATTTATCCTTCACAGTCTGCACCAAAATTATTGTAAAATAAAATATCAAATGAGAATTCATTCACACTAACATTCAGGTCTTCCTCCACAACCACGTCAGCCGTACGTATTAGAATGATTTAACCCCCAATTTATTCTTTTCACAATTTTTGTCATGCTAAATTAAAGTAAACTGTGAATATCTAAAATAAAGCAGATTTAATGTGATCTGCTAATTGTCTGGTGTGTAAATAACTGCCTCAGAATTGTGAACATAGTATTATCTGCAAGTGTTGTATAGACATAATTTATTAATTCAATTAGAGAGAAGTAATTGTTGTGCTACTTTTTAATGGTATTTGCTTCTGCTACAAGTTTACAAAATTCAGATGTGGTAAAAATTTATGCATTATCTCACTGTAGTAAGTCAAAATTGAGTATCTGCCCATTTAAGATCTATCAATATTGTAAATCAAGTTGACTAAGAGAAATTCAATAGTTTTATTAATGTTACTACTGCAAATTTTTATCACTTCAACTATAGGTAGCTTTTTTTATGCCTAGATTGCTCCTGGGTTTTTTGACTGAAATATGAAACAACTATATTGCCCACATTATGGTAAAACCACGAAACCCTCACTTTAATTTTCAGGAATAAATTGTCTGCCTGGGTGTCCTCTGTGTGTTCCTATTCCATTCATCTGATTGAGATGAAACGTTTTCAGGTTGGTTAGAGGTTAGTGTTGAATCAATTCCTTCTAAGATCTAATTTAAATAAATACCTGGGAAATGCCAGGTCTCTTAGCTAGTATATATATATATATATATACACACACACACACAATATTAGGAGAATCCATGAAGGGATTGGAACTAATTTGGTGACAAAGTCACATTCAAACTTGGATAGTGAGGAAGGATAGAAATAAATAGGAGATTACACGTTATGTGAATTCAAATGCCTGGGCGAAGAATTGCGCACATAGAAAAGCATATGTTCAAAGCAGAGGGAAGGATGGAAAAAGAAGGAAAGACTGAAAATATTTGACCCAGGCGGGACTTGAACCCACGTATTCTGCTCAGTACACAGACGCCTTAACCATTTTGGCCACCAGGTTCAAGTTCACAGTGTCTGTTTCATTTGGAATAGTAAAACTGGATTCCTCATCAGTTTTCAATTCATTATGCATCACGTCTTCGTGAAACATTACGTTTCTGGATTCAATAATTTCACGAGTTCTCGGGTCCGTTAATTGATAAGCTTTACTGTTAGCGCTGTATCCCAACATCATTAATGTCTTGCTTTTTGGATCCCATTTTTGTCTTTGTGATGGTACCAGAACATTTGCTTTACATCCAAAACTCGTAGGTTCGATAGATTTGGTCGTCGCCCATACCAAGCTTCAAATGGAGTAATTGCGTCCACAGCTTTGGTCGGTGATATATACTTTACGCACTGCTTCAGTCCAGAATGCTTTCTTGAGATTAGCATAGATCTTTCCTGTTCGCATATTGTTCGATTAACTCGCCGTTTTGTTCAGGGGTGTATGCTGCACTTGTTTGGTGGATTATTCCGAATTTTTGATAATCAGACGCCATTTCTCGATGTTCATATTCAGTTCATCGATCGCTTTGTAAAAATCTTAATTCGCTTTCCTGATTGATTTTCCACCAGGGCTTTGAATTCTCGGTATTTTGTTAAAACTTCACTTTTTAATATCATGAAATATACCCATGTGTATCTGGACTTGTCGTTGGTGAACGTAAGAATATACTGTGCTCCCCCGAATGACTTGACCTCCATAGGTCCACATATGGTATATCGGTGTGAACAATACCAAGGTACTCGGATGCTCTTATCACGGGAATGGAAGTTTTGTCTGTCGTCCTTTCATGCAACTTGTGCACTGAATGACGTCTTCAAACCAGATACCGTCTGCCATCCTTCGTACTTTCTTTAAGTTGTCAATGCCCAAATGTCCCATTCGCTTGTGCCACACGTCGAGAATATACAGGAGGTCTCCATGTCCACTACCCGTTAATAGTATATTTTCATCACGTATGAGATATACTCGATCAACTGAGAAATAAGCTTCAAACCCATGTATCATCGCAAGCCATTTGGTCGATATTAGATTTCCTCATTAAGTTTTATACAGATTATCAGGTCACTATAGCCTTCGGTTTGAAGAAAATCCTTCCCGGTTAACACACTTCTCGGCGATTCGGCTACGTAATTTGTCAACGAGTCCTTTCCAGTCATATGACCAGAGTATAAATACCAATTGTTATTTTGGGGTAAATCTCTGAGAAACGCATGGATAAACTTATTGTCACCAGCACAGATATTTTGGCAGCTCGATTTCGGTTTGGCAGTTGTCGCTAATGCTGCTTTCATGAGTCGTGGCGGTTTTGGACAGTCCGTCATCTTGTCACCTCGCCCAAAACAATTAAAGTGTGCGAAACAGCATTGTCGTATTGCACACTTTTTCTGTTGGGTTGTATGAGTAACAACTTCTATTATATTAATTTTTATAGGTTTTTATTATTAGAATACGTTCAGCGAAACGGAACACAATCACAACAAGTTATAACATAACAATGTACATTCAAAGATTACATAAGAAAACTATTCCCACTTTCACAGGGCTACCACAATGACAATTATATAATGATATTAATATTCAATATTCAACATTTTCTACCGTTATAGCCACGCCCTCGACCTCTTCGATGCCCACTTCCACGTCCAAAATCGGTTCCTCTTTTGAGGGTTGAAACATTTCGCTGCACTGCTACTTACGCCGTGTCACTTTTCAATTTCGTAGACTTTAGTGTGTTTGTCTTCAAACAATTTTTCGCGTACAAAATCAGTTGTCAATTCCGCGCCTGGGTTGGTTATAGCATCGCACTCTCGTGGCAATCCTGCTAGCGAAATATATGCCACCACTCTATCATAAACTTCCGCTTCAACTGACTAAATCGCGTGCGTAACCTAACATTTTGGTTAGATATTCTTCCATTCCATTACAATCAATCAAATTCGTTTTCATGAATTTTCGGATTAAATCAGCGTCCCGTGACGGCCCGAAAGGTTGAAATAGTCCCATGTTTCCTTGCCAGTTTTACAATTCATCAGATCGGCGAACAGTTGTGGTTTAACTCCTACTATATACGAGAGCGTGATAACATCTAGATTAGTAACGACTACTGTATTAGAATTATTAATTTGATCCCAATGACCGCGCCGTATCAAATACATTTTCATAGCAAATGCCCAATAGACATAATTTCCTCTTCCTTCCAATTTTGGAAGTGAGAATGCGCCGGTGTAATTTGATTTATTCGCCATCGTTCGCTGTTGTCTAGTTTCGTATCCAAAATCGTTATATCGAATGAATTACTTGGGATATTATACGTATTATATATAAATTTGTTACAAAACTCACTATTCAGATGTATAGTTAAATTCTCGATCACATCATCTTTTCTCCTGGGCCCATAACCTCTTGGCAGTGGATTGTGTTTAGAATATATGCAGACAATAAATACACACATGTTGAGTTCTAGACATGTTTATTACTACACAGAACAATTAAAAAGTACAAGCTCGACAAAAAGTGCTTCTGTTGATGTATGCACGTACGACACGAAGGTGTAATCATCCCAACAATATATATATATATATATTGTAGTAATTAGTAATTAATCCATTGTTATAATTGCAAAGTAAAGGACTCATTATTAGACTATATAAAGCATACACCGCGACAAAGCGGGCGGCGAGACAAAAGAACCATTGTTAAGAGGTACGCATTCGAAAATCTACGAGACGAAAAGACACAGTCTACGGCGAGGAGCGAAAGAGTACAGTTTGAGTCAGCGAGGGGAGGCGAAACGGAAAGGCTACAAGTTAAAATTGAACAAAAAGTTTTTCAGTCTGTAATTCAACGAATAAGGTTACAGGAAAGTTTCTCAATAAGTAAAGCCACAAGCAGTAATCTAATAATTTCCTGCCGCAGTAAAAATTTCACAAGTAAAGACTGTTGCAAATTTCATCGAGAAGGAATCGATAACAATCTGATTGACCATTAATTCGGAAGGAGTAGCCGTTTCCAGCTGCGAGACAATCAAGTTTCGACAAGTGTTTTGTAACCAATTTAAATTCAGTGATATCCCCAAAAACGTGTGCACAGAAAACCCCAAAATTGAGACCTGGTCGGCCGTAAGTAAAAGAACTCTAAAATTTATTTGTAAACCATTTCTTTAAGATACGTCAGATCGTTCTTCAATTATTTCTTTTCTTTAATTGTTTTGTTAGATAACGTAAATTCAATTCACCCATTTATCAAACCCAGTAAAGACCCTGAGATTCTAAATATTATTGTGTAATTTTAAATTGTATATAACTTCATTAATAAATTTGATAAATTGTGTCCCGTAAAAATCTTTTATTTTATTTAGACGCCATTTTTAATCTGTTTATTACAAATTGGCGCAACAACGTGTGGCACGATTTTTTGATAAATAGGGTAGAATAATTAAAGAACGAAATCTGACAAACCTCGGTATTGGTGCAAGAAAGTATTTTAATTTGGATAGGATGTGCATGAAATTTTTGGAAATGAATTTTACGCGTGTGAAAGTTAGAGGGTTATTGAAAAGAAAGAAAAATGATTAAATGTGCATTTAAAGTTAAAGATAGTAGCTTAAGTTTAGTTGTTTTTTTTTAAGTTAAATTTAATGTAGAGAAAATGGGTTCTAGAGTTAATAATTCCCAGAGACAGGTGGGAGGAGATAGTGGATATATGATGATATTAGAATTATTGAAGGATTTGAGTGCAAAATGGGATAAAAATGATCAGAAATTGGAACAACTAGTAGAAATGAGTATGAAATATAATAAAAATTTAGCAGATTTGAGTGCAAAAGGGGAAAGATTGGATAAAAAGATTGATAAAGTTATGGAGGAAAATAACAAAAGCATAGCAGAATCAAAGACAGATGTAAGAGAATGGAGAAAAGAAAATAATGAGTGTTTTGATAAAGTTATTGAGAATATTAAAGTGGGCAGTGCAGAGATAAAATCTGATTGTGTAGGAAAAGTAAACGCATTCGAAAATCTACGAGACGAAAAGACACAGTCTACGGCGAGGAGCGAAAGAGTACAGTTTGAGTCAGCGAGGGGAGGCGAAACGGAAAGGCTGCAAGTTAAAATTGAACAAAAAGTTTTTCAGTCTGTAATTCATCGAATAAGGTTACAGGAAAGTTTCTCAATAAGTAAAGCCACAAGCAGTAACCTAATAATTTCCTGCCGCAGTAAAAATTTCACAAGTAAAGACTGTTGCAAATTTCATCGAGAAGGAATTGATAACAATCTGATTGACCATTAATTCGGAAGGAGTAGCCGTTTCCAGCTGCGAGACAATCAAGTTTCGACAAGTGTTTTGTAACCAATTTAAATTCAGTGATATCCCCAAAAACGTGTGCACAGAAAACCCCAAAATTGAGACCTGGTCGGCCGTAAGTAAAAGAACTCTAAAATTTATTTGTAAACCATTTCTTTAAGATACGTCAGATCGTTCTTCAATTATTTCTTTTCTTTAATTATTTCTTTTCTTTAATTGTTTTGTTAGATAACGTAAATTCAATTCACCCATTTATCAAACCCAGTAAAGACCCTGAGATTCTAAATATTATTGTGTAATTTTAAATTGTATATAACTTCATTAATAAATTTGATAAATTGTGTCCCGTAAAAATCTTTTATTTTATTTAGACGCCATTTTTAATCTGTTTATTACAAATTGGCGCAACAACGTGTGGCACGATTTTTTGATAAATAGGGTAGAATAATTAAAGAACGAAATCTGACAAACCTCGGTATTGGTGCAAGAAAGTATTTTAATTTGGATAGGATGTGCATGAAATTTTTGGAAATGAATTTTACGCGTGTGAAAGTTAGAGGGTTATTGAAAAGAAAGAAAAATGATTAAATGTGCATTTAAAGTTAAAGATAGTAGCTTAAGTTTAGTTGTTTTTTTTAAGTTAAATTTAATGTAGAGAAAATGGGTTCTAGAGTTAATAATTCCCAGAGACAGGTGGGAGGAGATAGTGGATATATGATGATATTAGAATTATTGAAGGATTTGAGTGCAAAATGGGATAAAATGATCAGAAATTGGAACAACTAGTAGAAATGAGTATGAAATATAATAAAAATTTAGCAGATTTGAGTGCAAAAGGGGAAAGATTGGATAAAAAGATTGATAAAGTTATGGAGGAAAATAACAAAAGCATAGCAGAATCAAAGACAGATGTAAGAGAATGGAGAAAAGAAAATAATGAGTGTTTTGATAAAGTTATTGAGAATATTAAAGTGGGCAGTGCAGAGATAAAATCTGATTGTGTAGGAAAAGTAAACGCATTCGAAAATCTACGAGACGAAAAGACACAGTCTACGGCGAGGAGCGAAAGAGTACAGTTTGAGTCAGCGAGGGGAGGCGAAACGGAAAGGCTGCAAGTTAAAATTGAACAAAAAGTTTTTCAGTCTGTAATTCATCGAATAAGGTTACAGGAAAGTTTCTCAATAAGTAAAGCCACAAGCAGTAACCTAATAATTTCCTGCCGCAGTAAAAATTTCACAAGTAAAGACTGTTGCAAATTTCATCGAGAAGGAATTGATAACAATCTGATTGACCATTAATTCGGAAGGAGTAGCCGTTTCCAGCTGCGAGACAATCAAGTTTCGACAAGTGTTTTGTAACCAATTTAAATTCAGTGATATCCCCAAAAACGTGTGCACAGAAAACCCCAAAATTGAGACCTGGTCGGCCGTAAGTAAAAGAACTCTAAAATTTATTTGTAAACCATTTCTTTAAGATACGTCAGATCGTTCTTCAATTATTTCTTTTCTTTAATTATTTCTTTTCTTTAATTGTTTTGTTAGATAACGTAAATTCAATTCACCCATTTATCAAACCCAGTAAAGACCCTGAGATTCTAAAATATTATTGTGTAATTTTATATTGTATTTAAAACTTGAATAAATTTTGTTTAATTGTCCAATAAATATTTTTATTCAGCCACAGCCATCATTAGTTTATTTTAATTTATTACAATATATATATTGTAGTAATTTAAAGAAATCATTAATAATAAATATTTGGACTTGCGTGGTCAACAGCTGAAGGCACTCAGGTTAGACAGAAGGAGATAATGATGGAATAATTGAGCGACAGATGGAAAATTAAAGGAGGGTGAGTTAAATGTGTGTACGGCCGGCTCTGTGGTGCCGTGTGCAGATTTACACACAAACTCTGAGTGCAACCGAACTCTGGGGGGAGAAGCGAAAGGGCACCCAAACTCTCTCTAGGTACGCTCGAACTCTGTGGTGCCGAGTGCAAAAGGCCAGCCCGAGTCGTAGTTTGGACTCGAATTATCAGCGGCAGAAGGGACACGAGTGTTACACAACGACGAAGTAATGGAGGATAATTGAGAGACAGATGGCAAATTAGACGAGGGTGTGTGTGTGTGGGGGGGGGGGGGGGAGTGCACACGGCTTTGTTGTAAAGTGCGCAAAAGAAAGAAATATAAGGCGTCGTAAGAGGAAATCAGTAATCAGTCTGTCAGAGTTTGTTGATGGACGTTGAGACCGGATTAGGCCAAGTTAGGTGGCCAAGATAAATCAATCAGTCAGTTTGTCAGAAGAGATCGTCAGTGGACGTTAGGCCAAGTTAGGTGGCCGAAATAAATAGGAAGAGTCTGTTTAGAGAAATTCGTCGTGAGTTATCGAGGAGAGGTGGCTGTGGACAGACGAAAGTTGCAGTCTTGTGGTTATAATTGGCTGTTACGTGAATAATCTGCGTTAGTTGTAATGACGAAAGTGGTCAGTGTAAAGTGTGAGCACAACTTGGCGCTCTTTATGGCCTGTATACTATGGCTAGTATACAAGTGAGCCAAATTGCCTGGATTACCATATATTGTAAGTTAATATTTCACAGTATTCATAGTTGTAAACTTTTAAGCAAAGGTATAATCGTCAGAATTCAAATTTGGTTATTGTATGTGTTTTTCTTTATTGCATTGTAAAAGTTGTTTAACAAGTATTCGTTTTATTAAAAGCCCAGTAAACGACCCTGAGAAAGATAAAATTTCATTATATAACATTAATTACCAACTGTTGTAAAATTTCATTTGATTACTTGTATAAATGTAAAAATGTGCTTTTAATAAATAATAATGGTTTGTTTAAACTGCTTGTGTCACGAATTATTTTAATATAAGACGATGTATTACAAAGTGACGCTCTGAAGTGGGGCTAAACTGGTAGTAAAAAAAGTATATATATATATATATATATATATATATATATATATATATATATATTGTAGTAATTAATCCATTGTTATAATTGCAAAGTAAAGAACTCATTATTAGACTATATAAAGCATACACCGCGACAAAGCGGGCGGCGAGTCAATAGAACCATTGTTGAGATATACGCAGTACAAATTCTACGAGACGAAGACACACAGTCAACGGGCAGAGATCTAGCCGGAAAGGTTACAAGTTAAATTTGAGTAAAAAGTTTTAGACAGTAAAATTCGTCGAACAGTTACAAGGAGTAACCTAATAAATCACGCCACGATAAAAATCTATAAGTACCGTGACCGTCATCAATTCCACAGAGAGATAATTTGTAACAATCTGTCCACCCATTAATCCGGAAGGAGTTGCAGTTTCCAGTTTCCAGAAGAGAGACCCAAAAGTTTCGACAAGTGTTTTGTAACCAATTTAAATTCAGTGATATCCCCAAAAACGTGTGCACAGAAAACCCCAAAATCGAGACCTGGTCGGCCGTAAGTAAAAGAACTCTAAATTTATTTGTAAACCATTTCTTTAAGATACGTCAGATCGTTCTTCAATTATTTTCTTTTCTTCAATTATTTCATTTCATTAATTGTTTTGTTAGTAAATTTAAATTCAAGTCACCCATTTATCAAACCCAGTAAAGACCCTGAGATTTTAAATATTATTGTGTAATTTTATAATGTATTTAACTTCATTAATAAATTTTGATTAATTGTGTTCAAATAAATATTTTTATTTAGCCACATTCTTTTTAATTATTTAGACGCCATTTTTAAGCAGTTTATTACAAATTGGCGCATCAACGTGGGGCACGATTTTTTTGATAAATAGGGTAGAATAATAATTAAAGAACGAAAACATACAAACCTCGGTATTGGTGCAAGAAAGTATTTTAATTTGGATAGGATGTGCATGAAATTTTTGGAAATGAATTTTACGCGTTTGAAAGTTAGAGGGTTATTGAAAAGAAAGAAAAATGATTAAATGTGCATTTGAAGTTAAAGATAGTAGCATAAGTTTAGTTTTTTTAAGTTAGATTAAAATTTAGAGAAAATGGGCTCTAGAGTTAATAATTCACAGAGAAAAATGGAAAAAGATAGTGGATATTTGATGTTATTAGAGTATGTGAGAGAACAGAATAGAAAGCTGGATGAAGAAAATAGAATAAGGGAGGAGAAAAATAAAAAGGTAAACAAGGATGATTTTCTTGAGCAGGTGTTAGATAAGTCCGGAAGTGAGGAGATGGAATTAGTTGAAGGGTTAAAGGAATTGGAGAATGTAGAGGTAGAAAGTCAGAATTTAGGTGATGAGATTGGTAAAAATTCCAAGAAACAGGTGGGAAGAGATAGTGGATATATGATGATATTAGAATTACTGAAGGAAAATAATAAAAATTTAGCGGAGCAACTAAATAAAAATTTAGCGGAGCAACTAAATAAAAATTTAGCGGAGCAACTAAATAAAAATTTAGCAGAATTTAGAGCTGAAAATGATAAAAATTTAGCAGAGTTTAGAGCTGAAAATAATAAAAATTTAGCAGAAATGGGTATGAAAAATGATAAAAATTTAGCAGATTTGAGTGAAAAAGGGGATAGAAATTTAGCAGATATAAATAAAAATTTAGAAGGAATGAGGGAAGAGATAAAGAAAGACTTAGCAGATTTAGGAACAAGTATGGATAAGAATATGGCAGAATTAAAGACAGATGTAAGAGAATGGAGAAAGGAAAATAATGAGAGCTTTGATAAAACTATTGAGAGTATTAGAGAGGACAGGAAAGAGATAAAATCTGATTGTGTAGAAAAAGTAAACAAAGATGTAAACATTGAAATAGAAACATATGAAGTAGCAAATAAAGTGGGGTTAGATGAGGTTAAAGGTAATGAAAAGATAGATGAAATAGAAGTTATAGTTAGTGAAAAGGTGGAAGAGAATAAAGTGGGGTTATTGGAGGATAAATATGATGAAAATGTTAGTGAAATGGAAGTGATAGCTAGTGGAAAGGAAGTAGAAAATAAAGTGGGGTTATGGGAGGAGAAATATGATGAAAATGTAAAGGAAATGGAAGTGGTAGTTAAGGAAGATGCTGAAAAGAATTTAATTTTGTTGGAGCATAAGGCTGATGATAAAGGAGAGATTAAAGGGTTAAATATTGAAGGTATTGATGAGCAGGGAGATGAATTAGTGGGAGAAATAGGTGAGATAGTGGAAAATGTAAATGAAATAGAAAATTATGAAAGGATAGAAGAATTACAGGGAGGTGTTGTGAGTCAAAATATGATAGAAATGTTTGTTTACAAAGATGAAGTGGGAACAGCTGATGGGAGCATGGCAATGAAAACATTAAGAAATATGGAAATAAAATTGATGATGATAAAACAGATGGGATTTAAGAATTTAAAACCAGTTGTGGGATATATTGAATGTTATTTAAACATAGAATTTGGAAATAAGATTTTAACATTGGTGAATGGAGGGGAGAAAGACGAAAATAAAGTACAGCTGATCAAATGTAAACATGGAACAGCTGGAGAATTCTGGCAGAATGCAGGTCAAGGCATATTTGAGTTCAGAGATACTGGATAGATGTAAAGTTTAGAAGGGATTTAAATAATTAGAAGGATTAACATTCTTTGTTAATTACACGTGTGGCTAACGTGGTTACTTCAGCTAACAGAACTATTTTTCCTATATTTTCAAGATTCTGTTTTTCTTCCATCTTATACCTGAGGGGATAGTCATGTTTAACTATCATAGGTCTAGCACACCTAGGGAACCTTCTTGCTACAAATTGTAGTTTCCTTTCAACAATTTGGTCTTCATCACCTTTAGGTGCTTATTCTGTTAAAACTAAAGCTATTCCTTGTTTTCTTCAAAATTGAATATTGATGCTATGCAAACCAAAGTTTGGTAAAAAAAAAAGCAGATGTTAGGAAGTTGGAAAGAAAGACCATTAGGATATGGGTTTCTTATGATTTTCATCGAAATACTGGGGGGTCAAAATTCTCGCTTAATTCATTTTGTGATAGGGGACCACTAGGAAGTGTTTTGCGGATAGGCGAGCGGCATTCGTGACCGAGAACGTTTCTTTATTTTCTTGATAATTTCGTGGCGTGTTGCTACAATGTTTTTGTTTACTAAAGATAGTGATGTTAGAGAAAGTAAAGGGGGGCGTGACATGTTTAAGCTGTCACATGAGAGAATTTAAGTTTTGAATGATTGCTCACTCACAATTGAAATGTTTTGAAGATGACATTGAGAGGTTTAATGTGTAAATAGAGGAGAAGGTGTAGAATTGAGATGAAATAGTTTAAGATAATTTTAAGAAATGTAAATTAAATGTTGGAAAAGAGAAAAAGGGGCGTGGCATGTTAAGCTGTCACATGAGTGAATTTAATTTGAGTATTGAAGTAGATTTTGTGATGTTGATGAATGAACATAGGCTAATATGCAGAGAAAAAGGGGCGTGGCATGTTTAAAGCTGTCACGTGGTTGATTTTAAATTTTGTGTTGATGTAGAAGATGTGATGTTTCAAGTAATATTTGTTGTGTAAAGAAAAGGGGGCGTGGCACTGTGCTGTTGTCACGTGAGACAGTTGAAAATTGGAGGGGATAGATGTAAACAAAAGAACAGCTGACATCTGGAGAAAGTAGGTCAAAGCTTACTTCAGATTAAGTGACAGCATTGATGTTTAAGAGGAATAATAATTATAAATTAAATGAATTTAAATTAAGTTAATTCAATATTATTAAAAAAAAAAAAATTTATTTTTTTTTAAAAAAAAAAATAATTTTATTTTATGGCATTAGTTTTAAGGAATGCACAATTAATTTCAAACCGTAATAAATTGTAGGATCTAGACCATTTGGATAGTCAAACAAATAATAAGTTGCACCAATATTTGATGGGAATGTGTAAATCTTTTAAAGGAATGGTAATTAGGTATAAGTTTCCGAGCGATCTGACAAATTAGGGCAAAAATTGTAGGAGAGAGAAAAGAATAAAATTCAGTTTTCGAAGAGTAAAGTCCAGACATTTCCTTTCTCAAACGGAATTTGGGGCGTAATGTAGTAATTAGTAATTAATCCATTGTTATAATTGCAAAGTAAAGAACTCATTATTAGACTATATAAAGCATACACCGCGACAAAGCGGGCGGCGAGTCAATAGAACAATTGTTGAGATATACGCAGTACAAATTCTACGAGACGAAGACACACAGTCAACGGGCAGAGATCTAGCCGGAAAGGTTACAAGTTAAATTTGAGTAAAAAGTTTTAGACAGTAAAATTCGTCGAACAGTTACAAGGAGTAACCTAATAAATCACGCCACGATAAAAATCTATAAGTACCGTGACCGTCATCAATTCCACAGAGAGATAATTTGTAACAATCTGTCCACCCATTAATCCGGAAGGAGTTGCAGTTTCCAGTTTCCAGAAGAGAGACCCAAAAGTTTCGACAAGTGTTTTGTAACCAATTTAAATTCAGTGATATCCCCAAAAACGTGTGCACAGAAAACCCCAAAATCGAGACCTGGTCGGCCGTAAGTAAAAGAACTCTAAATTTATTTGTAAACCATTTCTTTAAGATACGTCAGATCGTTCTTCAATTATTTTCTTTTCTTCAATTATTTCATTTCATTAATTGTTTTGTTAGTAAATTTAAATTCAAGTCACCCATTTATCAAACCCAGTAAAGACCCTGAGATTTTAAATATTATTGTGTAATTTTATAATGTATTTAACTTCATTAATAAATTTTGATTAATTGTGTTCAAATAAATATTTTTATTTAGCCACATTCTTTTTAATTATTTAGACGCCATTTTTAAGCAGTTTATTACAATATATCACCAAAACAACTTTTTCATACTCCATTACTTTATTTGTCGAGCATGAGCAATAAATTGCGGTCAGGGCGTGGTTTGTTAAAGTTTTTTCTGTTCAGCCGTCGGAGCTCCGCTCCGTCCTTAGTCGAGTCCAGCTTGGAACTCCGTCTTACATTGTCCCGTCACGGCCCGCTCTTTAGCTCAACAATGCTGTCGCGCGGCCAAGAGACGTCGACAATGACTCACAACCAACAATGTAACCCAATCATGTTACAATATATATATAATTGTGATATTGGTATGGAAAGGAAAGCGTTTGCTTGTGGCTTAACTGAAAGTGCTCAGCCTCCTTCAGGAAGGAGTGTTACACCATTCCGTGCTCTGGCTGGCTGCGTAGTTTTGACCGCCGCAGGGCTAGTAGCCCATAAATAATTAACACCCCACCAGACCACTAACTTTCTCTCACAAGGGGAGGTCGTGGCATAGGAAAGGTTCTGATGGTGATCATTCATACAAAGCACTTTATATTTAAACATACACACACACACACACGTTTGCCTACACATACATAGTGCATAAGCATGCTTATACATACATCAACTTGTGTAAGTAGGGGTGGCAGGTAGGAAGAGCACTATTTAAAGGGTTTGCCTGGACTATAAGGCTATAAGACATCTTGGACGGAGAGTTCCCACAGATGGAGTTCTGCCCCTGATGAGCTTTAAGGATGGTGAGTGTGAAGCATTGGTCAAAATTGTTTGGCCTATATAGAATGCAGGTAAGTCTCTACAGTTAATTTGGCAGATGGTGTGGGAAGAGAGACAGGTGATGTTTTCTTTGATTTTGTATGTTTTTTTTGTGTTGTTCTGGAAGATCACGGTGGGCTGTAAGATAGGGCAGACATGGAATCTATTCCTACAACTTGGTTTGCAACCTGGCATGAGTGGGGTTTGGGTTTTGCAGGGGTGGACAAGTAAATTGCAGAGGCTGTGTGGGTGTTTAAAGGCAACAGGTGGGGGATGTGGTATTATAATGCATGATTCACAAATTCAGTCTGTCTGGTGGTTTGGATACACGACCACTCTTAGTGACTGTGTTATTCCTGTTGATAATTTTTGGGATGACTGTAATATTGTTTCACTGGATGACTTGGGAGATTTGCTAGTGGGAACCTCAAGTTCATCCAGTGTTGTGATGTCAGTTTCTGGTTGCACCATGTCCAACTTGCTGATCCCCATAGGGTTAAGATGTCACTGGTTTCTCCAGATCTGTCCTTTCGGTTTACTATTAATGTATGAATGACAATTGTGCCCATGGTTTGCTTATACATAATCCAAACATCTTCTCCGAGTTGTAGTTCTCTCATGTAACATGCACCATGATGATGATCATAATCATTTTTTCTGTCTATTTAGTCTTTTCTCCGTCTTTTGCTGTATGATGATTGAGTCAGGAATTCTTGATTAATATTTTGAACAGTTCATAGGTAACGATGTGCAGATCTTTCTGTTCATTAGAAGTTCAGCTGGTGAAAAGCCATTTGCCAGTGGGGTTGCCTGATAATTCTGCAGAGCTTTGTATCCATCGTCAGCTTTCTTTAAGCTACGTTTCACAATTTTGACTGCAGCCTCGATGAATCCGTTGCTTTGTGGAAAGCGAGGACTAGATGTTACATGGCTAAATTCCCAGTCATTAGCAAATTCTGTGAAGACGATCTTAAAATAGGACTGAAATGTGTACCGTTATCACTGTACACAACTTCTGGTGTTCCATGCCTTGCAAATATTGATTTACAATGTTTAATGACTTCATTTTCTCGTAAACTGGCTAGAAGTGCTATTACTGGATATTGAGCCTTAGTTAAGGTTTTCCATGCATAAGTGATAGGATGATAAACATTATACTCTTCTTTCTGCTTCAATACTGCTCCACTGGTATATGACAATGAATTGGAAGTAATTATAGTTTCTCAAACCAGACTAAAGTTGGACACTCTATCAATTCTAGCTTGCTGGTGATAAAAGAATTATTCTGTTCTGGGCCCCAATTAAACTGATTTTTTGGACTAAGAAGATCATTAAGTGGTTTTGCCTTAGTTGCTAAATGAGGAATAAAACATACTAAATAATTAACGCTTTCTATTAGACTTCTAACTTCTGAAAGACCCATTTCTTTAATTGCATTTATTCGTTCATCATCTATTTGAAACTCCTTTTTATCAATAATATGGCCTATATATTTGACTCTAGTCACACAGAAAGTACAGTAGATTCAACATTACTCCAGCTTTGGCTGGACACTCTAGGACAACTACTAATCACTGTTAATCTGAGTGCCTTCTGCACTCTTAAATCTGAGTATATTGCTTCTAAAAGAACTCTGGTGCCACTGATAGACAAAAAGGTAATCGTTTATATTTATAGTGTCCAAATGGGGTAATGAAAGTTGTTAACAGTTGTGATGATTTATCTAAATCAAATTGCCAAAACCCGCTATTAGCATCAAGTTTGGAAAAATACTTTACTTTCCCAAGCCATCATAATACATTTTCAGTTTTGGCATTGGGTGTACTTCCTGTTTAACAAACTTGTTTAATTTCGTATAATCTACGCAGATGCGGATATCACCATTTGGTTTAGGCACTGTCACTAAACCAGCGCTCCAATCTGTAGGCTATTCAACGTATTCAACAATACCATGTTGTCTAATTCTTTATTAATTTCCTCCAACATAGGTATAGGGACACGTCTTGGGGTTGTGAGCACAAATGGAGTTGCATCATCTTGCAGCCTAATAGTGTAAGGCATCATAACATGACCCAGACCTTGAAAAAGATTTGGATACTTTTTAAATTGCTTAAAAGATATTTTCCTTTTCTTCTTTGCCACACCATCTGCACATTTAACAATGCCAAGATCCTCACTTACTTTTCCCACTAATAAAGCCCTCTCACAACATATTTCTGCTTATGTTGATTTCCCTCGATAGTATACTTTTCCCAAAATCAACCAATTACATGATTAAGTTTCTTATTATCAGCCTCATATAATGTATGTGATGGCTGTCTCAGTTTACAGCAGCTTAAAAATTTATTTTTTCAGGGACTACCGACACATCAGCTTGGGTATCTGCATAAAATGTAATTTTTGAATTACCAATATTCACAGAAGCGGCCCAGCATTGTTTATTTGATTTGTTCAAAGCAATGGCTCTGAAAAAAGCCTTATCTTCCTTATTCGCTGTCCGAACGTCTCTAATACCACTCTGTATATTTTTCTTTTTGCAAAACTTGGTGTTGATTAAACACCGCACGTTCATATGTACGGTTTCATTTCACGTTGAGTTGTTCGTCAAATGCAGCTATCACCTTATTATAGTCCTGCTTATCAGCAACCGACAATTCAAAGGCTGTAAATAGAAACCATGATATATAACAATATGTTAACTTGATTTGGTCCTGGTTTTATTGTCTAACTCTGTTGTCATTAAAAATCTCTCAAATCTATTTTTCCATTGGTGCTTTTGAAAAATCAAATGGGTCAGGTTCACGCACTGAATGACGAATTGCCATTATCAATTCAAACGTTGCTTATTATGTCCAACCAATTAAGATTCAATTACTGCTACCGAAGTTCAATTAACGCTACCAAGGTCCAATTACCGCTATCCAGGTCCAACTACCACTGTGCCCATGTAGTATTTGGTATTATTTTATTTCAGCGACACAATTACATTACATTACATTTTTATACTCACAACAATCTGTCTGGATCAAAGATAACTAATGTCTCATAGCAATGGTAATAAACATATTTGAAAAGTCTGCCAACACAGGGAGTATAGTGGGGATGGTTTTTAGTACAGGGTTGGATTGCAGTGCAATGTATGCTAGGTGGAGAATTGAATTGATTTTTCATATTCCAGAGAAGTAGGTTGTTGTGAGGGGTGGAATACTTTTCCTGTTTTAGTCTAGAGTTGGTGTGGAGGTCACTGGATAGTTTCTATTGATGAAGGCATTGAGGATCCGGTTGGTGTAACAGGCCAGACTATTCCGGTGGAGCAAATACGTGCACCTCTGATGGCTAGACTGTATGGTAGGCAGCGTTTTATGTGGTGTGGGTGGCAACTTGAGTAGTGCAGCTATTGGAGTGTGTTTGTGGGTTTTATGTGGACAGATGTATTGATCGTGCCACAACTCAGATGTACATCAATGTCTATGAAAGTGACTGGTTGGGGAATGTTTACAAGTGAACTTTACGGGATGTTTGAAGTTCAAGGTGTGGAGGAATTCGGATAGGGAGTCTAGTCCATAGCATGAAGATGTCATCTATGAACCTGAACCAGGCCAGGAGTTTTAATGGGGAGGAATTTAGGTGGGCCTGTTCTAGGTGTCCCATGAACAGGTTGGTGTTGGAGGGGGCCCTCCAGGTGCGCATCGCTGTGCCACTTATTTGATGGTAGATGTTGTCTAAACACATTTAGATAGGAAACATAGACAGGAAAATTGACTTCACTGTCTTTCATATTGTAATGTGTTATATAATTTGCCTTGTCACATTCCTAATGTGCTATATAAAACATAAAAAAATGTTGGCAATATTATAATTTTCAAAAAGGTTATTAAGAATTACTATTGAAATTTTACCAACTTGTAAATTTCATTAATTGGATTTAAAATTTTCAAATTAATTACTTCATTAAATAATTATAAGGAGTAAAGTCGAGCTTTAATTTCAGGTAAGCCTCCATACCTTTCCATACCAATGATCTCAATTATTTTGCCATCGTCATATCCTTACTTGTAATCATACACACACACATATATATCAGGAAAATGTATCAAGGTCAGATAAAATAACACATTTAGATAGGAAATAGGAACAGTGAAGTTGACTTACCTGAAATCAATAGTCGTCAGGCTGAGTGAGATTATTACAAATTTTCGAAGCCCTGATCCCCCTTCGACAGGAGAGAATGTATAAACTATGTGCCAGCCAGCACACAGTTCAGATCTTCCTTCAGGACGAAGGGGGCTCTGGCCCTCGAAAATTTGGAACTGTCTCTAACCTAAGCCAGACTGGACCAACTAGTTATTTCAGCTCAGTCAGCATCACTGTCTCTGTTTAATATATAGTCCTTAATTAATTTTTATCAGATGTTGTAAAGTAGAATTGCACTTCTCATTCCATAACATCTCACAAATACATCCTCTTAGTATTTATGCATATGCACTGTAAGTGAATGAAGCCTAATAGAGAGTGTAAGTTTTTCCGACGTATATTCTGTATAAAGAGTGGCTCTTAATAAAATAGATTTTGGCCTCAGGTGTACCTACGCCTGCTAAAGTTGAAGTGACAAAAGTTCGGTAATATAAACATATTTTAGTATATGATAAAATTTTAATAAATAGGCTTCATTTAGTATAAAGAGTTCTCGGGTTTCCGGTCGGGGAACGTGATTAGTTAAACACAACGTTTCCATGGCTGAAGTACATCGGCCAAACTATTCGCACGGTAATGGACAGATGCAAAGATCAAAGGCATCTCAAACTCAAACAGCCAAATAAGTCAGCGGTGGCAGGGCATGCCATAGAAACCGGCCGTGACATAAAGTTCAATTAAACCAAAATCTTGGATCGTGTGAATGGTTTCTGGATCAGCATCATCAAAGAGGCCATACATATTAGGACACAAGACAACCTGCTAACCGGGACACCGGGTTTCAATTGAGCAAGCCTTGGGATCCAGCTATAACATTGTTAAGACGAGGGGTCCGGAGCTCTATTGTGGGCGGGGCTGCTGCGGGTAATGTACATCGGCGAGTGGCCGGACTTTTGACTGATGCTGATATGGCTAAGGCGGACAGTTGACTGAGCGATTTTGGCTCTCACAGTGAGTTGTCCGCTATTCCCATTGGAATAGTTGGCCAGCTGCCTCCTAAACTGGTCGAGGCACGGAGAAGGGAATGCTGCGTCCCCACAGAAAACTCCTCTCCCGATGCGAAAGGGCGTGGGACAAGTACCCAATGCCCGACCTACATGATGCAGGTTTTTCTAGGGTTTGTCCTGCATTTCTTTTAGGCGAATGCCGGGTAGGATCCTTAAACCATAGCCCGGGGGCCCTAGTTACCCTTGGCTACCTTCCTCCACCCTTCCGCCCTTTCAAATCCCTTTCCTATGCTATAAGAGGGGAGTTGCCACTATATAAAAGAAAGGTTCCGGCACTTCGTCTAGAAGATGACGACAGTGCTTTCAGTCATCGAAACGTTGCGTGTATATATAAATATGCAAAACCCGTGTGAATTCCGAGAACTATTTATTGAACGGCTGATATATTCATCGAAAGAAACTTTTTCAGGATAAATGAGCTTAACCCCTTTTGGCATGGGAGGTGAGTACGTTTAGGGATAGGAGTCGAATTGCGTAATTCAAAAGTAACCAACATTGGAGTCAAATCGGGGGTTGTTGATACATGACGGGCATCCATCTAGTAATAATATTAAAAATCCCGGTAATAAAAATTTCATTACAGCCCGCAAATGCTTCTGAAATAACAGAATTTCAGTCCGAAATGAAAGAAGGATTTACTACTGACCAAAAAAAAGAGTTAACTACATGTCACAATATTAGTAGACTGCAACGCTTCTAGTGCTTTAAAACTTGGGATTTTGCTAATTGGAAAGTCTAGAAACCTTAATGGTGAATGCAGACTTTCTCGGTGTAATGTATGAACAAAATAATCTCAGATTTCGAACTGAGTGTAAAGATCTAGGCGTGACGTTTCGATAACGTTCAAGAAGACAATGACAATGAACGTCATCGATACGTCGCGCCTAGATCTTTTAACTCGGCTCGAAGCCCAATAATATTTGGTTGAACCTTAATGATAATTGCCTACCGTGTACCGCAAAGGTGTGTGGTTGGATCGTCAAATTGTTAGTGTTACAGTGGAATTTGTTTCTATTACTGAGGCTTCTAAGAACTAGTGAACATCTCAACCAGACACAAGTGAACTGTGCAGCGATGAGATTATTTTTACCCCTTAATACCAAAGAGGTATATAAACATATTGTTTATATATGTCTTTGCTTAATACGATTTAATTGATACAACCACTAAATCAAAGAGTTCTTGAAACCACTAAAGAAAACTATCAGAAATGCTTCTCCAGATATCAGTGAGCAGATTGGTTGAGGGAATGTCCGTAGCGGAAGCCTTTAAACATTAAATATGTTACTTATTGGACTACAGCAGCATAGGATGAGGTAAAACACTCGACTATAGAAATTATGGAGGAAGATGTTAAAAGAAGTGTGACAATGAACACTCCGCCACCGAAAAAAGCTAATGAACTTACCAGTTTACCAAATCAAACATTCATCAATGTTGAAATGAAGTTGTCATGTGAATCTCACTGTCAACAGGGAGTTAATGAAAATTTAATTTTATATCAACTTACTGTTGGACTTTCAATTTTTGGGGCATATTTAATTTTAAACAACACCAGGAAAGACCCTTACAATACTAAAACTGATCTAGAGGGGAAGGGTATGTAGGAATGGAAAAGACCGGAAACAGGTGGAGAGCGATAAACTTCGAGGACCTGCCCAAGGGCAAAATACTGATCAGTGATTTTTCCTTTCACCTACATATAAGTCTCTCGTTTCAAATATTGACCGAATTCGTGAATTTTATCTGTTCATTCGTCTTTTACCACCGCAGAAAGCGTACAAATCTTGTACAGTCTCAACATACGTGGAATGTGCACACTCTAGATCTCATTATTTACCCACAATGGTATAGAAATAATTAACATAAAAGCACACATTCTACATAGCTTTACTTGTACCAGAAGTAATTATTAATTCAATCCGAAAAAAAATCAAATTTTCTATTAAATTTCCTACGTTTCGGAAGTCAACTTTATTTTACATAACTTCTTCTGGTCAATCTGAAAATTTTATATCTTATCTAGTGGATATAAGATAATAAAATAAATATTAAAATGTCAATCTGAAAGTAGTAATAGTTTTAATCACAAGATAACATAGCCAAATACAGACAAAAGACGTGATGATATAAATACCACATAACGTTTCTGAAAACCTTGTTCATTTATTTAGTTGTGTCACTCTAGGCTCTTGAGATTGTAGTTTTCTTAGCACCTGAAGAAAGGCACAAGGTTTCCAGAAACGTTATGTGATATTTATATCATCACTCTTTTTGTGTGTATTTGACTATTTCATATATTATTAATTTTAAAAACAGACATTTATGAGCATATCTACTGTAATTAATGATAATGCTTGTTAAGGAAGGAGAATGGCTTCGTAGGTCTATTTATTGTTTTGAACTTCCTTGCCGCATATTGATACAAAAAAATAATTTTTTTTCCGAATTTCTAATCTTAAATTTTATTTCGTAGATAATATAAAAGCATCTGTATTAGATGAAGGCTAATGAAATAAAGAAGTAACTAATTAAAAGAGGAATTAAGTGATGAAATAGCTGGTGCCACAAAACTTTTCTGCAATTCTCGTTGCTTTTGTAAGGTGATTCGAAATCGTAAGAGTTGTTATAACGACAAACCGCACAAACCAGGTTTTCAGTTCGTCACATATATTGTGCGGTTTGTCGTTCCTACGACAGCAACACG
Organism: Zhengitettix transpicula; assembly: GCA_037074705.1. Classification (NCBI taxonomy): domain Eukaryota; kingdom Metazoa; phylum Arthropoda; class Insecta; order Orthoptera; family Tetrigidae; genus Zhengitettix; species Zhengitettix transpicula. The sequence goes on along the minus strand of CM073590.1, from coordinate 23,046,249 downwards.
TTTTGCATAACCGTTGTGTGGTGTTCATTTAATCACTTAATTTTGGCTATAAATTGATTACTTCTTTTTCTCATTAGTTTTAATTTCATTTCACTGGTTGGTTTCTGTGTTGGGGCTATTACACTTTTACGTAGATGTCGCCACTGGAAAGATATTGTTACATTATTTTAAACTTTTCATTCCAGTATGCATTCCGCGAAGAAATGATTCTACGTTATGGATTGTGTCAATTAAATTTCACTTGTCATACTACTAAACAGAAAAACATAAAATTTACAGTTTAATGTCAAAAACATATTACTGGTTTTTATTATACACTTTATAACTAATGACTAGCTATTTAAAAAATCACATTATATTGATATTTTTAAGATAAAAACATAAAAAAATTCACTACATTATATTTTAATTTCGCTTCATGTTTCTTCTGTCAAAGCATCTTTGATAAACTAACCTCATTATACACATAGCGTACACCTGTGTGGCTGGCATGTCCGAGTGACGCCCTGTTCAGAATATAAACAAACGTCAAAACTTCTGAGCTAATACGATTGCGTCACCGACACATTAGGACTTCGTTAGTATAGGTGTAGCTTCCCCTGATAAATATGGTAGTATTTGACATACCGACAGTGACTTTAAAAAATCGAGTAAAACTGTGTATATCCAAAGCACCAGGTTTGCAGACATGGATACTTTTTGGGGGTAATTTTGTCATATTTCCAAATTTATAAACTTCATATTGTTACAAAATACAATGTAGAGATAAGAAACGTATAATTTTATTTAACTGTCAACAGTTTATATTAACATTCATCTTGAGTATCTATGTTAGGTGGTATGATTAATTAAAAATTGTAAACTTATTTGAATTTTGTAGTTTTCGGATTTATTCTCAAGTTTTGCGTTTTTTATATACGTGTTTTGTTAACAGTTCCGTCGAAATATTACACTTGTTAAATAAAAATAATGGAGGAAAGATCACAAAATATAATTATTTTTTCAGATTTTTAGCTACTTAATTTAAAATCACTTAATATCCATGATGCTTCATTCTTTTCACAAAGAAGTAATAGAGCTTGGCAATCAAACTCCTCCTGCCCCATTTGATACACTTTTTCTTCATTAGGATTTAATATAGGTGAATATTTGTTTAAACCTTGTTACATCAATGTATATTACAACTAGATTTCTATATTTTTATGGCCAGTGCAATCAAAAACAACATCCTTATATTTTACTGCGTTGTAAGTATGCTGTTTAGTAACGGTCTTAAGCCATGAATTTAAATTTCTCTTGGGGCTTTTAGACTATTATAACTGTTTTTTGTATTGATTTCTAATATGTCATCAGGTTTCCTACAGATGTTAAGTAGATTTACTACAAAATCTTAAGAGCCACTATTTTGAATGTAAATATGATGCAATAATAAAGAATTATAAAACAATAAGATAATGTTGTTTTATTTTCAAGAATTTTCTGTAGGAATTTATGTTAAGAATTTATTGATGAAATGATATAAAAAAGTTTTATGTTAATAGAACTGTGTGTAGAATCTCAACATATGCTTGTTTCATTAAATTATTAGAGCATAAATCTGTTCCAGTAATTTCAATCTAGAACATTTAAACATAGTTTGTTATAATTTTATAAAAACTATATTATACTCAATAGCTGAAATAATTTCTTGATTCAAACAGAAATGCTGTATAGTTAGTTTTTGTGAGACTGGAAAATTTGATTTTTGTACATTTACAGAATATGTTTGATTCTTGAACTAATTCATAGTATTGGTTTCTCATTTTCCCCCTTGTGTACACATGCATAATCTTCATGAGAGATTACTCTGATAAATCTGAGTTTTTTTTACACAAAAAATCTAAAAGAATCTTTGTACTGTTTCAACCTGATTCAGATATATAATCAGAATTTATTCTGTAAGGCATTACTTCCCCACGCTAGTTACTATTTAAAATTTGATTAGCATCATTTTTTGCCTAGTAATATAAATATTTTACTTATATATAGCTGTTTAATTATGCCAAAACACCAAAAGAGAACGCTACAGATTTGTTCATGTTTTAAGATGCTCTGACCATGCTGCTGATATCCAGTATATTTTTAATAATTTGGTGATAATTTGAAGGTTATTTATAAGTTGAACTCTGGGTACACTACTTTTTCCTACTGTCTCTGTGAATGGGACAGATGAATCATATTATTTACATAGTAAAATTGTGATCTAAACTCAAATATGTATAGGAAAGTGTCTCAGTTCCTTTTGTGAAAAATTTATAATAATTTTTAACTCCATTCCATATTAATTTTGGAGCCATACATTTTTCTGAGCTATGAATATTAGAGCAATTTTTCTAACAATTAAAATATTAACAATGTTAATACCAACAGAAATCAGAATTTTTATACGATTCCAAGCGTATAAAATTAATTATTTTTATTTAGTGTGACATTTTCAGTGACTGGAAAATCACTGGATCCTAATAGCTATCCAAAAAACCTTGTACAAAATTCTTCAAAATCATAAATAGAGAAACTTGCAATATAGTGGCAAATTTTCTAAATTCACATAAAGCTGTATAATGTAATATTTACATAAAAATGTGTTTCTAGATTCACTTCTTTCTGGAGCATTTGCATAAATAGATTTCTCTGTAATGAAAAATTCTTGCCAAGGGAAATTGAAATCAAGCTAACTATTCTACAAAGAAGAGGGAGAAGTTCCATATGGAAAATGTCTGAAAATTCATAATCCACAAGTTTCTAACTAAACCAGAATGTGGAATATATCATGCATGATATCCATATGAATCTTAAAGTATTTATGAAAATTTATAGGTTCTGGTACTTCAGTTCTTGAGAAATAAAAACCTAATAAACTGCCCATTTTTGTTTTTGAGTCTGGTTTTCGTGATTACTGTTTTGGCTAGTATCGATTTGCAATTTAATTTTGTTTGTGTATTTAAGTAAGAGATTGAATAAATACTAAGTTCTGCTCTCTAACTCTGAGAAGAAATCTGTGAAAAAGATAAATAAGTCCTAGGTATTTTGTAATAGCATGATGTATTGTCAGATATACTTTAAACACTCCTACATTAGACAAATTTCTAAAATAAAGTACTAGATAATAGTGCCTTTAAAGCTTTTTAGAAATTATGCTTGATATACAAATGTAAAGAAAATTTTTTGTCTATGCCTGAGTCCCATAACTTAAAGAACACCATGTATGCTCGTTAAATTCTAGTTATAAATAAATTGTGCCTTATTTAATTATATAATGTTCATCACACAAGGCAACTATTTAATCAAATGAGATCATTAGTAAAAGTATTACCGGAAACTTCATATTTGGAGAGTACTCAAACCTTTACAAAGTTTCTATTAATTAAAACAGATATATTCTAAATAAAGTCCTTGGAAGTATTTATAGTTCCTATTTGAGGAAATTGATTTAATCAGAAGCTTTATGGGTACAAGTTATCATGCCATTGGAAAATTGCATGATAACTTATAAGTGTGAGTTGTTATACTTTTTTTGGGGGGAGGGGGTGGGGTAAATTCAACCTTCAAAGAGCTGTATTAAGTATTATTAATATCTTACCATATTGAAAACCATTATTCCTTAAATTTTGTAGGATTTATACTGTTAATGAACAAAGATTCAGATTGGCTTGTATGATACCTGTGTATATCAAAACATTTTGGTAAATTATATTCAGTATTATTGTAGTTGATTTTTATAAATACTGCTATTTTAAACATATAAAATCGTAAAGGAAGAATTTAAAAAAGTTCTATAGGATGTTATGGGACTTACTCCAGCTATTAATTTTTTTGAGCATTGGAAGAATTTCTCTACAAAATAATGCCAGATTTCCGTTAATAAGTGGAAATATGCATAATAGGTCATGCTAATTGTGAGGCTTCTAAAAATATAGCACAATTTTTATTTTATTTTTATTTTTAGGGCAACAGGCTACATGAGGGTAATCCACTTTGGGCAACTCCCCTTTAATAGCATAGGAAGGGATTTGAAAGGTGGGATGCGGAAGGGTAGAGGAAGGTAGCCAAGGGTTACTAGGGCCCCTGGGCTATAGTTTAAGGATCCTACCCGGCATTCGCCTAAAGAAATGCAGGGAAAACCCTAGAAAAACCTGCATCAGGTAGGTCGGGCATTGGGTACTTGTCCCACGCCCTTCTGATAGTGGGAGAGGAGTTTACTGTGGGGACGCAGCATTCCCTTCTCCGTGCCTCGACCCGTTTAGGAGGCAGCTGGCCGACTATTCCAATGGGAATAGCGGACAACTCTTACTGTATGCCCAAGGTCTGTGACCCCGGAACATACACCTCTCAGAACAGGCCGAGGTGCCTCGGCTTGTGGGAACCTTAGTTCAAAAACAGAGAGGAAAAGGCATCCCCAAAGGTAGCCCCTTCACTTTGCTTTGCATTTTATTTGATGAAGTTCTCAATCCAACTGAAGCATTCATTTAAATAACTACCCAAAAATGTACATTTGTTTTCTGCAGATATATTTTTCAAATTAATGTCTATCAATGGTCATTAAGAGTTTTTGTATTTCACACTATGAAAATATGAAGGTATTGATTTTTCGGTGTTAAAAATTAATTGTTTTTCATGAGCCTTAAATTTAAACTGCATATGATGTCATTCATTTTTTTCTAGTAATTTATCCTCATTTTCTGCACTCATTAATAAAATTTGTGTCAGCTGCAAACTGTCATATTAGCTTTATCTAATGATAGTGGAAAACCATACTGGGATGATGTCAGTATTTAATATTTCTTTAGAAATTTGTCATTCAACTACCTAATCTGTTCCAAGATTTTAGAAAATAGAGAGAGCAAAGAAATGTTTATGATATCATTATAGTCTGTGACTTTCATGTTATTAACAAAATCCTAAGGAAATATTATGGTGGTATTGTATCAAGATTTGTGGAAAGGGAATAATTATTTTAAAATGTGAACACTTCAAACATTATTATTGGTGAGTATTTTATTACTTTGTGGGTCAAAAATTATTTAGTTTTCAACTGAGACTTCTTTTAAGATTAATATAATTTCAAATGTTGCTTCTATATTTTTTATACTTTATGCATTTATCTCAGAGTGTAAAGTTAATCTTTGGTTAATCAAAAACCATTATTTAATTAATTCTCAAAATTATCTTGTTCATTTTCTAAAAAATACTTTTTTTTCTATTCAAAACCATAACAACCTGATTAAATTGCAAATATACTCAGGATTTTCCACCCACTACTCCACCATAGTGTAGCTGTCAAAGGATTTGAAAGCTTTCATTTGCATAACAGACCACAGCATGGAAATAATATAAAAGTGTTAATGTTGTGGATAACGAGAAATATATTGACTGTTTATGGCCATCATTTAACATCTAAAAGTTATTTCTTAGTAACTGCAAATATGAAAATTTTCGAAGAATATTACCTGAATTAAAAAAACTAACATTTGGTACAAATAAATGATGCAATGTGATACAGAATTTTTTGGAACAAAGGACAGATAAATGAGTTTGGTAAAACTCTTTTAGCTTACAGAATGTATTTCAGCAGCAAATTAGGTCCCAAGCACTTGTACCCTCGAAAATTTTAAGTTCCACCTATGCCAGACTGGACCAACTACGGATTTCAGGTAAGTCGACATTACTGTCTCTTTTTCCTATCCTATAATATGTATATATGATATTAGTAAGGCTCTCAGCCTCCTCCTTCAGGATGGAGTGTTACACCATTCTGTGCACCTATGGGCTGAGAACCTCTGAAAATTTGAATAACAACCTTCAGTTCCTTATAGCGACACCGCACTTCACTTTCAGGTAAGCTACAACCTATCTCTCTTTCCTTTCCATACCAATATTGCAAATATATTATATATATATATATATATATATATATATATATATATATATATATATATATATATATATGGAGATCAACAAGAACAAATTAATGCTGAGTCACATATTAAATATTAAACATTTATTAACATAAATAATTATTGAATATGTAAAAGATGATGAATTGATTGTGGGAACAAAGATTAAAATCTAATTTATTTTTTGTATTGTTTCTAAGCAATGCTCTGATGATATATCGATGTGATGTAATACCGCTGAAGCGTTATACTGGCACGGTAAATTTAAATTTTGCTGTGCTTTGTGGTCACATACATACACAAATGTTAAGGATTTTGAATTATTAAGTGATGAAGTCACAATTGATAATTGGATAATGAAGAAAGCATATGCTTTAGGCATAGTAATATGCTCAAAGGAGGCATATGTTTAAGGCGTAGTGAGGAAAGGAAGAAGAAGGAAAGACTGAAAATATTCGGCTTGGCGAAGAATCGAACCCAGGTACTTTTGCTTTGTATGCAAATGCTCTACCACTAAGCTACTGTGCATTTCCCCAGACCTAATGAATATATCCAGTCTTATTAGATGAAAATATATGGATGGAGTATGGAATGGATAGGGCAGAGGGAGTGAAGAGTTTTGAGCACAAGTATATATATATATATATATATATATATATATATATGTGTGTGTGTGTGTGTGTGTGTAAGAAAAATGTGACAAGGTCAAATTAAAAACACATTTAGTTGGGAAAGAAAGACAATGTTACCAACTTACCTGACCTGGACCAACTATTGATTTTAGGTAAGTCAGCATCGCTGTCTCTTTCCTATCTAAATGTGACATATATAATCACAATATTGGTATGGAAAGGAAAGAGAGATAGGAGTGTTACACCATTCTGTGCACTGGCCATATATATAATTGCAATATTGGTATGGAAAGGAAAGAGAGATAGGAGTGTTACACCATTCTGTGCACTGGCCATATATATAATTGCAATATTGGTATGGAAAGGAAAGAGAGAGAGGTTGTGGCTTACCATTTTTGACAATGTCGTATCCTTACTAATGTCATATATGCACAGGAAAGAGATATAAAGTTAATGGCTTACCTCCTGAAATTGATAGTGTTGTAATGTCAATCAGGAGTTTAAAATCAACACTGCATTCAGCCAGCACAAGGTCCTATCCTGAGGAAGGAGGCTGATGTGATGTAGTTTCAGGTAAACCAGAGATTCTCTCTCTTTATATCCAGCCCTATCATTTTAACACAAACCTAATTGCTTGTGACCATTGGACAATTGTGTAGTATTGTAGTAATTTTTAAATGTCAAGGGTTGATTGCAATCAATGCAATGTGAAAATGGAGTTTGTGAAGTTCAGGAAAGAAGTAAGGGGTCTACTTTTTTATTTTAAATTAAGGGTTAATTTGGTTAACATACAAAGGGTAGGTTGTGAAATATCTTGTTTTTAGCCTATATTTGTACAATATCTTGTGTGATGGCAATGAGCAATATGTTGGTGCAGGTGGCCAGACTATTCCATATAGAATAAATGCAAGCTCTGAATAGTGTTATATGTGAGGTAGACTTAGACATAGTCAGGGTGACAACTGGCCAAGTGGAAGTTATTGTAAGTGGATGGTAGGTTTGATGTAGTAATTAGAATTAAAAAAACAAACTGCTGTTTTCGCCAAAGTTCCGCGTATTACACACATTGCCGACAATACTGGAGACTCGAAACCATCCCCATCTCCACATTCTTGCACCACACTGACTGTTATTTACAATGCTCTGGCCTCAATATTACGCCGACCATTAGTTGACAGCAAACTTCATCAGATTTATATTCTGCTAATACAATTTTTAGAGTTTTATTGTTCAAGTTTTTGAAAATATTCTATTTTTAGATACTTTGTTGAGAACTGCTACGTGAATTATGCATATGCTTTCCATCACTATTTTTGATTGAAAATTAATTGTGTTATTTCATGCTGTTCAAAAATAACAACCATTTATAGATTTGTACTTCTTACAGATCTATATGTAGTTTTGCTAAATTTAAAGAAAACCCATTTTTTTATATTGCTATAAGATATTAAAAGTATCCTGGAGGAATATGCATTGAAATTAACATTTAAGGCAACAAAATATATTGTTACGAGTGTATGGACATAAAAGAGTTGTGGCTGATATTTTTTCAAAATATGTTCTACATCACTCCAAGCTACAATTTTTACGAGGATAACTATGTAAAATAATAAGGATACTAAAATAGCAATTGTGTTACCAATATTCTGTGACAAATGACCGGACCCATAACATTTCTAATTCTGTCAACATAGTTCCAATAGTGCCTAATTTTAAATGCATAATAATTTAGCATCAAATTGACTCAAATTTCTAACACGGAAGGATTTTTACCTTCATACATATTTTAAATAACATTAATTTGAGTAAATTCTTGTCTATCATAAGAAATTTGTCTGTGTTTACCTTTTGTTTATAAATAATAGAAGTAAAAGTAATGGTTTATGTTGTGGGTGGAAAGACAAAGACTGTGTTTATTTATTTTAGAAATATCCACATGGGAACAAATCTATCATTTATCTGTGTTTTCAATTACCCAAACAATATTTAGAGAGTAACAGTTTGTTTTTTGTTCTTTAACAGAACATTAAACATTTTTTCTCCGGTAAGGTATTAAATATTTACTTTAGTTAAATGCTGTTAATTATTTAAAATTGATATTTGTTTCAGGTCTTATTGGCATTGGCTTTTTAGCTGTTTCCTACTGCGCAGGTATTTTTAAAATATTTCTATGCTTTACTTTGATTATAACTTTAGTGTTGGCTATATTACTGCAAAGCACTTAATTTCATCATAATACTATGAAATATAACCCATATATACCAACTATGAGAAATGATATAATCATGACTATATTGGGTTTTGTCATTATGGTTCTAATTTTACAAAAAAAAATACAAATTGTTGAAAAAATTAACCTTGAAATCTAACAGTTTAAGTATTACTCTTATGAAAAATTATATATTTACTTATTATAGAGATTAAAAGCTAACATTAAATAAATTATTGTTCATTCATAAATGTTGTCATTTGTTAATTCAATATTAATTTAAATATATTATCATAATCATTGGTGAAATTTTATTGCAGGTTATTTGTTTGTACAACTGTTTATCATCATTGCTTGCTTCATGCTAAGCCCTGCTGTTCTTGGTAAATGGGAGGTATGGTTACATACTTTTATGTGCTTATGTATTTCATTTATTAAGTTTTTTAATGTTCTGGCAATGGTGCAAAAACAATTTATTTTAGAATTTTTTCAGGTTTACAGTTGCCCATGAGGTAAGCAAGAAAAGAAGGGATTTAAACTCATGTTTCTATACATACAAATATTTTCAAACATTAATAATAAGCTGTGGTCATATTTCGGTATATCGGAGGAGACAGCCAACTATCTCAAGTTAATACTAATTTAGAAGGCTTATAATAAACTTCATTATTCACTTCAATAAATAGTTTGACATTTCTTTCTTTCAGTTTATATTACTTAAACACATTTTTGATATAAATTCAAACTCTTCATTTATGAATTTTGTTCGTATTTAATGTTGTTACAATTATTATATATATTATTTAAATAATCTATTTATATAGTATTAATTATTTTCCATTGCAGCCCATTTTATGTAATGCATCAAACTTCCACAGTTTCATATTCCTTTTCCAACAGTTCATTGGTCTGACATATTTTACAGAATTCATAAATAATTTTTTATTTTTCTTATTCTTAGATTGTAAGTATCATAAATGTTTTCATATTTTCAACACTGTTGATATATACAGGGTGTCCAGGTTAAACATATAATAGTATAAAATTTAATAACTTGAGAAATTGAGATATTTATTGGCGGTTTGCTTCTATAAGTGTGGTAACTCAATATGTTTTGTTCTTTTTACACACCTAATATACCTCGAAATGTGCACCATTCATGGCACAACAGACATCTAATCTGTATTCCACTTCTCTCCAAGTTTTTGCAGCATTGCAAGTGTATCATTTGTGATAGCTGCACGTATGTGATGGTGCAAATCTGGTAGATAACGAGCTGGTGTCTGGTACACTTGATATGTCTTGGTCAAGAACCTGCAGCGATTGCTTGGTACCCTAGAAATTATGCAACTTGATTTTTTCTGTGGGTGTTTATGAAGCAATCATTGAATTGGGAGAGGTAGTCTATCGATTTCTTGACCCAGAATCGTCAAGAATCAAGTGTACCAGACACCAGTTTGTGATCTGCCAGATCTGCACCATTGCATTCACGCAGCTATCATGAATACATTTGAGAGACTTGAACAGAATAGATGTCTGTCGCATCACTAATGGTGTGAATATTGACGTGTATTAGGTGTGTAGAAAAACATTTTGAGTTACCATATTTGTAGAAGCAATAAATATCTCAAATACTTCTCAAGTTATTACACTTCATATTATTATATGTTTAACCCCGACACTTTGTATAGTCATATTTAGTACTCTCAGTGCATCTGATTTATTAATTATTTCATGATACCTGTATCTGCTCTGTTGGTTTATTATCAAATATTATTTGTTATCAAAATTGAATGACCAATCCTGAGAAATGTTACAAGCTTGCAAACAGTGTGAGAAACAATATATTTATATGATTATTTCAAATTAACATTTTCTTTTCAGTGTTACAGGCTAATATTTACATTTATGCAGCTTTAGTTGTATGTTGCATAACTTTAAAAAGTGACTGAAATTACAGTATTTCAAATTTGATGAAACAATATTGAAGTAAAAAAGATCCTTTACCTCATCTTTCTCTTATTTTTGAAGGACTGTGTCATAGATAGAAGAAGAAATCAAGTTACTTTGACACGTTGCAATTGGTATCATCGTGTTTGCTGCAGTGTACCAGAAGAAAATACAACTATTATACCACTTAACAATGTAATAGGTGTGAGAGTCTCAGACAAAAATATTCTGGAATTACTTATGCTGTCTGGAAAAGGAGTACCCATCACAAGTCACATTACTGATGAACGGTATGCCTTGTTTTTACTTCAAAACATTTAAATGAATTGTTGTATTAAATGAATACACAGCATTTTAATATGTTTACATTCAATCATTTTTTATTACAATGAAAATGTTTCTAAGGTTTCAATGTTGTTTACAGAATAATAGATTTTAGTTTTAAATCTCAGAAATTAATAATATTAATTACCTGGCTTGTGTGATGTGTTTTTATTATGGCTGTTGTGTTTTTTTGAATCATCTGATGAAATCAACAATGATTGCAGAAATGTTTAGTGGTATTTATTTAGCACTTATTTTTGTCTGTTATTTGGCTATTTATTTATGTAATTGGTATACTTTTAACACACGATTCTCTGTTTTTTATTCAAATTAAAAAAACCATTATTTATAGGATAAACTGAACAAAGTTTAAAGTTTTCGGACTCAGTTGCTCTTTGCCGTGATGTCCAATTGTACTGTTATCAGCTGAACAAAATTCAGCAGAATTCACCTGTAAATTCCATGACTACCAGTTTTGTTTTAATAAACAATTATTTATATCTATGAATCTGATTTTGTATGACTAAATGCTGATCTTTACAAAATGAAAAGAAGGGAATTATTAATCTAAAAGAATCTAGGGATGATTCTGAGTGTAAAAGTTGTCTGAAGGTAGAAACTGTAAAAAGCCATTTTCAAAAAGTTGACTATGCACTCTAAGCTAGCTTATGAGTTCATTAAAGTGTTTCCAGAGGTTAACCTAAATCCACCAATCACAAATCAAGCCAATCAAATTTATGGAGAAGTTATATTTTAAAAGAGGCACTGAGAAAGATGTTATCACAAATACGTAATACCAAATATACCAATAATCAAAAAACAGCACAAAGAGATCCTTCTTCAGTATTGAAATACTGCCAAACTTCATAGTTGAAGCTTATAACATTTATTTACATATAACATTCAGAGATGTTTTTAATCCAATAAATTCAATAATTGGTAATGTTCTGACTTTGATTGAAAAATTTATGAACAAGCCAAAAGTATTTCTGTAATCACAGGGAATAAGTTGTCAAGTCTAACATCACAACAGCCTGGGTAGCACTATTTTACTTGTTATACACAGAACTTGTAATATTTTAAGAGATGCTGAGAAACCCAACTTAGTGAATATTAGAGTACTGAATTACCAACTTCACAGTGTGCAGAATGCTTAGGAGATGATCACACTACACTGAAATCATTTTGACTATTTTTTGATGCTCCAACTTATTCCCAGTAACCAAAATATCAATTGCATAAGGGGGACTTCAAATATTCCGTACATCATTTTACAGTAATATTTTGTATCTTTTTGCACACAGATCATTTAAAAGGTGTGGATACATATGGGAAGAAAACTATTGTTGTTAAATTACATTTAAAACTTAAATTAATTTACATTAAACAAATTTTTCCACTATAAATTCTGGTTGTTTAAAAAAGTCCATAGGATTTTGAAAAAAATGACGAAAAAGTAAAACAAGAAAAAGATGTGTGTGTACAGTATGAGTTGTCTGGGAAAATTTAATTTTTGAAAGTAAACTCACCCATTGAAAATATAAAATGTCTGTGTTAGATACATACTAATTAAAAATATTAGCCTATTAACTGTTCCAATTAATAGGTTAGTACTTTGTCCAAACAGAACTATTATTTTATATAAGAGAACAGAGCAAGATATGAATAAAGAAGGTTAATAAGGAGAGATGTTTAAAGAAACCGTGTGACTGTACCAATTCAGTAAAAGCAGGTGGTAGTAGTTTTCTTTCACTGGAAGTAAGTTTTAAACATGAAATGTTTAAATTTCAAGTTGATGGAAAGCCTGTATTTATAAATAATTTTAGTTACTTTGTACCTACAAAGCTAGAACCTATTCTGTGTGTGTTAAAGAGGAAAGTCAATGTTAAAAGGACTAAGATAAACAATAGGTTTATATTTTCTGTTATGTGCTTATTAATTTTATCTATAGTAATTGCATAGTGAATATATATCTCTGATATTGATTTATTTGAAATTCATATCTGTTTTCTACCATTATTGGAAAAGTGTTACATGATAAAAGAATAGTAAAAATATGCTTTGTCAAGGGTTGTTTGGATTCCTTGCAAGTGCTCAAAATTCTCTTCTCACAAGTATTTCCTCTCATGTAACTGCATCTAAATTTTCTATTAATTTTGAGAAATGACAACAGGTTTGACAGTTTCTACAATTAATAATGTATTCATCTTTCACTTTCCTTGAAAAGTATCAAAATCTCAGAAACATTGAGCATCTACAGAAGCAATTCCTGATTCTCATTTAATACTAATTGTGTTGGTTAGAGGGCTAGATCATAAATATTTTAAAATGTGGAATTCCATTTACAACTTTTAATTAATTTTATAGAGACAATAATAGAAGAAATGATTTTGTAAATAATTATCAATAATAAATAGAACAATAGACTATGAATACATGGAGTAGATTATTTCTTAACTGAACTGAGTGACAAGTTTATTATGAGAAGAGTCAGACAGATTAGGGAGTATTGGTGATAGAAAGGGCTCACAATTTTTGTTTGTTAAAACTATACAGGAAGTATTAGGATGTAGAACTGTTTGAAATGAGTTTTAATCTTATTATGGCTTTTGACCAAAAGAAGAGAGAGGCTATATTTTGAGGCACAAAGGGCTCGTTGAACTAGTATTAGAGGGAAGTGTGTGGGGGAAATAGAAGAGGAAGATCAAAATGTTATAATTTGGTAGCAAATCAGGGAAAATGTGCAATAGTTATGCAGAGATGACAAGATTAGCACTGGATATATTAATATAGAGCACTGCATCAAACCAGTCACTGCACTGACTACCGTAACAACAACAACATGGCTGTAATTGGCAATTTGGAAAATGCCTTAATGAAATAAAAATATGTTTAATGTTATTAAAAATTGTATTTTTATTAAAAAAATTAATTAATATGAATAGTAATTATGTTTAAAAGTGTATTTATGTATAAAAGCCTGTTTTAAACATTTCAACAGGAGGTGCTCATATCTTGTCCGAACTGTTAGATCTTTTCTGTGTCTGGAGCATATAGAGGATGTTTCAGAAGGGTACTATTCTCAAGATGAAGAGTGACTGAACAGAATACTTGTTAAAAAAATATAGTTCCTTAATTATATACATAAAGGTGTGGTGTATGCTAAGTCAGAATATTTATTGTTAGTTCAGTTTAATTGTAACAAAGCATAAGATTAACTTTAATAGAAATCTGATGTACTGACATGAATTTTAATTTTCTAGTGCAATTTTATGTAGAAGTGTAATGCCCAATGTTAATTGGTTTCCAAGTAATTCTGGCCTAAAATGAATATATTTTGTATCTATTGTTTTGTTATGCACAAGCATTTAAATAAAATGATTTATTTAAGAAATATGTGTGCCTATATTTCCCTTCAAATATTGAGACATTGTCTCTGATAAATTCTAAGTTACTGGATCAGATACCTCTGTATTTAATTTTGTGAAAGTACTGTGTATTAGGAGCTTTATGGTTGTTTGCTGCTGAAAGATCACATATTGCTTCTATGTAGAAGCTATACAATAATATATTATCTGTGTACTGGATACACTTAAATTATTATTATATGTTAATCAAAGAATTATTTATTTTATTACAGACTATAGTATATGCCAATGAAAGATAAGTAATAAAATGCCATACATTATTTCAATTCGGTCTAGGAGCAGAGATCACAAAAATTTTGAGATGTACACTTTGAAATTGGAATTTACTCAACAGTGTTAAGGTGTTTAACAACCTTGATTATGAGGAAAGCTAGTTGTTGCACAAATGTAATCAATTTATACTGTAGTTAGATAGCTACAAAACAATTTTTTCTTTCTGTGGATAAACCACCAGGAAAAAAGGAAACCAGTAATTGTGAGCATCAACAGTGCTGACGATGGTGAGGGAGCTGTCAAAATGTTACATTTACCATACAACTACCCTAGTTTAAACCTGAGATGTATATTCAACATATCCAGTGAAAATCAGAGAAATTACCAGAAATTTTGATTGATCATAATATTTATAAGCAGTAATAATAATTAGATGTTTCAATTTGGGGAGTGATTATTAAAATGTTTTAATTTAGTTACATTGCAGGGTGTTTGTAGAAATTTCTAGAAATCTGAAAAGAAGCAGTCTTATCCTAGTATTAAAATTCAAGTCAAATATTTTCCTGGACAATTTGGGGAAAGCTGTGAAAATTACAATAAGAATGACTGATGGTATATATAATCCAAATCCTTATGATACTTTAGCACTACCATGATAGATTATTTATATGCACTTGTAGAATTATAATAAACAAAATTTATATGTTGTATGGTAATTGCCATAAAATTTAAAGAATGAAGTAATAAACGTAATTATAAATATGAGTTTTAAAAAGTTCACTTTACAGAATAACTTATTGTCAGTAGTTTATTTTCACTCCAACTATTCATTGAAGTGTAGTGATGCAAGAGTTCAGCTGCATGTATCAACACTATTGTTTTTCATTCTCCTTCTCAATGGAATTCTAAAAACATACCAAAAATTAAACTTCAGTGTTTTTATTCTGAAAAAGAATCACAAATTTTACCATTTACTGTTAAGATATATAATAATACATTAGTAGGATTTCAGATTATCCATAACAGATTGAGTAGTTTTTTCATAGAAGTGTTTATTTATTTGTTTGTAACAGTAACTAGATATTAACTGCCTTTCGCCAGTTTTAAAATGAGTTAAACTGTCCTCTTTTATTTTGTAGTTGTATTGATTAGTATTTATTAATGTATTATGTCCTTTATTGTATTATTTCTTAAAGTATGTGCTAGCCAATGTGTAACAGGGGCTGAGATAATTTTAGTTTGGTACATTGTTTTAGTTTAGTGTTAAAAATGTCTCAGAATAAGTATTTCATTCCTCACTTCTAAATCTTATCACTGTAATAATCTTATCAAGTAGCACATGTCTCCAGACAATAGGACATCTAACATATCTCTTAATTTAAAACCAAATTAATTCTATAAAGAATACAGGGTGATGCCAATTAAAACTCAATGAATCAGTATTACCTGAAAGGGAAAGAAGATTCTCATAAACACATTTGAAAAATAGACAAGGCTCCAATAACAAATTTTGGTCGACTACATGCATTATAAAAGCAATGTAGAGGCAACTTAAAATCATATATAAAACCAAAACTGTGGACTGATTTTGTGCAGATGACAGAACCCAAGAACTATGACATATGTAAGCAATCTTGTACAGATGATGAATCAATCCACAAAAGAAACCAGTTAATTTACAAATATCTCTTGTTTTAGATAGGTTATAAAAGTAGAAGGAAATAATCCATTTATATGAAGTATACACTCTAACAAATGGGATAGAAAAACTAAGACTGAAATTACTGGCAAACATGCACACACACATTTGTCATAAACAAGAACTCATCTTTGAAAGAACTTTTACTGGACCGTTTGAAAGGTTCCACATATGAAGGTCAGAATCGGGGAGAAGAAAAGGGTGTAGAATTGTTGTGTTAGATTCAAGGCTGACAATAAGATATGCTACTGGAAACCATCCATAGTATATAATGTTGCAAAAAATAAAGACAGTGTATCTCCCATACGCTGACTATACAATTGCAAAGATCAGTAGGATGCTTGATAAATAGCATAGAGTTATAGTTATAAGATGTTCTTCCCTACGCATGGGAAAATCCACACTGTTACATCCAGTGAAGAACTACTAAGTTTTAAGACACTGGGGTCTACAAAATTACCTGTGAGTGTGGTATAAGCTACATTAGGTAGACGATTAGAAATGATAGAAGAAATACAAAAATAACACCAAATACACATCGGCCTAACACAAAACACAAAATCTGCAGTTGCCAAGAATTCCATATCTATGGCGCTCAAGATGCTATTTGAGAATACAACGGTCCTTCACAAAAGTTCACACTATTCAGTTTTAATTGAGGCTATAGCCATTAAAACCAGTACAGGCAAAGTAATGAACTGGTATATTTTAGCAAACCCTGGGATCCTGTGTTGACTGGTCCCAGTAATACACAGGCTACTTGGAGGGGGCCCCAGGAGGGTTTTACCGATATAGAAGATGTTGTTTGCTGCACTTAGATAAGATAGAGGGGGTAAGGCACTACCACCTTAGGTCCAGAGTCAATCAGTGTGCGGAATGCTCAACATGGACTTAGAAGGGTATAAAGGAGTGGTATAGACTACCAGACAGACAGTCATCACTTAATAACAATGACAGTGACTGCCATCAAAACATCACGGCCAAAGCCTATGGTTGGAAGCCAAAGAATCACTCAAGCAAATTTGAGATCCTGTAATGCATAAATACATCATTTATACCTGTAGTGGCTTGAAGTTTTTATACGTTATGTGCAACATCACCACAAGCAACAATTTTTACAAGGATAACTAGGCAAAATATTAATAATACTACAATTATAGTGTTACAAATATTTTGTGGCAATGATCAGACTTAATATGCTACATTTCTAATTCTATCTCCATAGTTTCCAATAGAGTATAATTTTTAAAAGAGAAAGTTTTAGCACAATGTTGACACACATTTATAACATGAATGTATTTTTCCTTCATATATATTTTAAGTAAAATAAACCTGAGGTACATGACAACTCTGTTGTATGTGCTCACTTGCCCAGAGCACAGAAAGGAGGCAGTTTGTTAAGCTTTATGGGTAGAGCATGGAGGTGAAACACAATATTGCATATGGGTATTTCTCATTCAGAAAGTGATACTGTGCTAAGGTGTTGGTAGCTCAGAGATAGTCTGCTGACTGCATAATTGGGAGTTAGTGCACCTCAAAACAGGCAGTTTAAAGTCTTTTTGAAATCAAAGTAGAAATTTGCACTGTGAAAACACAATTATTACAAAGGTTCTTAAATTATAAATAAACAACAGCCTTTTGAAGTCAGAAAAAGATATGTAATAGAAACTACACTATGTTTTGTCACTGATTTATGACCTCTTCAGGTATGATGATACATAATACATAATGTAATTTCTATTAAATATTTTTAATGACTTCAAAGGCTATTGTTTATTTATAATTTATCTTAAATAGTCAGAATATATATCATTATTATTAAATAAAGATTTCTTATATGAATTATGCCTAAATTTATTAATGCACTGTAGCACATATGCACTAGCCATTAGTGATTTATACCCGTATTTGCTATTTTATAAGTTTACAACCATTTGAAAAACAAATTCTGTTCAGAAAAGTAATAATTTTTTCTTTTACATCTTCATTCATTCTGTAATTACGTTTTATGATTGATATGTAAATCATTATATCATTACATTTAAATTAACTTTAAGTTGGATTTGTCATAATCAATATATTGTTTTTAAGTTTTTTATATGCCATTGTCAAGCTGTTGAGAGTATAGAGTAGTAATTGATTATCATTATTACTAGCAGAGGTTTGTTCTGATCCTCATGTTGTTTGGATTATATCATTTTCCATCAGTACAGAGACTGTTTGTGATGGACAGATACTTCAAGGGTTATATTTGTATACGGCCAATGAGCTCTTTTTTAATCTATTACTCAAAACTATCTAATCTGTTTGAGGATAAGAATTATGTTTAAATATTCTTACCTTTTTTGCTATGTCAATAAATTGTTCCAAGGTGGGTCGCCCCAACTTTTCTGCCATCTTGTAAAGATAGCCATCACTATTTTGAAGCAAGCGGTATGGGGTGTCATATTCCTGGACATACATACATATCAGACAGATTATCTAGCTTGAAAAATAAATTACAATTCTGGCAAGAGTAAGGAAGTATTATTAATTTATTAAAATGTATATAGCAAATTTATTAATTAAAATCAGAAACATGGTCCTTAACAACAAGGGATATTAAAAAACGGGATGTTTTTGAGAGGAGAGTGCTGCACAAAATAATAGACCAACTATGGAAAAATGAAGGTGTAGGAGGTGCCACAACAATGAACTGTACTCTATTTTTAAAGAACCATCAGTCAGTAGCATTATAAGATTATCAAGACTTTGTCAAGGATGGGGAAAAATGAGATACTAAAAAAAAGATGTACATACTGGTGGGCAAAGAAGAAAGGGTCGGCCAAAAGCCAGGTGGTTGGATGGAGTGAAGGGAGGTATACATAAAATGGAGTACAGATAGGTAGTCGAAGAGGCCGAGGTTCACCAAGGACTGTAGAGCCGATCAAGAAGAAGCAACTTACAGTAAAACAAATACTTAGCATACTTCATGAACCAATCCATTGAAAACCTGACATGTAGTTATACAGATTTTGGTTTATGCTTAAGATATTATTATCAAAACATGTTATTACATCTATATTTGCTGTCCCAGTCATGAGACACAAATGAAGATTCAGCTATCCAATTGTTAAATTTTTTTAACAATATAACATATTTGACAAAATGAGAACAATTCATTAATTGACTGCACAAAGAATCTCTTACTTTAACTTAAAAGCTGTTGGCATGTTGTAGTAAAGAAACAAAAATGGTTTCATACTAATAATTCATTTCTTCTTCTTTAGTGTTGTGCCTTTTGGCTGGTTCTACAACTACTCTATCTGAGTCTCTCCCCCCTGACCTCCTCTTCATTCCCCTTCATTCTAAAACCTTCACAATACTTATAACTTAAGTAGGTATGTAGTTATGCATGCCAGTTCTATGGTGTCATAAAACTATAAAAGTCAAGGAAACAGTTTTTTCACCTTGACCAATTTGAAATTATCAGCACTGAAACCAAGAATGTTAACATACTCCTGAAGTCTTTCACATCTAATGATAATCTCCTACTCTCAAATTATACTAAAATATAATATTTAATTTGCCATTTCCCTTCCTAATTTTAATTTCTATGTAAAGTATAAAATAACAATAAATGTAAGATAATTATATAAGAAATGCATATTTTACACTTCTCAAAAAACAGTGAGATACAATCTCTTTAATTTCAGGATCTTAAATACAATCTATAGAATTATATTTTATAGGCTCAATGATACTTAATTGTTTTTAAAAAGTCAATAAAACTCAGTATTGTTGTGAACAATAGAATACTCAAATTCATTTTCTACATTCATCATGGTACTTATGATAAAAAAGTAACCAATATTTGAGGTGCTTACAGGATTTCTCAATTTTTACATCATCTTACAAATTATGTAAGTCACATAGTTTCTGAACTTATAGTGTGCCCCATATATTATAAAAATACACTCACCATTATGATTCCATCATCAATCACCATGATTTTATCATTATCAATTACTGTCTGCAGTCTGTGCGATATTGTTAAGACAGTACTGTGTTGGAAATTACTCCTTATCATTTTATGGATCAAACTGTCAGTCCTAAAAATTAAGTAATTGAATAATCATGGTAAATACAGCTTAGTTTTTGTTAAAGCTATTATTATTTATTTTTCTAAAATAACTACATTAGACAATCAAGTAAACCCTAAAATGATTAAAATAAAATATTTAAAACAATAACAATAATAGTGCAATTTTTTAAAATGGAAATGATATTAAAAAACAATGATTATTCATCAATGAAGCACGCAAATTTTAATTCTGTTGCTGTAGTATATAGGGTTATAATAATGTGGTAACTCCTTTCTTTACAAATGTTCAGTATAATTATATTTTAAAATGCAAAAATTTACGTCTGATTGAAAGTAATTAATAAAAAAGATATCCAATTTTGAATTGGCTATCTTTCTTATTAATAATTATATTTTCTCTGGCATGCAAAAATAATTTATATTTTGTTGAAGCATGCAGGCAAGATGCATGTTTGAGGATGGTTAGTGCACCTCAAAACAGGCAGTTTAAAGTCTTTTTGAAATCAAAGCAGAAATTTGCACTGTGAAAACACAATTATTACAAAGGTTCTTAAATTATAAATAAACCACAGCCGTTTGAAGTCAGAAAAAGATATGTAATAGAAACTACACTATGTTTTGTCACTAATTTATGACCTCTTCAGGTATGGTGATACATAATACATAATGTAATTTCTATTAAACATTTTTTAATGACTTCAAAGGGTTCTTGTTTATTTATAATTTATCTTAAATAGTCAGAATATATATCATTATTAAATAAAATTTATTATATGAAGCACATCTGCACAAGCTGTCAGTGATTATACCCGTATTTGCTATTTTATAAGTTTACAACCATTTGAAAAAAGTTATTTATATTAACAATGTCCTGCATACAATCTTAAACATGTGCAGCGAACTCTATACCAAATTTTGTATAGTTGTTATTTATGATACGAGATGAATTCTGGATTGCTAAAACACCCCTATCCTATAGAGGTGGGAGTGGCATTTTAAAGAAATTTTGAATTACAGTGAGTATCTCTTTAAATACTGGGGTATTTATCACATTCTTATGGTACCAAGAGTACTTTTGACACATTAAAAGGTGGGAAAGTTGGCAGGAGGAGCTTTTCAAATACTTTGGAAAGTACAGGGAGAAGGTCGTTTGGTCTATAGTTGGTGGAATTGGATTTTAGCTTGTCAGGTTTCTTAATCATTATTATTGTAGCTAATTTCCAGCTATTGGGAATTTTTGAGGTTATTAGTATTGAGTTATATATATTTGTTAGTAGGACAAGGGTCTTCGAGGGAAAATGTTCAAGTTGATTAAGTTGTTTCCAGGTGATGTTTTGTTTTTTAATTTTGATATTGTTTTGACTACATTGTTGAAGGTGAATAGGGATGGAGGTTGATAGTGAGTGTAGGATTGTCTAATGTAGGATTGGAGGAGGGAAAAGGTTTTAACTGAATTGGAAAAAATGTACCAAAACGATGGCATGTTTTAGAAGTATGGGTTACTTGGCATCAGATGCATTTGGAGAGTGACTGAAATAGTTGTGAGTGACACTGAACAGTATATCTTTTAGGTTTGGGGGGTTTGACCTGAATTTTTGAGAAGTATAGTGTTTTTAGGTTATAGATGGTGGGGTTTATTGGGTTAGGGGAAATATTTATGTACAGTAAGGGAAGATTGACTTTTGTAACATGATGGATCTTCTTTAATGCTATTTTTCGATGAGTAGTGAAGGCTTCTTACAACTATTATAAAGTTTTTTTCACTTTTAATTTCATATATATGGTACAGATTTTTGCTATTAAGCATTTGGAGATAGTTCTATAGTATTCAGGTGTTTGTAGATTTAGTTTAATTATTTTTCCTCTGCATGGTAGGAATAAGGAGGAGCATATTTATTTGAGGTTTTTTGTGAGTAAGTTTGTATCGCTGGTGTTGGTAATGAAAATAAGAGGAGGTTTAACGTTTTGAATTGGGTGAGTAGGAGTGGGAGGTTCAGGATCTTATGTTTCCATGTCTTGAAGTAGTAAGAATCTGTTAGGAGTAAAATGGGAATAGGGATTTACTATTGTCACTGTTTTTGCATTTGGTGGTTATTTCTTTTCCTACCCTAATGTGATGGATTCTGTCTGGTAATGAATATATTTGATAGAATTTGTCTTAAATTTAATACACAAACTTGTCTGTTATAATTTCTCTTTTAATGTATTAATTACTGAGTAAAAGACTAATAGATTGAAACTTACTCAGGATCAACACTTGATGTTGCTTCATCAAGGATGATTATCTTGTTAGGTTTTAGAATCACTCTTGCAACAGCCAAAAGTTGCTTTTGCCCTGCACTCCATTTTGAGGAAATGTCCAAATTACTCACATGATCCTTCAGCTTGACCTGAAGTAATATAGATGAATTAATTGCTAAATAATAAAAAAACAAATTTAGTGAGATTTAGAAAAATTGGAACTTTTAAGCAAAAGCACAATCTTATAATGTGAAATGTCTTTAAAATTTGTCAGTAATGGGTTCATGTGCTTGTTGAAACTGCTTCTAACAATAACAAGTAATGCCAATATCAGTTATAACTCGTTCACTTTAATTTCACATCATTGTATAGAGGGAAGAAGTCAACAACCCTATTTCAAAATATTCAGATGGCATTGTCCCACAATGTTTGACAATTAATGCTAAATTTAACATCACACCAGACTTCACAGAGCAGTAGGTTGATTGTATGTTTGTTGTTCAAAACAGGAGCTGTTGTGTATTAGATAACTACTCTGCCATAGTAGGAACTAAAACTGGTGCTCATAAGCTTTGGATAATTAGTTGTAAAATAGCTTAATCATGTCTGCTTCATAATCTGTAAATAAATATAAGTTGTGTATTTACTTACTTAATTACTGCACTGTTTTGTGTGTAAAACCTGCATCAGGAAGGTCGGGCATTGGGTACTTGTCCCACGCCATTCCGATAGCGGGAGAAGAGTTTGCTGTGGGGACAAAGCATTCCCTTCGTACCTCGACCAGTTTAGGAGGCAGCTGGCCGACTGTTGCAATGGGAACAACGAACAACCCTTACCATATGCCCAAGGTCTGTGACCCCGGAACATACACCTCTCAAAACAGGCCGAGGTGCCTCGGTTTGTGGGAACCTTGGTTCAAAAATAGAGAGGAAAAGGCATCCCTAAAGGTAGCCCCTTCGTGTCTCTCCTACAAGGTTCTGCCTGCGAGAGAACATCCTTCGCAGGTTACATTAGACTGTATGCTTGAGGTTTGTTATAAAGAAATTGTGACAGAAATAAGGAAATCTGAATATTGGATGTTATGCCAGGTGATGTTTTGGAACACACTGTTAGTTCCACTAATCAATAAATGGAACTCCAGAAGAGCTATTCTGGGGATATTTTAATCCTGGGAACAAAATGTGCATATTTTCTCAGAATGCATATTGAATAAGTTTGATATAATTTTAAAAGGTGGATGTAAATTGATAACTCAGTCTTATGATGGAGTGGCTGTTATGAGTGGTGTCCAGGCTAAAATGAAGCATCTGTACCCAAATGCTCATTTATGTGAATTTCTATGTGCATCAACTAAATGTAGTCATGGAATGTGCCACGTTTCAAAATCAAGCTGCACAGATATTTTACAGCACACTATCAGCTTTTCCAGCATTTTTCTAGATCTCCACAAAGAATCACTGTTGTAGAAATAATTCACGCCAAATGTATTCAGAGCGGTTAGAACATAAAAGAGTGAAACTAACATTTAATTTAATTTAATTAAAAAAATATCCCTACTTAAGTTTTTTATTGAAGCAAAAATTTAACATAATTGTAATATCTCTGATATGCATGGGGGACTTCTTGATTATGTAGAAAGTTTTTATCAATTGCTAATAATTTTTTACTCTGACCGACCCTATTGAATTTACCAATAATAGAAATTAACATAGACATTTTCATTATAATGAAAATGTTAATAAGTAGTATTATTATTTTATTATGAATAACAGTAAATACCAACCACGACGTTATTAATCAAAATTAAGTTAACATATTGTTTGTAATGGAACAAATTGAAATTATTTTTTAATTAGGGAAATCCATCTGTTTGATTACAAGTGACCCTACTGGGTGGAAGAAACAAAAGGAAGAATAAACCCCACAGGATTAAACCTAACAAGTTCCCAAACCAAAAGCCAACATATGGGAAAAATAGATATTCTGAAATGTGGGAATAACCTGGGTGTCAGTATAATTTCCTGGGAGAGTACTTCTATATTTAAGAGGAGAAATATTTCTATAGGTTTGAAGAAGAAAATAGCAGTCACAGAACTCAGAATCAGGGAGACTAGTCAGCTTTGCATCATGTGAGGAAAGAGACAGCATTTAGTTGTGAAAGCAGATGACCAATATTGTGTTATGAGAGAAGTTAGTTTTCTGGCGTGAGGTCAGTCAGACTTGTAATGCAAGCTAATACCAAGTTGCTTTTCTTGTTGCTAAGGGAGATCTTAGCATTTTTAGGGTAGAGCAAGGAATTTGTTCATCAACTAACATATTCATGACTGCTTCATGTCTAATGAAATCTGCTGAAATTGCAACCTGCCATCAACTCTAAAGATCTGGATTGCAGATAGAATTGCTATGCAGAAACACTTCTCATAAATACATTCCTATGGCAAGTATTCAGTGTAGTTACCAATTTCTCAGGTATGCCAAATTTCACTGCTTACTTTGTGAAAGACAGTTGACCAGATATTTTTGAATTACTTGCAATTTTTTTTGTATTTTTAATATTTTTGTTATATTTTGTAAATAAACAGATCACAGTGAATAAAGTAAATGTGTAATTTTTATTTACACCTTTCCCGCCAGTATTGGGTGGCCTCATATTGATTATCATATTTCTATAGATTAGTAAGAAGAAAATAGTGGGCACAGATGCAATGAAATAAGTATATTTACAGCAATTAAAATCAATTTTAATCCCCATTAAGAAATAACATTACAGTTTGATACTATCCTGTGGGGATTACTAAATTATTAAGCACCCCCCAAAAAAGTGTAACTCTGCAAGTCAGCAAAGTTAAAAAGAAGAAAATAATGGGCATAGATGCAAGGGATTCATTTGCAGTTATAAAATCATAATTATGTAAATCTCTGACTCATTACATATCTTCAAAGTTCTGCTTCTCTGTGGAATATAATTAAATTCTAATACACATACAATGCTGGTTTGATAAATTTTTGGGAACCACGTGGTTGCGAATAAGGAGACACACGTGGTTGCTTGCGTGAGAGGTTTATTGGCACGTCTACTCTGGCCGAGCGCTGCGAATGAATAGGGGCCCCCTCTGTCCGGCGCCCTTCAGAGGTGAACCGGGAGAGGGGGTAAAGGCTGCGTTGCCGCGTCGACGTTAGAGTGTGGGCCATATCTTTGGCCCCACAGTAGCCCCCCGCCGAGAGACGGAGTCGGGGATTGGCAACATATATACAACAAAGGATAAATAACAAACAGAAATAAATAAAATGTCATTATATACACGGCAGCATGCACACTTCAAGTGCTTTTCAATGTTCCGAGGGTCCCGGCTGGTCGAGTTGTCGGGGACTTGCGGTAGCGCTGCGGGGAAGGAGAATAACGGGCGGGCGCACGTGTTCGGCGACCTGCCCGAGTTGCCCGGGTCCCGTCGGGCTCTCGACCGATCCTAGGCGGAGGCATTGGGCGTTCCCGGGGTACCGGCTGCTGTGGTGTTGCGATGGGAGCAGGGCGCGGTGGTGCGGCGGTCTCTGCCTCGGGCGCCGTGAAAGCCGGTTTCACCCTGTCTAGCGAAACACGGACCTCGTTCCCTCGTATCCGCAGTACGCAGGTCTTGTCGTCCCTGCTGACGATTTGGTGAGGCCCCGTATATGGCGGCCGAAGTGGAGGCCGCGCGGTGTCATCGCGAAGGAAGGCGTGTGAGCACGACGCCAATTCCTTGAACACGAACCCGGAGGGGCGTGTGTGCCGAGCGACTGGCTGGGGCTTGATCCGCTGTGTGACTTGGCGGACCCGGTCGACGAGCGAGGTTGGGTTGAGTCCGTTAGGTGGACTCGGTTCAGGGGCGAAAAATTCCCCGGGCAGCCGAAGCGTTTCCCCGAATAGGAGCTCCGCCGATGATGCCTGAAGATCCTCTTTGAAGGCGGTGCGTATACCAAGCATCACTATGGGAAGTGCCTCCAGCCACGATGCGTCGGTGTGGCACATCAGCGACGCCTTCAACTGCCGGTGGAATCTCTCCACTAGGCCGTTGGCCTGCGGGTGGTACGGCGTCGTCCGGGATCTCTGCCATCCGCCGAATGCGCCCAGGGACTCGAACAAGCGCGACTCGAACTGCCGGCCTTGGTCCGTAGTGATGACTTCGGGGCAGCCAAAACGGGAGATCCAGCCGTGGAGAACAGCGTTGGCCACGCTGTCGGCGGTAATGTGCTCCATTGGGACCGCCTCTGGCCAGCGTGAGACGCGATCGATCATGGTGAGCAGGTACCTGAAAGGACCTGCCGGTGGTAGAGGGCCGACGATATCTACGTGGACGTGGCGGAAGCGAGCGGTTGGCGTCGCGAAAGACCCGACTGGGGTCACGACGTGGCGCGTGGTTTTGGCGCGTTGGCATGCCACGCACGCTCGGGCCCACACCCTGCAGTCTCGCTTCACTCCAGGCCACACGAAGCGCGACGTAACCAGGCGCGTAGTGGCACGGGATCCTGGATGGCTAAGACCGTGCAGCGCGTCGAACACCTGTCGTCGGCTGGGTGCTGGGACGAACGGTCGGTGGCGACCGGTTGATACATCGCAGTACAGTTGCGAGGCAAGGCCTGGGACGGTGACGAGGCGCAGGTCGAGCGCCGTGTCGCTGCGACGGAGGGAACGTAGCTCGTGGTCGTCTGCCTGTTGCCGGGCCAGCAACCCGAGGTTTACCGGGGTCGAGGTTGATGCGATGGCCTCTACCCGGGAGAATGCGTCCGCGACGATATTTTCTGCCCCGCTGATGTGGCGGATGTCAGTTGTGAATTGGCCGATGTACATGAGGTGATTCCGCTGTACTGGCGGGAGAGTCTCGCTGTGTTGTACGAACGCGAAGCAAATTGGCTTGTGGTCTGTGAAGATCACGGTGTGTTGTGCCTCTATCGCATGCCGAAAGTGCCGAACCGCCAGGTAGACAGCAAGGAGCTCCCTGTAGTACGCCGGCCACTGCGACTGTCGTGGTGTTAACCGCTTGGAGAAGAAACCTAGCGGCTGCCAGGCTCCGTCGACTCGCTGTTGCAGAGTGGCGCCAACTCCTCCTTGCGAGGCGTCAGTAAACAGCCCGAGTTGAGCCGTAGGGTCGGGGTGGGCCAGCAGAGTGGCGTCTGCGAGCGATGCCTTACATCTCTCGAAGGCGGCAGTGTATTCCGGGGTCCAGGGCACCCGCTGTGCGCCGCGGAGGCCAGACAAGGCTTCTTGCAGTACGGCCTGGTGGGTTGCTGCGTGGGGAAGGAACCGCCTGTAGAAATTTACCATCCCCAGGAAACGGCGCAGGCCCCGGGCATCGGTCGGCTGTTGGAATTGTTGGAGGGCGGTGATGCGCTCCGGGACAGCTTTCACCCCTGCTTCGGTAACATTGTAACCGAGGAAGGTTACCGCTGCTAGGCCGAAGACGGACTTCTCCATGTTCAGCACGATGCCGTTCTGAGCCAGGCGCTGGAAGACAGCACGGAGATGTTCTTCATGTTCTGCCGCCGACGAACTGTAAACTAAAATGTCGTCAATGTAGGGGTAACAAAAATCCAGGCCTTGCAAAATCTCGTCCATAAATCGCTGGAAGGTCTGGCCGGCGTTCCGCAAACCAAACGTCATGTACGGGAATTCGAACATCCCGAACGGGGTTGTTATAGCCGTCTTGGGGATGTCTGCCGGGTTTACAGGAATTTGGGTGTAGGCCTTAACAAGGTCCAGGACGGAGAAAAGCTTGCTGCCTCTGAGGCTCGCGGAGAAATCCTGGACGTGCCGCACCGGGTATCTGTCCGGGATGGTGCGCGCGTTTAGGGCGCGGTAGTCTCCGCACGGGCGCCACTCCCCGTCTTTTTTCTTGGGGACAAGGTGCAGCGGCGAGGCCCACGGACCCTTCGACCGCCGGGCAGTGCCGTCCTCCAGCATCGACTGGAACTCCGCGCGGGCGATCTGCAGTCGTTCCGGTGCCAGGCGACGGGGTCTGCAGTACACCGGGGGGCCTGGTGTCGTCCGTATGTGATGCACGGTGCTGTGCCGGGTCTGCCGGGGTGCGCCGGCTGGGCGGGCGAGCTCAGGAAACTGGCCCAGTAGTTCCCGATACGCTGTGTCCGTCGTCAGCACTTTGACGCTGGGCTGTGGTGGGCTGCGAGTAGTCCCTGCGACGGCGTATCCGGAGATCCCATCGATTAGGAGCCCCTTGCTGCAGTCCGGCAATAGGCTGTAGTGCGCCATAAAATCCGCGCCTATTATGGGCGACGCGACGTCGGCTATGACGAACCGCCACGTGAACCTACGGCGTAGGCCCAGATCCATCTGCATGGGCAGATAACCATAGGTGGCTATGCTAGTGGCGTTCGCCGCTTGTAGCCTGTAATTAGTCGCCGTGCGGTGGCTTTTGAGGAGGGCTCGGGGGAAACAGCACAGGTCGGAGCCGGTGTCGATCAGGAACGCGTGGCCACTTATTCGGTCCCTGATGATGAGGCGGCGTCTGGGTACGCGGCCAGCGGCTGCAATCGCTGGCCGCCCTGCTAGTTTCCCTGGGCGTAGCTGCACGGGGATTCGCACCGCTGGGCCCGACTTCCAAATCGGCGATGGTACCAGCATCTGCCGGCGTCGTGCGGAGTATGGTCGGCTCGCCCTTGCTGCTGGCGTCGTCGGGCGGTTCCACGTGGCGGCTGGTCGGGCGCCGTCCGTTCGCGGAGTGCGGCAACCTCCGCGATGAGTGCCTCGAGATGCCGCTCGAGGTTGTCGGCGTGGCTGCTGGTGGGTGGCGTGGCCTGGTCGCGTACCCCTGTCGTGGCTGTGAAGACGGGCGGCGGATGATCAGGCGGCGACATTTCGATAATGCCGTCCGCGACTCTGGCAATCTCGTTCAGGGGCACTCGCGGTTGGCTTTTGACGACCATCTGAACGGAGGTCGGCAAGCGTTGCAGCCAAAGCGTCCGCAACACCTCCTCCGAAACCGATGTTCCCGCCAAAACTCTGAGGTGCCGCAGGAACTGAGACGGTGACCGGTCTCCCAGCGTGGCGTCGGTCAGCAACTGCTGCGTCCGTCGTTCCTGCGTCGGGGACAAGCGCTCTAACAACTCTGACTTGAGTGCCTCATACCTGCCCGATGCCGGTGGGTTCAGGATGACATCCTGAACCTCTTCTGCCCATCGCCCGTCTAGGTGTGCCGCCACGTGCGAGAATTTTGTTGCGTCTTGAGTGATGCCGGCGATCTGAAACTGGTGTTCCACCTGGGCGAACCATAACTCGATATTCCCCGGCCAGAACGTCGGTAGCTTCGGGGTTATTCTATAAACCCCCGATGTAGCCTGCTGCTGCTGCTGCTCCATCACGTCGGGGTCACCAATTTGGGAACCACGTGGTTGCGAATAAGGAGACACACGTGGTTGCTTGCGTGAGAGGTTTATTGGCACGTCTACTCTGGCCGAGCGCTGCGAATGAATAGGGGCCCCCTCTGTCCGGCGCCCTTCAGAGGTGAACCGGGAGAGGGGGTAAAGGCTGCGTTGCCGCGTCGACGTTAGAGTGTGGGCCATATCTTTGGCCCCACAAATTGTTAAAAAAAATATTTTGGGGTATTGAGTGTATAATAAACTGAAAATTGAATGATGAAAAATCATAATTATTTTATGTATAATATAAAGGATACTATAGATAAGTACATGAAATCTGTATGTAAGTTTATCTATTACCACATCAAACAATTAATTGAAATTTTTCTCGGGAGATCAGTGAGGTAAGCTCATCGAAAATATGCAACGTTTTGTTGAATGTCCAGGTTATCATCTTCTAGAGAAGATCTTACCTAGCTGGAGACCGAAGAAAATATCATCCACTTTCTCCAGTGGGAAAACCATTCTTCAATTGTTATTCACTTTGAATAAACATTGAAATACTAATTTTGATATCATTAGATCTTTGTATTATTGTGATGGACACTAAAATTTTAATAGCAATGGAGGCTGTTCCTTAATACAAATTAAATGTTTTACAGTGGTTAAATAATATCAATTCCACTTAATTTTCAACTCATTAAACACAAAGTGTGTTTTATTTCAGTTGCAACATTATTATCAACTGTAATTGTATGCACTCATAGCAGTGGCTTTCTGTTCCTCATAAAGACATTTTACAATTATTTGATTATTTATAAGATGTGAATGATGATCTTGGTGTAGGTATTTTCTCCCTTTGCATTCTCATTTGTATTGAAAACTTACTTTCAGCTATACAACAGGAGTGGCTAACCACATTTATACAATATATATATATCTCATACTAATAACGGTTTCTTGGGCATGTATTCTTACATGTGCTCTTAGTGGTTCTTCTGAACAAATATTTAAATCCAACATATTTCTATATGTTCATTCAGTATCACTTGACAAATGCTGTTTTCTTGGTCAATATATCGTTCTCCATCATGCCAACTATAGTCTCAATTACAAAAATGCATAACTTAATTAATATTCATGTTAAATAGAAAGAAAAACTAAAAATAATATTCAGCCTGTGAAGCTGATCTTAGCTATCGCAGGCAAAACCTTTATGGAGAAACAGAGAGGACTACCTTTGGGGATGCCTTCTTCTCTCTGCTTTTGAACTAAGGTTCCCACAAGCCAAGGCACTTCGTCCTGTTTTGAGAGGTCACAGACCTTGTGTAAGAGAAATTTTTCTGTTTCCATTGGAACAGTTGGCCAGCTGTCTCCTAAACTGGTCAAGGAATGTGTCCCACAGCAAACCCCTCCCTCTCCCAGCACCAGAAAGGCGTGGGATAAGTACCAAAATGACAACCAACCTGTTGCAGGTTTTCTATGGTTTGTCCTGCATCACTTTCAGGCGAATACGTGGTAGGATCCTTAAACCATAGCCCAGGAGCCCTAGTTAACCCTTGGCTATAGTAGGCGCAAGAAGAGTCTGCAGCTTCGATTTGCGCGAAATGTTCGGCTGAGCTCGGCCCAAGGTGCGTACTGCGCATTCCAAAAACATTTCCCAAGAACTTTACTCTGCTGAGGAAAGGGACAAGGATCCCATAAACGTTGTGTGGTTTTTATACAATCACTTATTTTGTCTTTCTTATTCATTATAGACAATGTTTTGCTGACTTCTGTTGCAAACTAAATAAAACTTGGGTGACAATGAAGTGTGGCCGAAACAATGTGTTGTTGCCTGTGTCTTTTAATAATCCTTCGAAGCTTTAAAATTTATGACTGTATTATGTTAGAAAATATATTAAATATTAAACTAACACAGCATCAAAAATGTTCGTTTAAATTATTGTTATCAGATTTTACATTAAAGCTGTTGGGATACGTAAATCTCACTTGCTCATCAATCTATCTAGGAAAATATATTAATTCTTCATATAAAAGTATTACGTTATCCCGATCAAATAAATTATTTATATTTTTATTTCTTCTTATGTTGTTTAATGTGACTGAAAAATGAAATTACATTGAATATTTTTTGAATTAATTTATCTACTTGAAACAGTACCGGTTGCGACTGCGTTTTTTAGACTTATGATACATATTAATTACATTTTATTAAAATGCAGAAAAGTGTCATGGATTCTCATTTACATTACTGAAGCAGCTATTATTGTTTCATAAAACAAACGTAAATAAGTATTATATCTAATGATTTTTCGTAAATGCAAGAAATATTTTCACCTACATTTTCACATAGAGCGTTTTTTGCCTGATCGCTTCAGATTATTCACGTTGGTACAGTTTTTATTTCGTCAGAAAAAATAAACTTTAGGTGTAACTGCAAACTGATGAACACAACCAAAACGACGTGAATGTTTTTAGCAATGGTGCTAGTACACATTTCGGCAGAGTTCGGCTGAGCGGTGACGTCACACGTGCTACTGCGCAGTGCAAACTCAAGTTGCGTCTACTATTCTTGTTCTACCCGTCCGCATCCCCCCTTTCAAATCCCTTCCTATGCTATTAAAGGGGAGATGCAACCACGATAATTACCCTCATGTAGCCTGTTACTCTAAAACAAGACAGGAAAGCTAATAATACTGTTATTATTATTACATTTTTCGTAATTTTAAGTACCATGATATTAATTGTAAGTAAGACTTTGTAGGAGTAAAGAGAACGCATACACGTCAGAGATAAACGTTCCGGTACTACGGCAAATAGTTGTAATATCGGTGACTTTGTGGCGTGCTGTACGTTGTTAGAGAACGATAAAATAAAAATATTAGTAGCACCTCATTGAATATTAAAACGTGCACTAAAACTTTAAACAGTTCATCTTGCGGCGCACTCCCTCGCTTCTTTTCTGCTAATGCAGTCAGCAGGCCATGTGCGTGCTCAGAACAGAAACTCTCTGGAATGAGAAATGCGAATGCGCAGTATTGTCTCTCCCCCCTGCACTACCCGTAAAACTCCATAAACAAGAAATTATTAGTATCGACAGGTACAGCAGGGAGTCGAGAAGTTGTAGTGAAAAGCTTATCTCTGACTGGAAGCTTGCTTTCTATGAACGTCCACTGTCGGAAAGGGTTCTTTCGGGCATGTTTTCCCCGTACAGCATCTAAAATGTAAAAAAAAAAGTGAGATAAGAGTGAACGAGACCTCCTCGAGAGCCCTCCAGAGATCGCTGTCGGGGATGGTTCCCTTGAGGTCGAGAATTCTCCTGACAGGCCCGGAGCAGAACAGCAGGTCCTGTGTGACGACCCCCAGGCGGGCACGGTAGCTCCTGCGTGCAAGGTGCTCTAGTTCTATGCCGTCCACCAGGACTGACCCGCACACATCATCGGCCAGATGCAGCAGCGCTGCCAGTAGCGATGTCTTCCCGGCACCCGTGCGTCCCACTACGCCCACCTTGGCGCCGCCCTCCACCAAGAAGCTAATGTGCTTCAGTGCCGGCTGGGCATCGGATCGGTATTTCAACGACACGTTTCGGAACTCCATGGTTCCAAACTGCGGCCAATCATTTGGGGGCATTGCACCTACGAATACAAATTGGAAATACTATAGTAAAAATAGGCACAATTCCAGACAGTTGGCATCCTGGAATTCCTATGTTCGTATACTATATATCCACATTTGACAGTAGTTAATTTTTATCCGTACAATACAAAGCTGAAAGTATTCCATAAGGTTACTCATTTGTTCATTACCAAGGAAGAATTTCGTCTAGTATAACAGAATCTCCAATTTGGTAACTATACAAGCTGCTTTAAAGACAAAATACTTGTGATTCCAAAGAAACCCAACAAAACAGACCAATCTTACATTACTATTTATCGTTTCGTAAAAGGCTCCAAAGAACGTACAGTGTATCCCACGGAGGGAAAATGCAGTTCGATCCGATGATCAGAAAAGGTTTCCCCAAGGAGGGAATTGCAAGTGGTTGTTCGAAGGAGGGCCACCCAGCTAGTGTTACTAATCGATAGAATATCGATCGATAAACTGGTCAAGTTTTGGAGTACCGATAACACTTAAAACATTTATATTAAGCACCCTTCTCTCTTTGCTACCACATTAGCTGCATTTCCCACAGTCACAAATGGATGTGAGTGATCGGATTTACTGGTAGAGCTATTTTAGATAGAAGGCATTTCTCGAGTACAGCACTACATCCTTTACCAGTCAAACTAGCCGGGTTTGCTGATCTTTTAGTGGCAGAGCTGCCAAAGCAAAGACATATCTGAAATATACATACCGTTTCTTAGGATCCTACGTCGATACCACGAGACAAAGTCAAGCGATCAGGGCCAAAGCCGTGAACGCCCTGAGTGACTGGACAAAGCCGAACGGACACTACATCATCTGCTCCACCATGCAGGAAACGAAACACTAAAAAAGGGCTGAACTGTACTAACTACTGACTAATAAGGTATTTAATCTGAGAATTTTCTAGGAGTGCTTTAAGACCTGTGTGCCCTTTCGTCAATTGTTAAGTTTTTCAATTTGATAGATTATTAATTAATTTTGGCCCTGTACCAAGCGGACTAGACCTATGTCATGATGGTGTATCGCAATTTATGTAGTAGAGGCTGAGAAAGTCTAGTCCAGGCGGCCGCTGAAGGGTCAACGCTCCCCAAGCGACAGAAACCGGACCCAAGCACAAACTGCACGTTTGAAATTTGGCCGGTGAGAACTGGAATTTGGGATGAGAAGGATATGGAGTGAGCGGGATCACATCTATATGTGATGGGACCAAGCATGGAGATTAATCCATCACCGAGACCCCAATTGATGGTAGGGGTCCAAAAACGGGAAATTTTGGGGAGAGTCGTTGCGGAGAAGACGGAGTGAAATATTGTTCAGTTGTTGGAAAGAGACCGAAGGGAGAAGGTTTACAGGTGTTGCGGAGGAACCGTAGAGAAAAGGGAGAGTTGTTGGAGAGAGACTGAAAGGACAGGTTGAAGCCGTAGTAGGGGAGGCTAGAGAGTGCAACCGAGACACCGTCACAAAGCCGCAACATTTCCACTACGCAATCACGCCAGGTGTAAAGTATATTATATGTTTATGCAACACTCGCGTACAATTTTGTGGGTCTCCCTTTGATTCTCCAAATTACCTTTGACCCCTGTGAGAAGTAGTCTCATATTTCCTTTTCCCCCTTTTTTTTTTAATTATTAAAGCCGGAGGTAGATATTAAGATAAGACCCGAAAGACTCACCCCATTATTATATATTACAAGTCCCCATTTGGAAATAAATTTCAAAATTCTCTGTCTGTGTACCCCTATTAGAATTTACCTACATATTTTCTAAATATATGGAACCGCTGAAATATGTTGTTTATAAATTATTAAAGATTTTTGTTAGACGTAGCAATTGTAATGGCACTGATATTGGTGGTATGAAAATTGACTACATCAGAAGAAAATATAAAGGCATGTATATTGCACACATGTATCTCAGGAGCACCTTGGAAATCAACATCATAGATAAATAACGAAAAGTAATTATTCATCTAACGATGAGGTTTCCGCATATGACGCATTACAAGTTGGAAAATCCTGTAGGAATAGTAACATTACCGACATAAAATATTAAATGTTTGAATTGCAGTTACAGACGATATTTTGTTTGATTCATTATAAATCTCCTTAATGTTAAAATTAAGGAGCAAGAACGTTCAATTTCCTGGCATATTCCTATTTTTACTGTGAGTCCAGAGAAACTTCAAGGAAAAAGGGTCGAAGGGATAGATAGTTAGGTGTGTTCTATACCCTTAGATTTATGGGGTAGATTAAGAATAGTTTGTTTCACCATCTTCAAGAATTGCTCTAGGTATTGATGAAGCTGATTTAAGTCTCATGTATGAATCGTTGCATGTGTTGGAAAGAAATAGGCTTCTTGCATCTAACTTGTATATAATGATGTACCCATGGAAATTCTTAATTGGAAATTATTTTTTCTTATTTGTCCCTTCTAGAGATGGGTCGGAGCCGCTCCATGACGGGAGCTAACTCTTTGACTCCCGCTCCTTGAAGAGTTGTTCACTGAGAGTCGTTCAAAGAGCGAAGACGACACTCCGCTCGTTAGCTGGAGCGAGCGCTCACAGGCGGAGGGGATGTCTCAACGAGTGGAAACGAAGCACTCTGTTTCTGAAGGAGTTGTGAACTGGAGTTGGCACACAGAGGCGGAGGGGATGTCACTTAGCGAGAGTGGTTTTACCATATATGTAGTAGTATTAAATATATGGAGTTTACCCTGTACGACTCTTTAGAGCCAGTCGCTCCCTAGTTCGGAGCATGCGGAGAGCCGATCCTCAGAAGAAGTCGTTCATTTGGAATTAAACATTCCGGGGCGACCCATCTATAGTTCCATCAGTTTGAGAACCCGAACGCCAACAAAACGCAAAACATGCGTTTTTCATTTGTCTAAGATTCACAGAGCAGTGAAATATTGGCACATTCTTAACCCCTTGATAATGTAGTTTTAGTGATGCTTGCATCTTTAGAAAATTGGACGAAAGTAAGCCTGTAAGTGACGACGATCACACAGGACTTACTACGGATTGAAAAAGAAAGAAATAATTATTTAAAGAGGGAAAGTGTAAAGCTAAGTTTCTTCCTGCGAAGTAATGCCAAATGGCCGATCTGCTGCAGTGTAGAGGTCAGCGTCATACCTTCTCATCACAGAGGACATGGATGTTTGTGTGTGTGTGCGTGTTTATGTATCTCATTTTCAGCTTAATCACTAAACCCATTACAGAGCTCCCGATGCCACGTCAGCAAGATAGATTAGTACAATGGGGTTCAGCGCTCTCACTGTCGTAACGAGATTTTCCCAAGAGTATAAAAAAAAAGCTTTAGTCGAAACCGATCCCATGTCTGATAACGAAGAAGAAGAAACTGTTTAATGACGATACCGCAGAAAGGTACGAGGGTGGTCTGAAAAGTTTCCGATCCAACAATGATAGAAATTTTTTTTTTGAATTTTTATTTTTCAACACAGTCTCCTTGTAACTCTCCACACTTCTCTCAGCGATGCTCCCATCTCTGTAACCCGTCCAAAACGTACTCGGCGTTTTTCTCTGCAAAATAAGTGTTCACGAAGGTGATTTCCTCTTCATTTGACGAAAATCTCTGTCCTCCGAGCGCAATTCTTAGATGAGTAAACAAGAAGAAGTTGCTTGGGGCTAGATCTGATGGTCAAGCAGTTCAAACCGTAATTCGTGGATTTTCGCCATGGCAACCGCTGAGGTGTGAGACGGTGCGTTGTCTTGGTGAAACAGGATTTTCTTTTTCTGGAAATGTGGCCGTTTTTCCGCAAGTTCTGCCTTCAGCTTGTCAAGTAATGATGCACCTGTTTTTGCTTTTTTTGGAGCCGGTTCCCCCTTTGCAGTCCACTGTTTGGACTGTATCTTTGTTTCGGGCGTATGATAATGTATCCAAGTTTCATCTACAGTAATTAATCGGCGCCAAAACTAGGATTTATTGCGCCAAAACTTCGCCAACAGAGCGTTGGAAATGTTCATTCAAACACGTTTTTGGTCTAACGTGAGAAAACGCAGCACCCAACGCGCGGACAGCTTTCTCATGCCTAAATGTTGATTTAATATGTGACAAACACGTTCTTTTGACATGTTCATGACCTCTGCTATCTCTCTCACTTTAATTCGGCCGTCGTGTGAACTTTGGCGATGTTTTCGTCGGTAGTTGCAGTTTTTGGACGTCCCCAACGTTCATCGTCTCCCAAGTTCTTACGGCCACGTTTAAATTCAGCTGCCCAAAATTTCACTGTGTTAAATGATGGTGCAGTGTCCCCATACACAGAATGCAACTCATCTTTGATTTGTGTAGGCGTATTTCCTTTCAAAAACAAATATTTAATAACAGCTCGATTCTCGATTTTTTCCATTTTCACAAAAACAGACATCAACTCACTCAAACGACTGTTACATAACAACTGCGCGTCCTAAATGGTTGAAACTTTGGTGAGTAACTGTGAACAGATGAACAACAAAATTCACTAGCTTTTATTTACTAGTGCTGCCATCTTCACGTTGAGGTCGGAAACTTTTCAGACCACCCTCGTATATATAAGGAGGTGCTTATAATGAGTAAGAATTCCATACTATTCTCTAGTGCGCGCCCAACAGGGTCTTCAAAACATTTTCACCTACCCTTTCAAAAAATAATAATGAAATAGTTATGTATTGAAAAATAACAGTTGAAAATATTTGTGTGTGAAACCACCTATTGGTCTGTACAATTATTTGATCTCTTCTTTATTTACGTACCTCTTGGACATGTAGTACTAATGTATTGTGATGCGTATTTGGTTTAATTACATTTGTTTAACAATAACACGTAAATATTTATTCAATTATTTCTTATATTTGGAATTTTAAAGTAGATTTAGTTTACGAAAATACTTTGTTTCGTAGTGGATTTTCTTACAGGTCGTAGATGCAACTGCCCAACCAAGGGGAAAAACGTTATCAAAATGGACGCCGACAAAAACCGGAGTTATCCATTATCTGAAGATATTAGTGCAGCCCAGTTGGAGTTCCAATACTTACAAATTCTATTTTGAAACAAGCACCTAGAGTTTTAAAATATTCCTGAATTGGCGTCCTTTTCTGCCTAGTCCAAAGTCATGATAATAGAAAAATTAGGGAGAATATGCTAAAGCGATTGGAGAAATTTATCAGGTGATCAAAAGCAAGCAACAAAAAAGTAGGAATCGTAAAAAGTCGTGACCAGTATCAGCGTCGACCGGAGGACGAGGAACAGTCTTGGATCAAATCAAGTACATCAGAGACTCCACATGGATCTACCAGCACTCGAGAAGGAAGGAAGGATGGAGGACCAAGTGAAATTTTCTGGAATGGAAGGCAGCTGTTGCACGGATAAATTGGGATTCGCACGTGTTCACGCAAAAAAAAAAATGTAAACTCTGTTGTCGCCTGTCTCTGCTACGCGATAAACACGAAGATGCCCTGAGTGAGAGAATTATATTCGCTACGTTTCAGCTGGTATTTGATAAATTTAATAGTAATAAATTAAATGATGATGTATATGGATTAAAAAAAATTTTTCTTTCTTTTGTGTATGAATAAATTAAGAGTTCGAACTGAAACTTTAGATCATTCACTGGAGCTAAAGAAATTAAATTACTCTCAATAAATTAAAATAAATTCCTCAAGACGTTACAGTATATCAGATTTTAAAATGTTTGAATACCAATGGAACGTTAAATATTTAAGAAATTGTTAAGTTCTTAAAATTTATGAATGACTTGGAGGGTCTCTTAAAAAATCAAAAGTACTAGTGATAGATGAGGTTCATGTGTACATAATAGAAAATATCGTATTATAACCTGAAGGATACTCGAGAAGCGGCTCTTGTCGTATCTTCGTGAAGTTGATGAGCCTTTCTACGGAGGTCATGTTGGTCTCCAAAGTAGCCCACTGGCGGACGCCGAACTGAATCATCCCCGTAAGCCGCACGGACAGGGCGACGGCCAGTCCCACGTCACCTCCATGCCAACCTGAAACCACTCCGTCTCAGGTAACCCTCGTTATCACAGTTAGGTCAAAACACTCAGGGCTAGCCATACCTTCGCCAATGACTAGGAAGCTGAAGGTCACCATAGTCAGGTAGAACAAGCAACCTACATCCATCCACAGTCCGAACGCCTGGTCCAAAGACAGGAACAAGTAGGAAGCGGACGTGTTGATGTCCTGGAAAGAGAATGAGATGGGTGAATGTCTTTAGCGCGCTTGTCGTAGCTGTTGAGACCTGGATGTACCTGGTGAGAGTCGAACTCCTGCTCGAGCTGGCGCTGCGCCTCGAATGCACGGATGGTGCAAAGGCCTTGTAGGGAGGCCTTCACGTGATTCAGGATCGGGCTTTTCGCTTGAAAAATAACCCAATAAGAAAAGTATATAGTTTTGGAAACAAAGTTACATTATTGTTCTCCGTTAAACTTATGCAGGGTCATAAAACAAGCTATTTGATAGATACATTGCAAATAAAACCGCGACATTAAAAAAAGTTCTTAAAAATAAAGAAATAAGAAATAGAAGAAGAACGTTACTCGTAAATTGAGAGATGAAATAGAGATAGAAGAAGTTTTTGAAATGCAGAGACTTTTTCAATTTTTTAAACTAATCATACATAAATCAAGTTAATGAGGCTGAATAATTTAAAGGGTGCAGAACAGATGTTGGAAGAAGATTAGCTGCAGTTTAATAGAAGAGATGGTGCGAGCAAAATATTTTTTTTTCTACCGTTTAACATTATATGTACGAATTACAAAGAAATTCGACACACTCAGCTCATTTGTGACCTTTCTAATAATGTGCACAGGAGTAAAATATTCTGCAGTTTGATTAAAATTATTCTTAAATATAGAAACAAAAAAACTTCATGTATAACCTATATGACAACCAAGAGCTATTGAAGGAGTGAAAAGCGATAGAAGTAAAATAATGTGGTAGGAATTTATCACCACTTCTTATTCAGTTTCAGTGTAGAAGAAGCAATGAAAGGAAAATAAAAAATTCGCGTCCGGAATTAAATTAAAACGAAAGCCAAGGTTTGTAATCAATACAGCGATACTGTTAAATAATAAGAAAGATTTGGAACACATTTTGAAGCGAATGTGTCAACTACTTCCATAAGATGAACAATGTAAAATTTAAAATTTTTGGCTAATAGAAAAATAGCACATCTAATTCTGGAAGAAACTTAGTTTGGTCGAAATAGAGTAAGAAATAATTCAGCTTCTTAGGGAGCCAGATTCGAGTAACACGGTTGCATGTATTGGTGCATGTACTCTCAGGTATAGGTCACGAGAAATTGTAAGTCGTGCCAACACAAGGTGCGCAATAGCCCACGGCGCTGTAATTGTAGTG
This sequence comes from Zhengitettix transpicula, assembly GCA_037074705.1. Lineage (NCBI taxonomy): Eukaryota > Metazoa > Arthropoda > Insecta > Orthoptera > Tetrigidae > Zhengitettix > Zhengitettix transpicula. The sequence goes on along the minus strand of CM073590.1, from coordinate 23,005,176 downwards.
AGGGTAGGTCGGAGCTCATTTTAACACGAACCTTTGTTACAGCATCTTGATAGTGTAAAAACTATACTGAAAACATTGACGCATGGAAATATATTGTGTTCACTTCAGGATATGTTGTACACCGAAAACTTCATCCATAAAAGTTAAGGGATGATAAATACACAGACCTTAGTGCTGTCTATAAATGCTGTAGTAAGAATACAATTAATATTTTTAAGAATAATAGCGTCGTAGTTCCATTTACTCCGTGAGTGGGATTTCCCTCCAGCTTCTCTCTGCTTCTACTGCGCATCTGACATGACTTGCTACATCTCACAACCTATACATGGGAGTTGCCGAGATGGTTGACGAATTCCGCTTCCATAACTATCTAACACAAAATGCGAAACCAAACTGAAGGAGTATAATTTTCTGACAACTATAATTCCAAAATTTAATATTTTTCTCTGCAATATTCTCTTACAAGGATACAATTCGGTACGAGCAACAGATAACTTCGAGCTTTTCTCATTCTCCCCCGTTATGCCCTACAACGAAATTATATCGCTCTAACATGGAAGAAATATCTAACCATCTAGGACAGTTGTCAGCAACCTCATTAGTCAGCTGAGCCAAATATCGACAGTACACCGATTGAAATATCTTTTGAGAGACAATTTTTTAAACTTAAACTATTTTTATAAACTTCATTAGGCTACTCCTAAGCTGGCCTTTGCTTAAAACGTCCGCAATCAGACAGAGGTACGTTGGCTAAGGTTGACACCTCCCAACTCATTCGTCTTGTATACTTGTTTAGCCTATCTACTTTCCTCATCTTGTCTCTATGTACAAACTATCGGAACATAACTTTCTCAATCCACAACGCTCTCTAAAATTAACGCAATAAACTTTACTTAAAGTTTAAGTCTAACTTTACATCACACTTAACAACGATATTATTTATTGATTAAATTAAATTTTATGGTAGTCATAAAATCAAATCATGAGAATGGCTGACATACATTAATGTGAACAGTGATCTGGCATCACATTTGAAATTTTTAATTTTCGACACGATTCCAGGTTCTCAACAATATGACGACTTCTCAATTTAGTATTTGAAAAGTTCATGCTTGAAAATGATTGTTCGTATGAATATGTATAAAAGAGATTTGTTTTTGAATGAAATAATTACTTTCAGCATCGATTAAGCTATTTTAGATGAGATTAACGCGTACTATGAAATAAAATTATTGGATCCACTGATGGTTCGTTAGTTCTGGATAGTAAACACCGTTTTCAAGGAAGAATGCTTTAATTTTTGTTAATAAGGAAGCGAAAGATTCAAACCGTTTCATCTTGATAACCTTGTTATGCAGCAGATCTGCGTACTCAACCTTCATTTCAACTAAAATTCTTTAAATTTGTGAAAGAACCTCACTCAAGTGGCCAAAAATCCGCGTGTGGCCCGCGAACCGCGCTCTGTCGATGTCTGCCCTTGGGGCCGCAGAATAGGAGTAAAATAGAAGAAAATAAGATATAAGAAACGTCGCTACTCACTGATCGCTTCGAGCCTCTTGAGACTACGTGACGAGGCCAGGTAAAATGATCGCATGGCGTAGAGGAGTCCGGCAACTACTAAAGCGGGCAGAAGAAGCCAGACGTCGGTCATCCCGACCACCACAAGTATCCCAACAGAATTGAGGAAGATCTGGAATGAAAAATCGGTGAGCCTTCTCTTTTCCTCGTCGACGAAACTCGACTGCCGAAGTACGAACCTGGACCGAACTGTATATGACAGGCGGCAGGCCTTCGTCCACCAGTGCCAGGTCTTTGGAGAAGTGGTTCATGATGCGGCCTGTAAAAACGCTCTGTGAGGCATCATTCACTTAATTGCGGGCGCGAGAAATGCGCGCATACCTGAAGGGTTCGTGTAGAAGTAGGACATATTGGCGCCAAGCATGCAGCGGATCATGTGTCCGTGTAGCGAGGCAGACGCGCGTACGCACGTTGCGAGGAGCGCCAGTGTGCGTAGGACCGCAGCGCATATCTGCGTCGCCATCAACGCCGCCAGCACCAGCACGTACAAGTACGTCTCTCCGCCACCGGAGTTCACCCTGACAACATGCAAGTATTCCAAGATCATTCAGAACATTCTTTAACATTAACGTACATTATTCTTTATAATAATTATTTTTTAAAAAATTCATAAATTTTAACAATGTTGCTACTATAAGCGTTACCGCATTTATTTATTAAAATTTAATTATCAAAAGTCTAATATACCGGATATTTTTCATTTCCTATATTTATTTGCTGATACAGAATTTCTTTAAATGATATTGTATTGCATTAATAATGGCTTTCGAAATATCTTCTAGAATTTGTTACGCCGCTTGAAGTTTCTGGGTATGGACGACCTGACCCAAGGTCGCCGGGAGTGGGCGTGGACCGTACACGGACGTACACGCACAGCAATCTCGTCCTAGAACTCATTTTCTTCATTTCTACCTACGTTTTTATTATGTCATAATAAAATCATCTCTATTAAGAAATAATCCAAATCGTCTGCACGTTAGAACCACTTACGGAGGATCGATTATTCACAATAGGTTAACATAAGGTCAAAAAAACAGTTAAATTTGTTTTGTAAATGAGATTGACATTCTAATTTGATTATTAAGAAAATTTTAAAGAATTTTGAAGTCTATATATGGAGAATTACCTATTTTTGCCTGCCATATATTCCCATGTTTAACCCAAGTTCAAAATTATCACACGGATGAATTAAAAACTTTAAACAAAGCGTTTGGATTTTTCAGTAATTCATTATTTAGTTACCCCAACGAATAATAGATGAAACACTGTAAAGACTCACATCTGAAACATAAAGACGATTCAATGAATTAAGTTAACTTGATGGTATTGATTTGTATAACAGGTCTGCGAGGGTTATTCTCTCGCAGGCAGTACCTGCGAGGGATGTTCTCTCGCAGGCAGAACCTTATAGGAGAGACACGAAGGGGTTACCTTTGGGGATGCTTTTTCCTCTCCGTTTTTGAACTAAGGTTCCCACAAGCCGATGCACCTCGGTCTGTTTTGAGAGGTGTATGTTCCGGGGTCTGAGACCTTGGGCATACGGTAAGAGTTGTCCGCTATTCCTATTGGAATATTTGACCAAGTGCCTCCTAAACTGGTCAAGGCACGCGAGAGGAAAGCTGCGAGCCCACATCTAACCCCTCTCCCGCCATTGGATGGGCGTGGGACAAGTACCCAATGCCCGACCTACCTGATGCAGGTTTTTCTAGGGGTTTCACTGCATTACTTTTAGGCGAATACCGGGTAGGATCCTTAAACCATTGCCCGGGGGCCCTAGTTAACCCTTGGCTACCTTATTCTACCCTTCCGCTTCCCCCTTTCAAATCCCTGCCTATGCTATTTAAGGGGAGTTGCCACCATGTGGATTACCCTCATGTAGCCTGTTACCCTAAAAAATTGTTTGTAAATCTATGTTCACGTTAAAGCTTTAATCTAAAATAAAAGAACTCATTCAGAAACTAAGTAAAGGTACACGAATTGAAATTTTGTGAATATCTTATTAATTAGACTAATTAAATAGTAGGTCTACCCATTCATTTTTAAGTAAATAAATAAGTTTTAAATAATCGATTTTTGAAAATTCTACGTTAAAAACATCGTCATGACAGTAAATAGTTCGACTATAAAAGTTTTATTTTTTTCTGATACACTCCCATAAGTAACCAAACTAAAATATCTTTCTACGAGCTTAGTCAGGTAAAACAGTATAAGGCTGTTAGCCACCAACAACCACAATAAATACATGTGACGACAGAATATGGCGCCCAGTTCCAAGTTTCGGTTGAGATAGAAGGATGACTGGTCACTGTTCGCGCTGTGTTGGTTAGCCGTTAAGTTGCGAAATCTATATAGTGAAGCAGTCACTCAAAGCAGCTATTCAGAGTAAATATGTTGTATTTCTCTGAGCAGTCGATCAACTCGCTGGACACGCCCGCAACCAGAAGTTTCACTGCCTAAGACAGCCCTTTCGCACGAGCCCAAATATCATGTACCATCCCGAGAGACATCCAGCAAGGATGAAGACCACACGTCCGCCTACCCCCCCAAGGACTTTAGTCGCGGCTCCGGTTCAACTCTAGTTAAAGGCGGTCCCAAAGTCAAAAACAATTACCTTGCATAGCTAAGGTCATAACAATTTTTTTAATTTTAAAGACAGTGTTTGATCCGATGAATTCACTGAGATAAATAAATTCATGCTAATATTTTAACTCCTATCATTTATTACAAGATATAACTTCGAGTGTACGTTGATAAGACTCAGAATCGTATACATGATTTCTCTAAAAAATATTCTCACGTCCTATTTCATACCAGAACGTCTATTTGAAGTACTTTAACAATATGTTCAACTGCAAGTGTTTCAGAACATGCTTTCTAGGTTTGTAACTAATACGTTGACCAATTGTCTAGTAAAATTATGGAAAATAATAAAATAGCAAACTTTTTGTCAGTAAAAGTTTTTAATAATCAAATTTTAAACACGAGGTTTCGTCCCTGGTTGGCCAGGTGTATGTATGTTTCAATTATAAATAAACTTTAAGTTGACAAAAGTTCTGTTTACCCGAATGGTCCCGATTGATTTTTGCCCGACAGGTCAATATCCCGATGGTTTATTTTCCCGTAAGGTGCGTTTTTTACGAAATAGAGCATAATGTTAATAAAACACTTTATATGTTAGTTATATTATTAGACATGATTATTATTGTGAATAAAGTTATTAATGCGTGGAATATTAATGAGGTCAAAATAAACTAGTTGGGAATATTAATAAATAAGTATATATAGTAATGCCAATTAAACAAGTCATTAATTGTTTTAATATAATTAAATTGTTAGCGGTACGAATGCGTAAAGGCGACAATGAAGGCGGCTTTTTCCTTTGTTCACCAATGGAGACTGCGCGCGCTTAAACTCTGTATGCGCTGGGAGAACGCCAGTCTGGAATCGGCTATGAATGGTGGCGTACGTGAGATAAAACAGTTAAAAGTCGACGGGGAGATATAATACATTTGAGATCACCTAGAGCATCGAACAGTAAAGTTTGCAGATGTAAAGAACGAATGGCGAGATCCTGTATTTCTACATGAAAGCAAACAACATTTTCACGAAGAGATATTTACATAATAATTTGCACACGGTGAAGCAAATGGTTGCTTCACGCTGATTGAACAGTTATCGCATAGAGGGGACCGACAACCACTACCAGACCAAAGGGGGCGGCTCATCCGAGGTTCCAGATAACAGAGGACGAGTATTTTAATCGTGTGTATTAAATTTTTCCATGAAGTTTAGAGTCTGTGTAAAAATCGCGTTTTAGTGAGGTACTTTTCAAGATACAAGAGAGAGATCTGGTACCATACAGACGGTCCGTGAGTAACAATACTTTTATACAAATTTGTAAACGATAATTGAGAAGGTATAGTCAGATTTCGTTCACGTTCCGTTTCATTTAGTTTTTTTCTGTTTCACTTATCTTCATATTGTTTTAGGTTAACTTTTATATTTGAATTGTTAATTGTCAGGTTATACATTGATTTTGTTCTAATTATTAAACCCAGTTATGGCCCTGAGATAAGAGATTCGACGATTTTGGTTGTAATGATATAAGAACTATATGCTCATAAATGCCACGAATTAATAAATGTTTTAAATGGATGAAATTCGGCATGAAAAATAGGGTTTGTACATTGTAAAATTTATCAACAATAATAAATTTCTTTTAAAGCTTAGTAAATGTTAATTGATTCATTTAATTAACCCTTCCAGTTTATTACAATATATATATATGTGTGTGTAAAGAAAGATTTGAATAAACAATAAATTAATTAATTTCATGATAATTGAATTTTATTAAAAAAATTAAAAATTTTCGATAGGCTCCGGCTAATACAGCAAATTGAGACATAAGGATTATTGTGGGTAAGGTCAAAACAGTGGGATACAGTTCAAAAATACTATGGCATAACCCGGGGGAGAAAACGTAAAGTTCAGTACATCACCCAATCTGGTCGTGTGCCGGAAGTTGCGAGGATCATCTGCTGTAATCCCGGGCTGAATATCGTGGCCATATCAATGAACCTTAGCGCCTGATCATCGGTGTGAAGTTCTATTGCTGTTGGCTGTTGAAGATCATAGTCTACCGCGATGAACAGGATTTCCAACAAATGGCAGGTAAGACGGAATGGTATTGTGCAGCTGAGGAATTCATAATCTTCACAAAGGTTTCCTCTCCTCATCTGTCAAGCAAAGACTGACTGTCCAGCCAAGTAGCTGCTCTTCCGACTGTACATCTTCTCAACTTTTAGATTCCGAGAAAACATGTCCCGCGCCTCACGGCAGTGAAATTTGACACCTTTTTAGTTAATTGTTTGTTGATTTCCCGCTTCTTCCTGGGCTTGATCATTCCAACTCCGAATGCCTGCACTGCATCCATCCTTGAAGTATTCCACCTGCTGTAAGATTTTTTTTATATATTTGAATAGCTTAGCCGTTGACAAGACTAATTCACTTCACACGGTGAAATTTTGGGAAGCGTCTCTAATCATAAAAATACTATTGTACGGGAAGCTGAGTCTAGCTTATGTTTATGACCCCTACGGATACAAAAGGCAGGGTCTTATTGTTGCGCATGAGCCTTTGCAAAGCTAAGAACCCGAAATTAGTTGTGCTGAATCCTACTGCGCCCGTCCGTAAAACTGGTCGCAGTGCTTCTAATCCCACAACTGCGGGCAACAGACTCACTGCTTCCAGTGTGTGGGAGATGCGTACGAAAGTTGCATCGAACTGTTACTAGTCTCAGTTGGGGAACGAGTCCCTCTTATCACTAGTACTCTACGGAGGACTCACAGATGCTGCGTCATGAACGGAGGCGTGGGAGAACGGTGGAATAACAGTACTGAGGTTTCGCCTTTATGAGCTGTTCATGGTTGGTAGTATCCGACACGAGACCCAGGGCGGACCACACGGCGTTCACCCCTCAAACTGTCTACATTGCTTCCAATCCCATTGATCTAATTGATTTCAGATTTCAGGTGTGGGAGAGGCTGCGAAAGCACCCTCGAACCGTGACTATTCTCGGTAGTGGGAGGAATCCTGCTGAAAATAGAACTCTGGTTGACAAGACTTCTCGCGGTTGTGTGACGTGGGAAATTGAGGAGGAAAGGAGGGCGCGTTGCTCTCCTGCGGGTCTTTCTGAGAAGCTACCATCCTGTCCTGACAGGAGGTGGTGGAGATTGACTCAAGACGGTCGTCTAGTCTTCTGGGCTGTGGAAGGTGTTGGGGACCACAGCACCAACCGCACTCCTGGAGGCTAAATTGTCGAATGGTGGAGATAATTCTCCTGGTAGCAATAGCATGTTGCTATGTGAGGGAGATAGCCCTAACTTGAGAGCCATTCTGGGAAACTAGAAAGTGCCGACAAGTTTCAATGGCCTTCAGGCAAGTGCATCTCCATCCTGCGGGGCGACCCTGAACACTTGTGCTAACGGAGCTATGTGTGCGGCCGACAAAAGCCGTCCTTCGGGAAATTTGGTACCTCGGGATGCGTCGGGTCCCTTGTCTATCCTCCAGGGTCCCTGTAGACCAGCTGGGTTTTGGTTTACACGTTGGAGTCGGACTCGAGGGAGTATGTGGTTTCGTAGGCAAATCTTTCTTCTATCCTCCTCTGGGTGCAAGACCCAGTCCGCCGGGATTTAGGTATCAAGGTATACCCGTTTCCTTCTCGGAGGGTCCGAAAAAAGGCCACTAAGAAGCACTTACATACATGTTCTGAATCCTCCAATTGTTATTTAAGGCCGAAGGGATACCCGTCGTTCCGCCGATAGCTACTTATTTTCTGTCCCTGGTGAGGAGGAAAGGAGGGCGCGTTGCTCTCCTGCGGGTCTTTCTGAGAAGCTACCATCCTGTCCTGACAGGAGGTGGTGGAGATTGACTCAAGACGGTCGTCTAGTCTTCTGGGCTGTGGAAGGTGTTGGGGACCACAGCACCAACCGCACTCCTGGAGGCTAAATTGTCGAATGGTGGAGATAATTCTCCTGGTAGCAATAGCATGTTGCTATGTGAGGGAGATAGCCCTAACTTGATTTCAGATTTCAGGTGTGGGAGAGGCTGTCATCTCAACCAATGTGAAAGATGCACGTTACTTCACGTTTTTCTTCTGCTTACAAATATATTCCTTGGTCCTAACTCTTACCAATCAAAAATTTTTCTATTTGCTGCTTGTCTGAGGCAGTTCACCTTCCAAAGTTAAACTAATACACATGTTGATATAAAAATATAAATGACAAGTAATTAACAATTTCTTTTTGTTTTAATAATGGCAGTGATGAACATTACACATGGAAAATTTTCAACCAAATTTATTACGCGTGTCGCATTCCAGTAAGAAACACTGCGGATGTAAGCTAACTCCAGCGTATATAATGGGGTGCAATTTTTAAAATAGGCGAAAACGGCCTAAATTGGCGTCCAAAAGTGTCTTTCGATGTTTTTGGTGTCCAATTTCAACCCTAAACGGCATGGTTATGGGTATAAAGGGGTAAGAAATATAATGCGACAACGAGCGAGTATGGTGTCGAATCCTTTTCTTTAACTACATCGAAAGTGACAGCATTAAATGCAGCGTAGGCCAAATATTATTATCGGTTTTCCCATTTTTTAAAAGTGCATCCAACATCCACCCCAACCCCTCCGCGTACTGGGGATGTCACACCATAACATTGTTTGGTTCTGAGTCTTAAGTTAGATGTGTGCAAAGTTTGGTTGAAATTGCACCTCGTGTCTCTGGGAGCTGAAGTATAACTTAACCGTGCCGAAATGTCATAATTCAACGCATGGATTACCATAACCCAGGATTCGACACCAATCTGAAATATGCTCTTACAATCGATCTTCCTTAAGATACTTTTGAAGGGAATTCTCCGTTGTTTTCGTTTAAGATTTAAAATAGAAACTAACTGTCATTCATAAACTACGTAAACTTGCACAAATTGAAATTTTCTTGCTTTATAAAAATAATAGGTAGTAGAATTATTATTCTTAGGTATACCTTTATATTAGAATGTACTAATTCATTATTATTAAGTAAGTAGGTAAATAAGTTTTAATAATTGATTTTTGCAAATTTTATAGCATAAAAATGACAATGAATTGTTTGATTGTAAAGGCTTTCTTTTTTACATACACTTCCATGAGTAACTAATCTAAAACCCTAGTCAGGAAAAGCAGGTTTAAGGAGGTGACGGCATTGTCTGTTTTGCACGCGGGCGCTGAAACTGCCAGCGGTGGGCCTCAAAATACTATTGTCTAAATAGCATAATGAATACACAAAAAGGCTTTGAGTATTCGAAGTTCATAGTTAACTGGAATGTGATGAGTGATATAGACTGAACTCTGATTTATTTTCATAACGAATACTTATTTTTTAATAGAGGAAACGAATAAAAATCTAATTTATTATGTATTTCATAATTTAGAAAAATTTAAATCACCATAAAGACAGCCAGTAGTCAGATCCGCTGGCGAGGACTTCCGTGAAGAGGAATCCGCCGACGAGGAAGCATATTCCTGCGATACCTGTTCCCCCGCGCAGGTACTGCAGGTATACACGCCCCCGCACGCCGCCCTTGCTCTGATGTTCCTCCACCACAACCTTCTTCCCTTCTGCACGGTCACCCATAGCCTGAAACACACTTGATCAATTATCCAGAGTTCTTCACTTACGCCTGTACTTGGGCCTCAATTTCTTCCTTTATCTTAATACGCAATGCTCTAGTCGAGCATAGTGTTTTGCAGGCGGAAAGGGGTACTGTTTGAGAGCTGCTCGTCCATTTTGTACCTTCAAATTGCAGCTCTGAACTACTGTCAAAATATGACGTGGACCTTTTTTTTTTTTTTTTTAGGGCAACAGGCTACATGAGGGTGATCCACATTGGGCAACTCCCCTTTAATAGCATAGGAAGGGATTGAAAGGGGGGATGCGGAAGGGTAGAGGAAGGTAGCCAAGGGTTAACTAGGGCCCCCGGGCTATGGTTTAAGGATCCTACCCGGCATTCGCCTAAAGAAATGCAGGGAAAACCCTAGAAAAACCTGCATCGGGTAGGTCGGGCATTGGGTACTTGTCCCACGCCCTTCCGATAGCGGGAGAGGAGTTTGCTGTGGGGACGCAGCTTACCCCTCGCCATGCCTTGGCCTGTTTAGGAGGCAGCTGGCCGACTATTCCAATAGGAATAGCGGACAACTCTTGCCGTATGCCCAAGGTCTGCGACCCCGGAACATACACCTCTCAAAACAGACCAAGGTGCCTCGGCATGTGGGAACCTTAGTTCAAAAAAACCAGAGAGATGTGAGAGCATCCCCAAAGGTAGCCCCCGCCAGAGCTCTCTGGGAAGGTTCACCTGCGAGAAAACCTCTCGCAGGCTTACCTTCCTCCCTCTTTGGACGTGGACCTCATAAATGAAAATATAAGAAGTTAGTTTCCTAAAGGAAGCCTGCGAGAGGATTCGCTCGCACGTGAAGCTTTCCATAGAGCTCTGGCGGAGGCTACCTTTGGGGATGCCTTCACATCTCTCTGGTTTTTTTTGAACTAAGGTTCCCACATGTCGAGGCAACTCGGCTTGTTTTGAGAGGTGTATGTTCCGGGGTCGCAGACCTTGGGAAGGGCGTGGGACAAGTACCCAATGCCCGACCTACCTGATTCAGGTTTTTTGGGGGATTCCCTGCATCACTTTAAGGCGAATTGCCGCGTAGGATCCTTAAACCATATCCCGGGGGCCCTAGTTAACCCTTGGATACCTTCATCTACCCTTCCGCATCGCCCCTTTCAAATCCCTTCCTATGCTATTAAAGGCGAGTTGCCACCATGTGGATTACCCTCATGTAGCCTGTTACCCTAAAAAAAATAGTTACCTATTGAAAAATCAAATTTATTTTACTTTGCAGATTGTCAAACGTATTTTTTAAATTGTTTAAAATTTAGGATTGTAGGGGACACAGGCGGCTCAGTGTCGGAGATGAATTTTTGGGCGAACGTCGAGAGAGTGAGTTGCTGGTAGAGACAAAATTGGTTACCAAGTTAATTAATCAGTATTCTGGATTTTCTCGCGAGTTTTTATGCAATAATATAATTGACCCACTCCCTTCATCAGACACTAATATTTCCTTCAGGTTTGATGTTTGGACGAGAAGCAGAGTTAGGTGAACCGTGATATTAAATCGGAATGTCGGCTGCCGGTGCGATGATGATTAAATCTGGTCTCTCAAAGACTAACCCTTGCATGTAGAACCTTACAGGATAGTCGGAGGAAGCTACATACAAGGGATACCTTCTTCACTTAAACTTAAGTTCCCATAACCCCAGGCACTTAAGGTGAGTTTTGAGAGGTGTAACCTCCACTGGGCATACAAAAAAGAGTTGTCTGCTGTTCCCGTTTGAATAGTAGTCCAACTGACTCAACATATGGTGAAGTAAGGAAACGGGAATTCTACGTCATGACACCAAGCCACATCTCCAATTATCAGATGGGCATGGACAAGCATTAAGAGCATGACGTACCTGATGCACGTTATCTATGATATTCTCTACATCACTTTTAGACGAATGCCGAGTAGGATCCTTAAACTATAGCCCAGATCCCTAGCTAACTACTGACTACCTTGTGCGTGGATGACTCTCATGTCGTCGTATGTGAAAATAGCCACATTAATGTTTACTTCATTAAATCAGAGGCAAGGCGTTTTTAAAATACATTTTTGAAAAAAAAATGTATCATTAAAGTTTATTAAGTTCGACTAAGTGCTTCAATAGCTGCTGAAATACACGCATGTGGTACAAAGATTGGAATGGTCTGTGGGAAACAAAAAATTGCATGAACGGCAGCAAATAATTTTTAATTTGTACTTATGTTATGAACATTCGGGATATGAAAGGGCTGGTTGCGATAGTCGAGTCGTTGGCGAGCGAAGCGAGGTGTACGCATCCCCTTAGTATCGTCAACGACACACGTGCTAGTCAAAGTTCAAATCTCTACTTACCGCATCTTGAGGCCAGTTATCTGTAGTTGGTGTACCATCTTTGACTATTGCCCCGAGGAGTTTAGAGAAATCAACTGAAGAGTTTTGTAGCTCCGAATAACTTCCAGCTATCTCGATTTCACCCTAGAAAAAATTTACTTATATTTTTGAAAAATGGTTGATAGTATATATTAAAAGTTATCGCAAGATATATTTTCGTTGGGGAGATAATTAGCATTAAATGACATATGTACATATTTTATGTTAATTTTTATGTAGCTGTTCTTACCTTTCGCAGACGGAACCTTTCTGGAGACACGGAGAGAATTATGTTCGGGAATGCCTTCTCTCTCTGTTTTTAAACTAAGGGTCCCACAAGTCCTGTTTTGAGAGGTGTATGTTTCCGAGGTCGGAGACCTTGTGAATACTGTGAGAGTAGTTCTCTGTTCCCATTGGAACATTCGACCAGCTGCCTCCTAAACTACTCGAGGCACGGAGAGGGAAATGCTGTGACTCCACAGCAAACCCCACTCCTGCCATCGGAAGCTCGACCTACTGATGGAAGTTTTCTGGGGTTTGTCCTGTATCACTTTTAGATGAATGCCGGGTCACAGTTAACCCTTGGATACAAATCTCTATTAAAGGGGAGTTATCACTACGCGAATCATATAGCCTGCAACTCTAAAAAATCTTAGTCTTCCCAATAAATGAAAACGACTGTGTAAACTGCTATAAATCAGACTAAAGAATGTTAGTTGCCGAATTATCCCATCTTGACTCTCGCCATGAAGTGAGATTCGAGACCTGCCCCAGAACTGGTTTGCTAAAACAGCTCTACGTTGTTGTTTCTGGAGCGGAAAACTGAGTTTCCACCGTGACCCGTCGCTGTGAGACTGTTACAGATCCATCTATGCGCCTAGTTGCCATACGGAGGTCGTTCTGAAAATCTAACAAACTGTTGAGACTGTAAAAAATAACATTTTTCACTTTTGTATTTTCAGTCAAATAAATTTTACATAACAAAATTAAAAAGCACTGTTTCTCAATTTAGCGAATCTTAACCCAGAAAACCCCGTTGAAATAGTGACCTCATAAATTTTGTGATAAATTTAGGCTGGTGTAATTTGTTTGGCGATAATATTGTAAAATTTACAATCTGAGGCCACTTTTAAACGAATTCTGTTGTAAATAATTAAACATAAAAATTAAATCTGTTACAGGTACTAATAAATGTTTTGTGATGGTATTTGAGAGTTTTAAAATCTTGATTTTTTGTCTCATTATTCACGTTTACAAATGATCTGATACAGTCTGTGGCGTACACATCTGCGAGCTGAGTTGTGTGTGGCGTCAGGGAAGAAAAACAGCTGACGAGAAATAGTTGGAAATAAACATTGATTCAATTCATATAAAATACAACTTGAAATACAAATCCGACATTATTTCACTATTAACAAATATCAGTTGTAATATTTCAAGAAGACTATAGAATTCGTGGAGCACGTGTACTCAATTGAATTATATTCCAGTAACTGGTGTATATTTTTTTTCTACAGCGCAAAGTCGTAATTTTAGAATGTCGTGTGTAAGTAATCTGCGTCATTCATGTTTGGATTTGCGCTAGATTTTAAAGTATTGCTTTTCGTGTTAACTGTTATTGTCTTTAGTTAAGGAATAATCTGGTATATTTAGTCTGTAATTTAACTGTGCTAACTTCAGCACGTTCTGACGTGCAGAGATCAGCAAAGGATTATCTGTTGAGAGAATGGAACAGGAAGAAGTAACTGAAAGAGTGAAAAATAAGTCAACAAAGTAGTGCAGGAGCTATCAGAGTAAGGTCTCACTTCTTGAGCTGCTCAATAGTCAACTAACACAGCACAGTTTTATGTGGGACCGATGGATTTTATATGTATTAACTTAAATGCTTTATTATGGAAACAGGAAAGACTGAATTTACAATTTTTATATTGTTGTTTAAAAGGCAAAGTCTAGTGCTCAGCGATTTCAGAATCGTCTGAAACGTAGAAACTGATGAAGTAAGAAATTTCAGGAACACTCGCCAAGTTGACAAGCGAAGATTACAGAGGACACAGTCTCATTGTATATTCAAGTTCAAAGTTGAACTAGCTTTCTTCAAGTAATATATGAGTAATACAAATCGAATAACAAGTAAAACTCTGCGAACAATAACTGAAAGTTGGTCAAGATTGTTTCAGTGACGTAATGTGATAACGACAAATCTTCTGCATCTTTCATCACACGGCTCTCACAACTCGTTTAATATACTACTTCAGCCAACGGTTGGTTCTCCTGTCCTAAAGATAACTTTTTGTGCCCATGTGTGGCAATAACTTCTCTCTCATATCCACACGGCTTCAGTTTTGTAAAATCACAAAGCAACAAGTAGCCCCACTGTAATTATATTTTGTATTTCTGCGTGTCAAACCAAATTGATGTAAATATAATAATTTCTGTGCAACATTTTACATTATTGATTATTTGAATAGCTTTAAGATTTACCTAATCATTAAGAACTCCTCATTAAGAATCACAATGAAAAATCTAGCGCAAGACATCGTGACGTGTACAGAAACAATACAACATACTATGTAATAAATGTATACAGAAGATTTTATAATAAAAATAATAAACTAATTTACTATTGAAATTGTGTCACCAACTTACTGGTATTGAAACGGGGCTTTCACAAATACTATTTTTATGACGTTTTAGAACTGTAGAGAAGTAGCTTGTAGTCTCTAAATACGATGCACAATCGTCTGCGGTTGCATCGGGAGTAGGCAGGATCCCTCACTTTAACACGAACCTTTCTTACGACAACTTGGTAGTGTCAAAACTATTATGAAAACATTGAACCATTGTGTTCAGTTCAGGATATGTTGTACGTCAAAAATCTCATCCGTAAAAGTTAAGATATGATAATTACAGGATGTGGTAAATAGATGAAATCCTGTTCGTAAAAATATATAAGAATGTTTGTGAGAATGATGGTAGCATTACGCCAAGCTTGATTCTAAGGAAAAGTTCCCTCCTGACGACAATGCACCCTTTCATCTTCTCGCTTATTTTACTGCCCATCGCATTCGACTTCGTATTTCTCGTATGTCTGTGTAAGCGCCGGAATATATAAATAAATTAACACAAATAATAGTTTACTCTTTAAACATAAATAACTAAAAAGGTCGAGGCGTTTAGTCATAAAAGAACTATCTAGCTGTTCTGTCTCTCACTTGGTTGAGGATGATGATTAGGTCGGCGTCCTGGATGTATTGCAGCTGATGCGTGACTAGAATACAGGTCTTTCTTCTGAGATGACTTCTGATACACGTGTCAAACAAATGTCGCCCCACGTGGTAGTCCACAGCGGACAAAGGATCGTCCAGCAGATAAATGTCAGCATCAGCGTAAATAGCCCTGTAGATAAATTAAATTATATCTTAATAAGTTATTATTAACAACAGTTTTAAATATATTTATTGAAAAAAATTCGTAATGTATTGTGATGATTCAAAGCGCAGAACTAATTATTATTTCGTATTGCGTTCGGATCGTTGGCATATCTTTGGAAGATTTTTTTTTAGGTAACAGCCTACATGAGGGTAATCCACATTGTGGCAACTCCCCTTTAATAGCATAGGAAGGGATTTGAAAAGGGGGATGCGGAAGGGTAGGAGAAGGTACCCAAGGGTTAACTAGGGCCCCCGAGCTATAGTTTAAGGATCCTACCTGGCATTCGCCTTAAAGTTATGCAGGGAAAACCCTAGAAAAACCTGCATCAGGTAGGTCGGACATTTGGTACTTGTCCCATGTCCTTGCGATGGCGGGAGAAGAGTTTGCTGTAGGGACGCAGCATTCCCTTCTCCATGCCTCGACCAGTTTAGGAGGCAGCTGGCCGACTGTTCCAATGGGAATAGCGGAAAACTCTTACCGTATTCCCAAGGTCTGTGACCCCGGAACATACACCTCTCAAAACAGGCCAAGGTGCCTCGGCAAGTGGGAACCTTAGTTCAAAAAACCAGAGAGATGTGAAGGCATCCCCAAAGGTAGCCTCCGCCAGAGCTCTCTGGGAGGAGTCTTTGGAAGAAATAATGCTCTGTGGTAAGGAATTTGAGTTTTCGTAATCTGCTGAGAGCAAATACGGAATTAGTCAATGCGAGGGGAGATTGCTCACAACATCTACCAGGCTGATTTTTTTTTTGGGGGGGGGGGGTAACTGGCTACATGGGCGTAATCCACATAGTGGCAACTCCCCTTTAATAGCATAGGAAGGGATTTGAAAGGGGGGATGCGGAAGGGTAGAATAAGGTAGCCAAGGGTTAACTAGGCCCCCCGGGCTATAGTTTAAGGATCCTAACCGGCATTCGCCTAAAAGTAATGCAGGACAAACCCTAGAAAAACCTGCATCAGGTAGGTCGGGTACTTGTCCCACGCCCTTCCGATAGCGGGAGAGGAGTTAGCTGTGGGGACGCAGCATTCCCTTCACCGTGCCTCGACCAGTTTAGGAGGCAGCTGGCCGACTGTTCCAATGGGAACAGCGAACAACTCTTACCATATGCCCAACGGTTTTATAATTAATTATTTATATTACAATATATTCATTTACAGATTACTAGTAAGTCTGCCATTCTTTCCTGCACATCGCACGTTAGACTTCAAAACTGAAAATGTAGAAAAATTCATTAATATATACATACAGTAAGGCCTTCTCTATGGAATTAAAGTCGTGGTAGTTATACAAATAAAAATCCCACAAATTAGAAATTTCAGGAAATTGTCGATTCATTTCGGGATGAATACCCGGATATTATTATTGATTCTTTACAAACTAAATTACAGAAATTAAATAATAAACATAGCAACCTATTATCCAAAAAAAAGTATTTCAATTTAACACATAAAAAACTTTAATTTTTGGATGGGTTGGTCATAGTTTAAAATAACCAATTGGTATCAAAAATCCACATATTGAATAATGCAAATATTATGCCAGATTTATGAATGAAATGTTACATATTAGATCTAATATTTCGGCCATTGATGTTAAAAATGACACATAAAATTTATGATTCTTTATTATTGTGATCTATCTGTTGTATTATTTGAAATTTGTATTTCCATTGTTTTTCGCCAATTTCAATAATACTCGTAAAAGCTGTGGCAATATAACGGTCAGGTAGGCCGTAAATCCCACGTTTTATTATAATAAATTGTAACACTATAAATTATATTTATACATAATTGTATTTTTTAATTTATCATGTTTATAAGACTTTGTTTCCCAATTTATTTGTTTAGATAACAGAATGAAATATCTATACACATAAAGAGGTCCCAATCAGCAACGATACGTCTTGTTTGATATTTTTTATGATTTAAATTGAATAATTAATTTTTTTCTGACTAATAGGCCGCTATTTTCATTATTTAACTACCTCGGAGCCCGGCGTTGCTCGGAATGTCGTATATCCATAACCCCCAATTTGACTCAAATCCCGGCTGCTTTTGCGTTATTGTTATGTAATGCACTTCACCCCACACGTGCTCACCTCCTATGCCGAAAGGGGTTGCATTCATTGACCCCGAAAAACTTTCTTTCATAAATCATATCGTCCGTTTCAACATTTACAATATTTCCACCCACGTCCCACTCTACTTTGGGTTAAACAAAAAGTTGAATGTCATAATTAAATTCAGAGATAAAGATACCCCCGGATTTGATTCCAATTGTATTAGCGTTATTTTCATGTAACGCCCCACCAAACCCAAACCCCAACCCTAAGCTTTCTCCCCTCCATGCCGACAGAGATTGAAATTATACACAGAGAGCATCTACAGAAATATTATGAATTTAATTGACCCCGAATTTTATTGCGACGCTAATATCGGCCTATTAACATGTTTTAAAAATACCATCCACGCTTGGGAGAGTTTAACGGAAAGTTGATTGTCATAATTAAGCTCAGTGACATACATAAGGATGCTTCCCTCCCAAACCCGAAAGGGTTGAAAAGGTTGAACTTATACATGGAAAATATGTAGAGATATTTTAAGGCTCATTGATCCTGAAATATATTAATTCGACGCAAAAATCGACCGTTAGAAATATTTGCAAATTTTTACCGCCGCCCAAAACCCATCACCGCCCAGGGCCTCCCCACCGCTGCCCACCCACGCGCGTTTACCAGATTGTCATAAATAAACTCAGCGACTTTCATATCCCTGATTGATTTTAATCTCGGTCGTATGGGCATTATTTTTCTGTAATGCACCACCAAACATCACTCCTAAGCGTGATCGCCTCTTCAGCTCGAAAGGGGTGGAAATTATACATAATCAACGTAAAGACTGCGATGCACCATTCCCAAACCTGAAAGAGATGGAAATTATACACAGAGAACATGTAGTGAAATTTGATGAATGCCGTAGATCCCGATTTATATTGATTCGACGCAAAAATCGTCCGGTTAGAATGTTCAAAGTTAGTAGCCCCGCCCTCCTCCAACCAGCCCCCACACACCTCCGCGCGTTGACCAGATTGTAATAATTAAATTTAGCGCCATCTATAACCCCGATTTGACTCGATTATCGGTTGTTTTTGTGTTATTTTTATGAAACGCCCTTCCACCCCGGAAGGTCCATCGCTACCCATGACGAAAGGGGTTGAATCATACAAGAAACAACATCAATAGAAATACAATCAATATAATTAACCCTGAAAAATATTTATTCAACGCAAATATCTGCCGTGTTTGCATGTTCAGAAAATTCCACATCGTTCACCCCCGCCCCTGTAGGTTAAATGCCAATTTGAATGTTATAATTAAACTAAATGACATACATAACCTCGGATTTGACTAAAATCTTGGGTTTATTCGCGTAATTTTACTGTAAAGCATCTCCAGTCCCACGACTAAGGGTGCTGCTTTAACATGCTGTAAGTTGTTGAAATTATACTCAGCTAACATTGCCAGAAACATTATCAATCTCTTGCACCCCCAAAAAATTATCCGACTGAAATATCGGCTGTTTTAGCTACTTTGAATATTTACACCACCGTATACCCCACCTCTAAGCTTGCTTCCCTATTATGCTGATAGGGGAAATTTTACACACACAACAAAGGTAGAAATACTATCAATCTAATTAACCCTTGAAAATATTTATTTTACATTAATATCGACCGTGATTGCAGGTTTCAAAATTTCCACCCCTAACCTCCCCCCGCTCCTGGGGGTTAAAAGACTCATTGAATGTCATAATTAAACTCGCAGACATCCGTAATGCTGGAATTTAATCCAATTTCGGTTGTATTCCCGTTATTTCCCTGTAACGCCCGTCCATTTCCGCCCTTAACGGTGCTCCTTTCCCGTGCTTTAAGGGGTTGAAATTATACTCAGATAACATCGGTAGAAAAATTATCGATATCTTTGACCACTAAAAATATTTATCCGACTCAAATATCAGTTGTCTTAGGATGTTATGTTTCAATCTCCACCCCTAAGCGTGTTCCCCTCTCACTCTGAAAGGGGTTGAAATTTTACATCGGTAGAAATACTATCAACGTCACTGATCCCGACAATTACTTATTCAACGCAAAAATCGACCATTAACAGGTTTGAAAAGTTCCAAACCATCCACTCCTACATCTGAGGTTTAAATGGCCAATTGAATGTCATAATCAATCTCATTGCTAAACATTCTCACCCCTCAAGTTGCAAGGGGGTTTGAAATTTTACACAAATAACATGAGAAGAAATACTATAAATATAATTAAATCTGTTAAATAATTATTCATCTCTATTATCGGTCGTGATTTCTTGTTTCAATATTTCCACACCCGTCCACCTCCACCCCTCGGAATGAAATGTGCAATTAAATGTGATAATTAAACTCAGCGACATTCATAACCCTGTATCTGACTCTAATCTCGGTTTTCTTCGCGTCATTTATTTTTAACGTCCGTTCATCCTCACTCCTAAGGCGAGACCCCTCTCATTCCCGAAAGGGGTTCAAATTAAACACGGAGAAAGTGTAGTGGAACTTAAATGATCTCATTGTTCCCGAAACATTTATTCAACGAAATATTCGGTGCTTTACTTATTTTTAAATTTTTACCTCCAACCCACCCCAGTCCACCCCCGTGAGTTGCTCAGATTGTCATACATAAACTCAGTGACATCCATAACCTAGGATTTGACTCCAATCTCGGTTGTATTCGCGTTATTTTCCTGTAAAGAATCTCCACCCCCACTCCTAAGGGTGCGTCTTTCCCATGCTGTTAGGGATTGAAATTATGCACACATTACGTCATTACATCGTTAGAAACACCATGAATCTCTTTGACACCGAAAAATATTTATCCGGCTCTAATATCGACTTTTTTAGCATGTATGAAATTTTCCATCTCCGTCCACCCCCGCTCCTGGGGGTTGTAGACGTGTCTCACCCCGAAAGTGTTTGTCTCCTAGTTGCAAAGAAGACATGTACGAAATTTGGTGAAATTTTCTCCACGGGTGTAGATTTGTAGGCGGAACATACATACATACACACATACACTCATTTTTATTTATAAGATTTAATTATGAAATAAGATTATTAATATTACTAAATTGCAGCATCTATGGAAAAGATGGAGGCTTCTGAAATAAGTGGTACATGAATTGACCTTTACGAGCTGAACTTCCGGTGATAAAAAATAAATATTTTTTACCTACCGGCACTCATTAAAATTTTACATTATTAAAATGTTACATTT
Source organism: Zhengitettix transpicula (assembly GCA_037074705.1). NCBI lineage: Eukaryota > Metazoa > Arthropoda > Insecta > Orthoptera > Tetrigidae > Zhengitettix > Zhengitettix transpicula. Next base: position 22,984,313 of record CM073590.1, on the reverse strand, counting down.
TACAGATTCTTTCGATTATTATAATTTGTTAGTAATTAGGAATGCAACCAATTTTATATTTATTATGTAATGTTGGCAACTATGCTGTCTGTGTTTTGCTAGTGTTGAGTTGTATCTGCACATAAATTAATAAGCCACCTTTATTTCTTGTTCTTGTAATATATGTTTCATTATCACGAATTCTTCCTCGCTGCAAAGAACACTGAACTGAGTTTTGAACTTCCTACAGGAGCTTTGTTTTTATCATTTCGGCCCTTATTTTCATCCCTGAGTTTTCAATACCCATAATTATTGGTTTATAACATAAGCGTTTCAAGCCATTCATCATCCTTCGCAAACTTCATATTCCTCAGCTTATGGGCAGTTGACATAATTTTATTCACATAGTCTTCCACACTCACAGTAGATTTCAGTCTAGTAGCGGTGAGGTCTCTCAACAAGGCTACTCTTCTATAAAGTTCACATTCGTCAAAAGCTTGTTCCCTTTGAACATGAACATAGTTAATCGGGTCGAGCAATAAAATTAACTTCAATTTAGCCTTGGTTTCATTCTTTATTTCTGCGTTCGTCCCAACCACACAATCCCACAAATCTTCAAGTTCTAAATAAGCTCGACTGCAAACTTCCAACTTGCATAATTTTCACGTCCAGTAAGTCTATCGATATGAAACGGATTCTAGTTCGAATTCGACATTTTCTGTTCATAACCTCAAAAATTTATGCGAGCAGTTGTTTATTTTCCCTGATCCTTGTTTCTTGCAAAATGTATTTAATTCAGCAAACCACGCTCTGCTACAATGAAGGATTATTATTGTAATATATTGCATGAAACATATATTAGAAGAACACAAAATAAAGTTGGCTTATTAATTTACGTGTTTATATAATTTATATAAATTAGTTATCAACGGTTGTGCACAAAGAAAAGTAAATGATTATGATGAAGTATATGCTCCAGTGGTAAGATACACTTTAATTCGTTATATAATTGCACTATCTGTGAAGTACTACGTGGATATAGATCAGATGGATACTGTGAGTGCATTACTTCAGGGAGACATAGACAAGTAAATTTACATGTTGTAGCCTGAACATTATTCAGAAGGTGAAAGAGTATGTCTGTTACATAAATATATGGCCTGAAGCAAGGTAGCCGGCAATGGAATCTCAAGCTCAACAAAAATTTTCTTGAAATTGGATTGAATAGATCAAAGATTGATCCTAGTATTTATTATTTAGTGTTTGATTTTGAAATGCTTTACATAGCTGTGTGGGTGGATGATATCTTAATTTTCACTAATAACAATAACAAAAAGTTAGAAATAAAGAATAAATTAAAAGAAAAATTTTGCACGAAAGATTTTGGAGAAGTCAAGCAATGTATTGGTATAAATAGAAATAGAAATCGAGAGATAGGAGTGCTAGACCAAGAAAGGTACATCAAGCAAGTATTGGATCGTTTTAATATGTCTGACTGTAGACCAGTTCGGACACCAATTGAAGTGAATGCAAAATTTGATGAAAATCCTGATGATAAATTAAATGATGTCCCTCACAGAGAGGCTGTTGGATGTCTCCTCTATCTGGCACACGTGACAAGACCAGATATTTCTTATGCTGTTAATAAGTTAAGTCAGTATTACAATAGTAATAGACAATCAACATTGGTTTGTTGTAAAGAGAGTCATAAGATATATACAAGGAACCAAAGAAGTGAAAGTATGTTTTTTGTTATTTTGGCTTAGAGGAAATAACTGGATACTGTGATGCAGATTGGGCTAGTGATCCTATTGACAGAAGATCCTGCACAGCTTACATTTTTGTATATCAAAATAGTTGTATTGCATAGAACTCATCGAGCAGCAAACTGAGCCACTCTCCGCAGCCGAGGCGGAGTATATGGCAATGACAACTGCTTCTCAGGAGGATCTGTGGCTGCAACTACAAGATAAACTTGAACAAGGTGAAGATGGTCCATTTCTCATCTATTGTGATAATCAACGTGCAATACAGTTGTTATAAATCTGAAACTAAGCACATAGATATTCGCTTACATTTTCTTACAGAAAATATTATTAAATCTAAAGTAAAGTTTAAGTTTGTTAAGAGTTGCAGTATGGTGGCAGATAATCTTACTAAGGGTACAACACATGAGAAAGATATGTTTTGTATCAGAAAAATGGGTTTTCATTCTGTTCGGAATGTTAGTAATTAGGAATGCAAACAATTTTATATTTATTATGAAATGTTGGAAACTATGCTGTCTGAGTTCTTCTATTGTTGAGTTGTATCTCCACGTAAATTAATAATCCACTTTTATTTTATATGTTTCTTGCAATATATGACAATAAAAATCCACCATAATTTATAAGAGGAAAAACTGTTTTATATATTGTAATATACAACAAGATATTAAATAATTTACCCCACGTTGCGGTGTCAAAATGTAATAAACAACAAATAATTAAATAAATAGATTAATTGCCTCACGTTGAGGTACTAATTTGTAATGAATAGAATATTTTAATTAATTAAATGGTTGGCCACACATTGATGACGCCAATTTTGTAAATATCTGAATATTAACCAAATTTAAGCAATTGATTAATGTATTAATTTTATTATATTAAATTTAAAAAAATTAAAAGAATTCTAAATGATCTACCAAATTTTAACTTCACAAAACAATTAATTTATTCCGAGCAAAATAACAACATTTCTTGACGTGATTATTTACATTTGTGTTCTTGCAATTTTACAGATTTTATCAACTCTCATCTCAGGCTCGTTTATTTGGGCCTTCTAAATAAAGAACCAATCTTTTTACATTTAAATTAAGAAATCAAATTTTACGACAATAGAGTTAAACTATGAAATGAACGTTAAACCGAAATCTGACGATTTGATCCTTATTTAACGTTTACAAAACCTTTATTGAATTTCTGCTGGTACCAGGCTTTCGTTTTGGGTTCTAATGCACTATACACTTTTCACATCTAACAGGCCATAATTTCACAGAATTTAAATTTATTTCGAAAACACTGTCCAATCTTTGGTATCTATCCACTGGAACGATTACTCCGTACAACTCCTGTGATCCTCCGCATTAAGTCTCTCTCTCACCAGCACATATGATATTCCTCGTTCTATCTATTGGTCAGGCAGATTGTTATCAACTCCTTCTCGATGAAATTCGCGACAGTCTTTTACTTGTTGACTATCGCTTGACTTATTGAACTCTTTCCTGCAACTTTACTCGATGAATTTATGTCCAACTTTTACTCAATGAATTTACTTTCCGCAACCTTTACTTGATCAAATTCAACCTGCGGCTTTTCTTGATGAATTTCTGCCCGCGACTTTTCTCGATGAATATTTGCCTGCAACTGCCGCCGTTAGATTGAAGTTTTAGAAATGCCTGCCGCCGACAAAGGCTCGCCTGTACATTGTACCCATTGTTGTTTTATATTTTTGCCGATAAAAATACACCACAAATTTCTTATTATCAAATCACTAATGGCCTCTAATTATTATTACAATATACGCGAAGGCAACACTGAAATCCGCGGCCTGTATCCGTCGCCTTTCTATTTATGGCTATTTCTATATATAATTACAACCTGAAATTTTTAATTTTTTCATGTTATTATTCAACACAATAAAAGCTTTCCAATTGAATAAATAAACATCTTATTGGAGACTGTTCATAAGGTTGTATCCTCAATTACAATCTTATAAAAAGTCTAATTTTACTTATTATTGTAAAGAATTACGTGGCAGTTTACTTCACATAATTTCACTCTTTTTTCTACATGTTCTCGGGTAATGATGCAGGTAAAGAGAAATTTTATAATCTGCAGAAACAAAGTTGTCAATTTTCATCAAAAAAATCTTGCACGGGCTCTTCAAAAATTGGAGAAAACTTACACTTACTTGCCAGTATATTCAATAACAGTCATCGGTTTATAACTAACTCGAATATTCATAGCTTTAATATAAGAAAAATAAATAATAATTTTGTATACCACTGATATATATATTGTAATACTAATTAGAGACAATTAGAGAATTGATAATTGGAAATTTGTAGTGGATTGTTATCGGCGAGAACATAACCACAACAATGTACAGGCGGGCTTAGTCGTGTCGAACTCCGGGCTCACGGCGGCAGTCGTGGACAGAAATTAATCGAGTAAGGTTTGCGGGCAGATTTTCATCGAGTAAAGAGCCGCGGGCAAGGTTTTATTAAGAGTGGTGTGGCACATAGATTTTCATCGAGTTAAGTTTGGACATATAATTCAATAAGTAAAGCCACAGTAAAAATTCAACAAGTAAAGACTGTTGCAAATTTCATCGAGAAGGAGTCGATAACAATCTGATTGACCATTAATCAGAACGAGAAATACAATATTTGCTGGAGAGAGAGAGACTTAGTGCAGAGGATCACAGGTGTTGTACGGAGTAATCGTTCCAGTTGATAGATACAAAAGTTTTGGACAGTGTTTTAGAAACAAAAATTAAATTCTGTGAAATTATGGCCTGTTATATGTGAATAGTGCATCAGAGTCCAAACGAATGCCTGGTACTAGCAAAGACACTGTAAGTAGAGAGAGAATTTTATAAAAGTTTTGTAAACGTTAAATAAGGATCAAATCATCAGATTTCAGATTCATGTTCATTTTGTTGTTTAACTCTAATGTTTGTTAATTTGTATGTAAAAAATGAGAGTAGATAAAACACGAATGTAAATAAATCACATCAAGAAATTTTGTTATTTTACTTTCAATAAATTAATTGTTTTGTGATTATTTAACAATCTTTCATTTTAAATTTTAATAAAATCATTCATTAAAAACCATAATTAATTAATTATAGTTTGTTTATTACAATTTGGCATCATAAAGGTGTGGCCAACCATTTAATACTTTTAATTATTGTTTATTACATATTGGCTTCACCAACGTGAGGCAATTCACCTATTTTATTTAATTATTGTTAATTATTACAATATATATATATAATAAATGATAATATGTAGTGTTATTAGCTTATGATGATTCAATCTGTGATTCCACATTTCTGGGAGTTCTGCATCTCTATGGGATCTATGGAATATGGATACTCCCGCTGTTGATAAGACCAATACGTGTCAGGGTGACAAAGGGCTAATTACAAAATGACCTAGTTTGGTGTCAGTTCCATAATTTTTAGAGTCGTTGACACTGCCAATGCCGGTGTTCATACTCAGCGGGGTGAGAAGTGGTTAATTATAAATTATTCCAAAGTTCACATACATTAGTGTAGCCTTTGCATGGCTAATAAAATTTGGATAATTCTTTATTTAAATTCTTTATTATATTATATAAAGTTATGTCAGTGTAGTTACATTTGTTGATAAACAGCCAATAACAGACAATTGAAAAAGTAATTAATTTATTAATTAATTATAAAATTGCGATATGATTTGGTCCTGATGTAGACGTCTTCAATCTAAGATAACATAGTAAAAACCTGAAAAGGATCAACATAAGGACCCAAACGTTAATTATATTAGTTAATAAATTACTTTTTTCAATTGTCTTTTATTGACTGTTTATCATCAAATATTTATTTTATTGAAAATGTCAGGGAAACAAATTTTATTTTAGATTCTCTATAAAAAAAAATTAAAAAATGAAATATACTTGTCACAACTATCTTTGGCTTGGAGTGATCAAATTAATACGCGAATGGAGCGTTGAAATAGTTAGAGAAAGTAACAACGTGTGGTTTAGTAATCGCCCAAAGGTGCTAAAAGGCCCAGAAAATGTTTTTCTGGATTAGTTATTGACGGCGTTTAGCATACCTCAAACGGCACAGAAATAGCACGATGGCAGAAAGAAACTTTCTTAGTGTAGCAAAATTCTCCATGGATCTATTTTGGCACTACCATCAGAAATGACCTGCTTGGGGATATAAAACTGTATTGAATTCCTTAAAAGAGGATTTATATATATTCAAAAAATGTGTTTAATCTTTTCCTAAATCCTTAAACAGACTCTCACCTTTCTGTAAAATGCGTTTCCATATATAGTTTTTGTTTTCACTCAACAAGAGGAGAAGCTTAGCTACCTGACTCGACGACATCATGACGGCTACTACAGTAAGCTCACGCTCAGCAGCTCTGTATCGTACACGGCCCCGCTCATCGCTTTGCCTCTCTGACTCTCCGCCTCTTAAACGTTTTCCACTCGCCGCTTCTATCGTGCCCGAGGACTTACTGTTAATGTGCCCACATGTTCGTAGATTTCTAAACATTTTCTGGACGTTTCTCAGGACAAATTATTTAGCGATAGAATAACTATGTTTAATTCTCAGTTTTCGCTAATGCGCATATGTCGTTGTACAGAAAGCTAAACGATAAAAATGCGAACGAATGAAGTATTTGTAGCCACTAACATTTTTATGAACATCACGAGAGTCTTGGAAAAAATAGCACGTTAATCTTTGCTTGTACGATTTGTTTTTTTAGGGTAATATGCTACATGAGGGTAATCCACATGGTGGCAACTCCCCTTTAATAGCATAGGAAGGGATCTGAAGGGTAGAGGAAGGTAGCCAAGGGTTAACTAGGGCCCCCGGGCTATAGTTTAAGGATCCTACCCGGCATTCGCCTAAAAGTAATGCAGGGAAAACCCTAGAAAAACCTGCATCAGGTAGGTCGGGCATTGGGTACTTGTCCCACGCCCTTCCGATAGCGGGAGAAGAGTTTGCTGTGAGGACGCAGCATTCCCTTCTCCGTACCTCGACCAGCTGGCCGATTGTTCCAATGGGAACAGCGAACAACTCTTACTGTATGCCCAAGGTCTGTGACCCCGGAACATACACCTCTCAAAACAGGCCGAGATGCCTCGGCTTGTGGGAACCTTAGTTCAAAAACGGAGAGGAAAAGGCATCCCCAAAGGTAGCGCCTTCGTGTCTCTCCTACAAGGTTCTGCCTGCGAGAGAATAGCCCTCGCAGACCTTCTCTGGAAGTTTGTAGGATTTTATTATCACCTAAGATATAATTTTAACTCTTCCACTTTCACCACTGATAAATTTTTATTTACTCAACAGTTACAAACTATTCGCTTTAATGTGTAATATTTATATGGCTTAGGTTCTACTTTTCCTTACAATTGACTTTATTTTCATGAATAAAATGTTCTCTAAAAACCCTTGCACGCCAAATTGCTACTGTTGTTATCTTCTTCTGGAGGAATTATAATTTATCGACATCTGCTTTCTTCCTTCCTTCATCATTTTTAATTGTAGTAGAGGAAGGTAGCCAAGGGTTAACTAGGGCCCCCAGGCTATTATAGTTTAAGGATCGTACCCGGCATTCGCCTAAAAGTAATGCAGGAAAAACCCTAGAAAAACCTGCATCAGGTAGGTTGGGCATTGGGTACTTGTCCCACGCCCTTCCGATATCTACCTGTAGATAACTAAGTTTTTGAAACTAATTGTTATTAGACTAATTGTGACACTATGAACGATTTTGTTTTGTTTAAGACTCTCCCCCCCTTTTTGCATATACAACCATAATGGCCCACTTGGGGGTCATTACTATGCTTTACTTTCTTACCATTTTCCAAAGATTCTAACAGATTTGCCTAGAACAAATTCTGTTCATAAAGCCTTATTTCGGCCTGAAACTTTTACAATAAATCCACTGAGTTCTAATAATTTATTCGAATATTTACACTGTTTTAGTAAATATCTCGAGATTGGTATGCCAACTCCCCACAGTCGTATTCGTTTTTTTAATTCCCTATATTAGCGATTGTGGGATTGATGGATATTACATAATATATCCGTATATTTTCATAATCGTTGTGGATGAATCATGGAAAACATAAAAAATAGTATATTCCATCATGTGTTCTGTGTATAACCCCAGTTATTTTCGTAAGAAATATATTAAACTAGCTGGATGCCCGGCGTTTCCCGCTTGGGGGAGTTAAACGGCAAGTTGAATGTCATAATTAAACTCAGTGACATCCATAACCCCAGCCCGAAAGAAGTTGAAATTGAATACAGAGAACGTGTGGACAAATTTTATGTATCTCATTGATACCGAAAAATATTTATTTCAAACAAAAATCAGGTGGTTAATGAGTTTGAAAATTATTGACCCCGCCCACCACCGCCCAGCCCCTCCCATCCTCGCCAATCCCCGCTCGTTACCCTGACTGTCATAATTAAAGTCAGCGAAATCCATAACCCTGGATTAGACTCCAGTATCAGTTATATTCGTGTTATTTTCTTGTAACGCCCCTCCTCCCCATGCTGTAAGTGGTTGAAATTATTTTAATATAAAATACGTAGAAACAATATCAATATCTTTGACTTTTTAAAAATATTTATCCGACTTAAATATCGACCGTTTTAGCATGTTTTAATATTTCCATCCCTTATCAATGGCCGCTCCTGGGGGTGCTAGATGTGTCTAACCCCGACGGTGTTTGTTTCATGGTTGCGAGTAAGTCGTGTACGAAATTTGGTGAAATTTGCTTCACAGGTGTGGATTTGTATGCGGAACATACATACATACATACATTTATTAGGAGAAGAAGATAGGCCGAATCGCTCTCTCACCTGGCGAGACTAACCCTCGCCTTCTGTCCACCACTGAGGGCTTCTGCCAAGGTGGCATCCCCGTTCTCTAGTCGTGAGAGATCGTGGTCCAGGGCGCACAGCCTCAGAGCCTGATTGTACTTGTCGTCGTAGTAAGCCTGTCCAAAGAGCACGTTGTTGCGCACAGAACCGCTGAAGAGCCACGGCTCCTGGGTCACCATGGCGACCTTTCCGTGCAGCTCCACAGTCCCCGCTCTCAAATCCATCTCCCGCAACATCGCCAGCAGCAGAGAACTCTGCGCACACGAACACATATTGTGTGCACTGATTCAACAAAATTATGGAGTTGAAAAAACTAACAATATGATCGAATAAAACGGAAAGGTTATTGGACTTTCTGATCACGAAGCTGCAGATTTTACTTTTCTCCTTCAGAATATTCGCATTGTTTTCTGTTGATTAAGAAAATAAATTTCATTAAACTAATTTAAAACTAAAATGAAATGAAAAAAATTACGTTTGATTAAAAATAATGACTAAGAAAGATAGCCAATACATTCAAAAAAGGGAAATATAAATACCACTCAACGTTTCTGGGATCCTTCTCCCTTTCGTCCGGTGCTAAGAAGAGCCTAGAGAAACACAACTGCACTGTCAGATGACAACACTTAAAAGCGACGAAAACGCAACGACAATGGGTGAGCTGAAGGGTTAGCGTAACAATAAGGGAGCAACGTCAATGGGAAAACGGAAGGTTTAGCGTAATAATAAGGGATCATAGCAATTATTGAGTTTAATAGTGTCTAATAAGGAACGTAGGTTTTCCCAGTGTAGTTGCTGGATGAAGTTTTCTCGGGATTCAAACCGGGTAGCGTAGTTAAGTAAATACAACGTCTCGATGGCTTGCACCGCCATCTTCTTCAGGTGAAGAATGTTTTTAATCTATAATAATCTGATTACAACAGCAATGAGGGGATTCAACAACTTCCCTCTGCTTTTCTGCTACACTCAATAGGACACACAGATACAAATTGGAAGTGAACAATATAGATCCCGCAATTGTTAGACTCCTGAAAAATAATACAGAGCGTTCTTTGGTGGCAGCGTTTACAGTGCATTCTATAATATGCGTGAATATTTTCATATAACTAGCAAAATAACCATTTAAATAGTATATGATTAAGAAAATATATTAACATAGCATTACTGTCATTTGCAAAAATAAGGTAATAAATTCGGGCTCGTGTCCTACCTTTCCGGAGCCAACAGGCCCAATGACCACTGTTAGCTTCCCGGGAGCGGCCGTCAGACTCACGTTCTTCAGAATGTCTTCTTTGCCCCAATGAGCGTAAATACTCTTCACGAGCACGACTCCCACTTCAGCGTCGGATTCGTCAGTCATAGATTTTATAGCAACCATCTCCTCTGGCAACTGCAAATCTTCTATGACCTTCGGTTTCGAGACAGGAGTCTCATTACTCAGCAGGAACGTCTGTGGTGAAATATATTAATAATTTCTATTAATATGTGCTAATATTTAATCGAATCAATTAATTATACAATCAACGCCAACTGATAACTGAACGCAAAAATCTTACGAGGGTTCTTCAGAAAATTCTCGGTTTGAGAAAATTAGTTTTTTAATCAAATGTTTTTTTCAACGCAGATGAATCGATACAATTAGTCCTTCTCTTTCCAACTTCTTTATACCTTCAGTTTTAATCTATTTTTCAACACAAAATAGGCGTTGTATCAGCTGTGATTTCTTTATTCCAAGGAGTCTTCGTTCAGCAAGTAATTTATTTAAATAAAGGAACAGGAAATATTCGCTTGGTGCAAAATATGGCTAATATAAACATGGAATCAATTCAAAGTGCATTTCGCACTTAAATAGAAACAACTGAAAACATGTAAGGGGTTGCATTGCCGTGGTGAAAAATACATTTTTCTTGGTCAAATGTTATCTAATATTCTCCAGTGACTGTATTGCGCTTCACTGAGCATACAGAACCACATTAGGCATAATTTGTCCCTGTGATGGAGCAGGCAGTTATGTTTTATTTGGGTCATTTTCACACGTTTTCACCCTTTTATTGGACTTTAGCTTCGGAGATGTAATAATTAATCCACGTTTCATCAAAAATATGAAATGACGAAATAATCTGGGTTTAATTGTGTTTAAAAATATCTAAGCACTGCTAAGAAAAGTTTAATTGAGAACGTTTCTAGCAAATGGTTAGAATGATTATGACGATATCATTGTTATTAAGGACGTGTGTTGGTTAGAATGCGACAGCCTTCGCGCTGACTGTTTTTTATACACAAAATATATACGTAAAATGTTATGGACACGATCTACCGATATCTGACGACTTGAACGGTTCCACGGTTATGTATCGTGCGTTGAATGAAGTTTGCTGTACGTAATACGAGCAAACTCTTTCTATGACCTTTCCCTAGCTCCCTGGCCTAATGAGTGCAACCAGGCTTCATGGTTTATGTACATATATTCGAAGAGTAGCGTAAAGTCTAAATTTATTTTACCGACTCGCTAATGGATGGATCGATACCTCTTATCTTATTCATTTCCACTCAGGGATGTGTTGGATCTGCGTGAGGTCTCCCATAGCCAGAAAATCTGTGATAACGAAGTGGTGCGAAATATTTCCCTGACTCGGCTGTGCGTGCGTCGGCATAAACTAAAACATATGTCCATAGGGGACGATGGACATTAATAGTGCAAGAGATGAGAGGAGAAGGATCTGCCAGTATATTTTGTAGAAGTATTTCTCTCAGCACTAATCATTTTTCGGTGCGGAGGTATGAGAGAGGTGAACTTCAACAAAATCTCTATGTTTATTCTACCGAGTTTGCCTAAGGGCAAACAATAGCTAAGTCAAAAGAACCTGAAGTGTTTGGAGAGCTGAGCCAACCGGGATATTTGCTATAAGTGGGAGTAGTAACCTCGGAGGGAACGATACCAACAACGGTCTTCATCACAAGGCCTGGCGTCGACATCTGAGGTCCTGAGAGACTACGTCCACCACTAAGCATGCAGTGGCAACATCGCACAGTAAGGCGCGACAGTCATTAAGTCAATTGTTTTCACGTGACTTTTTTATGCAGTAGATGTAAATTTGGGGACAATAATCTAACCCAAGGATCGCCAAACAGAAAGATTGATTAGACAAAAGCGAGAATATTTAGGCGAATGGCCGGGTAGGATCCTAGCTAACCCTTCGCTACCTTGCTCTACCTTTCCGCATCCCCCCTTTCAGTTCCCTAAGAGGGGAGTTGCTATGTGGGTTGCCCTACATATGGCCTATATACACGTTCTTCTTCTTCTTCTTCGAATAAGGATTCCCTGTTCTATTTAGTTATATTTATTGATTTGGTTTTTTCGTCTGTGTGAATGTGTTTATTATAGCACTTGGCGACAATGAGAGACACGTGTACTACTTATGAATTATTATAGATACACATTGTCTAGATATAATTAATGCTGATCTGTTATATATATGTTGATCAAAATATCGCAGCGTAGTAACACAACGAGCATTCTGTTAGATAGCAAGTTTAAACAGCGGTGATTGGGTTCGCGCAGTTTTTGAATGTTTTCACGTAATAGTACATGTATTGATTAACTTCTTGAAGGGTAGAGGATACCCTTACACTGAGATTGAAGATCTTGATTGGCTCCAGGATTTTTCATATTTAGTGGACATAACCGACAGCTAATTACAAATTGAAGGGGAAGGATATTGAGTTATTTGGAATTATGTAAGGACATGCAATTATTTTCAGCTAAAATTGAGATTTCGGAGAAAACGTTAGAAATGGAGACGTCAAACATTTTCATGACTTGAAGATGTATCTTGAAAAACACAGCTGTTTACAACCCTTTCCGAACAGAAAGTTGCTGAAAATTTTATCCGATTTAAGACATAAATATAATTCCCGCTATGAGGACCGAAAAAAATTTATTCTCCTCGCACAATTTAATGCACAATCTTTTTACAAGTCAATGTAGAAGAATTTTCTGATTGTGTGACTGAACAATTTAACGAAGTCGAGTCAGTACTTTAGTTTGAATTAATAGATTTTCTAAATGATTTGACTCTAAAATCAATTCCAAACGACCAAATATGGCCAGCCCTACCAAACGAAAAGTATCCAGCGTTGCTCTGTGTGGCACTGAGAGTTAATGCTTTGTTGAGCACAATTTACCTTTGCAAATCTACTTTTTCTGACATAAAATTATTAAGAATCAAATATAGAAGCATGACTGACAAACGCTTCGACAAATGCATGTGACTAACTACTCACAATATATATACAAATTCGTTGCAGAGAAGAGATATGATTCTTCCATTTGAATTTTATTTATTAATTTTTCAATTTAGTTGTGAAAATAATTTTGGAATTTCTAGAATTTAAATTTTTAAGTAGGGTGCAAGTAGTGGAAAGTTTATAAAATGAAAAAAAAAATAAAGTTAATTGAAGACGGTTTATAATATAAATTATAAAATAAATTTTGTAAATTAAAAAAAATATATTTCTCAACTAAAATTTTGAGAGGAGAGGGAGGAGTGGTAGCTCGCCAAACACGTTCTGAATTTTTGAGATTATTTGTAATGAAATTTTGTAATTTCTAGAATTTAAAGTATTGAGTAGGGTGCTAGAGTGGAAAGTTTCTCTCGGGGTTGGCGAGTTTGGGGACTCGTGATATAACCGCTAAATGGTTTTTAATTGGGTTTAATGTTTAACGACGCTACATTTCCTGATATTTCGGATTTTTTTTGTGTAATTTTCCAACGCCCGTGGTCAACCTGAGATCGGTCCATGCCACTAGCCGAAGAAATATGACGACAATGTATACAATTTGTAAATAGAATGCAGTTTTTCTCAGTGTAAAGAATGAATAAAATTTTCTCAGGCTTCGAACCGAGAAAAAAATTGTATGCTCGACCTTTCGATGATGTTCACTGTTATCGACTTCTAGCAGTCATCGAAACGTCAAGCGGACAATCTTTCACACGGTTACAAGCTCGAGGAGATTTTATTCAATTTGTAAATAATTTTTTAAAATTATATTTAATATGTTTTAGTCAGACTTTATTTTCAATCCCTTAAGCGCCCACCACTTAAGAATGTTGGGACACATTAAAAATCAATATTCCAAAAGAAAGAAAATAAAAATAAAAAAGTCAACCATACTTCCTGTCGTTTAAATAATGAAGTGCGTATGTCGTGTGCAGATCGCCCTTATTCCAGGACCCTGACAACTCCTATGTAGGTCTAAATCGCCATTACCTCATCAAAGTCACTACCCACGTTTATAATAAAGATTCTGTACCTTAGCTCGCTTCCACAACTGGCTTGCACAATATGTCGGTATATTTTCGTGATAAAATATTATATTTCACATGAAAAATTTCTGGGACATTAGTATAAGATATTTGTGGGTAAAGTTAATAGGGAATTACCGAGTAGATATTGAGGCAGTACGTCAACACGTAGAATTAGTATTATATTAAATTTCTAGCCGCAGTTAGATTTCGTAGTCTGTCGTTAGTTGGCAGCAGCGGCGAAAAAAATCAAAGCTTTTTATCTTTTAACGCGGAAAAGAGGATTGTTGGGCGTGGACTTCTTGAATGATCTCTGGAAGGGAAATAAAGACTTAATGACGGTGATTGTGAAGCGATAAGCGAGCCGTGTCCTTTTTTTTAGAACTAGTAGCGAAATGGAAATCAAGTCGTGTAATTGGAACGTTTGGAAGACCACGTGGTGTGCAGTCCATTCTGAAACTACGAAACGGTAGTACCCGACTATCTTAATTTTGTAGTATTTTCCAATATACATTGTTTATCTTCAATAATGAATTTGTGCCTGCCAATCTAATACACTGTAGTTAGGCCTATTATCTCCTAACACAGGCCCATGCGAATGACCTATACATAATAATTAATATAAAGTTTAAACGTCGGGGCCAAACTAAATAATTTGTTTATGATTATTTATTCAATTATATTCTTTCTTATAACCTTCGACCTCATTGCCTTCGGCGCTTTCGACAATTTATTTAGGGCGCCAGGTAATTTTTTAATATGAAATTTCCAAAACAATTATTTATATGTAATTTACAATACTTTTACGCTTAAATGGTTTGAGCTCCATCCCCGACGAGGCCTACATGGCAACTCCTTTACAAATATCCGCGCGCGCCATCCACACAACAAAACAAACGATACACGGCGTCGACAAAGGCAAGAATCCAACAATATCACTTCATCGGGTTACATTATCCATTTAAGAATAAAGTTGGATGATCGGGATTACAATTATTGAAAAATTCTCCACTATCAGCCAATTTTTTACATGAAATCCCCTGAAATATTAATCACATGGTCTGAAACAATATGAATCTAATATGATTATATACAGTTCGTCTTACAAATATTTTCAAATACAACACTAAAACCATATTTGTACCGTAATATTAAGGACATTTAAATCGAACAAAACTTGAAACTTAAAGTAACTTACAACATGATTATACACAATATTTATGAGTACTTCATTATCAACAAAAAATTTACAAATTTTCTCTCTGAACGAATGGAACTAAAAGCTTTATATTAAAAGTTTTCTCAGTGGCCTTTCCTTCTAAATTAACAATCATATAACTGTTGACTCCTTTCCTGTCCACCACTTTATACGGTCCTTCATAAATATTTAACAATTTGTAGCTTATTTTCTTTACAGGAATTGATACACGTAATTTTGTACAAGTACCAAGTCTACAGGTTTTACTTTTTCCACTTTCTTCTAAATTTGGTTCTGTTCCTCATTTCCTTAATAGAAATATTTCTCATATTGCTTATGACCTCACCTCTCCGGAAAGGGGATAATGGTCTCAATGGGAAGGGTGTGAAGTATTGAAAATTTCAAGTCAACTGGGAAACAACCTGTGGCCAAGGTAAAATTTTGATTTACAACCCTCTCCACTTCCCCGAACCAATCCATCCACTGTCCATGATTTTCTTCCTCTACTAATTGTCTCAGAGTGGTACTTATTTGCCGGGTTTGACTGTGGATGCCTTGTAGCTGTAAATATAGTTTGTATTCCTTCTCCTTACTACTTACAATTGAATTGTTTACCATTATCCATCAATATTTTTCTGAGTTTTCCACACTTTTTCATATACTCCTTTACCTTGATAAAACAAGTTTTCGCTGTAGCAGATTTAAGGCTATTTAATTTGATAAATTTTGAGTACACGACTACAATAACCAATAGGTGAATACATCCACCCTTACTTCTGGGTAATGGTCCAAATAGATCCGTCGCTACCTATTCATTAACTTGAGTTGGTAAGGTCCTTCAAATTGCCAATTCCTTAATTTATTTCGTTGACAGTTTTCACTCGTCCTGATATAATTTTTAACATCTGACATTATCCCTCTCCATGTGACCCAACTCGTTATCATTTTTATCATTCTATTGATTTCAATATGCCATTCTTGTGATGGAAATATTGCAGAAATCTTGTCCTCAATGTTGATGGTATAATTACTACCCAACCTCTCCTAGAGTTCTTACTTTTCATAAACATTATACGCTCTCGTAACTGAAATCTACCTCTTTGTATATTGATCTCATTATCCCTTAACGTAACCCATTTGTCTCTCAATTTATTCATCTCTGGATCATTTTTTTGTTCTTCACGAATTCCATCCAGACTAATGTCGTCTTCTGTCTGTTTTATCTCTTTCTCCACTCTTTGGGCTGGAATCACTTCTCTTCTTTCTGACATCTTTCACTTTCCTTATTTCATGATAAGCGACTAAGTAAATCTTTTCCTTTCACATATTTGATATCTAGATTGTATCAGACAGCATGACCATCTAGTTAAACGAGAATTCAAATTTTTACTACCTATTAAGAATGTAAGAGCTTTATGATCCGTTCAGTTACAGTGTATGATTTTTCATATCCAGTCACACACCTGCTCTTCATCGCCACTACTTTTTCATTTCCCTTATTGTCCAACTGACTCAAAACAACAGCAATTGACACTTTAATGGCATCGGCTCTTATAATATATGATTTAACTTCTCGAGGCTGTCATATCATAATGGTGTTCATAAACGTTTTCTATATTTCTTCAAAACCTTTCTTCTGAACCTGTCCCCACTCTCATTTCACATTTTTTCGTAACAGGGTGTATAATGGGCTAAATAGTCTAGAATAGTTAAGTACAAAACTTTGATAGAAGGCGTAGAACCGCATGAAGCGTTGTAGTTTCTTCTTATTTAGAGGGCCTGGGAGGTTTTGAATCACTTCTAATTTATCTGGCCAGAAGATGTAATGTGTTGACCCTTTCGGCAACCCTGGAAGTTCAGAAGCCCGGTAACCATGGATTAACATAATAACATGGAATGTAGAGGGCCTGAGGGGAGTCTTGAGCCTGCTCCCGAGAAATATCATGGCTGATTACGACATTGGAATATTCACAGAGACAATGGTAAAAGAGGAGACAGAACTGAACATTCCAGAATTTTACCATTTTCATGCCTATGCGGTACAGTATATGAGAAGAGAAAGACCAACGGGCGGCGTTCTTTGCATCATCAAACCACAACTGGCCCCCCTCAAACTACTATTAAGAGAATAAAACATGCTGGTTATTAGGACAAGGATTGGGGTTATGGAAGCAGCCTACTTTAATCCAGATCACAATGCAACAGACAATAGATAAACTAGGGATAGTCTTGGATCATGGTAGAAGTTTGAACAGATAATCATTGCGGGAGATCTGAATTGCGCAATAAACAGGCAAGATAGAAAATGCAAAGAAGTAATGGAATATCTGACAAACGAAGACTTTACAATACAAAACAGACAGGAGGACTGGACATACATCAGGCATAACGGAGCCATTACAATAGACCTAATAATCACAAAGGGCTTTAGAACAAATTACCCCGCCACCACAGTGAAAAAGGAAGAAGCAATCATCCGTAAACACATCCCAGTACAAATAAATATAAAAATCGACAGAACCAGAAAATTAGAAGAAAGACGAAATATAACAGCACTTGGCAAGGGGCTGGACATGGAAAAAATTAAAGAGAAAATGAAAGAAAAAGAAAAGAGTGAAAGAGCAATAATAACAGGAAATATTGATGAGGCCGCTACATGGCTGAAATCAACTATAATAAACGGGGCCACCACACAAGACACAAATAGGAAAGCGAGGCCATGGTTCGATAGAGAATGTTATGAGCAAAGAAAACTGACAGTGAAAACACTACATAAAAGTAGAGAACAAATGGCAAGCGCAAACACCGAAGTTTACCAACGAAAACGAAAGAACTACAAGGACCTAATAAGAAAGAAGAAAAAGCAACACCTGGAAGAAGAACATAAAAAAATGGTAGAGGAAGCAAAAAAAGACCCTTACCAAGCTCTGAGACCGAAAAGGCAGAAAATACAGCCAAACATCCCCATGGAAACATGGAAAGACCATATAAGAAAAACAATCTGCTCAAAAGAAACAAGGCCCGCGATCAAGACACCTACACTCCACAAGCTGACGAGATCTTCACCACAGAGGAAATTGCGAGAGCGATACAGTAAGTAAATGAGGAACAACAGAGCACTAGGAATTGATGGAATAAGAAATTAACACTTAAAGGAGACAGCGTAAGAATACCTGCCGAATGGACCTCCTTTCTAAATAAATGTATAGAATTAGGAAGTATACCAGACGAATGGAAAAAGTCAACAATCAAACTATTATACAAGGGAAAAGGAGACACAGAGAACCCAAACGCGTAGGGGAATAGCCATGGAATCCACACCACTGAATCTCCTAACAGGAATCCTCGCCAAGAGACTGGCAGTGAAGCTAGAACTCCTTCTACCAGAGGAACAATTTGGTTGTAGAAAGGGAAAGTCCACGACCCTGGCAGTAGAAAACCTGTTTGGACAAATAAAACAGACGATAGAAAGACCAAAAGGAAAACTATATGTGGTTTTTGTTGACTAGTCAAAAGCATTCGATCTGGTTAACAGAAAAGTATTAATAGACAAACTGGAGGAACTAATTGGAAGAACGAGCAGAAAACCATATACAGATAAATGATCTACCTGTTCTGACGTATGGCCTAGAATTAGTAGGAGAATACCACACGTACAGACAACTGGAAGAACTGGAGCGAGTAAAGGCTAGATACCTGAAAATAATTTTAGGAGTTCCGCAGAATTCAAGATCGAGGCTAGTGTACGAGCTTACCAGGGAGACCTTCCTAATAGAGGATCTAAGATGCGAGCTCATACTACCAGCTAGTTCCGGCTTCAAACAGCTTATACAAGATCTGTATGAGAAGAATAAGAACATACCGAGGGACTTCTATGCAACATCAGCTATGCAAGACAGGACATGGATGGAAGCTAACCATGAACTACGACACATGATGACGAGACTGGCGACCCATGGCTTTTACCATAAAGTGTGCTGCAACAAAGTATTTCATGAACCTAATGACGAATGTGTGTGAGTTGTGTTTGGAAATCTGTGATAGATATCATATTATAAAATGTAGGAATAGACAGAAATCTATCGTAGCGTATAGAAAAGAAAAGTTGTAATGTAATGTAATTTGCACGGCATGTGTGCGCTTCCAATATATTATATTATTTACCTGTAAACGGCCTCTCTCCTTGACTAGACACCGAATGGCTCACGAATTTTATCTTATGCTTGCAAAAGTTTGTTTTTTCCAAATTGACTGCCAACCCTAATTTTTTCATTCAACAGATCTTGCAACTCTCGCAAATGTTCCATTTTCCCCTCATTTGCAAACAACAACAAAAATTAATTAGAGTGACACCAATCCTGTTTTTTCTATGATCGCTTCTTACTTGAAGCACTTCACTGACACTATCACTAACTTTTCTTCCGACGCCGAAGAACCAGGTTTTTTATCCTCCTGTAATCAGATTTCGTCCTCTTATTTTTATTATGAAATTTTAATATGAAATTACTAAAATTTATTCATCGAGCAATGAGATATGTACATGTCTGCAGGGAGTGGCCATTAATTCTCGAAGACAAACTTCATTTACAATATTTTTACGCTCCAATGTTTGAGCTCTATCCCCGACGAGGCGTACATGGCAACTGCTTTACAAACCTTCGTAGGCGCTATCCACACAACAATAAAAAACAATACACGGCGCGGCAAGAGGACGCCGACAAAGGCAATAATCCAAAAATATTGACATTATACCCCTCCTTCCCAAATAAGAATAAAATTGGATGATCGTTACAATATATTATTTTAAAACAGCTAATAAATGTTAAATTTTCAAATTTAATTTGTTTGAGATAAAAAAAATTCTGAAACCTCACCTCTAAAGAATAAACTTTTTACAATTGATTCATAGCTGTTCGCTGTATACTCCAGACAATAAGGAAGAAAATTGAGATTTCTTACAAAAAACAGAAAAGCTACGAAGAGGTGGTGGTTTGATACGATAAAATTACACGCAGCTGACGAATGTAAAGTAAAATACTGAAACAGAGTGGTAGGGTATGTGGGTTTGCATAATAATGTGAGAGAAGTGACGAATACTGCATGAAAAACATACATAACACGCCGAACATTTTAGAGAAAAATTAAGAAACAATAAAATATAAAACACCAATTTTGAAGAATTAAACTACTGAAAAATGTGCTGCTGAGTTCATTTAAGAAAATGGGAACGACATGCGACTTCGTAAAAAGAAAAAGACGACTTGATGTACCAAAATGTAATAGAGTTAGAATCAAAAGTTTGGCACTACTTAATTCTATAGTGTATATAACTGGAGAATGGAGAGTTAATTCACTTCACGTCACTGATACCGTTACAGCATTATGGAATGCAGTGATCATAGAAGTATTAGTCTGATAACCCATACAGGAAATGTTACAGCTGGAATAATAATTAGAACATAAGATAAATGGTATTACAACATGAACTAGTGATGCGAAATGGAATGTTAAGAATTATACGAGAGTTAAAAGAGCGAAAGGAGAAGTCTACATTTGTTTTATTGGTATTAAAGAAGCATTTTACTGATTAAATTTAACTAAACTGGTGGATATTATAAATTAAGCTACCATTGGTTTGTGGGCAGTCTACAGAATACACATTCTTGGCTTATAGCCCGGACAAATGTTAAAAACACTCAATATAGTCATAAGAGGAAGTGTGAGGTAAGGATGTTATTTATTCCCTGTGGTTATTGTTAAAATACGAGGGTGAATCAAATATAAACAAGACTTATTTTTTTTAAATATTTATTTTGATTTTAAACGCACAAACAATCATAGTTTATTTTTCTACATAATCTCCTGATTTATAAACACATTTTTCCCAGCGTATAGGTAATTTTTTAATTCCTTCCACGTAAAAAGAGTCAGGCCGTGTTTGTAGCCAATTGCGCACATATGCTTCAACCTCATTATCGCTGTGGAATTTTTGCCCTCCCAAAGCTTCCTTGAGAGGACCAAAGACATGGAAGTCGCAGGGAGACAGGTCTGGACTGTATGGAGGGTGTTCCAGTGTCTCCCAACCCAGTTGCTCCAATTTTTGTACGGTCAGGGCTGCTGTATGGGGGCGAGCATTGTCATGGAGGAGAATCACTTTTCTCATCGGAAGGTCTCGTCTTTTGCGGCGATATGCAAGTCTGACCTCTGCCAAAATTTGGCAGTAGTATGCCGCATTAATTGTTCTGCGCTCATGCAAAAAATCAAGGTGCAGCAGGCCACGCTGGTAAAAAAAAACGGTAGCCAAAACCTTGCCAGCCGATAATCGTGACTTGGCTTTCACTGGTCCGGTTTCTCCTTTCTTCCTCCACTCCATACTCGCTTGTTTCGACTCAGGGGTGTAGTGATGCACCCACGTTTCATCACAGGTGACAATGTGAGAAAGAAATGGGTCTCCTTCCCGAAATCGTGCAAGAAAACGCTCACACACTTGAAAACGATTCAGTTTCTGGTCAACTGTGAGAAGGCGAGTAACCCACCTGGCACACACCTTGCGATACCCTAGCTCCTCTAAGAGTATAGAGTAAGTGCTCCCATAACTTAATCCAACCTCAATTGCAATATCCGAAGTTGTTAGACGCCTATCACCTTCAACAAGTTGACGAACACTGTCGATGTTGCCCGCTGTAATGCTGGTGCGGGGTCTGCGGTCATGGCTCTCATTTTGAACACGTTCACGGCCCTCCACGAACTGTTTATGCCAAGCAAACACTCTAGCTCGTGACAGCGTCTCTTCCCCGAACTGTGCAGTCAATCTTCTCAAGATTTCGGCTGGTTTTACACCTTCTGCAGCTAAAAACTTGATAACAATACGTTGCGCAATAGAGGGAGGTACCTCCTGCTCGGATATCGTAACGATGGACACTGAGCGAGTCTATGATGATGAGTCACGTGCTTCTCCCACTCCTGACAAACCAACCTAACAGCCAATAACAGCGGAACGTTCTTCCATCACTATTGCGCGCGCAGGTTCATAAGTCTCGTTTATATTTGATTCACCCTCGTATACCAATTTTTCCTTATCCTGTTTTATTAAATCCACTCTTGCATTGTTTATGAATTTGAACAATCTTTTGGCTACTGTCATTTTTAACTATATATTTACACCACAGTAGCTCAATTAACATTTGATAACATGTGTAGTTTGTAATTAAACAGGAGGACAAATTAGTATCTTTTAACAATTCTAATATATTTTCTTTTCATTGAAGATGGTTATTCAATCTATACGGCGAATTGATGAGGAAAAAAGACTTTGCAGGTTGCGGGATTGGTAGAAGAAAATAACCTCAATAGAGTGTGGAATGGCAAACGGCATTGAAAAAAAGTTATGAGAATATCAAGTAGCCTATTTACCTGGTATTTCCTATAAATGTGGCCGATTAGTGGTATTACCCTATACGGGACAAAACATTGAGATTGGGAGAAATACCTTGAAATTTGTGGAAGGAAAAAGTGGATAGACAAGGAAACAAATGAAAACGTGATAATAAGAAAGATAGCCAAATACAGACAAAATAAGTGATAACATAAATACCACATAATGTTTCGGGGATCCTTGTCCCTTTTTCAGGTGGTAAGAAGAGTCTAGAGTGACACCACTGCACTCGTCATTTACAGATCTAATACTTTTTCCTACTTGATTAAAAACCACAAGGACCCACATGACGCCTACAGCAAACACTGTGTAGTTTACAAAACTTCTTGATCTAATTGTAATTCCTGCTTCATAGGGCAAACAAAACGTTCCTCTAATACCCGTATCAAGGAAAATATGCCTATATCAAACTTTCCAACGATAAACAATCTGTAGTATCCAAACATATCATCAATTCCAAACATTCCTGTGATTGGCAAAAAGCTAAGATTTTAGACATTGACACCAGGTACAATTCCAGACTCGTATAAAAGATGCTTCACATTAAATCAAACATCACAGCTATTAATAATGTACAAACAGACAGACACTATGAAACTCAATAATTGCTACGATCTCTAAACACTTCTGCTTTCCCATTATCGTTGCTCTCTTATTGTTACGCTAATCCTTCGGCTCTCCCATTGTCGTTGCGTTTTCTTCGCTTTTGAGTTTTGCCAACTGACAAGTGCAGTTGTGTCGCTCTAGGCTCTTCTTCGCACCTGAAGAAATGAACAAGAATCCCTGAAACGTTGTGTGGTATTTATTGTGTGAAAATTTGCTTCACATTATGAGTGTTAGCTCGGGAAAGTGATATATCTGCATCTAAAATATTCTGCAATGTCTTACGGCACAGTAAACTGGGGTAGTTCACATCACGCGTATCAAATTTTTAACTTCAAAAGAGGACAGTACGAATCATATTGGGTGCAGATTGAAATGCCACGTGCAAGCCTTTGTTTCGGAATCTTGGGATTTTAATATTGCCTTGTACATATATTCTAGAAATGTTAAAGTTTGTCTGAAGAAACATCAATTTATATGCCATAAACGGAGCAAGTCATTTATATAACACTATATTTTTTGATAAAGTACAATGTTTGTTTTTTAAACCGTGTATTTGTAATAATTATTATTTTCGTGTAATCTTATATTGTAAAGGGTCCTATTTCCTCGACCGAGGAATAATGGAATGAATAATAAATCTATATTATCACTTGTTTTGTCCGTATTTGGATATCTTTTTTATTATTAATTTCCAATCAGACGTAAATTTGTTCATTTCAAATGAAAATCCTTCTAAAGGATTTGGATAAAGGAGTGCTAAGAATACCGAAAATTTGTATGAAAAAAGAATAAAAAATTTTATATTAAAAGAAGAAGCCAAAACTACCTTCATGCGATCTACGGACACCAGGGACTCTGTAAACTGTTTTATAGCAATGGCTATGAGATATGTCAGTGTTCTTCTCAGAATATTGTAGTACGCGACCGTCACGAAAACCTGAAACAAACAGAAAAACTATAGTTACAAATTTGGTATGGCGTGATTAAAAAATATAACACAATAATTAAATCAGTTTGCTAGGCAAAATGTTTTATGTCAAAATTATACATGACCATAATTATCTTTCCTGCAGATCAGTACACACTTGGTGCAGCAAAAAAGGCCATGATTAGGAACACTAGATGCAAGCATATCAAATTGGATTAGTAAGCAAACCTTTGCTGTAAATAAAAGATAAATAAAACCAACACTATTAAAACTAATGTTTATCAAATATAATTAATGACATTATTGTTTGTTAAAGCGGTTATTTATGTTATTTATGTTTTACTTTGAATGCTTTAAGTTCCTTTCAATATGAAAACCACTTCTGTTAATTAAAATGAATAAATGACAATTAAAATATGTACAGAAAAAATATTTTCTAATCTGTATAATAATATTAATTATTTTTCTAACTCAAATGTACTTATCGTTTAAAAAATATTTTTCTTTTAATACTTAAAACGCTAAAGTGATTTTTTCAATAAACTTAATTTTGTAAATGATGGATAACTTTTCTGTTATTAAAAGTGTTTACAACAGAAGAACTTAATAAAAAAAGTATTTCGAAAGATGTTATGAAAATATCCTCCTTCTCTCGATACGATATATAGGCCTATATATATTGGATACTCTCAGATATCTATACTTTAAAACCGATACTTTTCTGGTATCAATACAAGGAACTAGCATTGGGTAAAGTATCGATACTTTTCTTCCGATACAAAATCTCTACAGATAACATGAAATTACCTTCTCGGCCGTGACTTGGTGCTCCACAACGTAAGTGGTGAGGACGCTGATGAATACGGCCAACCTGGTAGAGAATAGTCCCAAAGACAGAGAGACTGCTTGAAGTCTTAGCATCATGCGAATCAAAGAAATCTCGCTCCTGTGAAAATGTCGATGTATTTATATTTTGGGTACAATAAGTATTAATCCTTTATTTTGAGCAAGAGACCCTGGTAATATTTTAAAATTATATATGCATGATCATATGCTGATTTAAATTACTAAATGATTAACCAAACCATTAGTTTGATTTTGAAGTTTGCTGACAATGCTGTTGAAATATTTACTAAACAATTATCGGGTGTTCAATTGTCAATCGTAGAAGAAATGATAAGATGGAAGAAATTTATTCATTTATCAGCAAGTGCCAAACTCTTCAGTCAGGAGGAAAGGCCTCGATAGTCGACTTTATTGAATAAATTGAATCTAGTACGTTTTTTTCGTTTTGGAGTGTTCGGACTCTTGCGCTTAGCAGAGTTTACACGAACAGAGTTTAGATTGTTCATACGTAGGATCATTCTTTCTTCTATATTCCACCCTCACTAATTTTTTCTATTAAAGAGTATGGAGCACCGAATAATTTCTTCACAAAATAAACAATTAACAACTTTTAATTCAATATTTATTTGGAGACTAACGAATTATCTGTAATTGTAACGCCACATTTCAATCATGTACCCAGCCACCGTTGGTTCAGTGTACACATTCGTTCCAATCCCGCCTGTCCGCAACACACCCTTGCGCACCACAAACCCACCCATGATGCCTATAAAAGACACGCCTCACACTGACTTAAGTAGAAGATGGGAAGATAGCAAGGACAACCTTCCTTCTTTGGGTTTTTCCTGTCTTTATTTTAAATCAGGGATTCTAAATTAAGTCGAGACACCACGATCGGGTTTGTAAGCTCCAGGGCCACTGAAGTTATGAATACAGCAAGAGTTGTGTGCTGTTCTCATTAGACCAGCTGGTCAGTTGCACATCAAATTTGGTATAGTTATGGAGACGGGAATGCTACGTTCCCTCACCAATCCCTGATCTTCTGTTATCGAAAGGGCGCCGAACAATCTAACTTCTAAATATAGTTCCAGCGACTGTTGTATAAACTGACCCAGAGAGCCATGAAAAGGCTACAATTAATTATGCATAAGCTGCTTTTTCCATATCCTGAGATGACAGGAATACAAACCCTCGAAGAGCATTCACGAGGTTGTTGAAGTCCTCTTCCCAGGCGTGTGTTTTTATAGTTTTCATTCCATCGATCACTTCTTGCGTAAGTTTAAGGCGTTCCTCGGTTTTAGTGGCGATTTCAGGTCTCAGGATAGTGGTTTTCTTTCCCAGGAATGCTGCAAATAAAAAACCGGCTGAGTTGGACGAGGAACGAAAAGCACGCGACTATTTCCTTATAAGATGGAACGTACCATACAGAGGGATGCAGAGCACCAGGTACAGAAGGCCTGCTAGAGAAGACAGCCCCACGTGAGTCCAGAGAAAGAAGGCTACTACAACCGCTTGAACGGGTCCAAGCCAGATATAGTGTGCCATCGTGAAGAGACGCTCAAAGCTAGATGCGTCGGCGTTCATTAGCGTCATCACCCGCCCCATCGCATCCGCAGCGTCCACAAGCTTAAGTCTCAAAGACTGTTACAACAAAGTATATTATAAACATTATCATAAAAACATTGTAGTTTTATTTTTCATCTTAATCTATCTATATAATAAAAAAGGATGTATATTTGTATGTATGTATGTATGTATGTTTGTATTTACGTTGTTCTTTATACAAATTTTATCGCGTGGACAGAATGCAACAAAAATTGGTATACGTATTCTGCCAAAATCGAGAACCGGTACTGTGGGGGTGACAAACCCATAGCATAAAGGTGGAAAGAATTGTAGTTGATTTATTTTTACGAATTTTCCCATAAGAGTTAATGTTATAATTTAGTGTAAAATTAATGCGCGCCAAGAGACCGTGACGTCACATTTATCCGGTGGCGCGTGATACAAACGAGACTTTCACGCGAGACATTCACGCGCCATAAAAGTATAGTTCCTGTTTTTTGTAATGAAAAAAGCAGAAATATTTTCATTGAGTAAAAAGTATAAATATATCCAGCAATGTTCCATCGAATTATACCAGAAAACCATATATGAAATACTTTACTATTCATGCGGAAAATGTTAGTTAATTTAGTGAGTGCAATATGGCCACCATTTCTTTACAGTTGGAATGTAGCTATCAATTTGATCACTTCAATCCTTCGTAATGTGCGAATACTGAAGGACAATTATATCCTGCAATACTCAAGAAGTACTGTCTGAAGACTTACTGACAATTATTTGTTCGCGGAGAATTATATTTCTAAAGAATAACGATGGTATGTTTGTTGCTATTATGCAATTAAATTCTATGTATCTTATAGCTATTAAATTAATGCACTATCGAATAGGGAACATTTACAAAGTGCAATTAATGTACTTTACGCAACGTATTATCTAAATTGAGAATTGTAAAAAATAAATGTGTGTAATATGTGACGTTCAACAAAATTTTGGGTTAGGATCACAGAATTTCGTATATTCCATTTTTGGAAAGAACGTTACTAATAAGAAAAACTGACGAATTATTTCACGCGAGATTCGTTAAATATATTGTTATGTGCGTATATACAATTTCAATTTGAATGTAAATGTGTAAAGGTTACGGGTGATGGTAAAAACAATACTATTATTCATACTTAAAGAAATAATTTGTGGAGCTATTTTCGTTTAATTTAAAATGATACTATAAAATTCATTGAATTTCTTAGCCTTTAAATTAACATCGGTCGAAAGTATGTACGGGACTAGGAACATTTACATTGAATTATAAGTGTAATTACTGTACTTTATGCAACGTATTTCTCGAAATAATAAGTTTAATTATAACCAGCAACAATATGAAAGGTTATACAATCCGTCCAACTAATGTTATTTTAAAAAACTTGACTTTTAACGGGGCATATTTAACGGGATCACGGACCAATTATATCTTGTACCCAATTATATCTTTCTACATTCACTGGAGGAGACTAAGAATGATGGAAAACACAATCCCTAATACTTCTTAATCATTATAATTTGATAGATTTTAAATCTGCATAAACTGACGTATTCTTGAAGTGAAATTCATGAAAAAAATTTGGTTATGTATGTATCATAATTTCACATATTTCATTCTAAATGTTTAAAGTCTAAGGGAGTAATTCCAAGTGAGAACTGTTAATTATAAATTTTGTGCAATATCGTTAATATTTTCTATTTGAGAGTTGACGCATATCGTAATGTATTGCATTCCTTATACAATGCTACCAATGTCAGAGAGTAGAATCCACCAAAGGGTACTTTGACTCCTTTCAGTTATATGGAGTATATATGGTTATATTCATAACGGTTTTGGTTGTATACCACAAATGTAGCGGTGTATGTTTTACACAAAAGAAGTGATGATATACATTATTCTATTTTCTTATTATTAATTTATGAAACAGATGTAATATTTTCATTTTAGAAATATGATTTTTTTAAATAGCAGACAGTGATATTCAATATTTAATATTTATACACACACACACATATATATATATATATATATATATATATATATATATATATATTAGATATATTAGATATAGGCTCATATCCTCATTTTTATGAAATAGCCAAATACTGACAAAAAGAATTGATGATATACATTTGTCTGTAATTGGATAATACTTTTATTATTAATAATTTTAAAACAGATGTAAATTTATCATTTTAGAAATTTTCGAAATTAAGTTGTTTCAAATGTGACATAGTCAAAATTATTAACTCATTTGGTTACAAATGATCAGCTGACTAACATTCAAGCAACAGCAGTGTGACTGGTTTGTAATAATTCAGGATTATTTAATCACTTATGGCTATTTACAAATTCATATATATACACTAACTTATTTGGATTGATAATCAGCCAGAGAGTAGATGACATACCATAAATTTGTATAAGGTATATGTATATACTGTAATAACCAAATAATAGACTCCTTCTATCTTTGTCCACCGTTGTGGTAGCCAAAATGTAATAACCACAAAAAGGGTCGAAATAAAAAGAATAATTTTTATAAACAACAAATAGATTTATTAACATGAAAGGAATTTACAATTGATTTTACTATTTTAACATTATAATATGAAACTCTTGCTCTCCTGGGTCTCTACTGGGTTTGACAACGGACAGAATCAAACTATTAAAAAGACCCAACATTTATGTTTTTAAATTTAACAAAAGTACCTACTAAATTTATTTATAAACTTAACCTATAGCTTGCTTCTAACTTTATTATCAAAGAAGGGAACGAGATCTGACTGTTATCCTTTAATAACGTTTACATCTGTTAATATTGTACATTCCCACTTACGGTATCTCAGGTCTTCTTCGACTCGTTCTTTAGACACACACTTTATAGCCCTGACATTCACTCACTGACTCTAACACAATATCACTGGTTCGCCGATATCTGGTTCTCCATATACAGCGAAATATTCCAGGTGTTCGTTGTGCCACTCCTTGACGTCGTTTGCTGCATGCAGGTCGCCTACCATCGAAGACAGGTCAAATTCTCGTAGTCATACCGATAGAGCTTCTGTATGTTAAAAATGTTCATAGCTGTTTTAGTTTTGGCTGACTGTCTTTATCTCCTCTCCCACGCTAATTGTCTCTATCTAACTGTCTAACTGTCCAACTCTTCGCTGCGTCCTCCGTCTTTCTCCCGTGCTAACTGCCAACTGTCTCTTCGATGCGTTAACTCTAACTGTCTCTTCGATGCGTTAACTCCAACTGTTCGCTGCGTCCTCCGTCTTTCTCCCGTGCTAACTGCCAGCTGTCTCCTCTCCCACGTTAACTCCAACTGTCTCTTCTCCCACGCTAACTCCAACTGTCCAACTTCGATGCCTCCTCCACTTCGCTCCCACGCTAACCGCCAACTGTCCGTACAATAGGTGATTTCCCATATATATACCCCCTAGCCCCCTTGTTTTTCTCTTGTTGCTAAGTTTCGTTGCAACGGCGCGGTGATAGAATCCCATTACTCTAATTTTCGTTCCGGCCACTGGGGTCCTTCCGCCTTCCGAACCCCGACAATCGTGACAGGTCCAATTTGTCTTTGGACCTCTCCGCTCACAAGTGAGCGACACTAATTTCTCCAAATCCTAGGTCAACAAGTGCCTGGACCCTCATCATCCCAAGTAATTGCGCTATTCGACACGCTCGCAGCTGCTGTACCTCGTTCCCGCAATCACTCATGACTTGTCGGCTGCTCTCTTTTGTCCGACTCGCACAAAATCTTTTCTTGCAAGTCCCAAGTACTTGTCAGGTCATTCGTCATAGACAAAAGCCTGCTCTAACATAGCCCCTTTGGGAACATCTGCTCGCCCACGTTCTGCCCTACGAATTCTTCTCGCCGTTTCCTAAATCAATAGGCTACTGGAGTCCTTCCGCCCTCCTTAGACCTAATTGTCGCATCGTCACACTCTGTCTATAAATCACGGCTTCCTCTCTGCCGCTCACCAGCACTCATCGCAAACTAATGTCTTACCGCTCCGTCTTGTCACCTCGTGACAGGACCCGCGGTACCTTTTCCCTCGCATTCTCTTCACAACACGTGCGCTGCCTTCAATGCAATGCATTATATTATATGCATTACATTACGCCTCAAATTTGGTTTGAGAAAGGAATGTCCATACTTTACTCTTCGAAAAACTAAATTTCTTACAATATTTGCCCTACTTTGTCAGATTTCGTTCAGAAACTTATATCTAATCACCGTTCATTAAAAGATTTACAAAATTTCCCGTTATATTGGTGCAACGTATTATTTCTCTCATTACATAAATTGTATTAAGATTTTAAATAAGTTTTACGATTTTAATTAAATGTGCATATTTGGTCTTAATCCTAATTTTAAACATCTA
Organism: Zhengitettix transpicula; assembly: GCA_037074705.1. NCBI lineage: Eukaryota > Metazoa > Arthropoda > Insecta > Orthoptera > Tetrigidae > Zhengitettix > Zhengitettix transpicula. The sequence goes on along the minus strand of CM073590.1, from coordinate 22,953,360 downwards.
TATGCCCCATATTACAAATATTTCTATGTTTGTGGGTTCCACAAAAACAAATACAACCCTTTACCTTAGTATCTACAACCCTTCTTAGATTTTATCTTATCTTTAATTGTGTACTTACACATAACTATTATCATTCATTGACGTAATTATTATTTTCCAAAACATCAACTAACTTTATAAAATTTAAATCTATTTTCTAATCCAGAATCATTTAAACTTTGAATCTATTGTGTCTGTAAACTCAAATAAGCCTTGACCTATTTTCTTCCTGAAATTCTCCAGTTGTTCATGTTTACTTCCAACCAGCAGTTCTTTGTTTCCATCCGATCACATGTTCCTTGTTTGTATTCTCCTTCCCTCCTTCCCAAATTTATCGACGTTAAACTTTCCTAACTTCCATATTTTGCAACTATCCAAACTCTTACTAACTTGCTTAAACTTCTTAACCCCTTCATAAACTTTATTCCTGCATTTCTTAATGCCCTCTCCATACTACTCCCGTCAGCTGTCCCCACTTCATGTTTGTCAACAAATCCTTCTATATTATATTGATTCGAAATTCCTCCCTTTAATCCTTCTATCTCCTCTGCACCACCTCTACTTCAACACTAACTCAACATCTTTCACGTGACAGCTTCAACATGCCACACCCCCTTTCTCCACTATAACTTTTACCCACAACATCTACTTCATTACCATTATTCACGTGACAGCTTCAACATGCCACACCCCCTTTCTCCACTATCACCTTTACTCTCCCCTTCTTCAACTTCAGCTTTATGCCCCACCAAACTTTAACCTTTTTCAATAAAACCACATACATTTTCATTCCACCTATCCTCCTATCTCTCCACGCCCTCATCAAACCTTTTTATAAACAAACATTGTAGCAACTGCCACGAAAACAGCAAAAAAAAAATATAGAAACGTTTTCGGTCACGAATGCTGCTCGCCTATCCGCAGAACCCTTATCAGTAATCCCCGATCACAAAACGAATATTTAAAACCCCCTGTATTTCAATCAAACAAACAAAAACAAGCAATCCATGTTACAATGGTTTCCCTTTTAAAACCTTCGATGTTTTCATCATACCCTCTCTGGTTAGAATTCCTCAATATTTATTCAGGAAGAACAAGAAGAAATAGCTTAAACTTGCCACGCCCCCCTTTCTGCAGAATAACCTATGTTTCCTCATTTAAAGTTACATTTCCCAAAATTGTCTTGCCCTATTTTATCTTATTCCTAACCCTTCTCCTCCATTTACACTCTAAACATCTCCAATTCACTTCCAACAAAATTAAATTTACTCATGTGACAGCTTAAACATGCCACGCCCCTTTTCCTGCACAATTCCTTGTTACTCTATTTTATCTTATTCCTAACCCTTCTCCTCCATTTACACCCTAAACATCTCCAATTCCCTTCCAACAAAATTAAATTTACTCATGTGACAGCTTAAACATGCCACGCCCCGTTTCCTGCACAATAACCTATGTTCCCTCATTTAAATTTACATTTCTCAAAATTATATTACCCTATCTTATCTTACTCCTAACCCTTCTTTTCCATTTACACCCTAAACATCTCAAAGTCACTTCCAACAAAATTAAATTTCCTCATGTGACAGCTTAAACATGCCACACCCCTTTTCCTGCACAATAACCTATGTTCCCTCATTTAAATTTACATTTCTCAAAATTATCTTACCCTATCTTATCTTACTCCTAAACCTTCTCCTTCATTTACACACTACTATCCCTTCAGGTATAAGATTGAAGAAAAACAGAATATTGAAAAATAAGAAAATATTCCTGTTTGCGGGAGTAATCACGAATGCCACGCGTGTAATTAACAAAGAGCGTTAATTCCCCTAATTATTACCCTTTAGGTATAAGATTGAAGAAAAACAGAGTATTGAAAAATAAGAAAATACTTCTGTAGCGGGAGTAATCACGAATGCCACGCGTGTAATTAACAAAGAGCGTTAATTCCCCTAATTATTACCCTTTAGGTATAAGATTGAAGAAAAACAGAGTATTGAAAAATAAGAAAATACTTCTGTAGCGGGAGTAATCACGAATGCCACGCGTGTAATTAACAAAGAGCGTTAATTCCCCTAATTATTTAATTTTTACACTTATGGCTATTTACAAATTCATATATATATATATATATATACACTAACTTATTTGGATAGGTAACGAGCCAGGGTGTAGATGGCATACCATAAATCTGTATACGGTATATATAATTTATTAATGTATTTTACTTAAAAGACTTCCAAAACTGATATATAAATATTTTTTCCAGCTCAAAGTTATGCTTTCAATTGTTTACTTTGCATTTTTGCTTAGAATTGTAAAAAATTACATATGTGAATTTAAAAGGCTCTTCCCAAATTTGGAATCTAAATTAATGTTTACTATGTCCAAAAATCATCTGATTTAGATAAAATTTATGAAATTCTATATACTATCCAATTTGGAAAGTAAAAAAGTACAGAGATCAGATTACATGATGAATGTTGATGTGGTTCAGTTACATAAAAATATCCGAAAAATACATGTTTACCGGCAGTTTAAATATATTTCTGGAACAATGAAATTAATAAAATTTCTCTACATGTTCTCCGTGTTTAATTTCAACCCCTTTTGGGATTGGGAGGGGAGCTCCCCTTACGGGTTTGGGGTGGAGTGGCATTACATAAAAATAATGCAAAAGCAATCAAGATTGGAGTCGAATTCAGGCTTATGTATGTCACTGAATTTGATTATGACATTCTCTTTAATCCCCAGGCACGGACACGGACGGGGTGGAATTTTTAAAAAGTATTAAATCGTCGATATTAACGTGGAATAAATAAATGTCAGGGCCATTAGCGTTGATATTATTTCTACCGATATTGTTTGTAAAATTTCAACCCCTTTCAGCGTGAGAGGGGAGAACGCTTAAGGGTGGGGATGAAATATTCTAACATCCTACGACAACCGATATTTGATTCGGATAAATATTTTTGGGGGTCAAAGAGTTGATAATGTTTCTAGCAATTTATATTTTTTCAACCCCTTAGATCATGGTAAAGGAGCACCCTTAGGGTGGGTATGGAAGGGCGTTACAAGGAAATAACGAGAAGACAACCGATATTGGAGTCAAAACCAAGGTTATGGATGTCGCCGAGTTAAATTATGACAACCAATTTGCTCATTTAACCCCCAGGATTTGGGTGGTTAGGGGTGGATATTTTGAAACATGCAATCACGGCGGTTATTAGCGTAGAATAAATATTCTCAAGGGTTAATTAGATTGATTGTATTTCTACTGATGTTGTGTGTGTAAAATTTCAACCTTTATCTTGCAGAACTCAAGGAGTATATTTAAGAAGAAATTAGGAGGTATGTTTGTTGCGACTGTTGCAATAAAATTCAATGTATTTTATAGATTTTCAATTAATGCACTATCGGTCTAAACAATGTACGGAACAGTTAGATTTACTTTTACGGTTTTATAGAAATAAGTACACGGGCAACGCCGGGCACCCAGCTAGTATTCAATAAAGAGAGAAAGAGGTTGAGAAACTTCCAGTTTGTCTTTCGAGAGAAGTATAACTTTCAACAAAACTCCACCATGTAGGCATTGTAATTTTCGAATTATAGGTCAGGATGGAACAATTATTTATTGAATTATTTATTTTTTACAGTCTACCAAAACGTGGTTACCTCTTAAGATGACCCCCTTTTACACATACCTGAAATGTACCTGTCAAAAATTGAGTGGATCAACAGTGAAAGTTATTATCCACAGAGATTGTCTGAGTCTTCGTCGTCGAGGGAATTCTCTCTGTAATCTAGGATGTTTCGCTACACGGTTACGAGTCTGTAACTTGCTTAATTTTACTGATAGGGAAGTATTATAATAATAATTTTCTATGCGACCCGAATATTTGCGGGAAAGATATAAAAAGTGAAAGATTTACTGTAGTCTCTATTATCTATTTATTTTACAAAATTAATTTTTATTGACTCCATTAAAAGTCAGTTCAGACTGTTCCCATTCCGGTATGAGCTAGTGTCTATTTTCTCCGTTCCCCGGAGCAAGGATGAATATAATTATTTCATCTGTGTACATATACATAAACAGTTTGGTTTGTCTTGTGCCGCTTCGACTCCGTCAATGACATTGCTTCGTTATGGAGTTTGTGAATTCATCAATTAATACTAAAATTTGTAGTAGTAGTGCCACTTAAATGTTCGTTTTGTACGATGTAACAATTTTGGAATGTTAATTACAAATTAATTACTAGTTGAATCATTTCTACAGCAAAAAGTTCACCAACTTTGGATTTAGTGAGCGAGCCATATTTAGAACATAAGTTAAACTAGGTAAATGCGACACTCACCTTACGATAGACGAGGGAACAACTCATGACGCGCATTTTCATTCCGAGATGCGACGCGCTGTAGAAAAAGTAATGTAGGAACCCAACGCCAAGTATTGAGCAGAGGACAACGGCGCTGGCATACATGAAGGCATCTTTTCTGCTGACATCACTTCCCGGGGTGAAGTACCGTATCAGCTTCCCCAAGAACAACGGTTGCGCCATGCTATTAAAACAAACAAAACCAGGAAGAATTTTATCTTGGGCGGATAATTTTTTCTTTTTTGTCAACCCTCGATATGCTTTCACTTGCAAAACATGAATAAACGAAAATTAATAAAAATAAATGGTTTTAAAACAATGCTATATGTGAATTTATATAATGTGAAACTATTTGCTATATTCAGCATGTTTTGTAAGTAATTGGGTTTTCACCCGGGTCAGTGGAGAATTGAAACACAACGTTTCTATGACTTGCGCTGCCATCTTCGTTGTACTGTACCCGAGAACTACTTAAGCATAATAGTTTTGCAAGATTTTTCCAGAATGTAATTTGCGTCTCGAAATCCTGTCGAAGTATAAATCTGTCCAATTTACAGTCAAATGCAAGAGTAACCGGTGAGCACTTTTAAAGTTTTCTTCAATAGTAGAATCATTACGTGTCTGAAAAACAAATGACAAACATCTTAATAATTATATCTTACTGAATTGACTTGTGTCTCGCGTAGTATTTGAAGTTAATGCTCTCAGATAATTTTGTAACTGTTATTCTGAACTGTAGCTGTTTTCCAATTTCGACACGAGGAATGGGGTGCGACACCGAGACGTCGTCGCCCCAGGTAACCCGCATGTGTTTATATCAATGATCAAAGAGATTAGAAGTTCAAGAAAGCAGTCATCGAAAACTTATGGTTGGCGGATGGGAAAAATTCATCGCGTCTAAGCAAAGACATATATAAACAACATAGACTGGACAAGTCACGGCCATGTTTGAAGCAAATTGAAAACTCAGCCGCCATGTTTTATACTGTCAGGTGGGCGTTCCCCATCGTCTGCTTGCCTTGAACTCTGTCGCACAAATGACCTAAAACTAAATCTCTAAGGAAAATATATTTTAAGGTTTAAGAAAATATAACACATTTAAGGCATAGAAAAATTTATTGGCCTTTAAATAATATCAGTTTTGTATACAATTGCTTTATGTTGCGTCCTCTTTCATCCATTGCATTTTCTTTACACATATAACGAATTCTGCAATTGAAGTAATGTTTTAATAAAACCTTTATTAAAATTGAGTAGCGAGTTTCCTCACTAAATTCGGCCGAAACTATTAAATAATCGAATTCACAAAATAAAATTTGTTTATGTCCCAACATCCGGAATACCCCCATACACAATTTTAATAGCAAATTCTTCTTTCGTATTTGTGTTTCGTTATTCCTCAATACTTTTTCAGCAAGTGTAAATAATTTCACAACGTCTTTAGACGGGTTGATTAACTTGTCTTTAAAGTCCTTTATCTTAATCAATCCAGTTTTTCTTTGAGAGTGAGGAGCAAGAAGAACCTCTAAACAACCTAAACACTTTAGTTTCTTTACCACTATCCTTACAACACTTCCTGAAATATATTCTACCACTTTTTCTGAATATAATGTTAATCTCTCATATTCAGGGACGTAATCATGATCAAAATTGTGATCTGTACAAGATTTAAAATTATATTTTTCAAATGGTCTCAAAAATTCCTCCCGTACTATTGGCACTTTTGGATGGTTCTATCTGCGTAATGCATTTGGATTATTTAGATTTCTCCCACATCTTCGTATGCAAGAAAAGAAGAGTTCTAAATGGTCCTGGCTCATTCTCCTACTTAATATAAATTTGAGAACTGGAGAATCGTTCCACACATACTTCTCTGTCAGTTGCATCGAACTGAGAAGATCTAAAACAATCCCATACACACCCAACTTCCTCCCTGACAAATTAATAAACTCCCATCGTACAGCTTTAAATTCATAAATACTGTACAGATCTTTCTATTGTGTTGCATATTGTCACTCTATTACCTCTAAACACAGGAGTTTTTGTACCCTTGTTCATAACATTGCACGAATTAAACAAATCAAATGCTTTACCTACCATTTTTATGAACTTTACCGTGCCCTCACAACTTACAAATTCAGGCAAACCCAAGTCTCTACAAAAAAATCTGCTACAGAATTGCTTAGTGTCTGGGCAGCCAATGCTACCTTCATTTTCTGTGCCTCATACTGAATGTGTAGCCTCGTCATTCTATTTGCAACATGTAACCGTTCCTAGTCTAGAGCGACACAACAGCAACACCAAAGCTTTTTTTTTTGTCAAATGACGAGTGCAGTTAGTCGCTCTAGGCTCTTCTTAGCACCTGAAAAAAGACAAGGATCCCTGAAATGTTGTGTGGTATTTATGTTATCACTTATTTTGCCTGCATTTGGCTATCTTTCTTCTTATTATTATTATGCTGATACTTACTTAAAATACGATACTTCATGTGTTTTCAAACTACGATTATTACAATTGTAGGCTGAACACACGCTTGGCATGATTTATAATAACAAACAATTTATTTTAACAAAAAAACTTAAAAACTTCCACCATCAGTAGCGTAACACAAATCGGGTTTTAGGTGAAGTGGACCGACTAAAAAATGGCGGCCAGTGTTGTTTGTTGCTGCCACCCAGGGCGCTGTAACGCTGATATAGCCACTCTATTATGTTTATATATCTCTTTGTGTCTATGAGTAAAATCCCAGTGAGGCTAGAGAAAAGACTACAATGACTGGCGAAATTTCAGAACAAGCCAAAGAGGGCTTTTAAGGGGGGATGATTGTTAGGGGGAGAAGAACGTGCAACTCAGGGCTCAGAGGTGCAGAGAGACATCGAGACACAATTGGTGAGATGGCTCCGAAGGGTACCGTTGTTCACATGTCCCAGAAATAGTTTTATAGATCTGTGCTTGGATTTTGTTATGGAAAGACACAATGTCCGCTTCATTGAGCTGCTAATCCCTTTGATCATGTTGAAATTCCGAGCATAGAATTTTCGCCATCCCATCAACAACAGGTTTGCATAAGGCATGTTATCTCCTTATGAAAACGTTATCTGCCAATGGGACGCTCCGATCAGCTACGAGAGCTCAAAAGTTCGAAAATGCGAGTACCAGGAAAGCGGGCTGAGCTTCGGCGAACATTCCGAAAAACAGCATTATGTATTTGAAGTACGCGTCAGCATATCTCTGCTATAATAAATCCCAAATGTGCCACATATTAGTAGCACAGCAAATTATTATTAGTATATTTTTAATTAAAAATGGTTTATTCATTTCATGTTTGTTGATAAATTGTTAAATTAATTTCACTATATTTTTTGTTCTAAATAATAAACAACCAATAAAATTTTATTACAGTCTGTTTGTTACGTATATAATATGAATCATGAAATAATAACGTTAAAATTAATCACACATGTTACATATTTTGCTCGTCAACTATTGTTAATGTATTTAATATGTGGTCCAGAACAAATAGTGTAATATTCCAATGGCCAGGAAAACTAAAATGTTTGACATACCTATTTTTCTGATTTTGCATTAAAATTTTGGTTATACCATTGATCTGGAATGGCTTACTTGAGTCCTTCGGCAACGACGAGTATGAGGGTGTAGAAGAGCATTCGTAGACCGAAGAAGCTGAAAAAGACTCGTAAAAGACTAGGCGCAGAAGGGTTTCTTTCCAACTCTGATTTCCACAGTCTGAAACACAATATCATAATACTAAGAAAAACTTTAAAAAAAACACACACAGAAGAGCATAGAGCGACTCACCTGCACAAGCCAGTTGGCAAAACTAAAATGCTTCTTAGCACCTGAAGGAACGAGCAAGGCTTATATCATCACTTTTTTTTGTATCTATTTGGCTATCTTTCTTATTATGAATCTCGCTAATGTAAAATTTATTGTTCTCACGATGTGGCCCACATGTAGTAGAACTGTTTGTACTAATAAATTTATCCTCTTTCGCTATTTATGGTTAATTTAGTGTAACAAATTAATTCAAACTGACTGTGCTCATTCTAAAAAAGAGAAAAACGTTTTCGGATACTCGAGAAGTTTATGATTGATCATGTAAAACTTTCCTTGCAACTATCTATCAGTGTAACTGGGACGTACCCAACATTCACAGTTTCTCTTCCTCTGTCTTCTCCTTTGTATTCGTTTTATAATAATATCAATAATAAAAGCTTTCGGTAATATTAGCTGAAGCAGAAACAGATGCTACAAACCTTTCAGCTTTGTCCCCCAGGATACTAGACTTTTGATTCTTTAATGGAGCACATAAATCAGCCTCTTTTAGTGGACCTCTGTTTCCTTTCTTAAATATTTTCCATGTCCACCTGAAAAATAAAGATAAATTTGTATTTATTCCCTGTAAGAGTCGGTCAACGTTGGTAGGATGGTAGATTACGCTTTATCGACTAATGTTGTTCTCAAATAGCCATAACTTTTAAACAATCCAAACAAATTTAGATAATATCTGTTTAGAAATAAGTAGGATTATATACAGATTAATTAAGTGTTAAACAATGAAGAGTCTTCAATCATTTTAACATTACTGGTACCTGATAATCCCTCGCCTTCGATGCAAGGGGTTGAAGTACAACTTAACTGTTAATCTGAATGTCGTAATTAAACTCAGCGACATCCATAACTCCGGATTCAATTCCTATCTCGGTTGTGTTCGCGTTATTTTTATTGAATCCCCATACACTCCCAGCCTTAAGAATTCTCCCCTCTCTTGCCAAAAGTGACTGAAATTATACACAAACAACATCGGGGAAACATGATCAATCTCATTGACCCAGAAAAATAATTATTCGACGCAAATATCGGCCGATTTACCAAGTTTAAAAATTTTGACGCACATCCACCCCAGATCGTAGGTGTGGTAGTCGTGTCTTACCCCGCAGTGTTTGTTTTCGGTTGGAAAGGAACCCATATACAAAATTTGGTCAAATTTGCTATAAGGGTGCAGATTAGTATGTGGAACACACACAGTAAATTTTATTTATTAGAGAAGATAAAGGAATAATTATAAAATAGTTGACTTACGAACTATAATTTACAATTGAGTGATTTGGAATAGGTTTAAATGGATTCGGGTTTTCTTTTAAAGAAGAACAAAGATTTTGAGTAGAGTGTATTGCTATCCGAGTATTTGTAACTTATTATACATATATATATATATATATATATATATATATATTATAATGTCTACTTATTTATGTGTTGACATTTAAATGAAATACACTATTAACTTTAAACAATAAACAAAATTTATTATGCCAAATTTAAAACAATTATTCAAAATACAAAATATAATTGGGATCTCAGGGTCTTGAACTGGGTTTGATAATGGCAGAATTTAAACAATCAAAGAACACAAAATTTACATTTACTTTATAAGGAAATTGATGCGTCTAAACATAGACGAAATTTATTAATGAAGAAATTTATACTAAAAGATTGAGTTTAAACAATTTCATTTTATCAATAATTAAAGAACGATCTGACGTTTATCTTTTAAAACGGTTTACAATAATTTTAAGGTTTTCTTTCTACTTACGGCAGCCCAAGATTCACATTAAATTTTCGTAGCACAATGGTGGGATTTTCACAGATTCTAATTATTCACAGACTCTAATTGTCGGTTGGTTTAAAATGAATTGGTTACTTCTCGATGATTTACTGCAACCTGGATTTGTAGATCTTGTGAGTCATGTTGAAAAAGCAACTCACTAGTTTGGTCTGTTGACTGAAGATTGCTTTACTTTTTGCAATTTGATGTAACAGCGTACTTATTACCGGAGCACATTCTTTCGTTTCTTAAATTAAACCTCTTTTATTCTCGCTGCTGACTGACAAAACTGTTCAAACTTTCGTGAATTAGACTTTTGATCTGTTCTCCTCGCCGCTTACTGCCCAACTGTCTCTGTTCGTCTTCTAATTTTGAGCGCGTAAATCCTCTCCCCACCATTCAACAATACTCTCCTTTCATTGTTGGTTTGTTGTGGCGTCCGCTACCGCTATCAATAATGTGTCCTCTACAATTCAACTTTTCAATTAAAACAATGCCTTAATTACCAATTATTACAATATATTGTAGTAATTAGTAATTAATCCATTGTTATAATTGCAAAGTAAAGGACTCATTATTAGAGTATATAAAGCGTGCACCGCGACACAGGGCGGCGAGACACAAAGAGTACATTGTTAAGACGTACGCAGTCAAAAATCTACGAGACGAAGAGTCAGTCAACGGGGAGAAGCGAAAGAGTTCAGTTGCAAGTCGGACGGCGGACAAATATACATCTACAGAGGCTGCAGGTTGAAACAAGTAAAAGGTTTCAACTCAGTGGTTTGTCTGCCACAAACAGTAACCTAATAAGTCATGCCGCAGTAAATACTCAATAAGTAAAGAGACCGTCACCAATGTCATCGAGAGAAAGTTGGTAATAATCTGACTGACCATTAATTCGGAAGGAGTAGCCGTTTCCAGCTGAGAGAACCTAAAGTTTCGACAGTGTTTTGTAACCAATTTAAATTCAGTGATATCCCCAAAAACGTGTGCACAGAAAACCCCAAAATTGAGACCTGGTCGGCCGTAAGTAAAAAAAACTCTAAAATTTATTTGTAAACCATTTCTTTAAGATACGTCAGATCGTTCTTCAATTATTTCTTTTCTTTAATTATTCATTTCTTTAATTGTTTTGTTAGTTAATTTAAATTCAATCTGTAATCTTATTGTCATCCGCAACAAAATTCGTCGAGGTTTAGACGAATTAACTTCAATAAAGGCTAAATGTAATTATAAATTATCGTAAATTCAATTCACCCATTTATCAAACCCAGTAAAGACCCTGAGATTCTAAATATTATTGTGTAATTTTATATTGTATTTAAAACTTAAATAAATTTTGGTTTAATTCTTCAAATAAATATTTTTATTTAGCCACAGCCATCAGTCTTTTTAAATTATTACAATATATATATATATATATATATATATATATATATATATTGTAATACTAATTAAAAAGGCCATTAATTATTTAAATTACAATGTTTTGTTTATCGGTATTAATCTCAATGGACGGAGTGACAGCGGGTTTTGTTGATATTAAGTTAGAGAGACCATGGATTGTTTGGTTTATAATATGTAATTGACAGCGGCACTGATATCAGAGAACGGAGAAAGAACGTGGGAATGGCGAGCGTGAGAACCGAGCGTGGGAACGCCAAGAGTTACTGTTTTTCTTGCGAGGGATGAGAAGCGAATAGGGAGTTGTGTGTCCGATCTCAAGGGAGAAGGACGTGGATGGAAGTAGTTGGATGCCAGATCGGAAGGGAGAAGGATGTGGAAGCAGTTGGATGCCAGAGCTTGAGAGAGAAAGATGTTGGACGGAGAGTTAGTTGGTTGGAAATCGTCAAAGAGAGAGAAAGCCTTGGAACGATAGGAAGAGAAAAGCTATAAAGCATTGTAAAGAGTCTATCTGCATAGTCAGACTTCGAAAGAAACATTATTGCGTGACTCTATAGTTTGGAGAATTCTGCAGCAGATACAATAACTCTGCTATTTGTTGGATGTGCATCTTGGGTGTTTGAGGAAATGGTGACTGATTGAATGGTGACTGCGGGCGAAACAGCATAGGAGAGGAGTCTGGAGTCTGAAGCTGGGAAAGGATTAAGGTGTGTGTTGGTGAAAGTGAATTGCAATTTTATGCACATAATGGCCTTTTAGTGAAGTGTGTACCCAAGATTGGAAATTATTAAGTCTGGTTCAAAAAGGACAGTCGTAAGTACGAACTAAAATAATGAATGTTTTGTAAACAGTAAATTATAGGTAATAGTCATATTTCGTTTATTTTTATTCCATATTCAGTGAGTTTCAAATTGTTTAAATTGTAAATTCTTTAATTTAATCTTGATTTGTTTCTTACTATCAAACCCAGTAAAGACCCTGAGCAAAAGAGTATTTAGATTTGTTTGTAAAATATAAAATTTGTAACTTTGAAGAATAAATTTGTTTAAATAATACTTAATAATTTTTTTGATTAAAGCCCATCTTGTAGATTATTAAGTTATTGGTTCCACAAGGTGGACAAATTTAATTTTAAATTAAATATTCAGTTGTTCGTTATATTTTGACTACAACGTGTTGACAAGATATTATTAATTTTTTTAATGTAATTTTTTTAATTATTACAATATATATATTTAGACATTACAAATATGTAATTAGTTAATAATTTGTTTCCTTCGTTATTGACGCCGAGAATCCGGAGCCGATAATGCTTGATACAAGGGAATTGTCGAAAACGCATAAATAGACGTGCAGAACTTTAGCGAAGCAGAGTGTGTTTTAAGAGGCTGAACAGTGAGTGTGTTTGAGAGCAGAGCAAGTCACCGAGATAGTAACTTATTAAAATGTAAAATCAGTCATTAGTTATTCAGATATCAAGAGAAAGATATCAAGAGAAAGCAGAATGTGGACAGTGAAAAGCGATTGGTCAGCGAGCGGTGTGTGTTCTACAAACAATTCGATATTCAGAAACAAAAAGACATCGACAGTGTTCCAAAGTTTTCGCAATCAATAAAAAAGTAGAATCAGTGCAAATGGTCTGTTAGTGAAAAGTGTTGTTAATAAAAAGAAAATTAATTAAAAAGCAAATTACGTGAGCATAAGCCCCAGAAGACCAGACAGAATGGTATGTAATTAAAACAAATTTTAATCTGTAAACCTTATATGTAAATCTCACGTGCCGTTAGATTTCGATAATTTTAATAGAATTATATAACTTTCAGATTAGGAATAGATGATTTTATTGTAAATAAAAATTCAATCTTTTGTACTATCTTTACTAGAGGCCCGATAGGCGGCCCTGAAATTGAGTTCTCACAAAAGCCGAGGCATAATATTAAACTGTAAATTCAACGAAGACTAAATTTTGTTAAATAAATAAATTTGTTATGTCTTTAAAACTTTTGTTTATTTAAATTCCTTCCTTTAATCATCCAACTATTTACAGATACATATATATATAGTAATGCAAATTAATTAGGACATTAATTGTTTGGACATAAAAAATTTGAATTGTTTGAGAAATCCATTACAGCGGCAGGAGCTTCCAAAGCAACAATGAAGCTAGCCGCCTTTGTCGAAAAGTCGAAAATGGCGTATACGCCCTAAAACTCGAGACGGTAGTTTAGTTGGTGACTAGAATTTAATAGAGTTAGTTGTTGACGGGACATTTCGGAGGACGGGACAAGTGATACTAGAGCAGAGACTAGCCGTCGTTTAATGTATTATTATTAAACAAAGTTGTGAGCTGAAGACAACGTAAAACATTCACGAAAGCAGTTTTACGTTTGTAGTCAGCCAGGAAAGGAAGTCAGTAGTTTACGTCCATAGCTAGCTAGAAATAGTAAAGTTGCAGTTTAAGTCCAAAGCGGTAAGACTAGCAAATCTACAAACCACAGAATTCATATAAGGCAAGCAGAAGTCATATAAGGCAAGCAGTCAACAGATAGCTGACAAAAAAGGAGGATCATCCGAGTTCCTGACGTCCTATCAATTTTGACTAGAATCAGTGTAAAATCTGTGAATCTTAGAATCAGTGTAAAATATCGCAATAGTGTATTTTCGAAACCAAAAGGAATGCTGGAACCAACTGGACAGATTTGAGTAACAAATTACAAAATAATTAAAGGATAGAAGTCAGATTTCGTTCTCTTTCTAATTGTTAATCAGAGTTAATCTCTTTACTTTTTAATGTCGTTCTATTTTAATTGTCAAGTTAATTTCTATCGAAGTATTGTTTAGGTAAATATGATTTGTTTGTTAATAAGATTTTTAAATCAAATTGTTGTGTCCATTATCAAACCCAGTGTAGACCCTGAGAAATCAATATTTTAAATTGTAATTGTTTTGAGTTATTGCCACAAAATAAATAAATATTGTTTGTAAATTTTATTAATTCTTTTATTTAATTAATGCTTTCCATTTGATTATTACATTTTGGCTTCCACAACGTGGGGGCTCGAAGTCTTCAAATTCATCAAATTAATTAAACGACCTATAAATTGTGTATATTACAATATATATATTGTAATGATTTGATTTTTTATTACTTCATATTAAAAAAAAATAAACTTTATTACATTGAGACTACAAAAAATACAAAAATACATTAAAAAAATATTGTTGGGCGCCAGCAGATATACATAGGTCTGCATAAAATTAAAATTAGCTCCGGCTTGATTAAAAAGTTCTCCTTCTCAACAGGGTAATGTGGGCGGTTCGGTGGCTACTCAAGAACAGAGTCTATCTCCGCACTGTGTAAAAGAATTCCACTTTTGAATGTACTTTACATATATTGTGGTGCTTACTTAACTTGTGGCGTCAGCACACGATCTCCTTCTTCGGTCTCCCTGCGATGGACGTCCCTCAAAACCTCCGCGTCTCCGTCTCCCTGCGTCTCTCTGTCTGCCTCTCCGTCCCCGTCTGCCTCCTCTGCCTGCGTCCCCGTCTCCCAGCGTCTGTGTGTCCCTTACCCGGGTTCGGAGTCTTTATATCTACTCCGCCCCTACAAACGATGTAAAAACAAAGGGACGCGAACCCGCGATTTCTTTTGGCCTTCTCAGGCAGAAACACGTGCACGCCTAATGTATTCATACTCATGCCTCCTCAGGCCCGCGGTGGACACAAGGGCGGCCACTTAAGGTCGTCATTCACTACAATATATATATATATATATATATATATATATATATATATATATTATAAGCAATATTCACACGTACACTTATATTGTAATTGTTATGTTACTGAGTAAAAATTATTATATTTATTTACAGAAACCAGGTTAATAAAACAATTTTTTTTCCACTTAGAAAGTTAGATCGCAAAGTAAAATGGCATTAAAAATTCTTTCAACTGTTGTTTCTTTATTTCGAATAATTTCTTTGTCAGGACCTGTTACACAAATGTCCTAACAAAATTGTGGAAATCACGTTGGGAAATTATAAATTAAAACACATTTTTTAAAAAGGTTATAATTTTATTTTACAGAAAAAAAACAAAAAATAAATCTATAATATTATGATTTATAAATAAAATTTGTGTAATTTTATTGGACGTTAGCCTGCTTGTTTAGTCAGTGAATACTTGCCCGCTTTGGAACATGTGCACTCTCAGGGCTCGAAAGTTGCCGGGATTTCAAATCTTACTGGTATAAAGTGGGATACAGGATCTTCTTATATTATCGGATGATAGTTGCTAGGCGTATATACCTCCAATAAATATTTATCTAGTTCGACAACTCCAGATTAGGCGTCATGCCTGTTTTGGAGTCGATTTATTGTTTTATCGAATTCTTCTCAAATGGAAGAATTCCTGATCGATATAGAGGATCACGCTTCGGGAGTGTGCTCTTTATTTTGATTTTTTAAATGTATTGTTTTCATTTCCAATATTACGCTGTTATAACAATCCAAATACGTTGAATAGTCCGCAAAACTTTACTTTTTAAATTGGGGGGATTCAACTGAGTTGATTGGGTAATTAACTCATTAATTTAGCTCCAACCCGCTGAGAATTCATTAAATAATACATTAATCACATGGGGAATTTTTAGATTTAATCTTTGAAAGATGTTATTATTCATGCCATTACTTTGAATATTATAGTTTAAATAACTAAGGACCATTATTGTCAATTATTAATAAAACCAATTCAGTCTTCTATACTTCTTTATTCTCAATTAAAGAAACATCAGGAGCTTTCGACCCAATTAGCTAACTTCATCTGCTTCATTTACACGTATCCTTACGAATATATTTTCATTCGATTAGAACTCGTCCTGAATTTACAAAACATCTTACTTATTCCAATATTCGTATTATACTTATACTGTATTCAGTGATTTTACCATTAATCTTATTTGTCTTGGTTTAAGAAATATGGTAAGCGAAATTATTAACACGGCCCATTCATTGAAACAAAGATTGCGACGACAGGAAGTGTGTTTGCGAGGGACGCCTCGGCAGGTCATTTTCTTACCTAAGGGTCAATTTGGTCTGACAATAGTGACCACAGCTGTGGTTGAGAAAAGAGGACGAAACCTCTGGAAGTGCGAAAAGACTCGCGTGGTTTTAGCAGCAGTCAGATGCTGGAAGGAAGGACAGCGGATGTGTCTGTAGTTTGGCGGAATTAGCGATGTTGGAGAAGTTTGGGCGGACGCGTCTGTTTAGTTACTTCTCTAGAGTACTAGTCGGAAGGGACCAGACAGTGACGGATTCGTGACTGGAGTCAGCGACCTGCGCCAGGACGTCAACGTGCCAGGTAGCTGTACATCGGAGGAACAAGTCGCCGAAGAGCAGATAAGCTTCCTCCCCTCTTTTCTTGTATCGTGTGATCATTAAGACTATGTGGGTCCAATGACCGGCAGTCCTCTTAAACGACGTGTTAAAAACTTGACCAAAGTGTAAATTCATAAAACTTTGATTATTAGTTTTTTTAGGTTTAGATTTAAGTTGTAAGAATGTGAGTGCGCGTCAAAGAGTAAAATTTAACGATTGAGAAGTATTTGCTTAGTATTTGTATTGTAGCGCGATAGTTTTATTATTGATATATACATATGTTTCATTTTAATATAATTAGATATTAGCAAGTTGGAATTTGAGCAGGCGCCGCCGAGACGGGGAGATAATCCCTCTAGTCTGGAATTGGACACGTATGATTTGACCCTCGGAATTTACCTGGACTGTCACACCGTGGGAAACGTCTCTCAGAAAATCCCAGAAATTTGAGTGAACACGTGACTGCCTGAACCAATGAAATTTCTTGGTTCAGGAAAGATCGATCCGAAGATGATCGAGACGATAGATTTTTGACATCCAGCGAGGGGCCTGAAAAATAAAAGTATAGACACAGAAGGACAAACCGTCGCCAGCGACGGACGTGCAGCCCCAACTTGCAATTTCGAGGGGACCCGGAGAGATCGAGGGTGCCACACGATAACGGCCTGACATCAACGAAGGTAACTGCCGGGTATCTCAATCCTTGACGAGCCTAGGGGGAATTACCGTAGACCATGTTTAACTGAGATTAAGGGATCAGATTGTTTTGTCAGGCTAACTGAACACTGTAATTTTTTTATTTTTTGTCCATGTTCAGATTATAAATTAATAAATTCTGTAAAATATTCTCTTAATTTATCATTTAAAAACCTACCACTACAGTATCAACCCAATTTCGTGCATTAAATTGTACTAAATGTTTATATTTCGTTTTCATTGATTGAATCCCCCCCCCCCACACACACACATAATTGATCAAAGCCTGGACCCCTGAGATACAGTTACTGAGAGTCTCATGCTTGACTCAAGAACTAACGAGTTCTGGTAAATCGTTTATCAGTTCCCTTATTTGGATCGCGCAGATCGCGGAATTAAATTAGACCATTATCGTTTGTTTAGAGAACATAAATTACTTCTGCATGTGCAGTGGCGCCCAGGCCGTTATTCGTGAACTACAAGGATCCGAGGGAGCGGGTAAGCGATTACAATACTAAGACGAATACTGGAATGAGTAAGATGTTTTGTAAAAATTGAGGATAGGTGTAAATGAAGATGGCTAATTGGGCCGAAAGCTCCTGATGCTTCTTTAATTGAGAATACAGAAGTATAGAAGACTGAATTGGTTTTATTAATAATTGACAATAATAGAACCTGTAAGTTAATTTTAATAACTACGGACGTTTTCCGAATTAAACCCAGAAATTATGAGAAAGTGAAGATATTTACTAATGTTAATAAAAATATAGTGTTTCTTTGTGAAGAAAGAGTGAAGTGATCACGAGAGTTTAAAGTGGAAAATATAAGATAACTTTTAGCGAGAAGTGAAAAGCGTTTACGAACACTACGTGTTCGGGGAATTACAGATATTGTTTATAAAATTTAATTTTGCCAAAATAATCTCCTCATAATAATTTATCCAGAGATTAAAGTTCCATATTTTTTCAATTGTTAAAGAAAAATTTGTAATTTTTGTTCTTATGTGTTTTAATCGTTTATAATTAAATATTTGACTCAAATAATTCAGTTGGAATAATACAGCAGGGGTTTGAATAGAGTCACAATGGGTAGAGATGGGTGATCTGCTAGAGAACTGATTCAATGAAGTAGCTCTATGGAGCTGGGCGAGGAATTAGCAGTGAGACAGACAAGCAGGTAATCCGACACCGGCTAAGATAAGATGGATTCTGAGAATGGCAAAGACGTGGCCTTTGTTTAATATATCAGCCAACAGTCAGTTCAGATTGAGCTAACCAATCTTAAGCCTGGTTGTGTTGCACAGGTCTTCGTCGGCGTAATTTTATCTGGAGCACCAGCTAGCAGAGAGATCGCAGAGAGATCCACAAATTAAATTGGAAACAACTTTCTGTCGAGACCTTCCTGCTCTTCAATCGTGTACACTCGTGCTACTTGGCCAGGAAGGATGTTGACAACTTTGTCGTTGACGCTATACACTTCGACATTGAGAAATCTATTCGCAAGACACAACACCAACAAGAGCTCGAACCCAACAATCTTCTCCTCCAACTTGAAGAACAATATAGCATAGAATTTGGCGTGACCTTGATCGTACATTTCATAAGTTAATGTATACATAAATAATGATTGTTGTCTGGGTTCCTCGTTTTAACAAAAAAATTGTTTTCGGTCTGTTTCTTTCAGTTTTAATACAATCAGCGTGGAATGTCTTTCTGCAGGTAAATATGGCAGAATTTAATTGACTGGCTCTAGTGAGCTTATCGTAGATACCGGATGCCTGTTAAGTTTATTCTCTTGTCCGCGATATTACTCATGAAAAACACGGAATTGAGAATCATAAAAGTTGAAACTAGGTTTCGTTTTCAGAATATTTCCATCCTATAAATTAAGAAATCCGGTAATAAAACGCGCTTAACTATTAATCCTGAATGCAGTTTGAGTCAGCGGTATCCCGTAATATTCCAAAAACTATAAACGTATAAATCATATTATTGTCGAATCCATAGTTTTCGGTGTCGTTGACATGAACGGTGATGCTCCAGTCGGTATGCGGCGGGGAAAGGGGTTATAAAATATTTGAACTGATCTAGACATAGTTTCCAATGTATTTCTTTGTGGTTTAATATAAATAAAAATCCGGGAAATCTGAAAATCAAAGGCCAGAGTCGGCAAAGTGATGTAACTACAATAACTTGATGATAAACAGTAGAGATATCTAAAATTCATAACACGAAATAGTTACGTTTTCGAGAAAGTCTCAGTTAACACAAGGTCGATTAACATTCAAATTATACGTTATCAACGAAGTACCGAGTCTTCAAGTGCAATTGCACACTCCAGAGGATGTCCATACCTCTCCACCGAATCTATCAACACCAAAAACGTTGCACTATATATCCAGCTCAGGCATTTTTGACAACTTAAATTACATTCACTCCTTTTTAAGAAATTATATTTTTGCGGTATTGAAGTTGAAGTTGAGATACTATTAAAATCTTTAAATAATATGCACTCTAGGTTACAATTAAATAAATGTTTTGAATCTGACGGTTCATTTATTATCTATGTCATTTTGAAGATCTAGAGTTTTAATTATTTTCCTATAGATATTTAAAAAAATTTGAACCTCAGAATTTATGTTTATAGGTAAGTCGTTTATAAACATTAAGAATAATATTGACGCAATTAGTGAAACAATACACTGCGTTTAGAACATAGCTTTAGAGGAAATTAAAAACAAGTGTAATGATGAGACACCGTGCACTTCGGAAAAGAAGTGGCGGCTCGGACGAAGTTCTTTAATATTCCAAAGCCTACGAGTACAGCAACGAAGTTCAGGGAGCTGTGAGACAAATGTAAATTTAGTTGAGACTTCTAAAGACAGGTTTTCAAATCAATACCACATATCACGGTTTACGACAATTTCAGTCATTAGAGAACAGCCGTTTAGAATAAAATCAATGGGTCTTGTTTAAACTGAGTACTGTATAACTTAAATTGATGAAACAAGGAAAGCGCGAAAATAAAGATTAGACAGAAAATGTGAATCTATGAAATTTGTGCACAAGCCACGACTCGAAATATACAATCAATTATGTAAAAAAAATAGAAGTTGTATAAACTAATGGTTCTTACGATTGTAGTGTTTGGGGCAGAATGGTTTATTGTCGCCATAACGCTATATTAAAGTTATGTAGAAAATGCTCTTGACCACACAATTTACCAGTAAGAACTTTTTTCCTCATCCGAGCTTCTTTTGTGTGTTAAGTAGTCAATTAATTTACATTGTTATTCCTCTAGATATTCCAAACTTTATTCTGAAATAGTAACACAGTATTACATGAATTAAGAAACTTTGACGTGGTTATACTGATAAAATATTAGTCAAAATAAATGTAGCGTACGTTATCAGGAAATCCATAACTGAGCATCTGGTTTCCGCAACAATTAATGTCAATAAAAAATTATCCAGAGCATGTTACCAGGAAATCCTTATCACAATACTTTTTACGATTATTTCTTAGAAAGGTATGGTGAAATATCACCAAGATAATCTTATCTTAGTAGGAATGTTATTGACACCAAAAATGAAGACTATTCTCAATAGCTTTTCTATTCCATTTATATTGTCCCATTTTCTTAGCGAGGCTAGATATTTTTGTGTGTATATGTTTGTAAGTATTTATAGTTTCAGTCAGAACTCAGCAGTTACAAATTTATAATTTCCAACTGGCGCGCTATCAGTTTCAAAGAAGTTACATTAATTAACGTATTTTTTTCGAATCAAAATCACCATTCAGGTATTTTTCTCGGTGGTGGTGATTGGGGGGGGGGAGGAGGCTTAGAGAGGTGACAACAAATCATTGACTTTTATGGTTCCTTTTCGATTGTGTTGTTTTTAAGACTCCACAAAGCACCGACTGACATGAACCTTGGATGACATCAGACTTAAGCTTCAATTATCCTTCCAGGATTCGAACATCGATAGTAAAGTCAAGCAACTACGAAAACGATCCAGCAATGCTCAAGAAACTGCCATTTATTCCAGTTAATTTTTTGGCTCATATGGACTGAGGACTTTACTTGCAAGCTCCACCGCACGCCATGGATTATCTGAATGTTTTTACACTGCTAGTGTACCTGTGATGCATCAGTTTCAACCTATATCGGACGTTTTTGGTCCAAACGACTCATTAAATGTGGATTCTTTAAATCGCATTTTATTCGTTCCATCACTTCTAAGCTTACGTCATTCGACGTAAAATCGCTTCCCGTCTTCAGCAAGTTTTGGGTCGAAATGACATTAAATGAGGATTCTTCAAATCGCTATTTATTCGTTCTACCACTTCTATGCATAGGTCATTGAACGTAAAATCACTTCCCGTTTTCGGCAATCCGTAGAGAGGTCTCCTCGAGTGTTTCGTCATAGGATCACCACAGTCTAAACAAAGACAAATTTGTAATGGCCATCTTCCGTCGAAAAAGCAGTATATCTTCGATGGTCTGGATGAATCAATGTATTCAGTGCCGTAATTTATTTTAATCGCCTGTAGTCTGTACACAACCTCTTTGGCATCGATGCATTGTGAGGTAGATTAACCACTATGCATGGTGACGAATAGCTCGAATACGACTTCTTTATAATACCAGCTTTCATCTAGAGTTTCATTTGTTCTAGTCTGAATATAGTTTACCCGGATTATGTCGATAAAGTGGAATTCTGACGATTTTGTCGACTTAAGGTTTTCGGAGAAACAACTATATCAGCTGACAAACATATCGACGAATTCTCTGAATATATTTCGTAAACGCTCTTTCTGTTCTTCCGCTATCTCGTCCGTTATCTAAAATGTATTGATTTTCACACGTATAGTCTCAGTCTTCGTAAATGTGAATTCTTGCACATTCCGTCAATTTTCCGTAAATTTCGATGTATTGTCAGTCACCTCGACTGTTGAGTTTTGAACATATTAATTTTATGAGGCTTTATATCGTTATTTTGAATTTCCTTTAAGGCGAAACTGTTGACCAGAAGCGTATTAGGGCCTTCAATTAAGAAAATCGTAGAGTCCTGATATTTCTGAGTTGGCCGCTCCTCCAACCATATCGCAGAAGACTCAATGGAAGCTTACAAACCATCGGCTTTTCGTATACATCCCATATCGACCCCACGTATTCAGCCAATTGTTTACGATTAATAGTCCATTTCAGTTTCGCTGTGACGGAAATATCAGCTATTGACGTTGACTTAGAACTGACATTAATTACCGCTTCAGTAAATAAATGAATATATTCATCTCTACCTAATGCTTCTATCTCAAGTGGTGCCATGCGCCTAATAGGTAAACCAATCTCCTCCGAAACCTTTTTACTCACGATATAAGTATCGGATCCATATTCTAGCAAAACATTGGTATTGAAACAGTTAATTTTGACTGGATCAATCACTCTAGTCGGATGTTGCAATTTAATCAAACAGACCACCACAGTCTTTGAGTTTGCCCTCTTTCCTGCAAATTTAGCTTCATAAATTTTCTTATGTTTTAAAGCGATTTGCTTGTCATATTCCTTTTCTTCTGGGCTCGTGTATCAGGAAATGAACAATTGGTTGTAATGTGTCCGGTTTGCTTACATCTGTAGGAACGATGTTCTATCAAATCCCTACCAAAATTTTTCACTCACTGTTTATTCGATTCAGGAACCTCTCCTTGGATGTCGTTTATCGTATGATATTGTGAATTCAATAAGCTCAGCAAATGAGTTTGCGTACTCACATAACGTGGTCATTTTCTTATTAACGCCATTTATCATATACTGTATTATCAGCTTTCAGTCTTATATCGAGCCGACGTATTTTGAGCGGCCGTGTCAAAATCGGACAACCTCCCCCTCGTCCCCGGCCCCTTC
Source organism: Zhengitettix transpicula (assembly GCA_037074705.1). NCBI lineage: Eukaryota > Metazoa > Arthropoda > Insecta > Orthoptera > Tetrigidae > Zhengitettix > Zhengitettix transpicula. The sequence continues at coordinate 22,929,928 of CM073590.1, read as the reverse complement.
CACAATCCTGGCCGCTTAACGAGGAGTTTCTGAATCAGTCTTGGTTTTAACATTAAGTGAATGTAATACAAGGTTAATGTATAACATTATATAACTGAAAATTATTTGGATTTATAATTTCTATTTCTATCTACAATATGGAAACTGTTCCAATTGATAATGATTGATTTAACAAATATGCTTAGAAATGATCAATTAAGATACAAATATTTTAACAGTCATATTTATCTGACGTCCTTAAATAAATGACAACATTAACATCTTTAGTTATAAATTTATTTTTAATTTAAAATTTTAAACGTTATAACAGAAAAAAATATTCTCAAAGTTTCATCCCTAATTTATTAGGACCCCTTCAGATGCTGTAAACTCAATTAAATGATCTAATTTCAAAATCCGTGTTTCTAATAATTCCAACAAAGCAAGATTTTACAAACATGATAATTTATAATACAATTAATTAAAAATTTATTGAACATTACATTTATGATTCCATATTCTTCAAATCCATTTAATGTAATTAAAATAATTTTATTTCCATTGTTTCTTTAAACTCTCAACAGCTTTAAACATAACAGAATTTTCGCTTGCAGTGTGTGGGCAAACCACATGAAAGAAATTTATGTCCACTGCATTTAATTGTATGTAATATTCAATAAATTTTTAATTCTTTGCATTATAAATTATCATGTTTGTAAAATCTTTCTTTGTTGGAATTATTAGAAACACGGATTTTGAAAGAGGTCCTAATAAATTAAGGATGAAACTTTAAGAATGTTTTTTTTCTTTTATAACGTTTAAAAATTTAAATTAATAATAAATTTATAACTAAAGAGGTTGATGTTTTCATTTATTTAAGGACGTCAGATAATTATAACTTCAAAGATTTGTATCTTAATTGATCATTTCTAAGCATATTTATTAAATGAATCATTACCAATTGGAACAGTAGATAGAGATAGAAATTATAAATCCAAATAAGTTTCAGCAATGTTATACATTAAACTTGTACTACATTCACGTAATGTTAAAACCAAGACTTATTCGGAAGCTTTATACATGCTCGCACACCGGTCAGGATTGTGGAAGTGGCCGAGGGGGAGGGTTGTCTGCTCATGTCACGGCCGGACATCGCACGACACGGATATCGATGATGTTTTGGTTCGAAATAATATAATCGGCTATATTCTCACTCTGCAGGTATCTGGCCCGTCCATTCATCTAGGGTCAGTTCTCGAACAAATCTTTTCCGAAATTCAGTTAGAAATCAATGCCAACTAGTTATATTTCAGATAGTTTCTTTTATTTGTCAATTTTCTGCAGTTTTTCGTAACTTAGACTGTGTAATTCGTAGTGTCATGTCATTCAATCGATGCAGCGTTATAACGATATCTATTGATATCGTCCAAAAATACTCGAGGATCATCGTTAAATTTACCATTAAATGCTGTAATTTGCGTAACGAGGTCTGGATATGTTTGATGACTCGATTGCGAAAACACATTATAAAATCTATTTACTACCTCAAGCTGTGGATCCGCGAGATCAACACTCAACAATGTGTGAGCCCACCAAGTTTCGGTGTTCAGGAAAACATACTGCGGTTTTGACATTCTATATATGCGAATATGAACGCTAAATATTCTCTTCCATTCGATCGATATGCATATGAAGAACCAAATTTGTCTGTCTAAGACACTGTGGTACTATTACACCTCGATCGAGAGCTTCTTGTAATAATTCTCTCTTCAACGATTACTTAAGTATTTTTATTCGCAATGACAGCATCACAAATTCAATTGTGGTTGTTGCTTCACCGTCTCAAATGTTTCCTTATTGTCAACCATTTTCCTCAATATCAGTAAACAAGAGTTAATTATTAATTTATATGAATACCAATAACCAATACCAATAACGATTAGTTCCACATTATTGTCACTTTCTGTTTTCACTACGGCGGATCACACGCGTTGGCTGATCATTCACATTGTTTCCTTCCCGGAAAAATTCACAAAACGTGAAATTTTTCTCGCCTCTTCCATAGACTTCTATATTGTCCTCGGCACCAAATGTTGCTGTTCCCTGGTGTAACAATAATAAAGATTACTCGGATACCACGTAATAATGGAATCAGGATTTGAAAACCACTCCTTTATTTTCACACAAAATACACACAACACCTTCTAATCTCAATATTATTAAACACTGTCTCTGAGTTCTTATGAAAGATATAAACGAAACCAAGGGTATCAATTTTTAAACTTATTTAATATTATTTGATTATGGTAGAAGTTAGTCTAAATAGTGACTTTGAATATTAATAGACAATTAACATTGTTAATGGATATGACTAAAAAATCATGTTCATGTTCGTGTGTGCTTCCCAGCGGCATTTTTTCGAACCCTTCATAAGGAAGAGACGGTGCACCTAGATACCAAATTTCTGCTCCGACGAGAGGGCAAGAAAATTTTGTCCGCGAAATCATTACCCTCTGGAGTCTGACTCCAACGTGCCACGCCCAGCTGGGTTTTTGGGTCAATGGAGGATAGAGCAGAAACCTAACGTACCGTTCCCCAATGGACGGGCTTTGACGGCCGCGCGCATTACTCCGGTTAGTTCTACGTGCCCATGGTCGCTCCATAGGGTGGAGTTGCACTTGCCCGAAAGCCTTTGAAACTTGTCGGCCCATTCTAATAAAACGGTATATGCTCTTAAGTTACGCCGATATCCTGCTAACAGCAACCGGCTATTGTTAGCGGAGAATTACGGGCAGGCGGTTTCGTCATCGAAAGAGATGGAGATATGTCCCCATTCCTCGACACCTTAGCCACCAAGAATGCGATTGATACCATGTTTATGGGCAAACAACTCCTTCCACAACCTCGTCGGCTGGACAACGGCCATGAGTCCACTACCATCCTGGCAGGATGGGAAAGCAGCTTCGCAAATAGACTCCAGAGAAAAGCACTTGCTTGGGATTATAAGCGTTGCACTCAGTTTTAAAGGTAGGCTCAGTGTTGTCTGCGACCTGGATAACTATCCCTGTGAGCAGCACAACAGTATTACATCTTAAGCCTAAGAGCCCAGCAGCCAACCGATACAACAAAATCACCAGCACACAATTGATTTGACGTGAAACACACATATATTTACGGCTTAGCACAGAACATGAGATTTACTCGGAGTAATATTGTGAAAAATTCTCACCAGAAAGTCATGGTGGACAGAAAATTGGCCTTGGATCGTGGGTTCGGCCTTTTCCCCTTGTCAGAGCCGGACATCTGCATTTTACAATCTGTAAATAAATAAAATAATTATTTTTGTACATCAAAAGATTTGCTTCGAGGTAAATAAAATAAATTCAATTTTTTAAAGTAAACTAATGTATTAGAAGGAAAAATAAAACTTGCAGGTCGATGTGAGTAAATTATTTAATTACTAGATTGTAACGTTTGATAGTTTCTTAATTAAAGTAGGTCCTTAATGTTCTAGCAAACAATTACACACATTAACAGTATATTTTCATGAACCATAACACTGTATAATATAATCTACTGTTATTAAATTATTGACCTTGCAATTAGAGCCTCAAATCTTCGAAATATTTTGTGTGAATAGTATTATGTAAACACTCATATTGATAATAAGAAAATCCGTACGTGAATAATATTACACTACAGACTGTGTAATTTATTTGTAATCGGTGTCAGTGCTGCAAATTTCTAGTACAACAATATTGCTTACGACTATTATTTTCGGTTCGTTAGTGAAACCGTGTACATGATAATTTTGAAATAAGATAGTGTATTAATTTAATGACCCACTTTTTAGCAATAAAAATCAAGACAATAAATAATACATTTTCTTATATGACATACACAGTAAAATTAGCAAACACGGGTTAAAACAAATTATGGCCTGAAATACAATTTTCAATTTCCAAAAACTGTAATTGATTTACAATCTTGAAAAATTTTGAAATCAAGGGGCATCCAGCTGTTTTCTTTACCTCTCTAGACCATAATTGAAGAAGAGAAGTTGTTTGTAACTGCACAAAACATACCTAGCTGTATGGACAGTTGATGAAAATAAATAAAGATTTTAAAAAATAATGTTGGGTGTTATTTTAGTTGTAATTACTAAAGACTTACCTTTGATTAATATCAAATATTTAAATAAAAATTAAAAATTGTAAGTACAAAAAAACACAAATTGTACTTAAACAATTTAGAAATATGAGTTATATCTTTCAGTGTAAATTTTGTCCAGAAATTATTTTGGCCAAATTTTGTGGCACTATAAACGAATTTCTGTGTCAATGTAAATGTAGTTAGAGCTTATCTGTTGTGCTGTGTATTACGACCTTTAAGAACACTGCCGGTCATTGGACCCACAAATCTTAATTCGCACTACTTTCACACGATGCAGGGAAAGGGAGGGAAGTTGCTTACTATGCTGCGACGCGTTGTTTTCTGATGATGTCCAGGTTAAGGTTCAGGTGCCTGGCCGGTCGGCTGACCAAATCCTCGCTGTCAATCTCGCACGCAGAGAAGCGGCTAAAACACACAGGCGCGTCCGCCTACACTTGCTCCGCAATTCACGGTTCTCTCCTACAAGAACCTCATCACCAAAATCTCCTACGCGTCCGTCCCTCACAGTTCACCAATGCTGACCACGTCCGCTCTCCAGGACGCGACTCTCCTCCACCAGACTACTCCGCTAGAAGAAGCCGGCTTTGTTTGCCGACGAGCCGAATGATGGATAACAACTGTTCCGTGTCCTGGCCCACAGCTTCTCCTCGCCGTCCAGGACCCAACTGCCCTCAAAACCGCCACAGCTGTAACCTGCCAAGGTCACCTTTGTCCGAGCAAATTCACCCTTATGGTCAGAAAATGACCTGACGAGGCGTCCCTCCCAAACCCACTTCCTGTCGTCGTAATCTTTGTCCCAATGACCGGCCGTGTGAAAAATTTTATCTCCAACATGCCCACACCAAGACAATTAGTATTAATGTTTAAAATCACTTATTACAATATTTGTAAAATAAATCGTTAGCAATTTATATTCTCGCATCCGGTCTGGTCAGATCATTGTACGGGACTCAGGTAGTGAAAGACAAATAAACAACAACCAGCGGCTTTATAAGACGCCAAGAAATTATGAATCTATAGCAAATCAAATCTATGGTCATAAGCTCGGGTAATATTCGCTGCCAACTTTGCGCCGTGATGAACGTAGATTTCCAGGGCTTTGAAATTAGCGATATGACCCCGCATGGCTAACAAGAATATTGAGAGTTGAGGGAGCAAAGATTAATTTCTCATTTTCGGATATCATTCAGATTTCAAGAACTTCTTGGGCAGAATTCTTGCTAACTGGGGTGTGGACGCGACCTGAAGTACAGGCAGGAAAGCAGCTTTTCAGAAATAAGTTATGGGGAAGCCATGAAGAAGTCAGTTTGTTTTTCAGAATTGGGGAAATACGGCATATACAGTTATTTAGTAAACGTTAAGTTAGTCAGTAGACGTGTTTTGGTTTTTTAGTAGTCGTGAAGTAAGTTCATTGTTCGCAAGTTGGGAAGTTTTTAGTTATTCAGAAGTGAAGTTTGAGAGAAGTTTATTAGCGAGAGACAGGAAAGTTGAGAGTTGTAAGACAAATTTGAATTGAACGATCCCGTGATTCCGGCCCACGCGAAGAAGAAAGAGGACTCAGAACAGTATGTTGCTTTTTATTAGTGGAGAAACTAATACAACTAAATTCTGAAATAGTTGTTCATTCATTCTCAAAAAAAATGGTAATCACCCGGACTGCAAATAGTTTTCGAAGTAGTTCCCGTGTTCTAGTGTCGAACGCTTTTCCACTTTTCTTTGTGTTCATGAGTATCACAGACAACGCAATAAGAATAAAAAATCATTGTAGAAATCGATCGTCCTTGAAGCAGAAAGATCGTAACTGACATAATATTGACCACTATTATTGACACTTGAGAGCAATGACCGCTTCTATATTATTGACCGTGTAAGGCGAATTAATACCTAGTTATATATAAACACGTCATAGTCATAAATTCAACCTTCTGGATTTATAATATAAGTACATAAAACACAAACTAACTTTACTGTATTCAGCCGATGTTGACAGAAGTCTCCTAAACTAAAGACATCAAAGTGTACCCATTACTCCGCTTTTCACCATCCCTCCCCCTGACATTTCAATTCCTCGGGCCGGATGTTGATGATTTGTCATGATTGGAACTTAAAGCCACTTAAAAGACAGGTCCATATACAGAAGTCCATCTAACGCATTGTCAAATAAATTTTAATTAAAAATTATGAGCGTATATAAGTAATTGTTCAACAGTTGACACAAATGTTGTAAAAAGAAATAAGAAATTTGGGGCCCAGAACTTAATATTAAAATTGTAAATAGATTTTTCGTTTAATTTTTAAGTTTATTTGTAGATACGTATCATACTGTAAAAAAATGCGTACACTGTGGTAAAGGTCGCGAAAAATAGCATGGCGTGTGAAATGCGTAGTAGAGAAAGGGAGAAGGTGGAGGCGAATATTGTCGCCCCCTTGGGGAGGCAGACCTGCGTAACTTTTCTATAATACTTAAAAATATTAATTAAATTTTTATGAACGAGATAAACAGTAAACTGCAAGGTCTTTTTACCACACACTATACTTATCATATCTTAACTTTACGGATGAGTTTTTTGACACACATCTCATTCTGAACTATAAACAATATATTGCCTTGCGCTAACATTTTTTTCAGAATAGTTGTTACACTACCAAGTTTTCGTAACATCGGTTCGTGTTAAAGTGAGCTCTGGCCTACCCCCACCACAATAACAGGTAAGTCAGGGGTAGTCAACCATTTGTGTCACCTTGCTGTGCGCCAATTTTTGTATCTCTGTTAGTAGTAAAATTTTATAACTGCCCACCGGTTCCACAGTAGTAGTATATTTTCAGAAATATAAATTGTTGCAGGAAATTTTTTGAAAACCTAATAAAAATGCTACGAAAATTTTAAAAAATTAATTACATTAAAAAAAAGTTCTCAGTATCGGACAGACCCCTACCGACCACCATAAGAGCTGGAACGCCCATTAGTGAGTGTAGGGACCAGGTTAACTACAACTGTGGCAAGTGGGCAACTGAGCATTGTATTCAGACACTATCTCTCCAGCTATACATGATTTTCCGTTTTATTATGTTTGCTTATATAATGTTGACTACTTTACCTTCCGTTAAAGTAATCGGAGAATTTTTCATGTAACTTGTTTGCATGATTTGCCGAACTTCTATTTTCCAGTTTTGTTACCAAAATTCTAGTCATTGTCCCAACGTGTTCATAAAAGCTGTAGAATCTATATTATTGTTTTTAGTTTCTTTGAGGCAAAAAGCTGATTTTGCTATACATTCCCTATTTACTGCAACTTTTACAATAGGTCTATAGAATATTATTATTTAGATTTTTCAGTTATTCCATTGTCCGGGTTGCTGACCCCTACAGCGGGTGCTCCTATGAGCTTAAAGTTGATAGAAAGATCAATCCCACCCGGTAATTAATTAATTAATACGTAAAATAGTAGCCAATATGTTAATCTCAGAATATTCAGTTGTAATCATTGGTGGAGTAAGATGTCAACAATTTTTGAACATACATTTAAATTATTGTGCTGGGCCGAGCATTGTTCTTGTCAGAATGAGTCAATAAAAGATAATAAAATTGTTGTATGGCAGGAATAACGACGCATGAACGGTAGAAGCGAAAAGTGAAACGAGTATGTCGTTTATTGCTTCTAGAGAAAAAGACCTAAAATGGCAGTCGAACGGCGGATGGTGATTGGACGCACAGACAATATTATTCAGTCGAGATAATTTTGGACTCATAGTAAATACGAAGGCTGGTTGAGGAATAAGAAAGTTGCATTCCGTGCGCTACTTGAGCTGGCAGTTCACATTAATGTAAAGAAGCATGCATCCTTATAAGTTACCAGCTGCGGAGAACCGTTTTTATCATCAGCTGATGATAATATATATATTGAGGTAATCAAAGTAAAATATAATCAAAACCTCACGATGTGGTGTCAATTAATGTGATAATCTATTTAGGAGAATATAATTTGTTTAACTATTAATTAAAAGTAATTATTATCTATTGATGATTCGCTAAATGAAATAACAATCAAATTTTAAATTCAGAAACATTTATTACAATTCAAATTAAATTCGTTTTTATACACAAACGTTATACATAAGTGTCACGGCTTTAATGATATTCTTTAAATATTCAGGGTCACTTATCGGGCCTGTGACAGTAACCCGCAATGAACTAACGAAACTTAGAAAAAAATATTACAAAATATTGAAATGAATTTACTTGAATATTACGCAAAGAAACTTACCTAAGAAATCTGACGGTAAGGAATATTATATCAGGTTTACAATAGATTTTTGTACATACCAGACATCGGAGCAACATGGAATCATTCACTTCACCAAGTGTTATATCTTTTGAATTTAGATTACGAAGCATTTAAATCCATTTAATTGAACAGGCCATAGTATTACAATTTCTACACCTAAGTCAGCATATGCGATTGAATGCCTAACACGCCACAGAAAAACCTCTGTTGATTTCCAAACATTTCGGCGAACAGTAATGATGTCGACAGCAAGGAAATTGGAATTACGCTTTCCAAATATCAGTTCGATTCAACTCACTATAAATTGTACAAATGAAATCCGTTCTACAACAGCCAGTACAACTTTCCCTAAAATTTACACTTGTCTCATTCAATCTCTGACGACAAAAATCTTAATAACTGTCTTTTACTCGTCGACTTTTATTTCCAGCCTCATTAAAATGGTTTATATACAATCCTAATAAGCAGTCCTCACTGTCTGACTGCCACGTACAAAAACTTTTTCCTATCCGCCCGCATCGTAGATTCTGACCAACCTTCTCCGGTCAGCTTGTATCACAGACTGTGTTTTCTTCACAGATTTCAACATTACACATTGTCGACAATAATACCGTCTGAAACACTCCACATTCTTACGCAACGCTGACTCTTGTCTAAAATACCCGCACGACAACATTAAGGTGCGTTTACACGTTCTAGTTTTTGACTCTCGAGAGTGTCAGATATCCTCTCGAGAGAAAAACTCGCAAGTGTAAAGGCCTCTGAGAGTTCTCGCCAAAAGTGAGGTGGAGCTGCATTGTTGCTTCATTCTCTTCAGTGTAAACGTTTTCTCAGAGCTCTCGAAGGGGGACTCTCATGCATTCAAGAAACATTTAATTAGCTGAGAGTAATATGGCCAAAAACAATATAAAATGGACTCACGAGAATGTTTGCAAGCTTTGTTTCACAAACAAGTTTACATTTTTTTACAAACATTTACATCATTATCATGAACTAATTCAATTTCAAATAATGTCTCTCTTTGAACGAGGGTAATTAGGTGAATAAGAATGCAGCATTCTGTTGGTTCCAACTTCTTTATAAAACACATTTTCTTTGTTCGATAAAACACAAATATTCTCAGAACAAAGGTAATAAATAATTTTGACATAAAAGATAATATACACTTTTATTAAATATCTAATGTAGTTTTTTACCAATACCAAACAATAATTTTATTTATTTTTTACGACAACGTTTCGGTACCTGTTTGTACCTTTATCAGGTCTTTCCTGCGGAGAAATTGTATGAAATAAATTTCTATTATCAAGAAGCCAATAAATTTATAAAAGTGAGTTTTTTATATTATACTATTAACAACAAACTAAGAAACACTCACCTAAATATGCTAAATGTTAAAAACTATTTTCACATCCTATTGAAATTTTTCCGAGGCACTTATTCACAAACTATAAACTGTAGTCTGCTGCGACCGCACTTGTGAGTAGTTTGTGAAAAAGTGCCTCGGAAAAACTTCTAAAAGTTTGTGCTTTTTCGATAGGATGTGAAAATAGTTTTTGCATTTAGCATATTTAGGTGAGTGTTTCTTAGTTTATTTGTGTTAATTTTTTGCTCAACCACTTTTATAAATTCATTGGTTTCTTGATAATACAAATTTATTTTGTACAATTTCTCCGCAGGAAAGACCTGATGAAGGTACAGGCACGTACCGAAACGTTGTCGTAAATAAATAAAAATATTGTCTGGTATTGGTCAAAAAACTGCATTATTTATTTCATTTAACACAACATTTTATTAAATATCGTTCAGAGATAACATTGTATCTGCTGTCCAACGTCATCGCACCTCGCAGTCGCTGCTCACAGAAACAATGGTTTTTGGTGACCAAGAAAATATTTTTCGGTTCAATCATTACCTACTTACATTATCAATCCTTTATAATAATTATGAGTTCATTTTTAATTAAAGGGTTCACAAGAGCTTAAAAAGTTAAAAATAAAAAGTGCGGAAATGGAACTGAAGATATAAAAAACTAAAAAAGATGCTGCTATTTCTCTTTTTCGTGTTTTTTTTTAGAGTAACAGGCAACATGAGGGTAATCCACATGTTGGCAACTCTCCTTTAGTAGCAAAGAAAGAATGTAGACAAGGGCTTCCGGGCTTAAAATCGCTCGCAGTCAGTCAGTTCTGCGTGTAAACGGTCTGAGCGGTCTCTCGAGAGTTGGCACTGCGAGTTTCTCTCGGAGAGTGAACTCGGCCGAATTTCACTCTCCCGTGTAAAGGGCTCTGAGAGTAACTCTCGAGAGCTCCGGCTGCGAGTTGCTCTCACGTGTAAACGCACCTTTACGCTGACAATACAAATACTAAATAATTTATCAAATCCTTTCATTACATATTAGCTTTGACTCCATGAGATTTGGAAAGGTGATGCGAAAATATGATACTGTGCCTGACACAATTCCGAATAAATAGAACTGTCCAGTTCAGTCCCCAAAAACTTCCGCCCGATCCGGTCGGTCTACACGCTAAGTCATTGCCACTTCATCCTAATATGATTAGTATAGGTACAAAGATTTTGGTTATTATCCTTATAAAATTGACTGCTTAGTATAAAGGTAATACTGCTAACTATGAGGTAAACAAAAATAAAAATTGTAATACTCTCATGGTTGTAGGTATACCAAAAGTCGAACATTTAGACCATCGGTTTATAGTTTGCGTACCATTTTTTGACAAAGTTTAATAATTTAACAATCACAAACGCACTTAAAGAAAATTATGAAATGACGCAGATTTATTGAGTCAACGTTTAGTGGACGACTGATACTGCAGGTGTTATTGAACAATTAATAATTAAACATCAGCCAATTGATTTCGGCAGCGGCAAACAGCATAGAAAGACCTGCCCATGATATTTTTTTAAACTTGAACCTGGTGAGGTCGCTAATTAAGCGATGAAACGTTGTTAATTTAATTCACAATTTTTTTTCTGTCTATAAATTGGCTTATGTTTATTTATTTATTAGTTTTCTCAATAGTCAGAATATATATTTATATATTGTTATTATACAATTGAACTCTACAATATTCGCCGTAACAATCCGATCACAAAATAAAATACGGGGAATCACCGAAATTGTTAAGCAGGCCGCACAGGGCCAATATATCGATGAACACAGGAAGGTCTTTCGCACACGAACAATAAATTCATAATTATTTGCGATAATATTTCTGCTCATTTTCATTGTTGCTGATCACTGTGCCTGACCGTGTGAGTTGTATTTGTCAATTTAAAATAAATAATAGTTGTGTTTTCTTCCTTAAATTATGAATATTAAGAAAAAAAGCTTATTTAGATTTCCTACTTTTTCTCGAAAAAAAAACCGTACAAACGCAATGGGTTAAAGACTGCTTAAATATTATTGGAAGATATTATCACATATTAAAACAATTCCTTAAATTATTTTCGAATGGATAGAGGAAAATTTAATAAACTGCTACTTAAAGCGTCGAAAAAACAAATCGAAAACTAGTAATTTAACTACAGAAAAAATATAAAAAATAACAACAGGACAGCGCATGCATACACATAGGTTAGGTTTACACTAAAACAAGATCCAACAAAATCGTAAACTAATTTGGACTAAAGTAAGTTTTGTTGCCCCACTAGTGACGTCATGCCCCATCTTCCAACATTTTTTAAAAATTTATTTTTATTTATAGTCGCATCAACTGCTGAGGTCATTAGCTATTTTTTACTATGTTGACTTTGGGGAACTAGCGAGTGGGAAACAGTATGGAATCACGCACACAACATCCATGCCGTAGCTGGGATTCGAGCGTGGTATCTCTGTGATGCGAGGTAGTAATGCTTGACCACAGGAAGTCGGCTCGGTGTATTCTTTGTCTGTTTTTACTCCGTCTGTGACAACTTAACTCAGCGTGTAGAAAAAACATTTAATATATTTTAATTTCTATTTTGGGTATATCCCTTCATTTTTATGATTTAAGTTTTTAAATATTTGTTATTTGGCAAAGGATTTTCCTTCATTTTGTTAGGAAATATTAGGAAACAAACACTGGCGGGGTGAGACATGTCTACCACCCCCAGAAGCGGAAGTGGACTGGGGTGGAAATATTTAAACATGCTAAAACAGCCGATATTTTAGTCGGATAATAATTTTTAGGGGTCCAAGATATTGATAGTGTTTCTACCGATGTTTTCTGAATATAATTTTCATCCCCTACACCCTGGGAAAAGGGCACCTTTAAGGTTTGGGGTGGGGAATACAAATCTACATCGGTGGAGCAAATTTCATCAAAATTCGTACGCATGTTCTTTGCTACCAGGAAACAAACGCTGTCGGGTTGAGACGCGTCTACCACCCCCAGAAGAGGGGGTGGAAGGCGATGGAAATATTTAAACATGCTAAAACAGTCGATATTTCAGTCGGATAAATATTTTTAGGAGTCTAAGATATTGATAGTGTTTCTACCGATGTTATCTGAATATAATTTTCATTCTCTACACCCTGGGGAAAGAGCACCCTTAACCTTTGGGGTGTAGAATACAAATCTATACCGGTGGAGGAAATTTCACCAAATTTCGTACACGTGTTCTTTACGACCGGGAAATAAACACTGTCGGGTGAGACGCGTCTACTTAAACATGCTAAAGCAGCCGGTATTAGATTTGGATAAATATTTTTAGGGGTCAAAGATATTGATAGTGTTTCTACCGATGTTATCTGAATATAATTTTCATCTCCAACGCCCTATGAATAGGGCACCCTTAGGGTTTGGGGTGGAGTTGCTTTACAGAAAAATAACGCGAATACAACCGAGATTGGAGTCAAATCGAAGGTTATGAATGTCACTGAGTTTAGTTATGACATTCAACTTGGTATTTACCCCTCAGATGCAAGGGTAGCGGGGTGGAAATTTTGGAACATGCAAACACGGCAGATATTTGCGTTGAATAAATATTTTTCTGGGTTAATTATATTGGTTGTATTTTTACTGATGTTGTTTGTGTATAATTTCATCCCCTTTCGGTATGCGAGGGAAGCACCCTTATGTGTGGGGGTTGAGGGACGTTTCATATAATTAACGCCAAAACAACCTAGATTCGTGTCAAATTGGAGGATATGGATGTCGCTCAGAAACTCACGGGGGTGAGTGGAAATTGGCGGTGATGAGAGGGGGTGGGCGGGGAAAGAAATTTTCAAACATTCTAACCGACCGATTTTTGCGTCGAATCAATATAATTCTTGATCAATAGCGTTTATAAAATTTCACTTCATCTGTGTATAATTTCAACTTCTTTTAGGGCATGGGAGGGGTGCACCCTTAAGAGTTGGGGGTGGAGTGGCATTACATGAAATTACGCAAACACATTTCAAGTCGAATCCGGGGTTATATTTGTTACTGTGTTTAATTATGACATTTAAGTTACAGTTTAACTTTCCCAAGCGGGGATGGACGGGGGTTGAAATTTTCAAACATGTTAAGCAGTCGATATTTCTGGTTCACTGAAATTTATTATATTTCTCTACATGTTCCATACGTTTAATATAACCTCTTTCGGGATTTGGAGTGGAGCACTCTTAAGGGTGGGGGTGGAGTAGATTTGTTTAATTATAAAGCAAACACAATCGAGATTGGACTCAAATCCAGGGTTATGGTTGTCCATGAGTTTAATTATGATATTCAAGTTGCCGTTTAAGTCTCCCAAGCGGGGGTGGTTGGGGGTGGAAATCTTCATACATCCTAACACAGCCGATAAATATTTTCCGGGTAAAAGTGATTAATAGTGTTTGTACCAAAGTATGTGAGTAAAATTTCAACATTTTACGGCATGGGAAACGAGAACTCTAGGGGTGGGGGTGAAGGAATATTACAAAAAAATAACTCGAATACAAACGAGACAGGAGTCAAAACCAAAGTTATGGATACCGCTGAGTTTAATTATGCTATAAACTAGCAATTAACCTCCCAGGAACGAGCGTGGTCGGGGGTGGAAATTGTCAAACATGTTAATCAACCGATTTTTGCAACTAAATATTTTTCGGGATCAATGAGATTTCTCTACATTTTCACAGATTATAACTTCAACCCCTTTCGGGCTTAACAGTAGAGCACTTTTAGGTGTTGGGTGGAGGAACGCTGCTATAAAATAACGCGAATACAACCGAGATTGGAGTCAAATCCAAGGTTATGGATGTCACCCATTTCAATTATACCATCCAATTGGCCATTTAACCCCAAGGGGCGGGAGTGGATGGGGTGGATAGGAGTGGAATTTTTCTAACATGTTAAACGATCGATATTTGCGTTAAATAATTAATTGGCGAGGTTAATAACATTGATAATATGTGTACCGATGTTGTTTGTAAAATATAACCCCTTTCGGTATGAGAGGCAAGCACACTTAGGGGAGTGGGTGGAAACTTCAAACATACTAAAACAGTGGATATTTAGGCAGATAAATATTTTTAGGAATCAAAGATAAAGTGTTTCAACCGATGTTATCTGAGATGATATTCTATTACCCATTTAATCCCCTGAGGCGGGAATGGACGGGGTGGAAATTTTCAAACATGTTAAACAGTCGATATTTGCGATAATTATTTCCTGGGATTAATTACTTTGATAGTATTTATACCGATATTGTTTGTGTATAATTTAACCCCTGAGAGGGGAGCAAGCTTAGGGGTGGGGTGGAGGTACGTTAAATAAAAAACCGCAAAAACAACCGAGATTAGAATCAATTGAGAGACTATGAATGTCGCTGAATCTAATTGTGACAACCTGGGTAACGCGACGGGTTTTGGAGGTGGTGGGCGGGGGAAGAAATTTTCAGACAATGTAATCGGCCGATTTTTGCGTGGAATACATTCTTTTTCATTATCGCACATTTGTGGGGGTGGTCATCTTCTTACATGTGAAAACGGCCGATATATTTAGCCAATGACTTCATTCCCCTTCGGCATGGGAGGTGAGCACATTTAGGGATAGAGTTCGAGGAGCTTTACATAAAAATAGCGCAAAAGCAACCAAAATTGGAGTCATATCGATGGTTATAGATAAATGACGTCTTGAGCAACGCCGGGCACCCAGCTAGTATTAAATAAATGATTGAAATTTTTTGTTCAGATTACAAGATATTATTATTATTATTTATTGTGAAATTTGGCACCGTCCCCGTCACTGGTCCAGTTGTGTGAGATTTGATGGTTAAGGATCCAGCTAACACTCTTTCAAGATCGATCCACAAATATTCAATAGGATTTCAGATTTGGTGATTGTGGGAGCCACCGAAGCAACGTAAAATCTCAATCATAGTTTCCTAAAATCACTCCAGAACAGTACGGTGCCGGGGTACATTGATTTTTTATAAGGAGCCATTTCCATCGGGATACGCTATCAACGAGATACGATGAACTTGATTAGCAAAACGATACTATTGTGCTCTTCAGACATCTTACAACAGGAATTAAATTACTCAAATCATGTCAGAAATGTGCCATGAACTCCCCCCTCCCCCACAAACCAAAGGATTGTGCTCATGCTTTAGTGCTGTTTTCGCTAATTTCTCACCTGCTAGGTACATGATTAAACTGGAAATTCGGTTCATCGGACCACATGATTTTTGCCAATGTTCGACTGCAAATGCTTGTGCGAATTTAAGATATTTTATCTTATTTCCTGCGGGCAGGAAAGTTGTTTGAACAGGTCTTCTGTTTAAAAATCCCATACGATACCATGAACGGTGATCATTGCGTTCAGAGATCATTTGAGACGATCACTAAATAAAATCTGCGGTAATCTGATGCACTGTTGCTCTTCCGCTGTATTGCCACTCTCCATGCTTCCACACCATTGAATAGTACCTGTATTGTCACTCTCCATGCTTCCACACCATTGAATAGTACCTGTATTGCCACTCTCTATTCTTCCCGACCATTGAATATTCACTGGCGCCACAACTCGCACTTTCAGACCCAGTTTTCCGGATGGCAGTCCACCCTTTAAACCGTTTAACAACAACTGTTCTTTAATATTCATCAAATGTAGGTATTCCGCCAATACTCGCTGCATGGTTTCAATGCGTTTAAAGCTTGTTTTATCGCATTGTTGACCCATATATTCATAAACAAATTACTTCTATTGTTGTGGTTAGCAACCTGCTCCACTTTTACATCGGTTTGGCCCTATAGCAATTTCAGTGCGATATTATAGCTAATTTGCCTAAAAGTGTCAGATGAACATAATATCTGACCAAGAAATATGTAATGAATAATTTGATTAGGTTTTATTTATTATAAATAATTAATTTTGTATGAATATAAAGTATTGTTATTAACGTCAAAGTAATTAAATGGAAATACATATTTATGTAATATATATGACATATATATTAGGTCTGCCTTGTGGGCACTAAGGAACTTCTGAGTAAGCATCAGAAACAAAGCTTCTTTGTGGTTACTCACGTTCTCGGAGTAAGCATCAATAAACAAAATACTTGTAAGCATTCAAGAATTTCCAACTCAGCAGCAAAGATAATTTAGACCCATGTGTCCTGCTGAGTCTGGGGCTTCTTGAATACAATGAAGCTCTGTGAACATATGTAAAAAAAGGCCAGACTTCTCTGATGGAAGGAAGTCTGTATCTTACTTCAACGTGGTGCGTATGCCACTCTGTCTTCTGTTTTCATGTTATTGACTTAGCTCTAGGCTGTAGACTAAGATTAATAAAACTTCTTTATTATTCTAATGGACTAAAGCCTCATGTTATTTCTCTAAGCCTTTAAGCTATTATATAGTGCGACTTAGCGCGCACTCCGGACCCAAGTATTAATTTCTTCCTAAATATCTCTGTTAGCGAGACCAGGAGAAATTCGATTAATATATATGGTGGCAGCGGAATTTTAAACATTAAATGGTGGCAGCGGAAATTTTTAAACATTACATTAACAATTAATTTTCAAAAAATATTTAAAACATTTATAATCGACTTTTTTTGTTAGGGTTAAATTTCCTTGGGGAGATAATGATTGGGAAAACTTTTGTGGCAATATAAACATATTTCTTTTACAATTTGTATACACTAACATTTTATCTGAAGTGCTGGTGTCCGCTCCGTTTAACGTCTGCCTTTCTGCAAGCCATCTAGTTGCCTCGAATTATTTTCTGTATAACATTACAATATTTTTCCGTTTACATAGTTGACCGGTATGTATTTAACCATAACGCCCGATTTGACGTCGGTAGCTTTGGCTTTTTTTATGTAACGCAACTCGACCCCTATCCCTAAATGTCTTCACCTTCCATTCCGAAGGGGGTTGAACTCATTGACCCTGAAATAGTTTCATTCGACGAATACATCGCCGTTTGAACACGTTGGAAAATTTCCACTCCCGCAACTGTGGGTTAAACAAAAAGTATTTATTCTACGCAAAATTCGGCCGGTTACATTGTTTGAAAATTTCTACCCCCGTCCAGACCCGTCCCCCAACACGCGCGTTACCCAATTTGCTACAATGAAACTCAGCGACATCCATAATCCTATAATTGACTCAAATCTCGGTCTATGCGGGTTTTTTCTTGTAAAACTCCACCAAACCCCACCCCTAAGCTCGCTCTCCTCCCATTCCGATAGGGGTTGAAATTATACACGGAAAATATCTACCAAAATATTATCAATTTAAATGACACCGAATAAAATATTATTCTACGAAATAATCGGCCGATCAACATGTTTGAAAATTTCCACACCCGTTAAGCCCCACCCGTGGGGGTTAAACTGCAAGTTTAATGTCATAATTAATCTCAGATACATCCATAACCCCGGAATCGACTCCTATCTCGGTTTTTTGCGTTATTTTTATATAATGCAACTCCACCCTACCCTTCATGGTTCTCTACGCCCAATCCGATAGCGCTTGTAATTATACAGAGAATATATTAAAAAATACAATAAGTCTCATTGACCCCGAAAAATATTTATTCGATGCAAATATTGACAGGTTAACATTTATACCCCCACCCACGTCCGCACAGCCCCTCCCGCCACCATCCACCTCCGCGCGTTACCCAGATTGTCATAAATAAATTCAGCGACATCCACAACCCCAATTTGTCTAAAATCTTGGTTGTATTTTTCGCGTTATTTTGTTGTCACGCCCCTCCTCCCTCACCCCTAACGGTGCTCTACTCCTAAGCCCCAAAAGGATTGAAATTATACACGAACAACAACTACAGAAATATTATGAATTTCATTAAACACGAAAAATATTTATTCCACGCAAATACCGGCCTGTTAAAATTTTTGAAAATTTCGACCCTTGCTCACATCCGCTTAACCCCTCCCACCCCCGCTAGTTGGCCAAATTGTCAAAAATAAACTCAGAGACATGAACAGGATTTGACTCGAATCTCGGTTGTTTTCGCGTTATTTTTTGCTACTGACTTTTCGGTGCTTTTGGCTGTTTGCGCAATGTGTACCTTAAAGTTAAGTTTATTATCTATTTGTACTCCGAGATATCGGATGCTGTTCCTGCAGAGTATCTCGTCTTTTACAATTTTGAAGACGGGTTTCCTGTAGGACCTTTTTTCTGTTACGAGTAGGGCTTCCGTCTTGTTCACCACCATCTGTAGCCCTTTTGCCGATAGCCATCTGTTAATCCTCTGTAGAGCGTCGTTCACTCGTATTTCCAGCAGTTCAGTTGAATCCGCGGAAGCCACTACAATTGCGTCGTCCGCAAACCCTACCGTTACAACCGGTTCTAGGAGACGTAAGTTTAATAACACGGCATACATGACGTTCCACAGCATGGGTCCTATTCTGGATCCTTGTTGTGCTCCGCAGGTCATGTTGTACTCCAGTGTGTCGCTTTCTGTTTTAAATCGGATTGATATACCATTGAAATAGTCGATGATCAGCGCGATCAGGTCTTCTGCCTTTTTCTCTTAGTGCTTCTATTATGTGTTCCCATTGGGCGGTGTTAAAAGCATTCTTTATATCTATTGTTATAAGGGGCAAAACAGCCTTTCCTTCCTTCTAGTCCATCTTTTGCCTTCCGGGCTGTTTCTACAACCAGCAGGATTGCGTCTGTTTTTGATCTTTTCTTCCTTAAACCGTACTACCGTTCGGAGATCTTATTTTTTCTTTCGAGCCACGGTTGGATCCTCTCCAGGATTAAACCTTCTAGGATCTTCCCCATAATGTCCATAAGGCAAATTGGCCTGTAAGACGATGGACTATCCAGCGGCTTGTTTCCCTTCCTCAGTAGAATTAAATTTTGCTTCTTCCACTCCTGCAGAAAAATTTTCTCTTTCAGGCAAACGTTGTACGCCTTCAGCAGAAGCTGTTGGTACACCTCAATTGCCCCTTTCAGTACTTCATTCGGGATATCGTTAGGGCCTGGTGCTTTATTTTTCTTTAGCTACCCGCCAATTTTCTGCAGCTCTTCCACTGTGAAGATTTCTGTTTCCTCCGTGGGGAGAGAAATCATTTTTGAATCTTTTCTAACGGGGAATAATCTCCAGGGCCCACGATTTATCGCTTAGTCCTGAGATATTCTGATAATTTGTTAATCTTCGTAGCATTATTTGATATGCACTCCCCCACGGGTCCTTGTCGACTTCATATATCAGGCTGGTCCAGCAGCGACATTTGCTATTCCTGATCTCTGATTTTAGTTCGTTCCTTCGGATTCTGTATATTTATAGAAGTTCTTGTGAGCCCTTGGATCTCGTAAAATTCCGCCTAGCCGCCAGACAACTTTTTCGGATAGCTGCGATGTCGTCTGTTCACTAGTAGACTGCCTTCCTTGAACCTGTGTGAGTTCGCCTCCGTTAAATCGAAATTTCGCATGCCTCTTTCATTTTTCCGGCTGTTTCCTTTATATTATGTTTAGATGAATTGTCCCTTTTTGTCAATCTAGTCAATTATTCGTTGTTCTTCCAAAAAGTCCCTAAATTTCTTCTCGCTGAGTTTGTTTTTCCAGTGAACCTCTGCCGACCGGCTATTTATGTGGCCTACTGTGAGCTTCTCTCTCACCCGGAACTCTACATACCGATGGTCACTTAAAGTTGTTTCTTCAAGGACTTTTCAACCTTGCAATCTGCCGGCTATTTTTGGGACTCCAGGATCAGGTCAATGAATGAAGGAGTAGTGTTCCCTCTCGAAGGTTGCAGCGCCACCCCTGTTTAGTACTATTAAATCTCTCCTAGCCATGACATCTGTAACCAACCAGCCCCTTCCGTCGTCTTTCTCTGCCTCCCACTCTTGCGACTTTGCGTTGAACTCTCCACCTACAATTATGTGCTGGTTAGCGGAGGTATTATCCACTTCTAGTGCTTCTAGATCGTTTTCGAAATCGGCCATGGTCTAGTTTGGTGAAAAATAGCAGCTGTAAATCTGTATGTCTTTTTCGTCGATCCAGTCGAATCCTTTGTAGTTCTTCTTACTTTTTGTATATTTATTTGATTGTTTACTAAGATTGCTGCTTTTCCTGAGACATCCTGGTACCATACGAATGACTCGGGCTTGCCATAGGGTTCACTAATTATCGCTATATCTATGGCCCGTTCCATCATTGTTTGTAGCAGTAGGTCTTCAGTCTGTTTGCCTGTTCCTAGGTTAATCTGCAGAATTTTTAACGCCATTGTTTTTTTTCCGAGTTATCTTTGGAATGTTGCACATTGTTTACTGCCTGAAATGTGTTGCCAAGTGTCTTCGCCGTTTTCCTTGCACGCTCCGGTTCGTTTGTGCGGCCTCTAAATTTATGCCCGTTTTGCCCACACATGAAACACAGGTCTCTTTTTTTTATGTGCCCTGACAGTTTTTTGCTATGTGCCAATACCCATGATACTTATAGCATCGCGTAACCTCCGTCCTTTCTCAGATGCCACACACAACGCTTCCGAGTTTTATTTTCCCATTTTGCAGGAAGGCAGTTGCCTCGCTCGTTGTCACTGTGACTGTAGCCGACTTTGTGCCCCCGTAGGCTGCCTTGAGTTGTCTGTAGATTTCAGTAGCTATTTCCATTTATCTGCTGATGGCTTCTTCCACTTCCCATTCTGTTGTGTAGTACTGAATATTTCAATGTATGTACTTGTATGTATGTATGTATTGTAATAATCAAAATACAAAACTTAATTATCAAAATAAAAAATTAGTTATCTGTAGATAAGCCCCACGTTGAGGTGCCAAATCTAGTTTAAACAAATGAAATGAAATTACAATTAACCAACTTGAAAGGAAGTTCAAATTAAACAACTTTTCAAAATATAACAAAACTAATTTAATAAAACAAAATTTTATCTTTGGGGAATTTTCCAAATTGATATTGTTGTGCCACGGCTTAATTTTCAGGGCCGCCTACCGGGCCTCCACTAATGAAAGTTGCAAAAAATGACAATTAAATTTTACAAGGGAAAAATATTCCTGACTTAAATTATTATTATTTTAAATGAAATGATCGAAATCTGACGATAATTATATTTACACTACAAGGTTTACAATTAAGAAAATTCTTTTTAGTTACTTTACCCTTGTCTGGTCAACTGGGCTCGATCTCACTTAACTTAATTTTTTAACACATCACAAAAAAGGCCACAAAACAGGATCCATATTCTTGTCAACAATCCCTAAGTTATAATGCAATGGCCTATTCACGGTGCTGATAATGAAAATAGTAAAATTTTACTTATTTAATAATTACATATTCGTAATTACCATAGTATGTATGTGTGTGTGTAATTTCCTCATACAAATCAACACCCCAGGAGAAAATTTCGTACACGTGTTCTTTGCGACCAGGGTGAAATATGTCTACAAGCCCCAGGAACGGCGGTGGAAAAGTTCATACATGCTAAAACGGCCGATATTCGAGTTGGATAAATATTTTTCGGTGTCAAGAGATTTATATGGTTTCTACCGATGTTATCTGTGTATAAATTCAACACCTTACAGCATGGGAAACGAATACCCTTAAGGGTGTGTTTGTGTGTGTGGAGATGCTTTACAGGAAAACAACGCGAATACAACCGATATTGGTGTCAAATCCAAGGTTATGGTTGTCACTGAGTTTAATTATGACATTAAACTTGCAATTTAACCCCAAAAGGGGGGGGGGGTTGAAAGGGGTGGAAATTTTGGAACATGCAAACACGGAAGATATTTGCGTTGAATAAATATTTTTCAGGGTTAATTATATTGGCTGTATTTCTACTGTGTATAATTTCAACCACTTTCGGCACGGGAGTGGAGCACACATAGGGGTGAGGGTAAAAGGGCGTTTTATAAAATTAACGCAAAAACAACCGAGATTCGAGTCAAATCGGGGTTATTGATGTCGCTGATACTATTTATGAAAAACTGGGAAACGTTTGGGGATGGGTGGGGGTTGGCGGAGATGAGATAATAATAAATAATTTCAACCCCTTTCGGGATTGGGAGCGGAGCACGCTTAAGGGTGAAGTTTGGTGGTG
The DNA here is from genome assembly GCA_037074705.1 of Zhengitettix transpicula. Lineage (NCBI taxonomy): Eukaryota > Metazoa > Arthropoda > Insecta > Orthoptera > Tetrigidae > Zhengitettix > Zhengitettix transpicula. The sequence continues at coordinate 22,906,993 of CM073590.1, read as the reverse complement.
TGTTACAGAAAAATAATGCGAATACGTCTCAGATTGTAGTAAAACCCAGGGATACGGATGTCTCTGAGTTTATTTATGACAATCTGGTCAACGCGCATGGGTGGCCGTGGGTCCGATGGGGCTGGGCGATGGAGGGCCGCGGTAGAAATTTTCAAACATGTCAAGCGGCTGATTTTTGCGTCATATAAAAATATTTCGAGATCAGTGAGCCTTATAAAATTTCTGTACATGTTCCCTATGTATAATTTCAACCCCTTTTGGGTTTTGGAGGGAAGCATTCTTAAGGGTGGGGGTAGTGTGGCATTACTTAAAATTATTTTGTATGTCAATGAGTTTAATTATTACTTTCAACTTGCTGTTTAACTTCCCCAAGCGAGCGTGGTATTTTCAAACATGTTAGTCGGGCGATTTTTGTGTCGCAATAATAATATTTTTCGTGGGGAATTAATTTATAATATTTCTCTAAACGTTCTCTGTGTATGATTTCAATCCCTGTCGGCGTAGTGGGGAGTAAGCCTGGGGTTGGGGTTTGGTGGGGCGTAATATGAAAATAACGCTAATACGACTGGAATCAAATTCGGGGTTATGGATATCTCTCAATTTAATTATGACATTCAACTTGTAAAGAATTATTTTTGTGGGCTGGGTTTTTACGTTAAATCAAAAATTATTGACCATTATAGAAGTTTATTACAGTTAAGCATGAAAAACTCTTATCTCAGGCACCTGTGGTTTTTACATAGAAAAGATCTGCTGCCCGTACCAAATACGTACTGCTATTCTGTGTTGTGTTGCTTGCTGTAGCTCTCGTACCGACGTCTCCGTATCTCACAGCCGGCAGAACGGGTTAAGTGAAGTGATGACTTTAGTCAGGACCATTGCAAGGCGTTGACTCAGGAGTTGACCACTGGCTAAGGCGTCGGCCTTCGGGATTGATTGCTGGCAAGCCGTCGTACTAAATTCGATGAACTCTTCACTAACAAATTGTGGCCCCTTTCTCACGACGATTCTGCCTCGGACTATATCAGAGACAAAAACTTGGAAAAGTTTCCAGCAGAACTCATGAGATTTGTAGATCGGTGATACGTAAAACATATACACGTAACGCAATGCGGAACCTATCATAATCACATCCACCAGCTGCGGTGAGCGCAGAACAACTGCTCCAATTTCAGAAGCTTATCTCCGTTCCCTCCATTATAGCCTCCCATTCTTTTACTTTTTTCATTATTAGAAAACTTCGTCGAAATGTTAGTTTCACTGATTCTTCCATTGTTACAAGAGTTATAGCACGCAGCTGCAGTTCCGTAGTCAACAATGGCCAACTATTCTGTCATGTTGAGGCCAACAATCGAGACAGGACACGAAAATTACCCACGCACGTGCACGATTTCAAATTCTCCAAACCACAGCAAACAACACCTTTCTAGACAAAGCAAAACATAACCAAAATACACGCGTTACAAACTTTTTGTTTAACCCACAGTAGAGAGGGGACGTGGGTAGAATTTTTGTAAAATGTTGAAAAGGACGATATGGTTTACAAAAAAAATATCGCTAAACCAACCGAGATGGGATTAAACTTTGGGTTTATGGATATATGACATCCCAGGCAACGCCGGACAACCATCTAGTTAATAATAAGAAAGACAGCGAAATACAGAGTTTTGTCAACTGACTAGTGCAGTTGCGTCTCTCTCAGTTTTTGCGTTTTTACTGCCCCTGAAGAAAGGAACAAGGCTTCCAGAAACGTTGAGTGGTATTTTTATATTATCGCTTCTTTCGTCTACAAATGATTTTTCAAGATCTTTTTAATAATCGCCATACAATAAAATAATAATTTTCAGCTTCATTAAAAAAACTTATTTATATTCTGTTGATGACAGATAAAATTCATTTTACTTTTTCGAGAGTAATTACTATTTTTATATTGATTAAAATAACGTTTTAAGCGTTTCTCTGATTCATAAAACCGTAAATTCTGTTAGATTAATCAGCCAAAAATTTAAGTTTCTTACTCGCGTTTATATTTTTTTTGGAATAGTTATTTTTTGTGTAATTTGTCCACAAATACATTAAACCCGGTGAGATAAAAACCAAAGTAAGCAGAAGAGCGGACTGAAATAGAAAACTTGTTGTTTGGTCCAAACTGAGGGGGGTTCGATAGTTTGCGAAAAGACCTGAGAATCGCAGATTTTAAGAATGTAATTCCACACCTAAACTCAGTGGATTTAATAGATCAATTGCAGAAGAATAATGAAAAGTTTCTCAGAGAAGATGAATTTAAACAAAACATTCAAAAGGCTCGAATTGTACATAAAGAGTAATTTTCAGTAAATTAATGTGAAAAGTTCACAGAGTGAGTCAGATATTTTGAATACGGATTATAAGCGAGAACGGAAGAATATAGCAAAGTTATAAAAATTATTTTTCAGGTTGTGCTGTTATTATTAATAACGGAATATTTAGTAACCACGAGGAACTTGAGAATATAGATTTTTTTTTATATTATATTTATCAGCAATCAGATTACATTTTAATCTATAAGTTAATGTGGTAGCTTTGACATGTTATTTACATATCATACATTATGGCATGATGAAATCCCCTCCAGCGAAGAGAACTTCTAAATCTTGTCTAGAGATGGGCTGACCATTTTCTTTTCAGTCTTCTTGTATCATCATTTTCTAGAGGTGGTTGTAATAATGGATTTTAATGTGATTTAAGCTTTACGTGGTGACTAACACTCTTTTGACGGGCAGTTTCCATAACAGTTGGTATTTTTAAGTCATTGTGTATTTGTTATGTACCAGGGGGCGTTAACGATGGCTCTTAATATTTTAGACTGGCATCTTTGGATTATTGCAGTATTTGACTTACTGGTACATCCCCATAATTCTATCCATATTGGTATAATTATGGTTTTATATAGTAGTAGTTTATTTTCTATGGAGAGGTGTGATTCGCGTCCTAGAAACCAGTACATTTCTTTTTGTTTAATATCCATGTGTTTTCTTTTCTTGGTTATGTGGATTTTCCAATTGAGTTTGCTGTCGAGATGTAAACCCAAATATTTGACAGAGGGTGATTTAGGTATCTCTGTGTTGTTTATAAAGATCGGTGGGCAATGTTTTTTACATAATGTAAACGTCACATGAGACGACTTTTTTTCATTTATTTTTATTCTCCATTTCTGAAGCCATACTTGGAGTAAGTTAATATATTTTTGAATGAGTGATGAAGCCTGGTTTATATCCGAATGTGAGGTTAGAATCATAGTATCATCTACATTGTCCTAGGACAATATTTTCGACCGTTGGGAGATCAGAGGTAAACAACAAATACATCAGGGGGCGTAAGACACTGACTGCCCGGGGGAACTTCTGCATTAAGTGAATGTATAGATGAGACGTCTTGTTTCACTCTTCTACCGAATTTTCGGTTTGTTAAGAATGATTCAAACAATTTATAGAACATAGGCAAGTTTTTTTTAATTTTATATAGTAAACCCCGATGCCATACCTTATCAAATGCCTGACTTATGTCTAAGAATATTGCTGGACAATATTATTTGGTGGCACTGCTGAGTTGTAGAATGACTCCGTCGAAAGCCAAACTGATGATGTGGACTCCAGTCATTAGCCGTGAAGTCGGGATCAATTCTTGAAAGCAATAATTTTTCCAGAAGTTTTGAGACTGATGAGAGCAGACTAATGGGTCGGTAAGAAGTAACATTTTTAGGATCTTTACCAGGTTTGTTAACTAAAATTATCTCTGCTAACTTTAGTTTCTCTGGCCAATAATTTATTCTAAATATTGCGTTAAATAAATATGTAATAATCAAAAGACCTTTTCCAGGTAATTCTTTCAGCATTGCTATAAATTTTGAACCCAAGGTGAGGAAGAAGGTATCAAACTGGCCCTTTTTGATGTTGTGTTTTGGGGGGCAATAAACAGCAGCAACGGTTAGATCGTAAGGTAATATACTGACTCGGATTGTGGTCGCCTGGAGGTAATCTTTTCCATAGTTTGCCACCACATAATGCTTGATTGCTTGTTTTTTTATTACTGCTGTACCCCCGTGAGCAGTACCATCTGGGTGATTTGTGAAGTACGTGTTATATAGAGGTATTTTAAAATATGTTCTATCAGTAAAATGGGTCTCACTTATTAACATAATATCTATTTTGTTAGTCTGTAAAAATGATTTTAATTCATTTTTGTGGTGGGTAATCCCATTGGCGTTCCAGAGAGCGATTCTTATAGATTTAGCCATTATTATTTATTTTACCAATTAGCATGTTGAGGACCATACTATTTTGTTGGATAAGCTGGTTAAACATAATTTTGAATTCCTCCAAGAATTTGCTCAATGTCATGCTAGTGTTGTCAGAATTCTCGCTTATATTCGGGTTTGGATTATTTCTCACAGCTTCTGAGTAGCTTTTAATATTTGTATTTCTAGACATTTTCTGGACAGTATTTACATGAGATGAGTTGGATGCTAAGCTATTAATCTTATTATTTATGTGCTTTACCTGGTAATTATTCTGGTAAAATTCGCAGCCTCTATAATTAGCTGGATGACTGCCCCCGCACAAAGCGCATGTTGCTGGAGTGGTCTTGCTCTTCTTGCAGCTAGATGTGATGTGTTGTCCTCCACACTTAACACACACGTAGGGTCTGCTATTCCTATTGGAATAGTCGGCCAGCTGCCTCCTGAACTGGTCGAGGCACGGAGAAGGGAATGCTGCGTCCCCACAGCAAACTCCTCTCCCGCTATCGGAAGGGCGTGGGACAAGTACCCAATGCCCGACCTACCCGATGCAGGTTTTTCTAGGGTTTTCCCTGCATTTCTTTAGGCGAATGCCGGGTAGGATCGTTAAAATACAGCCCGGGGGCCCTAGTTAACCCTTGGCTACCTTCCTCCACCCTTCCGCATCCCCCCTTTCTAATCCCTTCCTATGCTATTAAAGGGGAGTTGCCCAATGTGGATTACCCTCATGTAGCCTGTTGCCCTAAAAAAAAATTGTTGCAGTAAGTTTTAGTGTGCCCATAAAGTTGACACCGCATACACTGTACTAAGTTGTTACTTTTTCTTGGAGTTTCTATTTGAACTATGCTATTCTGTAGTTTTGTAATTTTGTAGATATCTTTGTTGTTTGCAGAGGGTTCTAGATCAACAAAGGAGAGATTTAAGGGATTTTTTGTGATGCGTTGTTTGGCATTTATTACTTGTCTAACAATATGAGCTTGTTTTGTAAGTTCATGTTTGATGTCATCGATATGAACTGAATGATGCAAATATTTCATTACCACACGATAAGATCGTTCTTCTTTGGGTTGATAAGTATGGTGGATTATGTTATTTTCTCTCATATATTTTGACAATTTCCTATATGCTTCAGGGTCTCTGGTAGTAATTATAATTGTATTTTCGGCCATACTTTTTGTAGTGTATTGATCCTCTTCTACCACATCTGTGAACTTCTTCTTCATTATGGTAAGTTAACTACTCCATAGACAAATATAGGTGGAGGTTTAGGAATTGGTCCTCTCTCTTCCTGCACTGTTGTTTCTTTTTCTTCAGTAGGTTCTAGCGTGCTGTATCTGTTGTTTAGAGTTAGTTTTACTGTAGAAGCTTCCGTATTGATTCTAGTTTTTCTTCTTTTTATACCTTTCACAACTTGCCAAGAATGTTCATGGGTTGTGAAGGAGTCGGTTTCATCTTCACTAGTACTCAACATCATTGAATATTGGGAACTATGTTGCACCTCTTGTGGAACTTCTGTTCTTTGATGATAATTTGCTAATTGCTCTTTATTTGGTGGGAAATAGTAGAAGTTATTTGTTGACATAGATTGATTTATAGATTGTGGTACAGTTTGATTTCTTTTTTGTGATAGACTAAATTGTAGTATTTGAGTGTTCACTGCTGTTTGCTCTTGTGGGAAATTAGCCTGTTGCATGGTTTCTAATCAGGCCTAGGGACCTAATTGACTATACACTTCACTATTATTTATAAGAAAGTAATAAATGATTGATTCACATAATTTTTTTTTTAAAAAAATGGCGACCTCTGAGTCACATTATCTTCCACACATACAATTTTTTTTTAAACTCACAGTACTGATATTGCCAATGTTCAGGTATGGCGCGCCAGCTGAGAAGTTCGCTAGGGGCACTAGCACAATCGATTTAGAAAATATAAATTAATTCTAGGGAATAGGAAAGAGGAATTTAGACATAACAATGGAAAACTAACCTAAAAAAACATTAATATTTCAAGTCCCGAAGTCCATATAAAAGAAAGCATTTGTCTACATTCAGCGCAAAAGTTTTAATGCCAATTAGTATGATTGTGGATGAATTTATCATTTTTATAATGGTAATTGTTAGAAATATAAATAATCAACTCGTGCCATCTTAGGAGTCGACGCGTCACTACTGTTCTGCATTGTTGTTTCCTTTATTAAAGTCAGTCTTTGTTTAACTCTCTATCAGAATGCATGTAGCCGTAAAATGCTTTGTCTGTGTATTACTAAATAAAATTCTGTTCCGCTTAACTGTAACGGCTATTTGTCACCCACTGAACAGTGATTTTTATCAGTAATTACTTTTTTCAGAGTAGAAAGAAACATTTATGGTCTTTCATCGCGGTAATTTTAACTTTTACGCTCCCAGGGCCGAGATTACATGTTTCATGTGTTGTCTAATTTCCAACCTTTAAGCAATACGATTACGTAACTGAAAGGAAACGTATGTGAAGCTTCCAACTTGTGCTTCATTGTTGCGCAAGTGTTTTATGTTTGAAGCTCCTATCTTATTCTTTATGACCTTAAAAGTAACGAGTTGGAAATTATGAAGCAACTAAAAAATTATATAAAGCGACTGAGTGAGAAGACTGAGAAGCAAGATGCAAGGAAAACTTGTTCTTTCAAAGTATATAAGTGAATTGTTCATACGAGTTATATATGATTGAAATATAAACACTTGCTTTCAGTGACGAATATAGGATTTTATTGTTAAAGATATTACAAGTATATTTTAAAAACAGGACCCCAAGTCGGCGCTTGGAAAATAGTTAATTGATAACCGCTTATATTGAGAAGTGATTTGAAATAAGATTTAGCGCAGCGTGTTAAGCTCAAATAAATATCAATACTGAATGCATTATTTATAGAGCAAGCAATAAAACAGTATGAAATACGAAGAAAGCGGAAACTATCTATCCAACCAAAAGCTTTAGCTGTGTAGGAGCTGTAGTTTAAATAGATTCTATGATCCGAAACATGAGAAAACACACCCGTATCGAAGTTTAACTGTGCGTGCATATGAGGCATTTAATAAATATATTTTTTAAAGTATCATTGTAATGTAATGGCCAAGAAAGAAATGACTACACCAAGATTGAACTGGACTCAAATACGACACCGATTATCGATTACATGATTTCTTGAGTATGGATTCATTAACGTTATAGAAAAATTACTCATGTGGAGTAATATTTCCGTTGAACGGTAACAGAAAGATGTACCCATTTGTAAATTGTTCAAAGTTGACTCTCACATATTTACTTTTTCTTTCGTAATGCGACCGATAAGACGGCCCGGTATCTGGTACCATTGACGAAAAGTAGTATAGTAAGATCTTACCTTGAACTACAACTGTTGAAGAATGAGTCAAGTTAACTGGACCCAGCTCGTTAGTACTGATAAGAATTCTGCCTAAGACAAATGATGATAACAGAGTGTGTTACCTATATGACCACAGTAGATATTAACCTGTCCATTCTTTATATCGCTGCTTCCGTACGTAATACACTTACTACGATCTATATGTATTCTTGCCATTAGATTCTATTTTACTTCAATTATCTTTGCTAAGATATTACTTGAGATAAAGGAAAATGTATCTAAACACTACTCTGATAATTTAATATTTTTGGAAAAAATAATTAAATAAAATGTAATTTTATGAAGGAATAACTGATAAAACGATTTATATTTATATAACTTTTAAAATGAATTCGAATCGTGTCTCAGGGTCGTATTGCAGGCCATTCAGTGAATTTTTTTTATTGTTACTGTATAAGCAAGAAACGATACCACTGCAGTTGTTTACATCACCGACATGGCACAAAAAGCGTAAGATGGAGATCAGAACATGGTCGCGTAAAAATGACAGGCAACAACCACAAAACTGAAGCTGATGAAGATTTTTTGGGGAAGGAAGATGTTGATTGAGAAGGAAAGATGAGCGGTTTTTACAGTTTGTTGGGTGAAAGAGAAGTTTGCAGTCTGGTAGCAAAGTAGATATATAACATGGAAGGAGCCACTCGTTCACCTACCCCCAAACATTTCAGTCACGGCTGCGGTTTGACCTCAGTCTCAAAAACTCGCATAGCCACATGGTCGAAGTTTACAATAATAATATTTTGTTTTATTTTAATTAAGGGTTCCGTTTCTGACCCTGAGAGTAAGAGTAATCCGTGCCATTGCAAATTTTATTGCCCCGTGACTTAAATTCAATAGTAAATGTCTTTATTTTGTCAATAAATTTATAAATTATTTATATTTTAATCCAAGTTCTACCAACCAGCATTTTATTCCAAGTATATATTGTGGTATACTTCTTTGTATATTTATTAAAATATAATATTTTTAATAGGAAACTTTAATATGTGGATATTTTAGGTTCAAGTGAAAGATTATTATAAATTTGTCAATTTTAATATCATAAATTTTATTACAATTTTAATTTATTAATTTTTTGTACGTTATTTTTATTTTCGTAATGCACGGCTTTAATGAGACTCTTGAAATCACTAGGGTCGTTTATCGGGCCTCTAAACAAATATAGGTATGCAACGAAAACACAAAATATTTAAATGAATTCACATAAATTTTAATTAGCTTATTATAAAATATAAAAACAATAAAACTAAGATAAGAAATCTGACGGTATTGAATATTGTACAACGTTTAAAAAATGTTTGGTTACATACCAGCAGTTCATGTATCATACAGAATTTTCACTTTTCCATTTACCAAACTTTTACTTGGGATCACAAATTAACTAAGTGATTATCTTTTTACTGAACAAGCCAGAATTTACGCAGCACAGTCAACACCACGAATTCCTAACATCCCTCAGACGATCATTGAATGTAGATACAATTGTTTAACATTTAGGCGAACTGTTCCATTGTATGCTTTCAAATCAAATCTTATTTGTCACGTTGAATATTTAGAATTATCCAATTATCGCTTAATCACCAGCAGTTTTCATAATCTCTTACTATACTCGCCGACTTATATTTGCAGACATATTAGGTCTATAATAAATCAAGATATTCGGTCCTTACTGTTTGACGGTCACTCACGAGTGGTCTTACACACAAATTTTCTTTCTGCCGACAATAATACCGTCTGAAATCATTTCACATTCTTTACACGATGCTGACTGTTGCTAACAAATACATTGGCCACAATGTTACGCTAATAATTCAAATATTCAATTATTTTAAAAAACCATTTCATTAGATACTTATTCATTACAACATATATATAGTAATAAACAACAGGTAGGCTTTAATTAATTTAAAGGAAAGATTAATAAAATTATTAATGTTTAAAGTTTTTATATCTTAAAACTGCACATTATTAGCCCTATCTTTGTACGCCGGTCTTTGATAAAAATTTACAAAGCTTTACTTTAATTATTTACATTTATATGGGTTTGATAATTAGGACACGGTAAATGTATAATTTGACTATTAACAATTCAAAATATAAAAAAATTAACCTAAAAACAATATGAAATATAAGTGGAATGAAAGCTGAACTAAATGAACGCTGAACGAAAATCTGACGATCCTTTTAATTATTGTTTACAAATTTATCAAAATTATATTACTTACGGACCGTCGGTTTGGTACCAGAACAATGAATTTTACCTCGTTCGGACACTTTTAAACACTTTAATTTTTAATCATCAGGCCTTTGTTTTCACTGATTCTACACTTCACTTTAAAATTTGGCAATATTGGCTGTATTTCGTTGACTGCTCCGCTCCACAATAATTTACCAATGTTCTCCTGGAACAATTTCTCCACGAAGATTTTGGAAAGTTCTATTCTGACAACAACTGCTATTACTTTCCAATATTTACGATGCAATACTTCCGTGAATGTTTTACTTTGTATTAATTCACAACTTTAACTGGTAATACTTTAACGACGTCTAGTCTCTGCTCAAGTTTTATTATTTGTTCTGCCCCTAGCAATGTTTTTCCGACAACTGCTTATCGTAGTGCCTCCCGAGTTTTAGCGCGCATTTCCCTTTCGGCAATTCATCAAAGCAACAGAGCTCAGCGCTATTGTCGCTTTTGGTCGCTCAAATACCGCTAACATTAATTTATTCGCTAACAATTCAAATTATATTAAAAACAATTAATGGCTTAATTAATTGGCATTACAATATATATATATATATCATATATACAGTGTGCAAAGTTATGCAGAAGGGAAGAATTTAGTAGATTTTCAAACTGGCGTTGGGTGACTTCAGAGTTTTATGAAACACTGAAGCGAAGACGGTCTTTCGTGAAGTGATGGTTAATAGCTTTAAAGAGTAAATTATGTTCAGAACAAATAGCCTAGAAATAGTTATCTATTTTAGTATTACTAAATTTCTGTAGACAGATTGTAAATAAAATTGAGAATTTAAATAAAACTTAACAAACTCTTTAAACTGTCCTTGCTTTAGAAAACAATATTATGATAACTGCAATCTCACTTCAAATTAGGTCCGTTATCTGCTGAATAGTGGTTATTGTTCGTTTTAATATATTGTCTTAGTCCGCGTCTTCGTGTTAGGTAGAGCGTCTACTATTCTTTCGAACCAGAGCCACATACATTATTCAGATTACTATTTTTGCAAATTTCACTTTGAATTGTTCAGGAACATTAGTTGATTTGGTCGTATTAAAATGATTTTTTTTTACTTGTCGAATCCACATCAAACCAACCAACCAACATTCAGGAATTGAAACGTGATGTGGTAACTCATTTACCAACTCACGTCAAATAAGCATCAAATTGTGAAACACATTTAGATATTGACTGATTTAGAGAACGCAAGTTAATATAAATCACGGGCATTGGCCAGGTTCAAGTTGTTGAAAATAGCGCCCGGTACTTTCTGTTCTAGGCCAAGTGAGGATGTGAAAGGAAAATAGATGAGACAAACACGTGACGTCCAGAAATGAGTATTGAACGGCTAAATCTTTTGTCGGGGCCTAGAGGATCGCGATAAATTTTGCGTAGTGACGAGAGACAGAGAGGTTGTTCAGTGATGTGTCCTATGTTATGAGAAAACGTTAGTTGCGAATGGATACTGATTGAGAACAGCCAGGCGAAGAACAGGGCGGCCACTTATACAGCCGTCGACGCCATCACGAACTCTTGTACTGATGACGTGATATCACAACTTCAGAAGAACGCCTACGAGTACCTCGCACACCAAACACACCGTATGCTGTCAAAAAGCGAGTTCAACGATAGGTTAATTTCTAAGTTTAAATGTCTAAGTTCTCGGACCAAGTTGGAAACAATGTCATGAAAGTCTGAATTTAGAGTCTCGTCTTTGTTAACTTTTTTCTAACTTCTTAGGCTCGTTCACACTTTTTAATTTACTTAAATGGAGAAACAGGAAATAACTTGAATACTGTGAACATGATATATTAAATTTTACTTGCTTCAACTTGAAATGTATTGCCAAGTTTCAAGTAGAAGTTCAAAAGAAGTTAGATCTTTCGTTCAAGTTTTTTATCAGGAAAAAATCAAATATTTTTAAACAACATACATCGATGAGTTAAGACAAATTGAGAATATTAAGAAGAGCTGGGATGGTGCCGAAAATGTTTACTTCCCGAATTTAACTTGGTAAAATCTCAACGTTATTTCCAGCTTTAACATTGCTGATATAGGCTCTTTTAAAAACTTGATTGTTTTTGGGTCTTATTTTCAAAATAACGGAAGACAGAAGACAACTGAGCAAATATTCAAAATTACTTATGTTTTATTTAGGACTACACTTTGAAACCGAATTGACTTGAAAATGCCATATTACATAACAGAGAAAACATACATATCAAGACAAGTATATTACAGTGGCTGATAGGAAGAAAATTAAGTGTATCTATGGAGAATGAAATGCTTATCTACAAAACCAATGTGGTATTGGATTCTTCTAATCGATTTCTTTACTCATAACGAGCGCTTACGAGTTTTCTTAATTTTTCTGATCTTCTAATTCATTCTTTTTTAATTAGAATAATGGCAATTTTTATTCCAGCACGAAACCCCTTATTCGATGTCATTTTTTTGTCAATTTGACTCAAAACTCTTTCTGTTTTCAAATATCAACTTGAATTAAATATTGAAAATGTACGATATTTCTTTGATAATTAATTTTCCATTAGTCCTGAAATGAGGAAATATGACACATCATTACATAAAATTACAATATAATCATTAGAAGCCACAATTATACGTTAACATGCACATAACTAAAAATCGGGAACACAAATTTCCCTGTCCAACATAACTAAAAGTACTACATAGTAATGATAATAATAATAAATCTTTTACGTTAATAATATTTACAGTATTCAAACAAATTGAATACGCGCTATGTAAAAAATTAATATTTGGAAGATTAACTACAATAAAATATGGAATTACACATCACACGAAAATAAACACAAAACGTGATACGCGCACAACGACGGACAAGCCATTTTACGAAACTGAACTACGAGGAATCTGCCCTTTCGTAGAAACTCCAGCGGTCGTACATGAAACAAAAAAGAAAAGTGTAGAAAAGACCAACAGAAAGCTAAGAAATATGTAGTATAAAGAGCAACACATTCAATACTTCTGCAGTATAAACAAAAAATCATTAATTATTACTGGAACGATCAAGAAACTCCTGTACTGAGTTATACGCACCTTCAGAAGAATATTTTACACTGAATTCAAAAACTCTTGTAGTTATTATTGTTCTTTACATCTGGCGTAATACTATGTATAAAACTATCTCTGAATGGTGAATACTTCCCTGGTAGACAGCAAGACGATGCTTGTCTGATCTTAGACCTGAGCGATTTATAATCTCAAAATCGTGAGACTCGCCTTTCGTTTGAAACAGAATTTCGTATATAAACACACTGGGTGTTAATATTAGAACTTTTGAAAATCGGATTACTACTAATTTATAATTCGTATTAGAAAGTATTCTTTATGCACACTTTTTCAACTTGAATATTTCAATGCTCCTGGATGAGTTGACCCAATTTGCAAAGCCATAACACATAAGGAAATGAAAATGCGAAAAGTAAACCATTTTAGTTGTGTTGATGTCAATTTGTTGCATCAATGCTCTGAAAGAATAACAATCCGAAATTAGAATGTAAAACGTCTTTGTTAGATGTCTACTAATTAGATAAAGTAGCCAATAAACAGACAAAATTAGGTGATAAAATAAATACCACACGTTCTGCATTCCTTGAGTTCTTGGCGCTTGCGATTTTACATCACCTGTAGAAAACAACAAAGATCGCAGAAACGTTGTGTGGGAATTATTTCATCGCATAGTTTTGTCTGTTTATTGGCTACTTCTTTATCTAACATTCACTTGAATTCGAGTTACTCCATTCAAGTTATTTAAATTCTTTTACCTTGAAGAGTGTGAACGCTGCTTATTCGAGATTGCCTTCCGAACAGCCAGTCTGTTCAGCTTAGACCCGTATTTATCAGCGTCTGAATATAGATTGAATTTCACGAGTTAATTTTTTTCCTTTGAAAATGTGGCACATTGCAATGGAGTTATTATTAAAGCTGCTCGCGTTTTCTTTCGTGTTGCTCTACTGAGTTTTAATATATTGTTATTATTCAAACTAAATTAATTATTTAGGTTTTCCTTGACAAATACAAGTGTTTCTCATATAAGATTAGATGCGTGAAATTTATAAGAATACTAGCTGGGTGCCCGGCGTTGTCCGAGATGTCATTTATTCATAATCCCAGATATGTCTCCAATTTCGGTTGCTTTTGCGCTATTTTTATGTAACGCTCCTCGAACACTATCCCTAAATGTGCTCACCTCCGATGCCGAAGGAGGTTGAACTCATTGACCAAATTAACGGCCGTTTTTACATGTTAGAAGATGACCACACCCACAAATTTCTACCCCCGCCAAATATCTCCCAAATTTGTCGCGTTACCCAGGTTGTCACAATTAGACTCAGCGACATTCATAGTCACTGAATTGATTCGAATCTCTGTTGTTTTAGCGTTATTTTTATTTAACGTACCTCCACCCCAACCGCTATCCTTGCTCTTCTCACAGGTGTTGAAATTGTACACAAACAACAAAAAAACTATCAAAGTCATTAACCCCAGGAATTAATTATTTAACGCAAATAGCGACCGTTTAAAATGTTTGAAAATTTCCTCCCCCGCCCAATTCCGCGAGGCCCCTCACACCCCCACCAAATCTCGTGCATTGCCCACGTTGCCATAAATACATTCACCTATATCCATAACTGTGGTTCGACTCGAATCTCGTTTTTTGAGGTTAGTTTTATGAAACACACCTCCATCTCTAATCGAACTTCCCTACCATGCCGTAAGGTGTTGAATTTATACACAAACAACATCGGTAGAAATACTATCAATGAAATTGACAGCGTAAAATATTTATTTCACGGAAATATCGATCATTTTACATGTCTGAAAATTTATACTTCCGCCCAGCATCTCGTACCCTAGGCCACCCCCTAACGTTCCCCAGGTTGTCATAAATAAACTCAGTGACATCCATTACTTGAATTTGACTCCAATCTGGGTTTTATTCACGTTATTTATTTTTAACACCCGTTGACCCCCCCCCCCTAATGTGAGCTCCCTCTCAATCCCAAAAGGGATTAAAATTAAACTCAGAGAACGTGTAGTGACATTTTAATAATCTCATTGTTCCATAAATATATGTAATCGACAAAAAGTTCAGACGCTTAACTTACTTTATAATTCCTATTCCCCATTCACCTCCACCCAACCACTCCCAGCCCAGTCCAGCCCAAACCTGCGCGTTGCCAAAATTATCATAAATGAACTCAGCGACATTAATTACGTTCGACTTATTCGAATGTTGGTTGTTTTTCGAGTTATTTTCTTGTAACACACGTCCACCCCGTCCCCTAAGCGTTCTTCACCCTCATGTCGCAAGAGGTTGAAATTGTACAAACATAAAATGGGTATAAATACTATAAATTAATTAACCCTGGAAAAAATTATTTTCCGTTAATATAGACCTTTTAACATGTTTGAAATTTTCCAACCTCATCCTCTTCCGCCCATGGGGGTTAAGTGGGCAATTGAATATCATAATTGCACTTTGTGACATCCAGAAACCTAGGTTTGACTGTAATGTTGGTTTTATTCGCGTTATTTATTTGTAATGCCCCTCCACCCTCACCCCTAAGAGTGCTCCTTTTCCACGCTGTAAGGGGTTGAAACTATAGTCAGATAACATCGGTTAAAACACTATCTACCTCTTCGATCCCAAAAATGTTTATCTGCCTAAATATCTGCTGTTTTAGCATGTTTGAATGTTTCTAGCGCCTCTCCTAAGTGTGCTTCCCTCTAATGCCGAAAAAGGTTAAATTTTACAAACAACATCGGTGGATATATTGTCAACTGACCTCGACAAATAATTATTTAATGCAAATATCGACCGTTTAACTCGTTAGAAAAATTCCACCCCCGTCCACCCCATCCAACACAAACCTTGGGGTTAAAAGGCCAATTGAATGTCATAATTGAACACGGCGACATCCATTACCTTTGGTTTGACTCCAATCTCGGTTGTATTCGCATTATTTTCTTGTAACTCCCGTCCACACCCATCCTTGAGGGTGCTCCCCTCCCAAGCCCAAAAGAGTTTGAAATTATACACGGAAAACATGTAGAGAAATTTTATGAATCACACTGTTACCGAAATATATATTTATTCACCGCAAAAGTCGGCCGGTTAAAACGTTTGAAAATTTCTACCCTCGCCCACCACGGCTAGACCCTCCCACTTCCGCCCAATCCCACACGTTGCTCAGGTTGTCATAAATAAACACAGCGACATGCATTTCCTTGGATTTTACGTCAATCTCGTTTGTTTTTGATTTATTTTATTTTAACTCCCCTTTACCCCCCACCCTAGGAGTCCTCCCCTCTCATACTGAAAGGAGTAGAAATTATACACAAACATCACCAGTAACAATACTATCATTGCCATTAAAGCCTGCCGAATATTAATTCCACACGATCATCAACCGGTTAACATGTTTCAAAATTTACAATCCCGCCAACCCCTCGTTGGGAATGTTAAACGGTAAGTCGAATGTCATAATTAAACTCATTGATATCCATAATCCTTTGATTTGACTCTAATCTCGGCTGTATTCGCGTTATTTTCTTGTAACGCCCGTTCGCCCTTAACCTTAAGGGCGCATCCCTCCCAAGCCCGAAATGGGTTGAAATTATACACGGAGAAGATGTAGGGAAATTTTATAAATATCATTGTTCCCGAAATATATTTATTCGATGCAAAATTCGGCCGGTTAACTTATTTTACCCTCCGCCCAACCCCTCCTACGCTATCTTACAACTGCGCGTTGCCCAGATTGTCATAAATGAACTCAGCGACATCCATTACCTTTGATTTGACTCGAATCTCGGTATTTTTAGCGTTATTTACTTGTAACCCTCCTCCACCGCCACCCTTTAATGCGTTCAACCCTCGTGCCACAATGGGTTAAAATTAATAAAAATCACATGAGTAGAAATACTAAAAAAATCTAATTAACCCTGAAAAATATTTATGCAACGCAAATATCGGACATTTTAGCATATTTGAAGATTTCCACCACCGTCCAATCATGCTTCTGGGGGTGGTAGGCGTGTTACACCCGCACAATATTTGTTTCCCTGTCGCAAAGAACACGGGTACGAAATTTGGTGAAAATGCTTCGAGGGTGTAGATTTGTAAGCGGAACACACCCATATACATACCCACATGTATACACACATACATACCCGCATAAGGCAATTTAATATAATAGCAGCTATATATATATATATATATAGCTTCTTTTTAGCTAGTTTTAAATAGTGTATATATATACACTATTTAAAACAATTACTGAATTTGTAGATATATAATTTTTCCATCTGAAAATAAACTATTTGGAGGTTTTAGCAATCTGCAGTTGGCAGCATAGTATAAAATTAGTGCAAAACATTACGAAATACGCTTTCTTTAATAGAAAAATATTAGTTTTTAACATTTAAGTATTGTTTTTATCATAATTCTATGAATCTTCCCGTGCGTATTGCAAGATATAATGAAAATTAACTATTTGGTGGTTTTAGCAGTCTGCAGTTGGTAGCATTGTTTAAAAGTAATACAAAACACTACGAAATACGCTTTCTTCAATAGAAAAATATCAATTTTGAACATTTAAGTATTGTTTTTATAATAATTTTATGTATAATCTTCCAGTATGTATTGCAAGGTATAATTGGGCAACATATTGGTCCCTGATCCCGTTAAATATTTAACGTTATTAAAGTTTTAAAGTTATTTAAAAGAAAAATAATGCCATGGATTGTATAACCTTTCAAAATAAATTTTGGTAAAAAGCTCTATATTATAAGCTTTCCATCTAATTTAAATATTTTGATTTTAATATATTCAAAAATAACTCATAAAATAAAAGATGTTATCACAATTATTCCCAATTTAGATATTTATAATGTTTTATACTGAATATAAATGCTGAAAATAGCTCATAAATTGTATACATCTTATGTAGGGTCATTTATCATACACAACAATGCCATGATATGCACAGCAATTATGCAAAAAAACTACAATTATATGAAGAGTGTATTAAATTTTGGTAAAAAGCTCTATATTATAAGCTTTCCATCTAATTTAAATATTTTGATTTTAATATATTCAAAAATAACTCAAAAAATAAAATATGTTATCACAATTATTCCCAATTTAGATATTTATAATGTTTTATACTGAAAATAAATGCTAAAAATAGCTCATAAATTGTATATATCTTAGGTAGGGTCATTTTTTTCACGAATATCGTTAGAAATAATTCGACAGTTGTTATGATTAATAGCTCAGAAATTGTGCAGGTAAAACGTTCTTCCCAAAAATAGTATATAAATTAGCTGACTTATTATCACTCACAAAGAATTTAATCAGAAAAAATTTGTGTTAACCTAACCTGAAAATTTTGTTTAACGACACAGATTAGACGCAGTAATTTTACAATTGTACAGAAATACATTGTCCAGTAAAATTAATTGTACTTTTAATCCAATCTAAATGTTCCTAGTTCCGTACATACTTTTGACCCAAAGTGCATTATTTGAATAACAATATAAAATTTTTTATTGGGGATTCCGTAAGTATTTATACACACATTACTTACGATTCCGTACGTATTTATACACACATTACTTACGATTCCGTACGTATTTATACACACATTACTTACGAATCGTACCTTGTTATCGCCTGAAATATTATACAAGATACGATTAACTTTATGACCAGCTTTATACAATAAAATTAAATAATTCTACGCCGACATACATTCGAAACACAGAATGTAAACAAACGACGCCATATTTTTAAAAATAAAGATGGTTGCAAAATTTAACTTATATTTTCGGCAAGGAACTTTAAAAAATTTTGTTGAACGTCACATATTACACACATTTATTTTTTACAATTCTCAATTTAGATAATACGTTGCGTAAAGTACATTAATTGCACTTTGTAAATGTTCCCTATTCGATAGCGCATTAATTTAATAGCTATAAGATACATAGAATTTAATTGCATAATAGCAACAAACATACCATCGTTATTCTTTAGAAATATAATTCTCCGCATACAAATAATTGTCAGTAAGTCTTCAGACAGTACTTCTTGAGTATTACAGGATATAATTGCCCATCAGTATTCGCACATTACGGAGGATTGAAGTGATCAAATTGTTAGCTACATTCCAAATGTAAAGAAATGGTGGCCATATTGCACTCACTAAATTAAGTAACATTTTCCGCAACGATTGTAAAGTATTTTGTACTGTTTTCTAGTATAATTCGATGGAACATTGCTGGATATATTTATACTTTTTACTCAATGAAAATATTTCTGCTTTTTTCATTACAAAAAACAGGAACTATACTTTTATGGCGCGTGAATGTCTCGCGTGAAAGTCTCGTTTGTATCACGCGCCAACGGATAAATGTGACGTCACGGTCTCTTGGCGCGCATTAATTTTACACTAAATTATAACATTAACTCTTATGGGAAAATTCGTAAAAATAAATCAACTACAATTCTTTCCACCTTTATGCTATGGGTTTGTCACCCCCGCAGTACCGGTTCTCGATTTTGGCAGAATACGTATACCAATTTTTGTTGCATTCTGTCCACGCGATAAAATTTGTATAAAGAACAACGTAAATACATACATACAAATATACATCCTTTTTTATTAAATACATACATACAAATATACATCCTTTTTTATTATATAGATAGACTAGCTGGGTGCCCGGCGTTGCCTGTGTACTTATTTATATAAAACCGAAAATATTATTTAATTCTATATTAATCTTAAGTCAGAAGTGATTTAACCTAAATCTAACTGTTCCGTACATTGTTTAGACCGATGGTGCATTAATTGAAAAGCTATAAAATACATTGAATTTTATTGCATCATTCGCAACAAGAATACCTCCAAATTTCTTCTTAAATATACTCCTTGAGTACTGCAGGATATAATTGTCCCTCAGTCTTCGGACATTAACAAAAATTAAATTGATGAAATTCTTAGCTAGATTCACAATGTAAACAAATGGTCACCATATTAGTCACTAATATGGCACGAAAATCAAATTACATTCTGCAAAGATCATAAAGTATTCGTATTGTTTTTTTATTATCATTCGATGGACTATTGATGGATAAAATTATACTTTTGAGTCAATGAAAATATTTATGCTTTATTACATTAAGGAAAAAGGAACTATTTCGATTAACATGTTTAAATAATTTCCATCGCCGTTCAACCCCGCCAATGGGGGTTAAACGCCAAGTTGAATGTCATAATTAAAATAGGTGACATCCATAGCCTCAATTCAGACTCCAAACTCTAATGTGATTGCGAAATTTTTATGTAATGCCACTACACCCTAAACCCCTAAGGGTGCACCACTCACAAACCAGAAAGACGTGGAAATTATACACAGATTTGATTAATTCCGTTGATATTGAATTATATTGATTCGGTCCAAAAATTGGCCGGTTAACATGTTCAAAGTTTGTAGCTCCGTCTCCTCCCCCGAACCCCGCTAATCCCCGTCAACATCCCCCCTCAAACACCCCACCCGTTGACCAGATTGTCATAATTTAACTCAGCGACATCCGTAACCCAGATTTGACTCGAATATCGGTTGTTTTTGCGTTAATTTTATAAAACGCCCCTTCACTCCTAAAGGTCCACCGATTCCCCTGACGAAAGGGGTTGAAATCATACACAAATAACATCAATAGAAATACATGTATTATAATTAACCATGAAAAATATTTTTCAACGCAAATATCTGCCGTGTTTGCATGTTCCAAATTTAGCACCCCATCCGCCCCCGCCTAAAAATATTTATCCGACTCAAATATCAGCTGTTTTGACATGTTTTAGTATTTCCACACCCGTCCACACCCACCCCTAAGCGTGCTCCCTTATTATGCTGATAAAGGTTGAAATTTTACACACACAACATCAGTAGAAATACAATCAATCTAATTAACCCTTGAAAATATTCTACGCTAATAACCGCCATGATTGCATGTTTCCAAATGTCCACCCCTAACCACCCAAATCCTGGGGGTTAAATGAGCAAATTGGTTGTCATAATTAAACTCGGCGACATCCATAACCTTGGTTTTGACTCCAGTCTCGGTTGTCTTCCCGTTATTTCCTTGTAACGCCCTTCCATACCTACCCTAAGGGTTCTCCTTTACCATGCTCTAAGGGGTTAAAATTATACAAATTGCTAGAAACATTATCAACTCTTTGACACCTAAAAATATTTATCCGAATCAAATATCGCTTGTCGTAGGATGTCAGAATATTTAATCCCCAACCTTTAAGCGTTCTCCCCTCTCACGCTGAAAGGGGTTGAAATTTTACAAACAACATCGGTAGAAATACTATAACGTCAATGACCCTGACATTTATTTATTCCACGTTAATATCGAAGATTTAATACGTTTTAAAAATTCCACCCCGTCCGTACCCGTCCCTGGGGTTTAAAGAGAATGTCATAATCAAATTCAGTGACATACATAACCCTGAATTTAACTCCAATCTTGATTGCTTTTGCGTTATTTTTATGTAATGCCACTCCACCCCAAACCCGTAAAGGGAGCTCCCCTCCCAATCCCGAAAGGGGTTGAAATTAAACACGGAGAACATGTACAGAAATTTTATTAATTTCATTTTTTCCAGAAATATATTTATTCGATGCAAAAAACTGCCGGTAAACATGTTTTTAAATTTCTAACCCCCGACCACCTCTGCCCAACTCCTCTCACCCCTCGCCCGTTGTGGATATTATCACAAATTAACTCAGCGACATCCATTACCTTCGATTTGACTCGGATCTCGGTTATTTTTCGGATATTTTTATGTAACTGAACGACATCAACATTCATCATGTAATCTGATCTCTGTACTTTTTTACTATCCAGATGGGATAGTATATAGAATTTCATAAATGTTTATCTAAATCAGATGATTTTTGGACATAATAAAAATTAATTTGGATTCCAAATTTGGGAAGAGCCTTTGAAATTCACATATGTAATTTTTTACAATTCTAAGCTACAATGCAAAGTAAACAATTGAAAGCATAACTTTGAGCTGGAAAAATTATTTATATATAAGTTTTGGAAGTCTTTTAAGTAAAATACATTAATAAATTATATATACCGTATACAGATTTATGTTGCCTGAATGTTAATCAGCTGATCATTTCTATCCAAATGAGTTAACAATTGTGACTATGACACATTTGAAACAACTTAATTTCTAAAACGATAAACTTACATCTGTTTTAAAAGTATTATCCAATTGCAGACAAATGTATATCATCACTTCTTTTTGTCAGTATTTGGCTATAAAACCTACTTCATAAAAATGAGGATATGAGCCTATATCTAATATATATATCTATTGAAAAATATTATTAACATAACTTTCAGCTGGAAAAATTATATATATACAAATTTGGGAAGTTTTTTAAGTAATGTATATATATATATATATATATATATATATATATATATACCTTATACAAAATTATGTTATGTCTGGCTGAATAATTTTGACTATGTCACATTTGAAACAACTTAATTTCAAAAATTTCTAAAATGATAAATTTACATCTGTTTTAAAATTATTAATAATAAAAGTATTATCCAACTGCAGACAAATGTATATGATCACTTCTTTTTGTCAGTATTTGGCTATAAAACCTACTTCATAAAAATGAGGATATGAGCCTATATCTAATATATATATATATATATTTATTTATTGAACAATATATGTATATATGTATATATCATATTTCTAAAATGAAAATTTTATCTTCTGTTTTATAAATTAATAATAAGAATATAGAGTAATGTATATCATCACTTCTTTTGTGTAAAACATACTCCGGTACATTTGTGGTATACAACCAAAACCGTTATGAATATAACCAATTTACTCCAGATAACTGAAAGTAATCAAAGTACTCTTTGGTGGATTCTACTCTCTGATGTTGGTAGCATTGTATAATGAATGCAATACATTACGGTATGCGTCAACTCTCAAATAGAAAATATTAATGATATTGCACAAAATTTATATTTAACAGTTCTCACTTGGAATTACTCCCTTAGACTTTAAACATTTATAATGAAATATGTGAAATTATAATGATACATACATAACAAAACATTTTTCATGAATTTCACTTTAAGAATACGTCACTTTCTGCAGATTTAAAATCTATCAAATTATAATGATTAAGAAGTATTAGGGATTGTGTTTTCCATCATTCTTAGTCTCCTCCGGTGCATGTAGAAATATATAATATAGTTAGTTATACATACACTATTTAAAACAATTATTAAATTTGTAGACATATAATTTTTCCATCTGAAACTATTTGGTGGTTTTAGCAATCTGCAGTTGGTAGCATTGTATAAAATTAATGCAAAACATTACGAAATACGCTGTCTTCAATAGAAAAATATCAATTTTGAACATTTAAGTATCGTTTTTATCATAATTCTATGTATCTTCCAGTGCGTATTGCAAGATTTAATTAGGCAACATAATGGTCCCTAATCCCGTTAAATACGTCAAAAGTCAAGTTATTTAAAAGAAAATTAATGCCATGGACTGTATAACCTTTCATAATGAATTTTATTTATCACTCGATGTGGTATTGGTACATTTAATTATACTTATTATTCAATCAAAAGATTACTGCTCAGCTTCATTTCTCAGAAATTGATCATCTATAACGTCGTTCCCAAAAATGGAAAACAAATACTGCTATCCTAACCTCAAATTTTTGTTTCACGACACAAATTGCACGCAATAATTTGTTTACATTTATACAAATTTATAGAAATACGTTGCGTAAAGTATAATTAATTGTACTTTTAATTCAATTAAAATGTTCCTATTTCTGTACATACCTTTGACTGATAGTGCATTAATTGAATAACGACCACAAAAACTTTCGGAGTTCCGTACGTCATTTTCAATACTTTTATAGTTACAAACATATAATTCAGCAGTCGTACCTCAGACAAATCTTATTATCTTCTGAAATATTATACAGGATACAATAGTACGTTATATTATGAAATTTTATAAATCTCGACCGACACACATTTGAATGTATTATAAGGCGTCATATTGGCTTTATCAAAGATAGCGGGATAATTAACTATTCTAAATTAACTTTGCGCAAGTAAAGTGTTTCGTATTGTTTTTTTATTACTAATCGATGGAGTATTACTGAAAGAAAACTTATACTTTTTATTTAATAAAAATATTTCAGCTTTATTTCATTACGAAATACAGAACTATATTTAGGATGCGTCAATGTCTTGAAAACTTATGACGTCATCGTCTCCCGCAGTAATTTAACACTAATTCGTAACTTATTTCAATTATAATTATTTCCACGTTTATTCTCGGGGTTTCTCACCCCCACAGTACCGGTTCTCGATTTTGGCAGAATATATATACCAATTTTTGTTGAATTCTGTCCACGCGATAAAATTTGTATAAAGATCACCGTAAATACATACATACTGACATACAAATATACACCCTTTTTTATTATATAGAAGATAGATAGATTGAATTGAATTAGATATATATTTTTTTAAAACAAACTTCCATAAAACTCAGCCTAAAAACTAGAATAAAATTAAAATTAGTAGAAACTCTAAATTAAAAGAAAGAGAAATAATGTGTAATACTTAGCCCTACACTTTGAGGGTTCTGGTTTGGGCGGAGTTTATTAAATAAAAAAATATTTAATTTTTTTAGCATAATAATTTACTATGCACAATTAAAATTGAATTAATACAAAATGACAATTAAAAAGAACGAGATTTTGTTTACTCTGATAACGCACGCACGTTTCTGGCAGTCAGAAGAGAGCTCTCGGAACTCATTCATTAGGTACTCCATCTCTTTAGAAGGTCCGCATACAGTTTCCCCCTCTATTTATTCTCTTTCTTCAGGTCCGTCTTAATTTTTGGTTCTTGACCGGAAGGTAATTCCGTTAGTTTTCCGACAAGAAAGTGATGATTCATGTTGACATTGTTTATCGTGATGCTAGATTTGTTGCCACTTAGAATTCATCCAAATTTAGATTGTAGAACGACGAGAGTGCCTGAAAGTCTGAATGGCTGGTTGTTTGTTACTATTTTCCAATAATAATCCTCTCCTATTAAGATTTGAATTGGAAGATCTCTTTCGTTGTCCTTCGGATCTGCAAGTTGGAAATTTTGCAGACTTGAAAGTGATTGTATCTCTTGTGGAACAACTGGGTGCGGCAAATATACGTTATTACTTTCAAATCCAGTGATGTTCACTGCAATGCTTGATGTGGCTCCGTGAATCTTAAAGTTGATAATTGGGCGAGTGTTGCATGAAGCGATTCGAAAGCCGTGACACCTATAGTCCTACCGTCGACTTCTAGTTGAACCTCGTCTACGAGGTCGCCGTGTATGAAGCTCGATTGGCTTCCTGCATCCAAAATACATTTCGTACATTTATTAGCACCTGTTGGTCCTGCAACCCAGATGCGGGCAGTTTGTAGATACGTAAAATTTGGCAACCTGACGTCAATTTCCCCAACACTAACTGGTAGTTGGAATCACAAATAGACACATGATGAGACCGTGCAGACTTCGTGCAGGAAACTTTACTCTTTTTATAGCAGTATTTAACAAAGTGACCACGATTTAAACACAAAAAACAACGTTTAGCAGCTTTTAATTCCTCTACAGGTACATTTATGTTCTGAATTTTTGAACAATTCTGTATCTTCTCCCTTTTGGCATAAATAATCCACCGGTGGCATATGTCGTCGTGAAAAGCACGTAAACATTTTGGAGCTAACATTCGCCCGTAATAATCTACGTTTTCACCCAAAGATTTTAGTGCATGAATGCGTCTATTACATTCAATGAATGTATTGTTCAACGTGTCGGGAGTAACATGCAATATTGGCTTAAGATCTTCAAGAAAGTCAAGATGGTCCTGTATTATTCTATTTTTGTCCCCATATCGAGATAAAAGGATTCGCTTTGTTTCGTCGTACGTGTCAGCTGATATTGCGTTACCGTCCACTAAATTTTTTGGTTCGTCTTCAAGGTAGCTATGTAGATAGACATGTTTATTAATCATGGAGATTGATGGATTGTTGTTATCAACGGAAGATTGAAATTGTTCCCAAAATCTCGACCACTTCTCTACGTCTCCTTTTAATGGAAGGTAATGTCGCAGAATTTATAACGGGTGTTGTGGATTTTAAATTTAAGCTAGAAGTAGTAGCAATTAATTTATTTTCCATTTCTCGCGTAGCCTTGAGAATGGCTTTCTTCGCAACGTCGATGAAGTATTCGCATATCGTGACGTCAGAGTCATAATCTTCATCGGATAGCAGATCGTGTATTGCGTCATCAAAACTTACGAGTCTATTAAACGCGTCTTGAAGTCTCGCTCTGTAATATTCAAAATCAAAGTTCGAATCATCTTTATTTATTTCACTACTAAACTTAGTAATATTTCGTCTCTCCGTGGTACGCTTTCTTTTCAAAACAGAAAAACTTTTCGTTTGTTCGTAATTTGCCATTGTTGGAAGGCGGTGAAGTGTAAAGACCACGCACTACAAAAATTTTCACAAGAGGAAGACACTTGAAGACGTATTACCAAAGAGATATATAAACATAATAGAGTGGCTATATCAGCGTTACAGCGCCCTGGGTGGCAGCAACAAACAACACTGGCCGCCATTTTTTAGTAGGTCCACTTCACCTAAAACCCGATTTGTGTATGCTACTGATGGTGGAAGTTTTGAAGTTTTTTTGTCAAAATAAATGTTTTGTTATTATAAATCATGCCAAGCGTGTGTTCAGCCTACAATTGTAATAATCGTAGTTTGAAAACACATGAAGTATCGTATTTTAAGTAAGTATCAGCATAATAATAAGCAGAAGAAAGATAGCCAAATGCAGCAAAATAAGTGATAACATAAATAGCACACAACATTTCAGGGATCCTTGTCTTTTTTCAGGTGCTAAGAAGAGCCTAGAGCGACTAACTGCACTCGTCATTTGACAAAAAAAAAGCTTTGGTGGTGCTGTTGTGTCGCTCTAGACTAGGAACGGTTACATTTTGCAAATAGAATGACGAGGCTACACATTCAGTATGAGGCACAGCAAATGAAGGTAGCATTGGCTGCCCAGACACTAAGCAATTCTGTAGCAGATACCATGATTTTTTGTAGAGACTTGGGTTTGTCTGAATTTGTAAGTTGTGAGGGCACGGTAAAGTTCATAAAAATGGTAGGTAAAGCATTTGATTTGTTGAATTCGTGCAATGTTATGAACAAGGATACAAAAACTCCTGTGTTTAGAGGTAATAGAGTGACCATATGCAACACAATAGAAAGATCTGTACAGTATTTATGAATTTAAAGCTGTACGATGGGAGTTTATTAATTTGTCAGGGAGGAAGTTGGGTGTGTATGGGATTGTTTTAGATCTTCTCAGTTCGATGCAACTGACAGAGAAGTATGTGTGGAACGATTCTCCAGTTCTCAAATTTATATTAAGTAGGAGAATGAGCCAGGACCATTCAGAACCCTTCTTTTCTTGCATACGAAGATGTGGGAGAAATCGAAATTATCCAAATGCATTACGCAGATAGAACCATCCAAAAGTGCCAATAGTATGGGAGGAATTTTGGATACATTGGTTGTAACATTTGAAAAAAATAATTTTAAATCTTGTACAGATCACAATTTTGATCATGATTACGTCCCTGAATATGAGAGATTAACATTATATTCATAAAAAGTGGTAGAATATATTTCAGGAAGTGTTGTAAGGATAGTGGTAAAGAAACTAAAGTTTTTAGGTAGTTTAGAGGTTCTCCTTGCTCCTCACTCTCGAAGAAAAACTGGAGTGATTAAGATAAAGGACTTTAAAGACAAGTTAATCAACCCGTCTAAAGACGTAGTGAAATTTTTTACACTTGCTGAAAAAGTATTGAGGAATAACGAAACACAAATATGAAAGAAGAATTTGCTATTAAAATTGTGTGTGGGGGTATTCCGGATGTTGGGACATAAACAAATTTTATTTTGTGAATTCGACTATTTAATAGTTTTGGCCGAATTTAGTGAGGAAACTCGCTACTCAATTTTAATAAAGGTTTTATTAAAACATTACTTCAATTGCAGAATTCGTTATATGTGTAAAGAAATAGCAATGGATGAAAAAGGACGCAACATAAGGCAATTGTATACAAAACTGATATTATTTAAAGGCCAATAAATTTTTCTATGCCTTAAATGTGTTATATTTTCTTAAACCTTAAAATATATTGTCCTTAGAGATTTAGTTTTAGGTCATTTGTGCGACAGAGTTCAAGGCAAGCAGACGATGGGGAACGCCCACCTGAAAGTTTAAAACATGGCGGCTGAGTTTTCAATTTGCTTCAAACATGGCGGCGACTTGTCCAGTCTATGTTGTTCATATATGTCTTTGGTGTCTCCCATAACTAACTACTTTACAATAGTATTTGGTTTATAAACTCTTTGTTCTATCTAGAGGCTCTGGTCCAACAACATAACAACTGTTATGAATTCACGTTAATGAAATGGACTTATTGAAATAAATAATAAAATTATTTACTAAAAATGCCATCAAATTTGTGAATATAATGACTAAGAAACAATATTTCTTTACTAATTCATCAATAGAATCATATTTGCGGAATAGCAGCATTCACATTGGTAAATTATTTCTCAAAAAACTACTTTTAAAATGGTTTTAAAGCATATTTGCAGGATCATTACTTTGATATCTTTGGGGACTTCAACTCAAAGTTAATACAAATCATATAAATTTATAGTGTGGCGGTTCAAAAAGTTTGAGAAAAAAAAACAGAGCTTGAGCAGCTTCCCGAAGACTCATTCCCTGATTTAATACAAGATCCACTGTTGCTCTCATATCATCTTCAGTAAAAAAAGCAATTTTTTATCTGATTTCCTGTTTCGAACCAATATACTAGTTTTTCTGAAAATATATCAATTTCAGGACATTGTAAAAATACTTTCATATTCTTTTTAAATTTAACAATAAACCAATTAACATACAAAAACATTGTTATTATAAGAAATGAAACTGATTCGGGCACAGAGTAACACGGTACACCATTTTGTAGTAACATTAATTCTACGTGAACTACATAACCTGTATGTACTTTGAAACAGATTCAAATCATACTGAAAAGTATTGTAATAGCGGTTGTAATAATATAAACACTATAAGAAATATGTACAATGAAATATATAAGTAAAAATTTACATTACTCACCGTTAAACACAAAGATTTCTCTTCAGTGAAAACAAAGAAGTACTGGATGCAAAACCAAGATGGCGTGATGAATCAGACCAAGCTGCAAACAATGACACCGAAGACAGTGCTGCCACTATACTTCAAAAGAGAACTTCAAACTGTTACACTGTACCCTCTGTCACACTTCCCCTACTGATAATAGGAATGAAACATTTGCCCTGCTGTTATTTAATTAAAAAGGATTGACAAATATTTATTACGAATAAAAAACTTAATTTGTTTAATTTATTAATCTCAGTCATTTTCCAAAATACACAAAAAATCTCCTCAACGGCTTTTCTAGTTCTAGATTCTTTTTCTTTCGGGATTCGATGGCTGGTTTGAAAAAATATTAGCATAATGACAAAACGACAATGTAACCCAGTAGATTATCGACCTTAAATTTTTCAGAATTGGTACCATCGGCTAGCGATCCGTTCTTCACTGCGACTGAAATTCTGAGTCGCGATGGCTCCTTGAGAGTGACGGTTGAGATCCCAGATAAACTGTTCGAGGCCAAGAGAACACTTGGCTATTTCATACTGCTAACAATGCTTTGCTGATCTAAGCTAGAGTGTTCCTCTTGACCACCGCCAGCCGCCGATAACCAGGTTACACATCCTAAACGCTCGGAAATTGAGCATTTCCTCTCTTTTTATATTAATTAAAACTGAAGTATTACACATTGATATAATAAAATAAACATGCAAACTGAAATATTTGAGCAAAGAGATAAAATAAAAGATTATATATAAAAATGTACATAAAAGTTAATAAATCATTATTGCCAAAAACAGATTAATGTTAAACAGGCTACAGTTTTCAACAGAGTATGTACAAGACTATCTTAATGACAATAAACAATATTTAGTTCCATAATTAAAGTAACCAATCATCTTAATTTAATTCAAAGAGTTCTTCAACTGGTTTATTGTATAATAATTTTTTTACCGTACACAGTATTCTTGGTGTAGGGAGTTTTGTAGTATTCAGAGGAGGCCAGTTGTATAGTTTCACCCCCAGCCTCACAGGTTCGCAGTTACAGTTAGTAATAAATCATATTTATCATGGTTACTTAAATCACCTCAAGACATCACAAAACTGGTGGCGAGGGTTTGGAGAATTAGCAGCTTCTACTGGAAAGTTTTTAAAAGAACTTTCTCTGACTTGCGTCAATCTATTTGGCCGACTTGCTAACTTATCATTCACATGTCTATGTTTATGTTGAACTCTTTTCCTAATTAAACGTCTACTATTTATTGTCATATTTCAAATACCAAGACAATTTACTTAATATAGCTGGCATTGCATTTTAATTATTGCTACAGAACTTTGATTATTGCATCATCCGAAGGTTATTGTCATTGTCGTAGCCATGTCTGCATTTCGCAACATTGGAGAATTCGATAGCAAGGTGGAAGACTGGGATTTATATATTGAGCGGTTGGGTTCATTTATTATTGTTAATGATATTTCTGAGGATAAGAAATGCCACTTGCTACTGAGCGTTGTAGGCAGAGAGTCATTCAATCTAATTCGCAACCTTTGCGCGCCGACATCGCCGTCACAGAAAACGTTTACGGAAATTGTTACACTTGTAAAAAATCATCTTCACCCAATGCCAAATATCACGGCCGAACAATATTGCTGAACCAACGAGGACAAAAAGATACTGAAACCATTGCTGAGTATATCGCTGTACTTAAACAGCTCTCACTTCATTGCAGCTTTGACGCTGATCTCGAGAACTGTCTACGTGATCGTCTTGTCGATGGTATTCTCAGCGAAGGGACATTTAAGCGAATTCTTGTAGAACCAGATTTAACGTATGCCAGCGCTGTCAATTTAGCAACATCAATGGAAACAGGGAACCGTGACGCTCTTGATTTAAAAAAGAAGGAGCAAACTGTAAACCGTTTTGAATACAAGCCAAAATTCGACAATCACTGCAAACATCGAATGAAACCAAATAGTTCATATGGTAAATCTAATTCGCGATCTATTTGTTTCCGATGTGGAGGGTCGCGACATGAAGAAAAACAGAAATGTCCCACTATTAATGCTATCTGACGTTTTTGCAAGAAGGTTGGGCATTACGACAAAATATGTCAAGCCAAGCGCAATCAGTACGCTACTACATCTGAATCCTCAGCAGCAAAACGTTCGGTATGCAGCAGTTCATACTTCCGAAGAATTGCCATTATATACGTTGGAACGAAATAAACAAAATCCTATAATCATTCCTATCGATATTGATATAAAATTTCAGCCGAGCTTGATACTGGATCAGCAGTTTCTGCGATTTCTGAAGAATTATATCAAAATTTCTTTAAGCACTTGCAAATTTAGTCAACTAGTGAGTGGCTTAAACCGTACGGAAGTCCTGCAATACATCCAATGGTGACACTGTAGGCGAAAATCAACTGTAATGGCAAGACGAGCTTACACAAAATATTTTATATTATTGGATTTCAATGTCGATCTTCGTCATATCAAAAGTCTCCAACACCAATTCAAATCTGGACCAAATTTTACAAAAACATGCTGCACTCTATAATCCAGGTCTGGGAAGATTTAATAAATACTGTGTACAACTGAGAATAGCCAGTGACGCACAGCCTGTATATATGCATCCAAGGATGGTACCATTTTCTCTTCGTGACAAAATTGAGGTTGAACTGAGAAGACTGTGATGAAGGCATCTTACAACCTGTACAAGATAATGAATCGGTTGATTGGGCAACACCTACAGTTTTGGTTAAGAAGAAGTAAAAATCTGTTATAATCTGTGGGGATTTTAAAGTCACGATCAACCCCCATCTTCTACCATATCATCACCCTCATCCTACCAATGAGGAAATCTTCCAGAAAATTGCAAATGGTGAAAAGTATATAATACTTGAATAACCATCTGCATACTTCCAGCTGGAGTTGGATGAACAGTTGCAGTCCTCAACTGTCCTATGTACGCAAAGGGCAACTTTAATTTGAAACGTCTACCGCAAGGCGTAACGCCAGCTTCATCAATCTTCCTGTCAGTCATTAGTAATTTAATTGGAGATCTTCGTGGTGTCGCTTCCATGCAGGACATCATTGTTACTGGAAGAAATGATTCCGAATATTTGGCTAATCTAGATTAAGTTCTTCGAAGTCTTCAAGAGGCCGGTCTTTGTCTTAACACATCCAACTCCAAGTTTATGCAAAATTAAGTTTAATTTCTTGGTCACACGATCATTAAGGACAGTGTTGGTCCTACCAAGGATAAATTAGATGCCATCATTTATGCACCTCCTCTGAATGATTTGGAAGGACTTCGTTCATTTCTTGTGTTACTTAACTACTATAGTAACTTCTTACCAAATCTCTCCCAAGAGTTAGCCCCGACGCATGAACTCCTTCGAGATGGAGTAAAATGGAAATGGTCAAGAGCATGTCAAAAATCATTTGACAATGCAAAGATTAAGCTACAATCAGCCAATTTACTTGCTTACTATGATCAGAATGTTCCTATAGAGGTCTTCTGTTTAGCTTCATGTCATGGAATTGGTGCATTAGTCGTACACCTATATTCTGATAAATCAACATGTCCAATATTCAAACGTAGGTTTTCCCGGTGTAAATGTTGGATGAAATTCTCTCTGGATTCCAGCCGGGTAAGATTGTCGAATGCTCGCGACGTTTCGATAACATTCATCGTTATCTTCTTCTAGCAAAGTGCCGAGTTGTGGTAGTACCGCCTTTTCATTTGGCCTTACGGCAGCAACGGCGGGGGTAGTCTTGTCTCCCATTGGTTGTTGGGACGTTCGGTGCAAGGGGTCCGGAGTCACGCGGTCGTCTCCGATTGGTTGTTGATGTGCCATGCTGCTCCTTGGCCGGCCCGTGGTCCCGTCGCTCCGTTGCCGGTAACGGGGACTGTTGGGCTTTAGCTTCGGTTGCCGCGACCCTCGTAGATCTTGGCGAGTTGCCTTCATCCCTCAGCCGCCTCGCGTTGTGAGCCTGTTGCTGACGCATACCCATGAATAGAGGACTCCAGGCTCGACTAAGGTGGTAGCCTGAGTCCCTATTTAGTAGATTGCCTCTCGGAGGACACAGTTCCAGTAGTCTGCTACGTGGACTAGTTTCCTTGTTTTTTCGAAGTCTAACTTGTGGCCCGTCGTAATGGCATGCTCGGCGACCGCGGATTTTGTAAGTTGCTTTAGTCTTATCAACCTCTGGTGTTCCGTCGTTCTTTCGTTTATGGTTCGGATCGTTTGCCCGATGTATTTTGAGCCGCATGGGCAGGGAACGGAATACACCCCGGGTGTTCTGAGTTTAAGACTGTCTTTGATTGGTGGCAGAAAACTTCTGGTTTTTCTTTGTGGTAGAAAAACGGGTTTTATGTGGAATTTTGATAGCATTCTGCTGATCTTGGCCGTGGTATTCCTAGCGAAGAAGAGAAACGACGTTTTTCCCTCCGTTGGCTGCTGGTTTTCTTCTTATTCTTTCTTCTTCGCCTTTATAGCCTTGTTAATTAGAAAATCTGAGTACCCGTTGGCCTTAAACGTATTCTTCAGATGGTGGATCTCTGCCGGTAGGTTATCTCCATCGGAAACACTGCGGGCCCTGAATACCATGGTACTCAGCACTGTGGATTTCTGTGCTGGGTGGTATTAGCTGTCGGCATGTAGATACATGTCGGTGTGCGTCGGTTTGCGATATACCTTGTGGCCTAGTTTTCCATGTGGTTTTCGATATACCAGTACGTCCAAAAATGGGAGCGTCCCGTCCTTTTCTACTTCCATTGTGAACTGATGTTTGGGTGAATGTTGTTCATGTGATCGAGAAACATGGACAACTTTTCTTTTCCATGAGGCCATATGACGAAAGTATCATCGACGTAGCGGTAAAACCGCGATGGTTTTAGTGGAGCCTGCTCCAGAGCTATCTCTTCGAAGTACTCCATGTAGTAGTTTGCGATAGCAGGCGAAAGTGGCGACCCCATGGCCACACCGTCCATTTGTTCGTAGTATTCTTTTTGATATAGGAAATAGGTTGTCGTCAGTACGTGTTTGAATAGTTTCCTCAATTCGGGTGTAAAGTGGTTCACCAACAGTTGTAATGTTTCATTCACTGGGACCCTTGTGAATAGACTTATTACGTCGAAACTAACCATGATGTCTTCTGGTCTGATGCATATGTCTTATAGTGTCCGTACGAATTCCGTTGAATTTCTAATGTGGTGTTCACATTTGCCAACGAATGGTCGTAAAATTCCCGTGAGATATCATGCGAGTTTATGAGTCGGGGACCCTATGGCACTAACGATCGGTCTCATGGGTACGTCGGCTTTGTGTATCTTTGGCAGCCCGTATATCCTCGGCGGGGCTGGTGCAGATGGACGTAGTCTTCTCGCTGTTTCAACTGAAATCCCTGAACTCTTCAGCAGTGCATTTGTCTGTCGGACAATTGAGGCTGTAGGATCTCGGGCTAGCTTGCGATAGGTCGGGTCCTCCAGCAGTGTGTTCATCTTTTTCGTATATTCCGTCGATGTCATAACCACTGTGGCGTTTCCTTTGTCGGCTGGCATGATTAAAATACCTTCTAACTCCCGTAGACGTTGGATGGCCTTGCGTTCGTCCGCTGTCATATTCGGTTTGGCTCTACACATAGCTCTGCAGGCTTCGCGTCGTATTTCCTCTGCTGATTCTGATGGCATACTCTGCATAGGATGTCTTTCACTGGCATGGGTTGTGCGGTTGGAACGAAATTGAGGCCTTCACCCAGCGCGGAGATAATGTTCGAATCCAGCGTGATTTCCGACAGGTTTATCAATTTACGTGTTGTACTGCCTGTCGAGTCTGGGGTCTTCTTCTTGGAATCTAAGCGGAGGAACTTTCCGCTCTGTTCATTGGATACCTTTCTCTATACAACACAAAAAAGGAACTAGACACTGTTGGATGTAAGTTGCTTACAGAATACTTCTATCTATCCATGCGACTTTCACCAGTTTTCTGGGAGTGGGTGGACGGTGTAACCATTGCCCAGGCACAGATGCTCCAGAGAAAGGTATCCAATAAACAGAGAGGAAAGTTCCACTCACCCAGTCTGAATCAAACTATGCTCAGATAGATAAAGAGGCATTAGCGCTCAATTTTGGCGTGCTTCAATTTCACCAGTATTTGTATGTACGTATATTTATTTTGTGGACTGACCACAAGTTGCTGGTGTCCATCTTTAATCCATGTAAACCTACACAAGCACTATTGCACGATGATTGCAGAGGAGGTCACAAGCATTATCTGCTTATGATATTGATATAAAATTTTTACCAATCAAAGACAATTGTGTAGCTGATCTGTCACGTTTACCGCCAGACACTGAAAATACACTTGATGAAGTGACTTGTATGCTGCTACATCATCTTTAACAAACATCTATTTCCCATAAAAGTGTTGCAGAATACACATGAAGAGATCCGACCCTCTCAGCAGTCATGAAATATATCCAAATGGGATGGCCGATCTCTGCTAAAGATATATATGAGCTACTTGAGCCATATCACTGTCGTTCTTCTGAACTTATGACAGAATTAAACTGTATTCTCTGTGGAAGTAGAGTAGTTATTCCACCTCAGCTGAGATGTGACATTTTGACAATCTACATGAAGGTTATTTGGGTATAATCACTTGCACGCAACCATCTCTGGTGGGCAGGCCTTGATGGATCTATAGAAGATTTGATCTATAGAAGTCATGTAAACCATGTGCAGGCACTTGGAAAGAAGCGCCTAAGGCTGCATTTCATCCATGGAATAATCCAGACCGTCCTTGGCAAAGAATATATGTCAACTTTGCTGAACCACTGAATGCAGTCATGTATCTTATTGTTAATGATGCCTATTCTAAATGTCCTGAAGTTATTCCAAAGTGACAGACTACATCTGCAGCAACGATTGATGCCTTTAGAAATATTCATATCCAGGATGGTCTGCCATTCATGCTAGTCATCGATAATGGAGCACAATTTACATCAGTACTGAATTTGCCAATTTCACCAAGATGACTTTTATTTAGCATAAGTAACTACTGGACAAACACCAGCAAAACTATTTCTTGGCAGAGAGCTTCAAACTTATTTAGACTTGGTACGCCCTGAGCATCGAGCAAGAGTTATGTTTAAGCAGAAGCTCGTGGTGATCTAATTCAAGAACATCAAGTTGGAGAAGCCAGTGGGTCAGAGATTATCAATCCAATCATAAGTGGACTCCTGGTGTCATTGCAAAACAAAAAGGCACACACAGTTATGAGGTCCGGACCAGAGAAGGATTCACCTGGCGATGTCACATTGAACAGCTATGTAGCCATACTGACAGTGAGATACTCTTCAACCTCATTCTAGTCCTCTTGTTTCAGATCCTGTTCCATCTGCCAGTTCAGCAATACTTGAAGATAAACTGATCGTTCCAATCATAGAGCCTGTGCTAGAGACTGGATCACCATCTACTGATGTTGGACAGCAGATCTCCACAACAGGCGACAAACCTGTGTCCAATGCAGAACAACTTGACAACATTGTGCACCTAATAGACTCAATCTATAGGTCCTATGTATCATCTGTAATTGATTTAAAATTTCAAAGGGGAGTGATTGTAATATATCATGATGTGAATAGAAGACAATGTCTAGCCCTCTGTGTATGAACCCCGTAACTATTTTGAAAACACACTCTATTGTTTGCTCTCACTGTGTTAAGATGTTACTTTACAGTTAGTAATAAATCATATTCATATTTATCATGGCTACTTAAATCACCTCAAGACACCATGGTTGTCTTTTTGAGCTATGAACACTGCCTGACTTCCTTTTTATTTTCACCACAGTCACACTCCATATAGGAGATGATTATGAAAAAGGGTGGCTGTTCTTAAGTCATCTGGTGGCAAGGTATAAATGTGTATACTGATGGAGATATATGGACATTATAGTTAATGAAAATGAAAACCAGCAGGAAAGTAGACTTGAAAATTACTATTACAATTATATACACAGTGTCTAAGTAAATTGAAAGTGTCAATGAACTGGAAAAATGCATCTTTAATGCTGGGACAATACATAAAGAGGCTGAGGTCTAAAAAATTTGACATACTATTTTTCCCAGCCTTATTATTATTATTAATTGTTGATTTAAGGTAAGTCAGTTGCTCTCTGTCCTATCCAAATGAGTATGGATATTGCATAGTCAAAATAATTAAGATAATTTTTATGGAAAGAAAAGACAGATAGTTGACGGCTTACCTGAAATTGAAACTTGGTGTTATCACCTGTAACAGAAGGAGATTCTTCAAATTTTCGCAGGCTCTCAGCACTTTTCTTCAGGAAAGAGATTTGTATTCCTCTCTTTTCTTTCCATACAAATTATCTTAATTATATATATATATATATATATATATATATATATATATTTATATATTCAAACTTGGATAGTGAGGAAGGATAGAAAATAAATAGGAGAAATAGGAGGATTGCGCTTTATGTGAATTCATATGCTCAGGCGAAGAATTACCCACAGAGAAAAGCATATGTTCAAAGCAGAGAGAAGGATGTAAGAAGAAGGAAAGACTGAAAATATTTGACCCAGGCGGGACTTGAACCCACGTATTCTGCTCAGTACACAGACGACTTAACCATCTCGGCCACCGGGTCAAGTTCCTGACCAGGCAAATATAGACAGTCTTATTGTGGACAATTAGTAGTTTTAGTGGAGGAATGGATAGAGTAGAGGGAATGAAGTATTAGTATATATATATATATATATATATATATATATATATATATATATATATATAATATTGTATAATATATATAAGGAAGATTACATTTCATGTGACTTCATATGCTACGCCTGAGCATATAAGGAGAGAAAAAAATATCAAATTACTTGAAATTGAAGCTTAGTGTCACCATTGAAGACAGGAGAAAGTTCTTCAAGTTTTCGAAGGTCTTAGCCTCAAACCCTCAGAGAAATATGACAAGCCATTGAGTGCGGTATTTTAACTTCCATGTGGCTAGCTGTTATCCAGAAACAAAAGATATGTCACCAAGCCACTGACTTTATCTCTCAAGGGAAGGTCATGGCAAAGAAAAGGTACTGATAGGTATTGGAAACATATGTGTGTGAGTGTGTGTGTATATGTATATGTATATATAATATATATATATATATATATATATGAATATATAATATATATATATATATATATATATATATATATAATATATATATATATATATATATATATATATATATATATAATATCAGTAAGGATATCACATTGTAAAAAATAATTGCAATATTGGTATGGAAACGAAAGAGAGATAGGTTGTGGCTTACCTGAAAGTGAAGTGCAGTGTCACCATAAGGAACTGAAGGTTGTTCTTCAAATTTTTGGAGGTTCTCAGCCTCCTTCTTCAGGAAGGAGTATTACACCATTCCATACACTGGCTGGCTGCGGACTGCAGAGTTTTGACCACCATACGGCTAGTAGCCCATAAACAATTTTCACCCCACCAGGCCACTAACTTTCTCTCTCAAGGGAAGATCATGGCTTGGAAAGGTTCTGATAGTGATCATTCATACAAAGCACCCTATATATACATATATGCTTAAACATACATATACATATAAACATACACACACACATGTATGCATACACATACATACAGGAGTATGCTCATACATACTCACATGGTCTCGTGAAAGTGGGTATGGCAGGTAGGAAGGGCACTATTTAAAGGATGTTGAGTCCAGGGCTTTGCCTGGACTGCAAGAAATGTTGGAAAGAGAGTTCCCACAGATGAAGTTTTGCTTATGATGAATTGGGGGGTAGAGCTTTAAGGATGATGAGTGTGAAGCATTGGTGAATAGTGTTTATATTGTTGCTTTGGGCAAGAGCAGTTACTGGGAATTGAATATTGGAAAGTTTGACAGTGCTGCGGTGGTTGGCTATTTGTTCAGGGAGGGGTCTTTTGGTTTGGCCTAAATAGAATGCAGTGCAGTTAATTTGGTAGATGATGTGGGAGGAGAGGCAGGTCATGTCCTCTTTGATTTTGTGTAATTCTGAAAGATTGTGGTGGGCTGTAAGATAGGGCAGACATGGCATCTGTTCCTACCACAAGGTTTGCAACCCATCATGGGTGGACGGGTGGGTCTGTGGGCGGACAAGTAAATTTCAGAGGTTGGATGGACGTCTGAAGGCAACCCTTGGTCATGTGGGAAGTATAGTGGGAGAATGGTTTTTAGTTCAGGTTTGGATTGCAGTCCAGTGTATGCTAGGCAGAGAATGGAGTTGATTTTTTGTAGTGAGGGGTGGACTACTTTTTTTGGTTTTGGTCCAGAGTGGGTGTGGGTGTTTGGAGGTTTGATAGGGCACGGGTTATCTGTTTTTGGAGGAGATTGCTGGGATAGTTTCTATTGATGACGACGTTGAGTAACCGGTTGGTGTAAGAGGCAAGACTATTCCAGGTGGAGCAAATATGTGCTCCCCTGAGGGCTAGACTGTATGGGAAGGAGCGTTTTGTGTGGTGTGGGTGGCAACATGTGAAGTGCAGATATTGGAGAGTTTGTGGGTTTTATGTGGACAGGTGCTTTGATCGTGTCAGAACTCAGGTGTACAGCAACGTCAAAGAAAGCGACTTTGGTTGGGGAGTGGTTCCAAGTGAACTTTAGGGGTGTTTGGAGTTCAGGGTGTGGAGAAATTCGGATAGGGAGTCTGGTCCATGGTTCCATAGCATGATGATGTCATCTATGAACCTGAACCAGGCCAGGGGTTTTAATGGGGAGGAATTTAGTATGTATGAGCATGCTCATGTATGTATGTGTATGCATACATGTGTGTGTGTATGTCTGTGCATGTTTATATGTATGCTTAAGCATATATGTATTTATAGGGTGCTTTGTATGAATGATCACTATCAGAACCTTTCCAAGCCATGACCTTCCCTTGACAGAGAAAGTTAGTGACCTGATGGGGTGTAAATTGTTTCTGGGCTACTAGCTGTGCGGCAGTCAAAACTCTGCAGTCCACAGCCAGCCGGTGTATG
The DNA here is from genome assembly GCA_037074705.1 of Zhengitettix transpicula. Taxonomy (NCBI): domain Eukaryota; kingdom Metazoa; phylum Arthropoda; class Insecta; order Orthoptera; family Tetrigidae; genus Zhengitettix; species Zhengitettix transpicula. The sequence goes on along the minus strand of CM073590.1, from coordinate 22,866,549 downwards.
GAATGGTGTAACACTCCTTCCTGTTCCTGAAGAAGGAGGCTGAGAGCCTCTGAAAATTTGAAGAACAACCTTCAGTTCCTTATGGTGACACCGCACTTCACTTTCAGGTAAGTCACAACCTATCTCTCTTTCCTTTCATACCAATATTGCAATTATATATATACATATATATATATATATATATATATATATATATATATATATATATATATATATATATATTGTAATGCATATAATATAATGCATTGGATTGAAGGCAGCGCACGTGTTGTGAAAAGAATGCGAGGGAAAAGGAACCGCGGGTCCTCTCACGAGGTGACAAGACGAAGCAGAAAGACATTTGTTTGGGATGAGTGCTGGTGAGCGGCAGAGAGGAAGCCGTAAGTTAGTAGACAGAGTGTGACGATGCAATAATTAGGTCTAAGGAGGGCGGAAGGACTCCAGTAGCCTATTGATTTAGGAAACGGCGAGAAGAATGCGTAGGGCAGAACCTGGGCGAGCAGATGTTCCAAAAGGGGCTATGTTAGAGCAGGCTTCTGTCTCTAACGAATGACCTGACAAGGACTTGGGACTTTCAAGAAAAGATTTTGTGCGAGGCGGACAAAAGAGAGGAAGCCGTAAGTTAGTAGACAGAGTGTGACGATGCGATAATTAGGTCTAAGGAAGGCGGAAGGACCCCAGTGGCCGGAACGAAAATTAGAGTAATGGGATACTGTCAACGAAACGAAACTTAGTAACAAGAGAAAAACAAGGGGGCTAGGGGGTATATATATGGGAAATCACCTATTGTATGAAGAGTTGGAGCTAGCACGGGAGAGAGACGGTCAGCGGACAGTTGGCAATTAGCACGGGAGAAAGACGGAGGACGCAGCGAAGAGTTGGACAGTAGACAGTTAGATAGAGACAATTAGCATGGGAGAGGAGATAGAGACAGTCAGCAAAACTAAAACAGCCATGAACATTTGAACATACAGAAGCTCTATCTGTATGAGTACGAGAATCTGACCTGTCGTCGATGATAGGCGACCTGCATGCAGCAAACGAAGTCAAGGAGTGGCACAATGAACAACTGGAATATTTCGCGGTATATGGAGAACCAGACATCGGTGAACCAGTGATATTGTGTTAGAGTCAGTGAGTGAATGTCAGGGCTATAAAGTGAGTGTCTAAGGAACGAGTCGAGGTGGACCTGAGAAACAGTAAGTTGGAATGTACAATATTAACTAATGTAAACGTTATTAAAGGATACCAGTCAGATCTCGTTCCCTTCTTTGATAATAAAGTCAGAAGCAAGCTATAGGTTAAGTTTATAAATAAATTTAGTAGGTACTTTTGTTAAATCTAAAAACATAAATGCTGGGTCTTTTTAATAGTTTGATTCTGTCCGTTGTTAAACCCAGTAGAGACCCAGGAGAGCAAGAGTTTTCATATTATAATGGTAAAAGAGTAAATTCATGTGTAATTTCTTTTCATGTTAATAAATTTATTTGTTGTTCATAAAAATTATCTTTTTTTATTTTTTTCGACCCATTTATGTGGTTATTACATTTTGGCTACCACAACGGTGGACAAAGATAGAAGGAGTCTCATATTTGTTTATTACAATATATATATATATATATATATATTAATTTGGTGATTTGGAGTCACATTCGATCGTGGATAGTGAGGGAGGATAGAAATAAATAGAAGAAATAGGAGGATAATGCTTGTTATGAGAATTCATTTGCTCAGTGTAGAATCACGCAATAAAGGAAAGCATATGTTCAAAGCAGGGGGAAGGAAGGAAGGAAGAAGAATGAAAGCCTGAAAATATTTTACCTAGGCAGGATTTGAACTTACATGATCTGCTCAGAACGCAGACACCTTAACCATCTCGACCACCAGGTCAAGTTCCTGACTATGCAAATATAGACAGTCTTATTATGGACAAATAGTTATTTAGATAAGGAATGGATAGATTAGAGGGAATGAAGTGTTATTCTCATGCAAATAGGTGTGGCAAGTAAAGAAGACATTTTTTAGAGGATGTTGAGTCCAGGATTTTTCCGAGACTAGAGAACATGCTGGAAGTAGGGATCCCAAATATAGAGTTCAGTCTCTGACAAATCAAAGAGACGGACTTTAAGGAGGGTTAATGTGAAACATTGATCAAAATTGTTGGTATTGTGGGTCTTGACATTAGCAGCTACTGGTAACTGTGTTTTTGAAAGTTTGACAGTAGTGCGGAGGTTTTTGATGTGTTCAGGGAGATGATATGGGAAGAGAGAGGTGATGGTTTCCTTAATTTTGTATTTGTCATTCTTTGTGGGATTTTGGAGGATTGTTGTGAATTTAAGGAAAGGGCAGACATGGCAGCTCCTACTGCAAGACTTGTTGTGGGTGGTGGTTGGTGGGTGTGGCGGATGGGGGGAAGAGGTCACGTGGACATCTGAAAACAATCCTTGGGAAGGTAAAGAGGATATTTTCTCATTTTTTTTGTATTTCAATTCCGTGTACGCCAAGTTGAGAATTGATTCAATTTTCTGTTATCCAGGGAAGTAGGTTGTGGTGTGGGATGGGCCATTTTTTTCTGGTTGGAAATGATTGTGGGCATTTGACAGGATATGAGATGTCTATTTTTGAAAGAGTTCTGTAGGGGAATTTCTATTTATAAAAGCATTTACGATTTGGCTAGTGGCCAAATGGAGCAAATATGAGCTCCCCTGAAGGTTAGACTGTATGGGATAAAGCATTTTGTGTGGTCAGGGAAACAACTAGTGAAATGAAGGTATTGTAAAGTGTTAGTGTGTTCACTCTCACTATTCTTCTTTTTTTAAAAAAAAAAAATAGCATCTGTGTGCCTGCCATTAAAACTAATCATTAATTTTCTTTTAACTTATCTTAATCTGTATACTTATCAACTAACGTCTATCCAATGTTCTATTCTAGATTTTTCTGGTCTGTGTACACTTCACTCAATCACTGTGCTACACTTTTATACTCTGCACATTACACTATATCAGCTAGTTTTCTTTTCAGTCTTCTGTGTCTAGAGTGTTGATTTTCCAGAAGTTGTTGAACCACTGGGTTGATGTAGAATGAAGCTTAGCTTCATGCTTACTAGCATACCTTTCTATTTTGGAACCGGGAGATCCCTTGTCAGTGGCCTTGATGAGGAATGAAGTGTTAATTATTCCAGAACTGACGTGTATATCAACATCAAGGAAGGTGATGCTGATTGGGAAGTGGTTTCATTATGAACTTAATGGGTATTTGGAATTTAGGATGTGGATGTGGAGTCTGATCCATGGGTCCATAGCATGAAGATGTCTTCTATGAATCAGAACCAGGTTAAGGTGTTAAAATGGGGAGGAATTTAGGTGGTTCTGTTCCTTGAGTTCCATGAAATGGTTGGCATACAAAGGTACCATCAATGTGCCACTTATTTGATAATAGATGATATTTGGGAAATAAAAGCAATTCCTGGTGAGAGTTCTGTTGTTGAGGAAGCCAGAAATTGGTGAGGAAGAAATTTTGTGGCCTGAGAGAGAGAGAGACAAGAAATTTTCAAGTGCTACAAGGACAAGGACATTAGCATGGGGGATGTAGAAAGGGAGACAGCATCTGCAGGGTTTTGGAAGTTCATCAAGACAAAATTTTCTTTACTGCCTTCGGTACATATAACGTGGAGAGCACATCGTCAGTGGACATAGAAGATTCTATGAAGTCAATCCATAATGACAAAGGGGAATTAAAAGGGGTTAGTAGGGATATCAATTAGGTAGCAGAGACTAAGTAGTTGCTAGTATATGTAGATATATGATTGAAGAAATAGAAACTACAAAATTTCTGAGGTTTTAAGTAGAAATTGAATGGAATGAAACATTATATAATCTAATTCTACAGGGAAAGACAACACATTTTTACTGACCCAACTGTTATCAACAATTATAGTAAATTTAAAAGCAACTCTGACATTCATTCATTAAATACAAGTAATAAAAGCAGTTTAAAAATTAATTTAATAGAATTAACAGCTGCACAAAAAGGAGTTGATTATGCAGCAAAAACATCTGTCAAACATTGAGGAACTAATAAGTGTTCCATTTAAATACTTTTTGAATATTACATATTTCTGATTAGCCACTTTTACTCTGCACAAAAATTATGGATAACTAGCTCATCGCCCAGGTATTTATTTTTCCTAATCGTGTATTAGACCAAAGATAGATAGTATCCATATTTTTCAGCATTAGTAGATCATTTCCACCTGAATGCAAACAGTACACAGTGTTGGTTTTTGGTCTAGGACAGGAAGAAACATTTGATAGCCTCATAGTAATGTGTACCTTTTATTCTCAGGATGGCTTCAACAAAGTCTGAACTGTAAGACAGAGGGTATATTGAAAGGCAGTTCCTGAATAAAGAGTGCAGCTTGTAGGAGAGTAAATTTGGAGCAACAACAAAATTTTTGCAACTAAGGCTAAGGCATGCATAGATTTTGCATTTTGTTTGCTTTTTCAATGCTGAGATATTTGGCACTTTGTTTGGAAATATTTTTTAAGGTACGTTGAAGTAGAATGCTAATCCGATTTTTATTTCACAGATGTTGAGGAAGAGGCAGTTCATGTTTTCTTTGATTCAGTATGGTTTTTTTATGAGGGATTGTGGAAGATTGATAGACTGGGCAGACATGTTATCTATTTTGTCCTCACAGATGGCAGCCAGGTTTTAATGGAGTAGTGAAAGGTGGGGTCTAATGGATGAATGAGAATTCTGCAAACGATGGCTGCCCTAAAACAGGTGGGGAGTATTCATATAGGATATCTTTTTTTTTAGGATAGACTGCAGTATAGTGTAGGTTATATGGAGAAGTTAAATGCAAACCAGGAATGCCAAAGATGGTTGGGTAATAATAGTTTGAGGATTTTGGCAGGACAAAGTATAATTGTGGATGAATTTTGGAGATGTTTTATATGGATTAAGGTATTAAAGATTTGGTTGGAGGAGAAGGCATTACTATTTTGAGTATAATACTGCATGTTTGGCATTAGTAAGATAACAACTGGTAAAGTAAATATCTTAGGTGATAAGTTTGACGTGACTAAGTTGTCTTATACATCAGAATTAAGAGAGTTGAGGATTTCCTAGAAATGACCATTAATATACTGGTTTCAAATAACAGTTCTAGTTGCTTCAAAAACAGGAAAACATATAATAGAGGCATGATGATAACATGCCAGCTGCTAACTGGTTGATACATATGGTTAAAATGAAAAATTTACACATGGTTGACAATTAATAATAAGAAATATAGCCAAATACAGACAAAAGAAGTGATAATATAAATACCACACATTTCTGGAATCCTTGTTCCTTCCTTCAGGTGCAGAAAACCTAAAGAAAGGAACAAGGATTCCAGAAATGTTGTGTGGTAATTAAATTATCACTTCTTTTGTCTGTTTTTGGCTATTTTCTTATTATTGATACATATTATTTCGGATAGTTCTGTAATCACACATCCTATATTGTATAAACAAATGACCAATTCTTTTTCATGTTGAATAAACATATAATCAAAAATATGCACTCCATTTCAGAATTAATTCCTCCCAAGTTAACCTAAGGTTTTGTAATACAGTCTTTATTACTGCACCTGTTCTTCAAAATCCTTAACCTATTTGTAATGGCAAACCATAGCAGAAACTTTAAATAGAACAAAAAATCATTCCCACCATCAATATTTACAAAATAAAATAAATCACCATTGATCTAGTTAAATGCTTTTACTGAATAAACAATTGGGAGTTCAAAATATACATACTATAATCAATATTTATAGAATTATTCAAAAGATTTTAGTAAACATGTTAGAGGCAATAAACTAGTTGAAGAAACAATATTGACAAAACTATTGGTGAAGTTAGTTTCAACGTGAACGTAACACCACCTAATGTGATAAATTGCAAGAAAAACCAATGTTTAATAGACATAAACTGAGACTATTATTATTCTTAATACACATAGATGATCTGCCAACAAAGTGAACTTATTAGGTTGAGTTTTTTTGTATCAAAAACCTATGAATTTTTAAAAGTGGAAAGGTGTAAAGATAATAAAGATTTTGATTATAGTAGTAGTAATAATTATCATACAAGTAACAAAATTCTCAGAAAAACAATATACATTAAATTATATCAGAAATCGATGGATTACTTATATGTACTTTCTAAATAATGTAATATGGTCTAATTACATTCTCAACGATCATATAATTCGGTGAAGTAATCAAGTAAATATAAGTAGTACTTAGAAGATTTGGAGAAGTAAATAAGTAAAGAAACATGTCCTTTTCCTGCATTCGAATGCAGATTATATTCAAGGCGTTTAAAGTCGTATTATTTTATATACGTGTACAAAAACAAATTTGAATGCTTTATTTTCCCATGGTACGAAATCAAATTTTGCGCCTGTTATTTCATTTGTTCAATGTAATTTACAAATCTCTGTCATCCAATTACAAAGCCTCATGGCTGCCAACGGCACACCGAACCGACCGGGTTGAACCACGTTAACTCGCTCAGCAATCACGTTGGCAGACTGCTAGTAGTGGTGAGTGACCGGTTGCAAGAACTTCGCGGGTTCGTAAGTTCTTTTTTTTTAAGTGGTGCCGTTCGTGATAGGAAAATGCCACCAAAGAAGCGAGAAAAAGATTCAGATACATCAAAAAATTCGAGAATGGATCAGATGCAGGCAGATCACGAATTATTTCTCCAAGCTTTTGAAAGTAAGTGTATATTTGTCCACACAGGACTACGTTAATTTTGGTGATGCAGGGTAGCACCATCTCCAAATCCAAACGGTGTGGCTGAACAAATTGTTTCCTATTTCAATGCTCCTCATATTTCAATTAAAAGTACCGTAAAACAAAATGCAACCCTTTATATTTAAACTTTGTTTTGTTGTTGACTATTTCAATTAGGAAAAACCTATACCTGAACTTAAGACATTTAAAATTCTGTATATCATTATTTTATAATAATTTACAATATTGAATTTCAAAAACATTCACACGTTATCAGCTCATATTATGTAATATTGCTCTCAAATATTTAATTAAATATATCTTGTGACATATTCAGGGATTTGTGAAAGTGATATTTATAAAGAAATTCAATTTGGCTTGGACTCTCCTCTATGATTGAAGTTAATTGTTTATGACTCACCAATCCTTATAGTTTTAGCTAATGTCAAGCATTTGCACATTTTCAAAAAAAATCAATCCTACCTATAATTATACTCTTTATCATATAAAATAGCCATGCTTTTACAATTTTTAATGCCCACACACTACCTCTTGAATATTGCTTGTTGAAGGAACCATATACATTATAGTTCGAAAGTAGTATATCCTGTCTATTCCTTTCCTGGTTATTTGGGGAATACAAGTTCTCATTTATTATAGTGTAAGTAATTTCATGTGTGATAAAGAGAATGACTTTGAAATTGTGTAAGAGTTAATACATATTCCTGTAACAATTAAAGTAAAGTAATTTACTTTTACTTTCTGTTAATTAACCTTTCTTATTTAACAGTTAGTTCATTTGTTCTTCAGTTACGTTATACTGGGTCTTAGTTATTTCACTTTTTATTAAATGAAGTTTTTTACACATGTGAAATGTTAATATTTATGAAGCCAGTTTCTGTCTTTGAATAATGTTTTCAGTAATTTCAAACATTTTTGGATTGTAGTAATAATACTTTATAACTATATTCTAATTATAGTTTCCTCCACTCCAATATTCAGTTTATTGTTTGATGTCACATAATCTACAGATATGATTATTTTTTTCCTTAGGAGGAATAGCAAGGGGTTAGTGATTATTAAGTATCTAATTTATTGTTTTATTTGAATCATTTAAAAACACTTTGGTCTCGCTGGTGATTAAGTTTGAATTCAAATTGTTACAATTTCAACAAATGAACCATAAGGTCACAGACGAAATTTTTTAATGGAAACAATTTGAACCAATCTAGTGATATTCAACGGAATAACTAACCAAACATCTTTGTTGACAATTTTTAAAATGTCGATGATTATTAAAAAACATGATTCCTTTCTCTTCAAAGAACCTACTTTATTTTGAGAAAGTGTGTAAGGTGTAACAGTTACAAATCAACCATTTTCATATATTTTATTCATTCCAAGTGCAGTATCTTCTTTTGAAATTATTAAAATATAGAATTTTTTACTGTAGTCATATACTATTGATACAAGAATTTGGAATTTTAGTGATTGTCACGAGGAAATACTTTGACAAATATCTGTACTGCATTTTTTAGTTACATCTTCTATTGGCATATTGAAATAATTTTAGTCAAATTAATAATAAACTTCCAAAAAGTTCACTTTCAGTAGAAGCATTTCTTAATTTGTTGAAGCTAAGTCATAACTTTGTCAATTGTTCGGAATTGTAATTTGGTGAAAATGGCGGAATTAATATACTGTTGGTCGGGTGTTCCATTGTCTGGTTTGAAGAGTGAAATATTTAAAAAAAAGGAAGACGAGAGGAAAAATAGTGAAAGTGAAAAACATATGATCAACACTAACTGGGCAGTTATTTGTCATGAGGCAGCAATGCATAAGTTATATTGTGTTCAAACATATCATTTTTCGAATATTATGCTTGGATTATTTTCCTTATTAAGTGAAGCTGATGTCCTATCTCCGATATTTTGATTGTATCTAATTGTATCAGATTCGATATGCCATCAATACATTGCAGAATATAGTTTTTCTCCTTAGCATCGTTAATATGTGCGAAGAAAACTGCCAATAGTAAACTGTAATTGGGGAAATTGTTGAAATGTATCCGGATAAATCGTCTTTCCACGGTCTTCTTTACAGGTGTCATGGCTCCGATGAACATCGGAGGTATTCCCGTAAATGACTGAGGGGTTACTACATTTTTCGTCGTGTATTCTATCATTTGCTGTAAATTTGCGAAATATTCATGCATGGAAGTAAACATGTAACACTTCAGGATAAATACCATAGGTTGTTAAATCTGCTCGAATGCAGTTGAAGTATCGGCACACCTGGCGGTGACGACGGCACCAGCAGTGGCAAAAATTACCAAATTGACCTGGTTTGAAATGCTAATCATTCCAATGAAAGAATTCATTAACACTTACATTTATTTATGGAGCTAGTTTATGCAATCGAGCCGTATTTAATATCAATTAACAGATTTGTCTTCGTTTATTTGTTGTCCTAAATAGTGAATTACCGATGATATAAAATGTATGGTATCACCTGCCATCTAAGTTTCACAATTTTCTATGTATTTTCCTAATGGTGGATTGTTATTGTTTTGAAACGGCATGAAAAGAAATTTCTTGGTTGTTACAAAAAAAACAGATTATATTTTCATTTTGCTTGCATTTTTTTTAAAATGCCAATTAATAGTTTTTCTTTTCTAGAACCAACACAAATCTACAGATTTCTGCGAACAAGGAACATGATTTCTGTAAGTATGAAATCTTTATCAAATGTTAATTGAATGTACTTTTTAAAGAAATTTACCAAAAATGAAAGAGAATTTGCATACAATTATAGAACAGCGTGTTTGGTTGTCAAAGTAAGACGTGAGTGGGCTACGTAAGTTAGGAGAAATACAAAAGAAAGGTAACATCTATTCGTTTCTTTGGATACCAATAATGGTACCGTAATAATTGAACTGAAAACAGGTGTTACTGTGACAAGGGGTTGTTGCCTAGTGACAGCCATCGTGCGTGCCATCTGACAACTTGTCTCAACATCTGGGATGCCATAATTATGGCTTGTAATTATAGAGCCTAAATTATACTGTAACCGTTATCACTTGCATAAAATTTACATCACCGGTGTTAGTGACCCAAAACCAGCCACAAACCTATAACCACTGTTTTGCTGAAGTTTTTTGCTTGTGGATTCCTGAGACTAGGCTTATATCTTTGACCAGCATAAATATAGTAGTGGTATTCAGATGCCGTCTTGAGTATGAATTGTATTTATACTTACCTAAATCACCCCTCTTTGGTTTCGAGAATATTCCATATCATTTGTTCGTTATTACCGGGAGAGTAGAGGGTAGAAACTGAATCTGTCATAGTAAAACTTCTTTAAAATAAAAGCAGCACATAATAGGAGCACGTTAGACTACGAGAATTATTTTTTAAAAGATATATATTAACTAGATACGGTCATGTCAGTCTGATCTTAAAGTATTTAACATTCCGACTTTTGATTTACATCAGTTCCTTATAAAACCCGTCAGCGTAAACTGAGTTCACTGGTCAATTCAGTATCCCACCTTATCTTCGCGATCGTCTTTCTGAAGCAGCCCGTTAACGATCTCGTATTCAGAGGGAGCTGAACGGTGGGAGGATTCCTCAACCAAGTGTTTGTATTTGTCTAAATGAAGTTTGTGCTTAGTGCCCAGATTATAACAGCATACTTCTCTACAAACATGCTATCTGTGGTTATGGTCCTAAATAGAAATGAAAGAAAATATGTGGTTGTTGAAAGAAATTTCTTCAAAACCTACAGGATCTGTTTTTAATAACACATTTCTAATATTTAAATGGACTTTAGGCAACTGTTTTTCGAATGTTAAGCTCGTGTTAATGAAGAATTGCCACCTCTACACACTTAATCGATTATCTTTTAAACGGTGGGGGTTTGATTTCTGTGTAAACTAATTTGGCCAATCTACGTTCATTGATTGTGATGTTCCTCAACTCGGCTACTAATTCGATAAATAAAATAACCAAATAACAGATCCGCAAGAACGCAAACCAGGTGACGATCTCAAAAGCAAAACTTATAAACTATGTAAAAGTAAAGGTGGTTAGTGTAACAATACGGGATCATAGCCATTTTTGAGTTTCTTAGTATCATTAATTGCAGTGATGTTATATTTAATATGAAGCATTTGTGAAGTAATTGTGGAATAGTATCTGGTGTCAACATATAAAATCTTACCATTTTGCCAATCAAATGAATGTTTCTATGTGTTTGGAGACTACATGTTGTTTATTAAAGGGAAATTTGATATTGAACATATGTTCCTCGATATAGGTATTAAGTATTGTTTTGTTATTCAATCATTTGAGAATGTTTATTTCCATTAATAATAATATATGTATGTTAAACACACACAGATATATATATATGTAATGTAGAAATACCATATTTATTCTATTGACTTTGTAGTATTGTAATATATATATATATATATATATATATATATATATATATATTTAAACCTGTATTTGACAAAGACTAAGGCAGGTCGAAACGTAACAGTAAATTTAAAAAAATTATCAATATGTTTACGTCTGTAATCAAGGTCAAAGATGATATAATATACCCTATATATACAGAAAATTATATTTAACTCTATTGTAGATAATTGAATAACCATAAATATTTTATGTAGTATTAGTAGTTATTTTTATTTGATGCAAAAGCTTGCATGTGCTTAGGTGGTGCTTGTAACCGTGATTTCGAACGTATTACCCGGGCAAATTTACATGCGAAGTGTTCCCTTGTTACAAAAATGAATTGTTCGTTATAAGAGACCAGTTAAAACCGACTTAGATTGTGTTTGAATTTGAACAATGTCTCGGAGAACAACTTGTCTGCATGCAAGACATGTGAGGTAGCTCCTTCGCAGTTTCAAGTTCGACGTTTGCCGTGTACTTTGCTGTTCCATAGCTGACTTTTTTTTTAGTCAGGATTCGGTGATAAATTTGTTAGTTTGGAAACGTACTACCTCAATAGATATTACACAGTCGTTTAATCTAAACTGATTTGATGTTCAGCAGGTTCTGAGTGAGAGTTTCGTGTTTGTAGTGCAGACGCATTGAACCCTCCCGTCTTTGCTGTAGCTCCCACCCTTGCAGATGTCCCCTCACACAGATCCAGCACGCAGCTTACGTTACAAAAATTCTCTCCCAACTTCCCAATGTTCCCTGTTTTAGTGACCACATTTCATCAGAAAATAGACTCTTCTATCCCATGGTTTACGCAAAAACCTTTCCGAATTAAGAGGCGTGTTACCCAGTTTTAATTCCCCGGGATTCGATACGACCTGAGGCCTGTTATATGAAAAATAATCGGTATTAGATACAGGGACTGCTCTACCAATTTATTTGCGCAATGATTTCTCTGTTATGTTGTGTTATGAAGAGTTGACGCACACCATTTTCTGTCCTACGCATTTCAATTGACATATAACAGAATTGTGTTTATCAGAGAATAATTATGTTGTATTAAGGAATTTGGAATTTAATTCAGAGCTGTTCAAATGCGCGCTTCAAAGCAGATTTAGGAAATGGATATGTGGACAATAAGTTGGACAAACGTGTAGTGGACCAGCAATGTCGGGGAAGACTGGAATATATTTTTTGGATAATCACTAGATGAGTTGGGCGAGAGCTCTGGACGTAATTGAATGTAAAATATATCTAAAATGGGCGGACACGTTGTGGGAAGATGTCCGATAGCAAATTGAGTTTCAACTAGAACACTCAAGATAAAAAATGATCTGTGTAGAGGGCCATTTAAAATGTAATGAACAATAAGAAGTTAGGAAGTAAGTGAATAAAGTAGACAAAGATGATTCCGAAAATGCGTGTAAATTGGGGAGTCCTCACCAAGATAAAATGAGTTGAAAACGCTTATAAGACACTATTTATGAACGGAATTTGCCCAGCCTTGTTTGTATTTTCATGGTTGTGAACACTTAGTGGTGGATCTCGGGGCAGTGATCCTTCCACACTTCGTATTCAAAACTTTTATTTTATTAACTCCACTTTTCTTGCAATCTGCCCATATAGGACAATAAGTAATTGGTTTGTATAAGTTATGAAACAAAAAGAAAACAACTAGCAGGGATACTTCCAATGTAGTTACCCTTAGAAAATATCTCTTAGAGATGCGTCATAACATATTACGCTTAAACTAGCTGTATATAGTTAATCCTAATCAAATCTGTCCATTATGTTATTTGACTTGAGTCGTTTTAATCTTGGCACTTCACTTTTGTGTTCAAACAAATGTCTCGCCAGAGCACCAGGATGAACTTGAGTTCTAGCACTATAACGTACACTGAATTTTTACATTTAATCTTTAATCGATGGAACTTGCAGATCTTTGCTATTTGAATGTTAGGGACATTCCATGGAGCATTAACTATTTGTCTTAACACTTTGTTTTGGAAACGCCTGAATGATTTAACGCTCTTTTTTTCCCCTTGCGTCGTATACATAGTTTACTAATTCATTTTTTGGGAATTGTAAAATTTTAAATTCTACGAGTACAGACAAAAAGGAAATGACTCCGTGTAATCTAATTCAGAAAAATGTTTGTCGCATGGGAAATATCTTTAATTTATTCCCACCAAATTTCCAGTACAAACAAACAAAAAAACTATGTCATTCCATAAGTACTTTAATTTTCAACATGGGCTTTGTGTTTCAAGAGTCTCACTGAAACCTTCCGAACGTAGACATTATGTTCGTATCTCAAGTCTTTGTCGCATGTTATAAGAACTAGAGTTCATCGAAATAAAAAAAATAGCTTCAAATGAAACGTTTTGATGACATCTCAGCGTATTCTTTTAGTTTTAAAGTAAAAACCATTTACTTTTAACGACATGCAGCGATACACTGTAGATATGAATGATTTTTGGTATGTCGATACAACCTGCATTGCTAAAAAAAAAACAAGTTTTGAGCTGATAGGAAATCCGGATGTTTTGCTGTTCAGTTTGACTCTGCTGGCACGTAAGTTGTAACATAGTGAGGTGTAATGAAAATGAATTGAGGACAAATTTGATGCCGTGAGTAATGATTAAAGCATTAGTATCATACAAAAATATATTCAACTTTTCAACTGCCGAGAGAATAATTTATCCCGGAGATTTAAGAGTGTACGGAAAATAATTCTCCTTGCCGTTGTCCACGTAAAAGTAACAATAATTAAGTTAAATACGTACAAGATTCTGGCTTGGAAAATAAGAGTTGCTGATCAATTGGCCGTCTGATTCTCTACTACAATCTTGTACTGTACGCAAGCGTGTCATTGATTGTATGAATGACTCCCGTAATGGCGGACCCAAGACAGTTCATAACGATCATTGCAAATTCTTTTACCAATTCTTGAAGTCCCTATAAAAAGAAGTTATCTAATATTCTAATTTTATTTTGTTTTGGCTCCTAAGGCAACTTGCATTTTATAAAGTGATATATGATCAACATATGAAATTCTCGTTCATTATTTTTAGATATATAGTAGTTGATTATTTGAATCCTGTTTGTATGGTTCAATCTTTTGTGGCTCACAACTAGTCATATCAAAAAGCTTGCCGAAGACTAGTTCAACTCATCCTTTATTAGCATCATTAACAATATTATTTCGAAGTTAACAAGCCTATTGAAGCATATTTTTCAAAGGTTGACTTGAATTTATAAATGAAGAATCCATTATCAGTATTTCATCGGTTAGGATGCTAATGAAACGTCTAGTGTAGGCGTCCCTGCCGTAAGTAGACATCGCTTCTTGTTGGGGTCCTTCTCCAGCAGTTGAAATTCTTCCTCCGCTTTATTGATTTCTTCCTGGAAAGGCTTGTTTCTCGACTCTAGGAAATAACTCATTGCCTTGGAGCATGTTTTCGCTTTTACTCGGAATGTGTTCATTGCGTAACGGAAGTGCTACAGAGTTACTCTAGATATCGTGTACTTGTTTCTTCTAACCAAGGTTTTTTTTTGCACCGTGCACTGCAGCGACGCGGCAAAAAACTTGCTTCTTGGGTATACGCTTCAGGAACGTGGAAGCCTAAATTTCTTCAATTCATTGAATTTAATGTATCAAATAAACTATTTAATCTGTATGGTGGCTGACGTAAGGAAAATTATAATTATCAGTTATTAGATAAAACTGGAAGGAAATAAATTCATGATAAGTGCTGTCTAAATAAAATGTGCTATAAATACAATATATTGAACAACTACACCGGGAAAGGCTTCAATCTTTGTTGAGCTATAAATACTTCGTAATATATTTTCTTAATTCAAAATAATTAAAGTTGAGAAAGAAATCGGACTTAACTTGCAATCGGGCAGTCCATTCATTGTATAATTTAATTACACTTTAAATCGAAATTCAACTTAAACAAAATCACGAAGAAAATTTTTTCCGTATATTAATTTAATAATTTTTTTAATGTAGGTGTAAACTATATTACCTGGTGAGGTTCCGAATGAAATAGACATATTGGTTGCAAGTATTGTTTTAATATGCAAGACAAGTACAGAGTCAGGAATGGAGCTGTAAGCACATTTAAAAGGTTTCATAATTCGTTCCATTTACAAGGTTGTTATATATTGTTATTTCTGATTAATTTACGTTTACTTGTACGGTCTACATCAATATATACATTATGATTGTGAACATATGTAAATAGTTAATTATTACGAAAAAATTAAAAAAACGTGATATTAATACAATTAAAAATACGAAGTTATTCCAAAAAGTATGGTTTCCTATTTTTTATAAGTTCAAAGAGACATTTATTTTCAACTAACTTAGTTGCCGGCGTTATTTAAATTGGCCAGGAGAAGCTATTAATTTTATAGTACCTACTTGGTAAACATTTCATTTAACCAGCATCAATAGCACCAGGGTTAGGAACATTTACCCTCCCCGACCTAACCCTTCGGCAGCTAACTTTATATAAACCAGGATGATGACTGACGGTATTCAGAAATTATCCTACTACGAATTAAAACAGTAATAAATACTTGCTAACTTAAAAAGTCTAAAACTACTCCCGGTATCTTAAAGGAGTAAAGAAATACGTCCTTTAACTAAATAGAGACAAAAATATAGCTGGTATCGTAAGAAAATAAAAAAATTACCCAGTAACTTTTTGTTAACCGCGTCCACCTCCACGAAGTGGAACATAGAATTTCATTAACTACCCAGGTTAATGCGAGAATTAAACTCAGCGACTTCTGTAACTCCTGAATCGCCACTAATATCGGTCTTTTTTTCGTTACTTTTTATGTAAACCCCTTCTACCACCACCCGTACGATAAGGGTGCTTCCCTCCCTTGCCTTTTGGAGTTGAAATTATACACTAAAAAATTCTATAATGACTTTATCAAATAAAGCGACCCCGACAATGTTTTATTCGAAGCTAATAATAGCCGTTTAGGAATGTTTTTAAATTCCATCACCATCCGTTAGAGGTGGTAAGTGTGTTAAGCCATCAGTGTTTGTTCCTGGATCTTAAGTACCATGTGCATAAAGTGCTAGAAATTGGCCTACTCATTTAAGATTGTAAACGTAAATTTGTTTCACCCCTTTCCATCCCACTCCTAGCGACTGAGCTACACATTAACCAGTGTGATAAATGTTTGAATTATACTCAGTGACTTCCTTAACCCCAGACTCAACACAGATGTTTACTCATTACTTTTATGTAACGGCCTTTCACCCGCATCTCCTCGCCCCTATTACTAAAACTATAACTTAACTGACATAGTGAAAGTCAGAATTAAAGTGACATCTATGATCCTGGATTTGACTCCAATCTCGGTTGTTTCGCGTTATTTTTATGTATTTCCCCTCTACCCCGTCCCGCGTTAGTGCTTTAAGGAGTTAAATTATACACTAAATACATCTGGATGCAAAGTATTACTCATATATACCCCGAAAAGTAATTATCGACGCTAATATAGGACGTTTTAGCATGTTTTAATTTCACTCCTTGCGGGAATCCGAACGCTTCCAAAATCCGACAGAAACCTTCGCGGGGTGCGCACATAAGCTCACCAAAGTTTCAACGCAATCTGATGAATGGTTTAGGAGTGCATAGTGGGGGGGGGGGGGGAGCACATTCATTTATATATATATATAGAGAGAGAGAGAGAGAGAGAGAAAGAGAGTGAGTGTGTGTGTATTTAAGCCCTTGCTTAACATTCGTCTTCTGCGGTTAGGAATTGCCAGAGAGGTTTTAGTGGCTTAGTGTTGATCGTGGTCCCAGAAGTCGTGAAGTAGTCAGCAAAATCATTTCGATTCCAAAATATATTTATGTCCTTACCGCTAAACTGTTTGAATTTTCGCGGCTTGGGTGAATATTATTGTTTTGGAACGGGTGTGAAGTGGAACGCGCATATTTTTTTACCAATTCCAATATAATCCAAAGGTTTCCCTTTTTGTCTGAATAACGAAAAGGAAACTCTCTGGAAGTCAACTCGTTTGTTGGTTATCCTCGGTAAGCATTGTAGAGTCTCGTCCCACGGACATCTTACCCAACTCCACTTTCCGTTCAAATTCTATGAATGATGCTTCGGGAAATCTCAGGAACCCAAAATGCTGATTAACTAGACTGTTCTGTCATTGGTTTGTTCGTCAGTAATGTTCGGTTTCCCTCTTTGCTCAGCACCATTCACTGTAAACTCCTACACTACTTGCGGACGTTTCAGTACACTAGACCGTCAATTGGCTCAGAATTTCAATCGGTTTTATCGCGTTTTGTGCCAAGCGGGAGCTCGATTATAAACGGCTGCCAAACCAAAACTGAGCGCCTCCGTGGGTCTGTGGGTAGGGAATAAATTAGCACAACTGTGTTAACAGTCACACGGTTTCTGTGCCTCCTCTGTGCTTCTGAACCTTCCTTTTGGGATTACCCTCGGAATTAAAAATGGAACGCATCATAAAACGTGTAGTCAAAATTTAATTAACTGTACACATTTTTCATTTTACTGCGCTAACCTTCGGATTTTAACCGTGTAATCACGTCACCTTTTCCTTGACATAATGCAACAGAATCATCTGTAACAAATAATTTTTAAATCTTGACTAAAAATAAACCAGTTTTGAATTAATAGTTTTTGGTTTATTTCCTTTTGCTTACGTATTGATATTTTTAACGCTAGAAAATGAGGTATCCTCGAAATTTAATTGGTCGTTCTTCGATCTGCAAAAATTTTAAGTATCCAAAAAAAAATATTTGGAGGGGTCAGTCTCACAATTTGTATGATGAGAAAATTTAATCCGATGTTGAGATAACACACCTTATTTGTCTTAGATTCATCGTACCCATGTCAAGTAGGCTATTCAGCAAGCGATAAACTGTTCATCCCGAGTATTTACCATTCAAAACTGTGCGTGTAAAACAAAACAGCACGGCCAAAACCACTCGCTAGAGAAGAGAATAATAAACAACGGCGACAACACTAACGCTTTTTTTTAAAAAAAAAATACAATAAGCGACGTTCTTGGAGACTGAAATGCTTCGTCCCGTCGCCCGTCTGCTTTGCAAAGAAAACCAACAGGATGATTTTATTAGAAGGATTGTGTGGTAAAACTTGGCGCTCATGTACTTCAAACAATTCAACTTGTTGCCTATCAATTAAAAAGACACACGTTGAGTAAAGGATCGTTAAAACAATGAATTTTTTTTCTGTAAATAATTGGTAGTACTTGAGCTTTTTAACAAGACTCGTCCAATACATCATTATAAATTAACCATCATGTCGAGAAAAAGTACAGGAATTATCTGCTGTACGTAAAGAGTGTTGTGGATATGAATACGTTTGCGAGTCATTGTGGACAATGTTAGAAGTAACACGCCAAAAAGCTTGGTTTACTTTTCTTGTAAAGTTGGATTTAAACCGGGTAACTTGATGTTTGGTGAAGGGCACCTTAGCTTTCTTTGTCAGCGAGGTTTCTTTTTTAACCCATGTAATTTCGTGCCAGCGACTGTAGTGGAACACGAATATTGTAAAAGTGAAGATGAAGGTGTAGACAGGCTATGTATAGGGTAATCCATATAGTGGCAACTCCCCTCTTATAGCATACGAAAGGGACTGAAAGGGGGGATGCGGAAAGGTAGAGCAAGGTAACCAAGAAAAATTCTGTTGTATTATGTAGGATTTTGTTTATGTATTAGCGGTAGGCTACTTGTATATAAATATATAACTTAAGGAAACGATCCCGAACAGGAATTAAAAAGTTCGTGGGATGAGATTGGGAAACTACAGATATATAAATGCTCGATGTTATGTGTTGTGTTTCGTTAAGTGCATATTCCAAACTTATGGATTGGAGATTTATCTTGAGTAAGGTTCCCGACATACTAAAAGACATGATAACATCCCCCTTCTCAGATAGCGGCCCGTCCACCTTTTCAGCAGAATAGAGCTTTATAAATGTTGCAGCGCTTTGTTTTACTTTAATTGAGAGCATGCTTCAGCCCCGTTTGTGACCTCCCATGATATTTATTCTGGACGTATCGATGAAATGAAAAATTGTTTAAAATACAGCAAAATTATACCATACAAACACATTTTGTGGAAGTAAAAATGTCATTTCTATTTTTTTATACAATTAATACTGTAGGTTTTATCAAAAGAATTGAATCTCGTTAATAAGACTTCTACGTTACTGTACTTATCATTGATAGAACTGCACTGCTCAACTAATTAGGTACTGAATATGTGATATTTAGATTCTCTTTATTTTCGAGTAAGTATCCCAGTTCTGTAAGGTCTATTCTGCCACCCATCCGAGTATTTTCATTCTCAAATTTGTGGCAACACTTGCCACAAATTAATGTTTTGGAGATCAACAAGCGCAATTCTTTTCTCAATTGCATTTCAAAATCCGAAATACAATATGTCCTGATTCTCCGAACGGCTCCACAACGTGGAAGCTGATTTATCCGATCCGCCAGCAAGAAGTGTCATCAACGCTCCTGCTTTCCTCCTTTCCAGACATGTAGCTTAACTGGCGGATTCTCGAATCCCCCTCTTCTTGTTGCCAGGCGATTTCCCCGCCTAGTATGCCACTACCCTTACGAATATCTCTGTTGCTAAATAAAATGTATGAAACAGATACTGTGTAAATTTTATTATTTCAATGGGTACTTCAGTTTCGAATGTACTGCCGGCCGGTCTCCGGAGACATTTTCCTTCTACAGACTGAGACTAAGAAGACGTGTGAACAATAAAATATTGCATGAACTGAAAAAGTGAGAAATGCTGTAGGAAGTAGAAAGTTTTATAATTTAGGTTTATTATTTGTAGACTATTATAATGTAGGGATTGTGGTTGTCTCTGTCTAGAGTCAATTAGTTGTTAACTGCCTTGTCCCAAGGTTAAGAAATACCGTATTTACACCACATTACTTACCTAGTGGACTTCTGCCGATCACACTTCGATTTATTTTGACATTATATTTAAAAATATTTAATATATTTGGACCCTATTACGTGACAAATTATACCAAACAATCTATAATTTAATTATATTGCTAATGGCAAGTAAAAAGCTAATAAAAATCGTGTACTGTAATCACAGTTACTGTAATCATAGTTAAATCTATAATTTGAGAAGGACTTCAGTATTATTTTATGCCTTCTTTACGCTCATATTTTGTCAATCCCCCCTTCCCCATCCCTTTAAATATGGAAACTCATTCTATGGTTTATCTACATCAATACTAATGTTATGGTTAGATTTGTCAGCGTTTTCAGATCATTTATTATTGAGGATAACATTTCAAAGAGAATTTTGTCCATTGCTTTAAACATATTTTCCAAATTTTAAAGGTTTTATTTTTACGTCTGTTTTATGTGAAATATATAATGCAACAACTTCCTTTCGTATCTTAGGGCGAACAATTATCGTTTTCATTGTAATGACGACCCACAAAAACATTAAAATGGATCATTATCTGCACATGACCAATAAGACCATTGTTTATATTTTCCTGGAAAGGTCGATCAGCAGATGCAGGAAAATCTTTCGGAAAATTTCCGGGCTGAATGGGAATGTTCCCGCAGCATAATATCCAGAGGTGACGTTACCTGGCGAAATTAGGTCAGAAAAGCTTCTTTCGCAATCGCGTCACGTACTGTCACGCGATTTAACGTGAAGTCCTAAGTGTCCAATGTTATGAACCGAGAAACACTTCTATCACTATACGTCACGTCATTCCCCTGCCACCTGTCGTCACGCATCTCTCATCTGCGCGCTCATTCATTTTGATGTCACGCCATGTCACATTTTTCAATCTGTATTCTGTTTTAAACCTTATCAATGACGCTCGAGGATCCCTAGTCACTTATTCCAAATAGAACAAAGAATTATTTTATTTAATTATCTTAAGTATGATTATTAATTGTTGATAATCCATTAAAACCTAACCATTATGAATGTATAACTCCGAATATCTCCAAAACGATCGTTCGTACACAAGTTTCTCATAGAAGGAAAGCTGTAGAGAATTTCATTCTCTTTTTAACGCACTATTTGGTTTAAAAAATCATTACAATTTACGAAAATACTCGTAACTACAAATTAAAAAAAGAGAAATACATGAGTTATCATTATTTGATTGAATTTAAAATCTATCAGACCTACTTTTTCACATTTAATTTAATTATTTGATTGAATAAAAATATTGTAAACCTGAATTACTATTTCAGTCTTGCTATTTAATAACGCCAAATAATTCGCGCGTACCCCAAGTACACGGTCTTAAAAATTTATATAATATGTAGTCACGCACACGTGTAAATGTATATGGTATCTTCAATAATATAATACCGTATTATTCTTATAAACAAAACAGAATATGGATGAAGTTTTCTCGGTATTCCAACCGGGTAGCGTAGTTTTGTAAACACAACGTTTCGATGGCTTGCACCGCCATCTTCTTCACCTGAACTACACCGGGAAAACCTACGTTCCTTATTAAAACATACTATGTTTAATATTTTATATTATATGTTACTGTCTCTAGTTTTAGACTTGCAGGTTGCTTCAAACGGAAACAATACTCTGTATTTCCGTAACGGTATTAGATTTACTTTTCCTGGAAGAGAGGTACACAGATGTAGACTGGTATATTGAAGAAGAAAATGCTTTGAGACACGCACTGCTGTCCAGTGTCAAAGTAGACTTTGCTGGCCGTGAACAACGTGACGTGACTGCATTGTGCGATATTGAGGCTTCAGTCACTCTTCAACTTTATGGTCGGTACGTCACGTGTCAGTACGTGAGGTGTAGCGGTGTCTCCACCTTTATTTGGAACAACCCGTCGCGCACTTTTGTATATATCTCATTCATGCTCCCTAATAAAGTCAGACACACAAACTCCATGTAAAGTAAAATGTTTATTGATTTTATTAACAACAAATGTAATAGATCGAAACATAAAAGCTTATTCAGATAACGTAAAAAGTAGTGTAAAAGTTAACTAGTCATGCATAAATTTTAACAAAGAAGCAAAATGGCGAAAACAGCAAAAGGTGGAACTAAGTACTGTATCTAGACTCAAGAATTGTGGAAATAGTAAAAGCATCTACAATGTGGCAGCACATATTAGGATACTTTTAGAACAAAAACCCTCCCTGCAGTTTGCTCCTCTCCCGTAACCAAACGTTTTTTTAATTAATTAAATAAATTGTCTGTAACTGGTAATCAACTGCATTATAAATGTTCCAAATCTTCCTTCTACAACAATGACTTAATTTCAGATTTTAGTGGACTTTATAAACGTTTTTTGATTTGATTCCTATTCGATTTTTTATTCTGAATTACACCCTAAATTTATTAGGTAAACAGTAGTGGCGATAAACAGTATCGCAGTATAACACTTTCTTTTGTTCACTGTTTCAGGATACTTTTAAGCTAATATTGTCGAAGGCTTTTTCCATTTTCATAAAAAGCATAACTCTCTAAGTTATCCTAAATTCCCGTATGTATAAAGGTTGAAAATGTTACTAGCTTACCTACACGTGAATCCTATATCCAAATTGTTCTCGTTGTTACACTTCACATTTCAAGTCGCTTTTATGTACGCTATTCGTAGTGGAATTCTTTATGTAGCTGCTGTAGAAGGCAATGTTGATGTTAATGTTAAAATATTAAATAATATACTATTTGGTGACCGAGATGATCTTCTTCTTATAAATAAAAATGAGTATGTGTGTGTATGTATGTATATGTGTGTGTGTGTGTGTTTGTGTGTGTGTGTGTGTGTGTATGTATGTATGTATGTATGTATGTATGTATGTATGTATGTATGTGTGTGTGTGTGTGTGTGTGTGTGTGTGTGTGTATGTTCCTTATACAAATCTACACCCGTGGAGCAAATTTAACCAAATTTCGTACACATGTTCTTTGCGACAAAGAGACAAACACTGTCGGGGTGAGATACGTGTACAACCCCCAGGAGCGTTGGTGGAAAATTTCATACTTGCTAAAACGGCCGATATTTTAGCCGGATAAATATTTTTCGGTGACAAAGAGATTAATAATGTTTCTACCGATGTTATCTAACTATAATTTCAACCCCTTACAACATAGTAAAGTAGCTACCCTTAGGGGTGGGGATGGAGATGCTTTACAACAATATAACGCGAATAACCAAGATTGGAGTTAAATCCAAGGTTATGTATCTCACTTAGTTTAATTACGACATTCAACTTAGAATTTAACCCCCAGGGTCGGAGGTGGGCGGTATGGAAATGTTGGAACATGCAAACACGACATATTTGAGTTGAAGAAATATTTTTCAGGGTTAATTATATTCATTGTATTTCTACTAATGTTGTTTGTGTATAATTTCAACCCCTTTCGGCATGGGAGGGGAGCACCCTTTCATTACATTAAAATAACTCAAACACATTCGCATTTGGAGTCGAACCCGGGATTATATTTGCCACTGTGCTTAATTATGACATTCAACTTACAGTTTAACTCCCCCAAGCGGGGGTGGACGGCTTTAAAATTTTCAAACACATTAAGCAGTCGATATTTCCGTCGAATAAATATATTGCAGGTTCACTGAGATTTATAAAATTTGTCTACATGTTCTATATATTTAATATTAACCTCTTTCGGGAATTGGAGTGGAGCACCCTTATGGGTGGGGATGGAGAGAATTTATATAAAAATAACGCAAACGCAATCGAGATTGGACTCTAATCCAGGTTTATGGTTGTCAGTGAGTTTAATTATGACATTAAAGTTGCCGTTTAAGTCCCCCAAGCGTGGGTGGTTAGGGGTTTAAATTTTCAAACATGCTAACACGGCTGATGTTTGAGTCGGATAAATATTTGCGGGGTAAAAGTAATTAATAGTGTTTGTACCAATGAATGGGAGTAATATTACAACTTTTTACGGCATGGGAAAGGAGGACCCATAGGGATGGGGGTGGTGGGGCATTACAAGAAAATAACTGGAATACAACCCGGACTGGTGTCAAACATAGGGTTAAGGATAACGCTGAGTTCAATTATGACATTCATATAGCAATTAACCTCCCAGGGACGAGGTTGGTCGGGGGCGGAAATTGTCAAACATGTTAATCTACCGATTTTTGCAACGACTTAATATTTTTCGCTATCGATGAGATACATACAATTTCTCTACGTGTTGTCTGAGTATAATTTCAACGCCTTTCGGGCTTAGCAGTAGAACAACCCTTAGGGAGGGGGTGGAGGAGCGCTGCAATATAATAACGTTAATACAACCGAGATTGGAGTCAAATCCAAGATTATGGATGTCGCCGAGTTTAATTATGACATTCAATTGGTGATTTAACTCCCAGGGGGGCGGGTATGGGCGGGGTGGAATTTTTCTAACATGTCGATATTTGCGTTAAATAATTAATTGTCGAGGTCAATGAAATTGATAATATATCTACCGCTGTTGTTTATAAAATTTCAACCCCTTTCGGCATGAAAGGGAAGCAGACTTATAGGAGAGGGTGGAAAAATTCAAACATACTAAAATAGTCTATATTTAGGCAGATAAATATTTTTTGGGATCGAAGAGATAGTGTTTCAACCGATGTTATCTGAATATAATTTCAACCCCTTGCAGCATGGGAATGGGCACTCTCAGGGGTGAGGGTGGACGGGACAAAAAATAACGCGAATAAAACAGATATTACCATCAAATCCAAGGTTCTGGAAGTCGCTGAGTTTAATTATGACATTTAATTGGAGTGGTGGAGAAATCACGACCGATATTAGTGTTAAATAATTTTCAGGGTTAATTAGATATATAGTATTTCTACCCATGTTGTGTGTAAAATTTCTACCCCACATGCGGCCTGAGGGTGGAGCATGGTTAGGTGTGGGGTATAGGGGAATCACAAGAAAATAACGTGAAAAAACATTGATTAGATTCAGTCTAAGGTAATGTATGTCGCTGAGTTTATTTATGACAATCTGTACAACGCGCAAGGGGAGGGCTGGGGTGGGAGGAGTTGGGCGTACGTGGGCGATGGTTAGAAATTTAAAAACATGTTGACCGGCAGTTATTTGCGTCGTATAAATATATTTCGGGATCAATGAAATTATTAAAATTTCTCTATATGTTCTCCGTGTTTAATTTCAACCCATGTCGGGATGAGAGGGGCGCTCCCCTTGGGGTGGAGTGGCATTACATAACAATAAAGCAAAACCAATCAAGATTGGAGTCGAATCCAGGGTTATGGATGTTACTGAGTTTGATTATGAGATTCAATCGGCCGTTAAAAGAGACGGGGATGGACGAGGTGTAATTTTTCAAACATGTAAAATCGTTTATATTAACGTGCAATAAATAAATTGATAGTAATTCTATCGATGATGTTTCTAAACTTTCAACTCTTTTCAGCGTGAGAGGGGAGCACGCTTAGGGGTGGGGGAGGACGGGGATGGAAATATTCAAACTTGCTAAAACAGCAGATATTTGAGTCGGACAAATTTGTTTAGGGGTCAAGAGATTGATAATTTTTCTAGCAATGTTATCTGAGTATAAATTCAACCCCTTACAGCATGGTAAAGGAGCACCTTTAGGGGTAGGGGTGGAGATGCTTTACTGGAAAATTACGGGAATAAACCCGAGATTGTAGTCAACTCCAAGGATATGTATGTCACTGAGTTTAATTATAACATTCAATTTGGCATGCAACCCCCAGGGGCGGAGGTGGACGGGGTGGAAATTTTCAAACATGCAAACATGGCAGATCTTTGCGTATGATTTCAACCCATTTCGTCTTGGTTAGCGGTGGACCTATAGGGGTGGATGGGCGTTTCGTAAAAGTAACGCAAAAACAACCGATATTTGAATCAAATCGGGATCTTGGATGTCGCTGAATTTAATTATGACATTCTGATCAACGCGCGGGGATGTGCGGGTGTTGCCGGGGGTTAGCGGGGCTGTGTGGAGGAGGGCGCAGCTAAAAACTTTAAAGATGCTAACCGGCCGATTTTTGCGTAGAGTCAATATAATACGTGATCAAAGGCATTCATCAAATTTCACTACATGTTCTCTGTGTATAATTTCCACCTCTTTCTGGCTTGGAAGTGGTGCACCCTTAAGAGTTGGGGTGGAATGGCATTACATAAAAATAACACAAACACATTCGAGTTTGGAGTCGAATAAGGGGTTATGGTTTTCACCTATTTTAATTAGGACATTCAACTTTGCGTTTAACCCCCATTGACGGGCGTGGAAATTATTCAAACATGTTAATCGCCTGATGTTAGGCCTAATATTTTTCGCATTGAATTCAATTCTCAGGATATTTGTCTTTATGTTGTTTGTGTATAATTTCAACCACGATCATTCTTTGTGTTTGGTGGTGTGTTACAGCAAAATACTGTCCATCCGACCGAGATTGGAATCAAATACAGGGATATGGAAGTCGCTGAGTTTATTTATGACAATCTGTTCAATGCGCGCGTGTGGACCGCGGTGGGATGGGGCTGGGCGGTAGTGGGTGGTGTTAGGCGGGGTAAAAATTTGCAAACATTCAAACGGCCGATTATTGCGTCGAATAAATATATTTTGTAATCAATGAGCCTTATAATATCTCGACATGTTCTCCGTATATAATATCAACCCCTTTCGGATTTGGGAAGAAGCATCTTTAAGGGTGGGGGTGTTGGTTTTTCATTACTTAAAAATAGGCAAAATATCGAGATTAGAGTTGAATCTAAGGTTTTCTATGTCACTGAGTTTAATTATTACATTCAACTTGCCTCCAAGCGTGGGGGGTATTTTTAAAACATGTTAATCGGCTGATAGTAGCATCGCAATAATATTTTGCGGGCTCAATTATATTTATAATATTTATATAGATGCTATCTATGTATAATTTCAATCCCTGTCGGCATGGAGGGGAGCAAGCTTAGAGGTGTGTTTTGGTGGGCCGTTACATGAAAATAACGCCAATACGATTGGAATATAATCCGGGGGTATCGATTTATCTGAATTTAATTATGAAATTCAACTTTTTGTTTAACTCAAAGTATAGTTGGGCTTGGGTGGAAATTTTGTAACATGTTCAATCCAACGATATGATTTATGAAAGAAACTTTTTCGGGGTCAATGAGTTAAATCCCTTTCTACATGGAAGGTGAGCACATGTATGGATAAGTGGCGAAGTTCATTACATAGAAATAACGTAAAAGCAATCGAGATTGGAGTCAAATTTTGGGTTATGATTATACGACATTCTGGGCAACGCTGGCCACCCAACTAGTTTCTAAATATAAAACGAATGCTTTCCCGAAAAGTTTACACTTAGGTGATAGTTTGCTCGATTCACAACGTTTCGACTCCTAACTACGCTTCGTGGTAATTTACAAGATAACAATATCGTAGAGGTGATATTTATACGTAACGAAGCGTTCCCCTACCCCCGCAGGCCTCGGGTACATGTTTCTCTCTCATCCCCGTGTCGCCATCTTGGCCGCTGCTTCGGCTAGAGCATCACAAGCCTCGTTCTGCTGGCAGTCACTATCATGGTTGAAGTTGTCTAGTGCCCTCACCTCTATGGATTTAGTGATAACATTGTTCCACAGTCCTCTAGCACAGTTACAAATTCTGGTCTTTTCAAATTTTTGTGTACGTCCTCGACGATTGCGTATTGATTCAACAGAGAAATTTGAACGACTTTTACGATAGTGACAGGCTACAAGAGAGTAATTCACGTGGTGGCAACTCCCATTTAATAGCATAGGAAGGGATTTTGAAAAAAAAGGGGGGGGGGGTGAGGATGGGTAGAGCAAGGTAGCCAAGGGTTTTAACTAAGGTCCCCGGATCGTAGTTTAAGGATTATTCTCGGCATTCGTCCAAAGGTGATGCAGGGACAAACCTTAGAGAATCTTTATCAGGTAGGTCGGGTTCTTGGTACTTGTCCCACACCTTTCCACTGACAGTAGTGGTCAACGGGAAATGAGAAAGAGAATACTGTACCTTGAACTCCTGCGAACGATCATATGTCAATATAATAAGAAAGACAGCCAAAAGAAGTGATAATATAAACACCAAACAACGTTTCTGGAAACTTTGTTCTTTTCTTCAGGCGCATAAAATATGTAAGCGCCGAGAGAGACAACTGCACTTAGTCTTTATATGAAGGTTTCAAATCAAAGAAAGTTAAATTTATTGTTTAAATATTGTATTTACGTCTGTTTGTGTGAAATAAATACTGCAGTTTTTTTACCAGACAAGATTTTTATTTATTTACGACAACGTTTCTATTGAGGGTTGGTAATCCTCTTCAGTTCTGCTGCGACCACAGTTGTGTGTAGTTGGTGAATAAGTGCCTCTTGTGTTATTTCAATAGGATGAGAAAATAGTTTTTTACTTTTAGCATATTCACGTGAGTGTTACTTAGTTTCGTTGTTAATAGTATAATAATTTTTGTTCAACCACTTGTATAAATTCATTGGCTTCTTAATAATACAAATTTATTTTGTTCAATTTGTTCAAGGTACAAGCACTTACCGAAACGTTGTCGTAAATAAATAAAAATCTTGTCTGGTATTGGTCAAAAAATGCATTATTTATTGTTTAAATGTTGTAAATGAGCTTGCAATACATCACATTTTCTATAATTAAGTAAAAACGCACGCTGGATCCTCGTAATAACTAATTTGTTCGAAAGTTTAATCCAGTTTTAAAACTAGAATAAATATTAAAGTCGAAAGTCAGCAAAATATAACTTGGAAAATACATAAGAAGTAGAATATGCTAATGAAACGACTAGGTGTCGAAATGTTGAAATGAAAAAAATTACGTCAGATTGAAAGTTAATAATCAGAATAATAGCCAAATACAGACAAAAGAAGTGATAATATAAATACAACACAACGCCTTGTTACATATTTACATATTTTCTACACCTGAAGAAAGGAACAAGGCTTCCGGAAACGTTGTGTTGTATTTATATTATCACATTTATTGTCTGTATTTGGCTATTTTCCTAATTAATTTTCATAAGACGTACATTTTTCATTAGTCAATATACTTGCATAACCTTACATGATGTGACTGTGGCCGTACTACGCTAATTGCTTAATTTTGGTCCCACCAACTGTGACGTGCAAGAATACTACATAGTTGTCAGCCAGAGATTGCTAACATTCGATGGACATAGTGCCTTCTGGCGTATCCGGCATCACACATGGGCGCTTTCCTGCGGAAATAGGCATTGCGCAGGGTTGCGAGCCAGAAAGAATGTGCTTGTAAAGGTTAGTCAAGCTCAGAGGAAAGCACACGTTCATCCCACACGCTATTCTTCTCTTCTCTGCAGAAAAAACACCCAGTTTGTAGGTCTTCGAAACATTGCCTGCTCTCCAAGTTAGGCTTTATTAAAAATTTTGTGAAACCAGTGTATCGCCACGTGAGTGTACTTCTATTACCAAAAAGTAAGTTCCCAAATAATAATAATTGAAACAAAATTAAAACAGAATAGTTGTCGTTTCCTAAATCAGGGAAATAATAAAAGTCAGCAATAGTCGGAAGTGGGGTGCTTGCTTGCTTGCTTGTCTTGTATTGCCTATAAACCTTTTCGGAAACAAGTCAGAGATATACAGATAATCGCAGAGCTCTCCGAGTAACCTTTACCCCGCGTTTCGAGGAATATATTTGTTTTGCAAGTAGACAACCAATAAATTGAGATTAATAAAAAAAGTTTCTAAATTTTAGGAATTGGAACATTCGTATAAGACGTTCTCAAGCCGTGATACTCTTTCAGGATATCTTCTTTTCCTATTAGGGATTCAACTTTTGAAAGCAAGAAGCCAAAATATTAACTGTTCATACTCATGTCATTGTTGAAGTCTGCCGTTTTAATTTTCATGTAGTTATGACCAAATTCCTTCAGACTTTTGCGGACTGAGGTAGTTTTAGTTAAAAAAAAAGTTACATAAATAAATAACCAAATAGCAGACAAAAATAAGAGCGATATATATATATATATATATATATATATATATATACACACCACACAGTTTCCTTGTTATTTTCGTCAGGTGATTAAAAAAACGCAAGGTACGTAAAAACGACACTCGTCAGAAACAGTATGACGAACTCATATCATTCCTTAATAATAAAAAAGATAGCCAAATGCAGGCGAAATAATTAATACAAATACAACTTAACGTTTCTAGGATCCTTGCCCCTTTCTTCAGATGCTATGAAGAGTCTAGAGCGACACAATTGCACTCATCAGTTGACACAATTCAAAATGTTCTTATAAACGTTGTGTGGTATTTACATTATCACATATTTTTTGTGTATTTGGCTAAATTTCTTATTATTAAATTTGAAATCAGACGTAATTTTTTTTTCATATCAATCCTCTTACTAGCTGGCATCTCACTCACACAAGCATATTTTATTTATCCTTCATGTTATCCTAGCACATCTTCTCCTATTACACTCATCCTTCCCAAGCACATATTTACAAAAAATATATTTTTATAACACTTTTTATGCAGGAATCACATTAAATTTGTAAAACCTGAAAGCAAAACTAAATTGATACCCAATACCCTCTGTTCCTCTCGTCTACAACTAGACATTTTTAAGATCGCAAGTTTCCGTGTTAATTATAATTATAAATTTGTCAATTTATTGAAACTGAATGTCCTTTGAGTATAAGTTGTAAAAATTAGTTTATATAAAAAAAAATGAGTTGGAGTTGAGAAGATGCGGTTTGTTGTTTTTATGGATCTTACGTTTTTTTTATTAACCTGACGGAAGGAACAAGGTTTGCAGAAACATTGTGTGGTATTTATTTTTGTCTGTTATTTGTCTATTTATTTATCTAATGAGTATACGGTTAACAGTGACCTTTTAAATTTTAATTCCAAAGACGTTAATTGTCAGTGTGTATATATCCGTATTCATTGAAACTCAGTTTACAGGAAAAATGTTTTCAGACCAGTTCGTCTTCTCAGGAGTTAACAATAAAACCGCACACTCCAAGTGAGACCGTTCAACTTGTAAACATTCCGCTCTACTTGCATTTACGCCCAACTCAGATGTGGTTTCGTCTTTACGTTGTCGCTCATTTCCGAAAGCCTCGGAGTCAGTGGTAGAAACCATGGATCTGCTAAGAAAAGGTTTTTTTTGCCAATAATAACATATTTCTTCCATATTCTCACTTCCTATACAAAGGGAATATCAATTATCGTAATTCAGTAAAACGAGACAGGATTATACATATTTACTGAACTACAGCAGAATTGCAGGAAGCTATTAGTATATTCAAGAATTTACTTAGACTTTCGAGGAACTCATTACTGTATAAAAATTTCTATTAATTAACAAGTTTTTACAATGCTTTTATAAATAAATTTTGTTTTTAAGTTTTTTTTAATATATTATTTAGGTTTGTGTTTCAATAATAATAATGCTCGATTCAAGGAAGCCATGGCGATGTTTTTCCATTTATTTGGGACCCCATCTCGTGTCCTGCGCATGATACAAGCTCATGTCCTCAGATTTGTGTTTTGAAAAATCTGAAATTCACAAACCTTTCTACAGGAAATAATAATTTAATTAAATAATCATTAAAATAAAACTTTCGTCTGTTCGATCTCCATTATAATATCTTTTCCGTTAATGTACGACGTGGGATCAGAAACTAAGATTACAAAACCTGATATTGATAAGTGGACGAAGTAGTGGTGCTTTCACACTTGTCACTGTCGTTTCTGTGAAAAATGATTAATTCAGAATTAAATGGGCATAGTTGCCAATATAACTTCTGCATCGAAGTGAAAATGAGAAATACACTTTCAATCCGCGAATTGTTGATATATATTTTGAATTAGAACACACTACTTTCTAGTGTCCCTCTAAACGTCGACGATAATGCGATTTAAATTCAAGTAGGAAAACAATTTAAAATATTTATTTACAATTGATTAACTACAATAAATCCAGCTGCTGTTAGCTCTGAGAAACAATACGATCTCTTCAATTTCAGGGGCCAACCGTGAACGATCCTTTCCTGGGCGCGTCAGTGATTTAAAAAAACTTATCCGTTACCGTGCGATTATTGCCATCGACAACGGTTGTCAGATAATTTCTCTGAATCGCATCACCCTGCCCAATTCGTGGACTAATTTCTCAATTTCTGCTACTACCCCGCTTGCCGGCGATTTAAGTTCGTCCTCACCCGACGATAGTTGTGAAAGCAATAATAATTTTGACGGCTACGGAAATTCCATTGGACCAGAAAATCACGCGGTTAACGAAAGTTTTGATATTTGACAGGTACGTTACGCTCCACTCGCAAAATTTCAGCCAGCCACAGATTCGCCATCTGGAAACCCAGGTTATAGACCCTGAACTTTATGGATCTGTCGTTCAGTCCTCTTGCGTGTCCTGCTGTAAATTCCACAAATTACTGTCGCGATAAACTGACGCTATCAACCACACGACAAACTTGTCAAGCTCTAAACCTTTACTAATGTCTGACAAAATAAATTGAAATGTATTATAACTGCTCATTCTGCAGAGTTATCGCGCTACATAAATTCGGAAGTAGGTATTCATTAAGGCGAAAGTTCATATTTTTTCCCTTGGCATTGGTGTTCGTAAATTCTAAATCCAAATATATATAAATCATATGCATGGTACACAACTAAAACCCACTGAAATTAATAAATAAATTGGTAATTTTTGCTCCTCTAATTTGTTACACCGAGGACAATTGATGGACTGTGACTTCCTCCTGGAATAGTTTGAACACGGCAAGACTTCGTCACTTCCTCTTTTTTTTTTGAAAGGATAGTGGGCAAAGAAGAGTGAAATGAAAGACTCATTTCTTGTTTATCTAATACCGTCAGCGTTGAAATAAACAACAATTAACCGTCTAGAAGAAAAGATTTACAGGAGTTCGATCAAGAGAGATCAGAAGATTGGAGAAAAAATACTATGAGACACTACATACAGCTGGGGTATTTTGTTGATTGCGTCTGTGTCTGTTTCCTAGCTATGGCTCTGACGACGGTGCCCGGTCATTAAGCGACGATTTCCAGATGATAGACGCTATGCGTGCACATCTTCGGGTAAACCGGAATCAACTTACAGCATGGGATTCCTTATTTTGTAAATATCGTCTCATTCGCGGTCACTATAGCTGACCTTGAAGTAACAACTTTATTCAACGACATATTTTAAAGTATCAAGATGGAAAAATGTAGACAGGACCAGGTGCTAAATTCCTTCATCCATTTAGACCTGATGCAGGCTCACCTGGTCCGGTCAACATTTTTCCAACCTGATACTTTAAATCAAATATTATTTATTAAGTATTGGTTTCTGACTAAATTGCGAACAAATAGTGCTTAAGCGGATCTGAAAATCACATCTTTATTATTGAATATCAATTTACTTATTACATTTTGATTTAGTCCATTTTCAGTACATAAGTTATTGCTTTTAGAAACTTTTCCAACATCACATTCCTCGTCATATCTCGTTTGATTCCGAAAATTTTCTTATTAATTCAATATATTTCTTCGAATTCCTTATAAAGTTAATTTCATTCTTAACATTACTTCACTTGATGTATCAGCCTCAGATTTCAAAATGTTTGTGGGGTTGATTAGTCTCGGTTGTGATGCTCCTAACTGGCAAACATCCTTAACCGAAATTATTCGTTCTGTGGCGCGTACAGTAACAGTTCTTTAAAATATGTGGAATTAATGGACTCAACGAAGTAATAAAAAAAATTCGTTGAGTTTTTTTTCTGGGACTTGACCCGACCTTCTACATCTTCGGGCTTAAGAAAGAAGAGTTGTCTTTATATAATTTTGTCAATCCGATGTCCTAGACTTTTCTCCTCACGCCTTGTGTTAAATGAAAAAACAAAACATTCAGGAATCTAGACCTAAAGAAGTACATAATTTAAAGTAAAGGTAGCGGATGCCCCCAAATCACAGATTGCATTCACATGGTTCCTTTCAGGTACCTCCCGCAGTAACAATCGAAACGAGCTTAAGTTACCTTATATGGGACAAACCAAGAGGAAGCTTGTGAGAGCTGTTCTCTCGCAGGTTTCCCACAAGCCGAGACACCTTGGTCAGTTTTTAGAGTTTTATGTTCCGGGGTCGCAGACCTTGGGTATAGGTAAGCGTTGTTAACTATTCCTATTGGAATAGTCGGCCAGCTGCCTCCTAAACTGGCCAAGGCACGGAGAGGGAATGATGCGAGCCCACAGGGAAACCACTCTTCCACCATCAGAAGTGCGTGGGACAAGTATTAAATGCCCGACCTACCTGGTGCAGCTTTTTGTATGGTTCTACCTGTTACACTTTTAAACGAATTGCCGGGTAAAATCCATAAAACTGCAGCATGGGGGCCATAGTTAACCTTGGTTATCTTGATCTACCTTTCCGCATCCCTCCTTTCAGTCCCTTTCGTATAAGGGTGGGCACTATGTGGATTACCCTATATATAGCCTTCTTCTGTGGGACAAGCACAAAGAGACCTGATGCAAATTTTCTAGGGTGTGGGGCTTCGCTTGCATCACTTTTAGACTAATGCCAGGTACGAACCTTAGTAAATCCTTAGCTAACTTGCTCTCCTTTCTGCATGAAATCCCTCCTTATGCTATTTAAAGCGAAGTCTACCACGAGGACAATTCACCTGTCACTCTATCAGAATACAGTTAATTTCCCAATTTGTGTTTCCTTAAACCAACATAACACAGTATATATTTGTGCAGATTGTTTGCTGCACCTTTTAAAAGTATCATCCACCAAAAAATAATTTTTTAACACTTCATTAGCTCACAGTAAAGACTTTGTAAATGCTGTAATTCTCATTAAATATCAGAGTTATTGACGTACGAAAATCATCTTTCTTTAGTATTCCGATACCTTCTATATAATTTTTCTTTTTCTTTCCTGAATAAGCTCCATATTCAAATAATGAAGCCTAAATACAATGGCTAAACACACTGACAAAATGATCAGTTTCAAAGTGTAATGGAAATTCCAGACACTTCGTTCTTCACCGAATGTAAACTGCAAGTAAGTCTAAGAATTTTAGAGCCCTTTTATTTTGGGGTGGTCGCAAACGAGACACAACCTGTTTGCACAAATAACCCTCTGACTGCGTGGCAAATTACCTTCAAAATCTCTTCCTTGTTTGTGCAGCAGAGCGAACAAACAAATGACCTCAAATTGCTTGTAAAATAAAATCACGAAATTTTATTTATTTATTTTTGATACAAATTATATTTATTTATAATATAAAAACTAAATAACTTATCTCTCAATGCATAATTATGTCTTACTTATCAAAGTAAGCAGTGTTCATCCAAATATCTTTCCGACTGTTGTTTCTGACCTGCCCATACTAAAGTTCGTGGAGGTACATAATTCTTGATGTTCCTTTAAAACTTTATTAATAAAAATGTGACTAACTCGATCATGCACATTATCGCCGAATAACAAATCAAATAAAACCTCTGTCTGTGCTTCTTTAATGCAAACTTTACCTACAATATCACACAACAAACATAAAACAATAACTTAAAATTATTCTCTTTTTTGGAATTTGGACCTCTAAATTGTACTTGTCATTACTTAAAGAACAATAAATACAGTTATAAGTACTAATGTTCTGAAATTATTCTAATTCTGTTGTTATAATTCTTACGTATTGTATGGCTTGGCAGACTAAATGAATAGGACTCTCTCAACATTTAAACGCCAGGGTGGTTCTTACCTTGGGATTATCTTGTGTACCCTTGGCCATCTTGACGTGCCGTCCACAATGTCCGGACACATAGCTTTTCCGACTCGGTTGGTTCCGAGAATTAACCTCAGCTACCGCAAAAGTTTCCTATGCTCCTCCGTTTGTCCAAGTACATATGTAATTTAACTATTACTAGGTTATGTTGCTATACTCGATCAATGCAGCCCCTTGACTGAATATCACTACGAATAAATTTCCAGATATTTTAGCTGAATTTACAAATCTGATTTCGCCTCAGATACGCAACTTTCAACTGGGATATATTCCGTACGGGTTTTACAATCTATTCCTTCTATTTTACGACTAATCCATCACACTTCCTTTTACTATCTCATTTACTTCTGCCGTCGGTCTAATCTTCTCAAGGTTTACCTTAACGCCCTCTAACTTCTGGTATAGACCTCGCTATTCACCACCAAAACTTTTTTTGTTAAAAACGGAATTTTCTACATAACTTGTCTTTTATTATTGCATTCAGTAAACTCCTCAATCTTGTTATCAAATGTACTATTTAGTTTCCTTGTTTATACTACATATCTGCCCAATCATATTGTTAATTTTCTCACTCGTACTGCTAAATATAGTTTTTGTCTGTTGTATCATTGTCAATAGTGATTCATACAATTCCTTTGTCTGGGCTTTCCTTTGTTCCTGGTAGGCCAGGAATCCCGTTACGGTCTCCCAATATACTTTCTCCTTCAATTTGGGAATTGTCCACGTTTACTACCTGAATGGGATCCATTTCGGAACGTATAAGTAACTCCTTAATAACTAGACATAATCTCACGGTACAATAGTAACACCCATTAAGAGCTATTTACATGGCTCAACTTTCTTTTAAATATCAGTAGATAACCAGAATAAGATGGATAATGTCGATATTTACTGCGTGTAAAGCTGTTGTCACAGACAGCAAATACTTGAATGTACTATCTCTGACAATCTTCAACCCGAGACTGCCGACAGATGAAGCACTTGACGGAAATTTTCAAATTTACCATCAAGGGACAACAGCTGGAGCTTTCAAATCAACAATACGGAGTGCACAGCGATTGCAAGGACTTCCTGCCCCCACGCAAGCCAGACCCCAACAAAGATAGGTCGTAAAGTAGCCAGACACTATTGAGTTTCAAAACAAAATCAAGGATATATACACTAGAGGTGGACAAAACCGTTCTTTTTAATGAGTGTTCGCATCGGAATCACTAGCTCAGCCGAAAGAGCTAACTCTTTTTCATGACTCATCGCTCTTTCGATATATATATATATATATATATATATATATATATATCCCACTCACCGCTCCCGATTCATCGAAATGAATCTTACTTAGTTTACAATAAATTAAGGAATAATTATAAAAATAAAATAATTGGCTCAGTTTTTTTTACATATTGCAGGGCTATCCGATTATTTGTAACATATATATATTGTAATAATTAAATATAATATGAACGTGGCGTTTCTAAATAAAAAAACTTAAGTGAAAACTATTAAACAAGATTTATTAACAATTTTAAAACAAGTATAAAATACACGAAATATTTGGGATCTCAGGGTCTGGAACTGGGTTTGATAAATGGCAGAATTTATATAATCAAAATTACATTTACTTTTTATGGAAATCAATGCGTCTGAACATAGACGAAATTTGTTGCGGAAGAAATAATACTAAAGATTGAATTTAAACAATTTTAATTTTATCAAGAATTAAGGATCTCATTTTATCGATAATTAAATAATTAAAGAACGATCTGACTTTTATCTTTTAAACACGGTTTACAAATGATTTTAAAGTTTTTCTCTATTTACGGCCGCCCAGGTCTCTTTTTAGCTTTTCGTGCACAATTTTGGGGACATCACTGATTCTAAGTACTCACAGACTCTAAATGTTCACAGGCTCTAATTGGCGTTGTTTGTTAGTTGGTTTAACACAAATTGGTTGGTTCTCGATGCTTTACTGCAACCTGGATTTGTAGATCTCATGACTTTAGTTGAAAATGGACTTCATTGGTTTGTCTATGGCCAGCATGATGAATCTACGCTCGACCACCGAATACACACTAGTTGCTCTGTCTCCTTCCCGACTGAATATTGCTTTACTTTTTAATATTTGAAAGCATGTTTGTGACTGGACCACATTCTTTCGTTCTGACTGCCGACTGTAAAACTTTTCGTCTGATCTATTCGCTGTCTGCTGTCCGACTGTACTGTTCGTCTCGTAAATTTTTGAGCGCGTAAAAATCCTCTCGACCGATCAACAATGCTTTCTTTGCCTTGCCGGTTTGTTGCGGCGTCCGCTACTAATAATGAGTCCTCTACAATTCAACTTTTCAATTAGAACAATGCCTTAATTACCAATTACTACAATATATTGTAGTATTCAAAATATTATAATAATTTAAAATTGCCACCTCGTTCCAAATTACGTAGTATTCAACAAGCTCCACGTTGGAAAGCCAAATTATGTGGTATGCACAATTAATTTAATAAACAAAATATGCCAGCACGTTAGGACAGTCCAATAATGTGGTGTATACAATATAAAAGGAAACAATGGAAGGAAATTTACGGGATTTTACGTTGAAATTAAACCAATTTTTTTTAAAGAGTTAACAAAGATTGACAATTTGATTTACTTTCACTTTTACATTTTATGTTTTCAAGTAAATGCCTCAGCTTCAATTTTTTTTGATTTATAAAAATTAACTTTCAGTCCGGAGACTTTACAGTTGTAATAATAATATAATTAAAGTATTTACAATTGTAATAATTTAACATATAAAACATAAGGTATTTACAATTTGTAAATATTTCACATGTAAACTTGTGGTCTTGGATGTGACCCTTGTCATTCCAAGTTAGAGACGAGAGAAACCGATTAACTTGTTTACCACATGTTAACATATTAGCCCGCATGATGTTAGCGATCGATCTGGCCATTGGGGAAACTTCATGTTTGAAAAGCGTTAAGGAGGTTAGGGGAAGATGGGAAGAACGGATATTCAGGGAGTATGTAGTGTCAGTTGGTAGAAGGGGCTAGAGTTAGGTAATTCCGGGGTGATTTAGGGGGACGATGATATCAATTGGGATTTTACGTTTTAGTCTGCGATTTTGTGAAGGAGGGGGCGGGTTACTGTAGAATAGCTCAATGCTTGAATTTGGATGGTTGATGGAGCTATTTATTAGGGACTTGGTAGCTTTATGAATTATGCCAGGAATTAGGGGAATTTCAAGGTCTTTGTGTATAACTGAGTTGCGAAGGTACCAGGGGGAATTAAACGGAGAATTTTGTTTTGTTTGGTTTGTATTTTGTTGTAGTGGGAATAGGCAGTGGATCCCCAGATGGCACATGAGTACGACCATATGGGGCGGATTAAGGATAGATAGAAGAGTCTTTTGGTGTAAGGGATATGGGAGATTTTCTGTTGATAAGAGAAAAGAGTAGTTTTATATTGTTGTTGATTCTTGAGGTTTCCATGACAATTTGGAATCAAGGATAAGGCCTAGGGATGGTGTAGCTTGATGGATAGGTATTTTGGTGCCATTGAGAAAGGAGTGGTTGAGGGAATGTTTGATTTTAAGGGTGAAGGGAATGATTGTGGATTTGGTAGGGTTTATGCTTATTCTCCATTTTTTGGCCCAGCTTTCAATATCATTGAGGGCGATTTGTAGTTTCCTGGAGCCCGAGTCTAGAGAAGATGCTTGGAGGAGTATGGCAAGGTCATCTGCAAAAAGTACTGTTTTAGTAGATAGGTTTTGAGGTATGTCGTGAAAATAGAGGTTGAAGATGAAAGGGCCTAGGATGCTGCCTTGGGGGACGCCAGAGGAAATAGGGAAGGAATTTGAAAGGGTATTGTTTGAGAATCTAAATTTCAGGGTCGCTTATAGGGTCTCTAAAGAAGACAGTGACTGCAATTTTCACCAAGTTACAAAGCCAAAAATTATTTTAATTTACAATAACCAAAGTTAATACAAAAACTCTAACAACAACAAAAACTATAGAAATCTGGCGGTAAACGGTATTCACGTAGAGGTTTACAATTTGAAGTTTTTTTTATTTTGAGCTGTCTGGTACATGTTTGTGAACTCGTGATTTTTTAATGGAACAATATTTTTATTGACAGGCCATGACACTGATTTTATTATGGTCTCACTTTACAACACTTTGCTAATTATGGCATCGTACACTGCTACGCATTTTAAATTACGTCGTACGTATTCACACTCGGTTTTTGCTGTGGAAAGTCTCTTTAATACATAAACTGATATATTCAGCTTATACTGGGCTGAATTCGACCTCAATAGGCCGATTCGCCACAACACATTGTTCCAGCTCCCAGAACACACATGACTGTTTCTTTCGACTGACTGTCTCTCTGCTAAGTTATCAGCAATTCGTAGCATCTCTGCATTCTTGTGCCAAACAATGTTGTTCTCTACAATGCTTGGCCTCATAGTTACGCCGCCAATAATTAAATAAATTATTTAAATAAAACAGTTCATTACACATTGGTACATATATATATCTTTATAGATTTACATTGTAATAATGTTACTGAGTAAAATTATTATTTATTTACAGAAACCGGGCGAAGAAATCAAAAGTATTTTTCCACATAGAAAGTTAGAACCCAAAGTGGAAGGGAATTTAAAAAACTCGTATTCCTTCAACTGTTGCTTTGATATTGCTTTGTCCAAAAAAATTCTTTGTTTGTACATGTTACCTTAATATAGCAACACATTCTGGAAATAATTACCCATTAAATTGGGAAATTATAAAATAAAACATTTTTTTTTATAAAAATTAGAATTTTATTTTACCGGAAAGAAACAATAAAAAATGAAATCCAGAAGTATACATCTAACAATTCGTCCAGAAGAAAAATTGTGTATTTTGGAAGTGTGCCTCGGTTCATATTAGCCCGCTTTGGAAAATGTGCGCTCGCAGGACGCGGAAGTTGCTGGGATGCGGCACTTTGAAAACTTACTGCTATAAAGTGGGATACAGGAGCTTCATGGATTCCCATCAGATTAGCGAATCGTTTTTTCTACGCAAATATGCTTTCGATAAATACTTATATAGTACGACGATAGCTGCGAATACCGTGTCAAGCCTTCCTTAGAGTTTATTTATTTTCAAGTTTCTATTACGTGATTATTGAACGTACTAACATTTAAATGGTACCTGTGTCTCGCAGCAGACAATTTGCATAGCATTTAGTAGTAGCTTATCATTGTCCTGTAATTCGGAAGGGCGCGGGACAAGTACCCAAGAGCCCGACCTACCTGATGCAGGTTTTCCCTGCATCACTTTCAGGCAAATTCCGGGTATTTTTTTTTGTACTGATATCGTTCAAGTGTCCCCGATAGATTTTAGGACATGATCCGAATTCTACGCAAGATGATAAAGTGAATTATTAATGTTAATAAAAGAAGAGTAGTGTTTTTTTTATGAAGATGGAGCGAAGTGATCTTGAGATGTTAAAATGGAAAGTATAGGATAACTTTTAGACGTGAATAACGTTTACGAACAATAGCGTTCAGAGGGGAATTCGACTATATTTTGGACAATCAGGTAGGACAAAATTATATTAATTTTCTGTTATTTTGTTCATATGCCACTAAATTTTACCAAAATAAAGTCCCCACAATAATTTACCCCGAGAGAGTTTTTATATTGATTAATCAAAATTGGAATTTTTTGTACTTACAAGTTTTAATTGTTTATAATTAAATATTTGATATTAATTAAAGATAGAATTTTTAACTCATCCGATTCAGTTCGGATCACAGATTTCTGAAGAGTAGAGAACTGATTCAAAGAGAGGGCCTGGAGTAGCAGATCACGGAAATTAGGCGTGAGGAATGCGAGTGGTCAGTCCAGAGTAAAGCTGGAGAATAGCTACTCGCACAGAAGCAGAATTTTAGAACGCGGTCGAGAAATCTGCAAATTTGTTAGTGTGCGGCAGCCAACGGTCATCGTGCAATCAAGTCTAGACGACTCTCGATTCTATTTCCCCTTCACCAACCAATATTTATCAAAAACGACCAGTAGATCTGTAATCTTTCGTGCTTGCACGTAAATCGATATCTGAAAGATTTTCATTGCCTTGTTTGATTGATTTGGCCCAAGTCAACCTGTTCGGTTAATCTAAGCGCGACGAACAACATCGAGGATGTCATTTATAGATAAAGAGGCAATAGTAAAACGCGCCATTCAGTCGGATCATATTCCCCTGTCTGCCGAAAATACTGCTCGTGCGGGGTTGTCTACATTGCCGATTTGAAAGAGTCCAGCCTTTTACGTACCGACGATGACGTGTCGGGAATAGTCACGCTACGGTACACGTTATAATGCCCATTGACTATAAATATCAGCTGCTCGTTCTCGGCATCTCATGAACCATTGTCGTGGTGACCTCTATTCCAAGCATACCTCTGCAAGTCCAGTGTGAGATCCTCAATCTTCCCCACTGGCCTTTGCATCTGACTGGACTAGACAGCAGCATCTGTGGGATAGATTGAATTAAGTAGTTCTCGGACTCGTGTGTCCTGCTTTTATTCCAAATATTTTCACCTGAAACAAGTTTTTTTGCTGTTCGAAACGTTGGATTTCTATACAATGGAAACAGCTCCACCCTTAGGGGGCACTGCAGGGACGTCTGTCCGGTGATCACCTGTAAACCATGTTAACAGCTGCTGGAAGTATAAATCAATTTCAATTTATCGTTCTATCACCACTTGAAGAACCTGCTGATGAACTTAATTATGTAAATGTCGCGTAGTTCGATAGGAAATGGTCTATGCTATTCGCTTTCAATTGTGGAAGTATCCTTCCGACACTACAGCATGGGCGTCAAAATTAAACTAATCGCGCTCGTCATGCGCCTGACTCACGTGTAAAACTACTGCAGTTTGTCGTATAGACTTTTACATACATATTTATGTTCAGTATTTTGTATAACGTATGACATATATGTTTGTTTTCTCTAACATTGAAGTGTTATTGTTTAAAAACATTGCCAAGAGATAAATTTAGTATATATGAGTTTTGAAATGAAATAGTAAAAAGTAGAAAAACGTGAAGACTTTATAAACGCTCAACGATAAATGGTCAATGATAAATTTTTGCCAGACAATTTACAATATTGTCTTCTTCAATCTGGGCTAACTTAAACTGCCGACGTTTTTGGTGCTATTAACGTCGGAGATATTTCTTTGGCTGTGGATTATTCCAATCTTGATTGCAATGGGAGTACATTTCATCTCTATCATGTTTCTATAAGCCGTTACTTCTAACTACGAATTTTGGGAATTTCTTCTTTTAGCAGGTTGAATGTATTACATAATAGGACTCTATATAAGAATTATACCATACAAATGCCTTGAGTGTTGATCCTGGAGCGTGGTCTGATATTAAAAAACAATTTAAAAGAGTTGAAATCGTTAATGTGGCCTGACCACTTTATAGGTTTTTATTTTTTGTTTTTCTTGCAAAGAAAGATTAACCTTGGAAGGAAAGTTGCAGAACGTTATGATTGGCACCACACGAAGGAAAAGATCCAAAGCCAATGGCAGTCGAAAGTTTTAAAGCATGGACTTCGTTTGGATTACGACTGAACAGCAGTTTACATATAGATGAAAAGCAAGTATGATTATGTATGTATATTATTTGCTGCTATTATGATCGGTACAGGTGGAAGGTTAGAAACAATTGTGTAATCAAATGAAAATAATGTTTTTAAAGAAATTTTATATAAC
This sequence comes from Zhengitettix transpicula, assembly GCA_037074705.1. Lineage (NCBI taxonomy): Eukaryota > Metazoa > Arthropoda > Insecta > Orthoptera > Tetrigidae > Zhengitettix > Zhengitettix transpicula. The sequence continues at coordinate 22,822,671 of CM073590.1, read as the reverse complement.
GTATTGATGAAATGGAAAACCTGAATCAGAATGACCTCGCGTCACTTACCAAGGATTCATCTCAATGGACGATTGATTCAATTCGTTTAATTTATATTTAAATTTTATCTTGTACTTCGTAATATATTATCGTCTTATGGGACGGATCGCACGTAGACGGGTCAACATATTAACTTTAAATGTAGCCCTGAACAATTTTTCTTAGATTATATTTATATATTATATATATATAATATTATAGTAATTAAAAGGCAATTAATAATTAAAAACATTGTGGACTTGAATTGTTATCGGCAAACACACACAAATCACATACAAGAATGGACAATAATAACAGGTCTAAAGCATTGTAGGACTGTTGGCGCGCTAAAAGAACGTATAGAGCAGCTGGCGACCGAGAACGGCAGAAAGCGATAGAGAGAGAGACATGACGTTTTCAAGTAAAGTTGTTAAGTAGAGGCAGATTCCAGCAGTCGCCCGGATAGTCCTGCGGAAAGATTTCGGAGTGTTCCAGTTTATGCCAAATAATTTTGAAAAGTCTACGTGGGGAATTATTTGAATTACCACTAATTGGCATAATTGCGGAATAAGTCGTCTTCGAGATAATAGCCAACACTTGCTAATCCAATAGTGAAGTGTAAAGTCAGTGAAACGAATGGCCTGTTTATTTTTAGAAAATTGAGTACGTGTAAGTGTTGCTGAAAGAGTTAATTTGCCCTGGTACCAATTAATTGTTATTGTGAACCTTTGATTAAAGATAAAATCGTCAGATTTATGGTTTATTTTGAATATTGTAAACATTTGGGTATTGAATAACTTTACAGTGATTTGATTGTGTAATCAAAGTAATACCTTTTTTTAAATTTAAAGGGCCAGATAAAGCCCCTTAGATTAAGAGTAAAAATTTTGTTTGTACGTAATAAATATTGTAAAAGGTCATGGAATATTTATTTTTAGTTTGAAATCTGTGTGCATCGAATAAATTAATTGTTTTCTCAGTTTAAATAAATTTCTTATTCATGATCCTTTCATTTAAAATTTCCATTATTTAAATTGATGCATTAACGTGGGCATTATTGTTTCATTTTAAATTGTTACATATTTGATTGCTTCATTTTTGGCTTCACCAACGTGTGGCTATCATATTTAAATTTATTTCATTCTTATATATTACAATATATATATTCTTAAGAGGCGATAATTTGACTTTTTGTCCGGAGTGACATAACTGAATTAGTAATTAAATTATTTAATGCTGGGTCTGCATTTTTTTTAAAAAGATTGAAGATACGCTAACATTTTGAAGTACACGATGTATAATTGATTTTAGTACTTCATTTTTAGGTAACCCATGAATAAGACAAGTACAAAAAGCATTCCTGGATTCTCATCTTTCATCAATTTTTAAGCAGCCATTTTTCTTGCCCATCATATTAGTAACACCATCTACAGCACAAATTGTTACATTTTTAATTGGTATATTATTGTCATCTACTATTAGATTAATATATATAAATATATATCTTTGGAGGGTAGTGGCACACACAATAAAATTTCGTCAGCAAAATAACCTTTATCAATACATCTCACGCTAGTTGTCAGTACGCTTTAACTGTCTCAGAGTTGATTCATACATTTGCACAGAGAAATTTCTTGTTTCCAGCCTTCCAGTAAGTTATATTTCAATATCTTCACTCATTTCATCTATGGTACTGCTAACAGTATTATTACCGACATGCATAGACGTCACGTACTTTTGATCTATTTCCCGAACTGTTTTAAGAAATGTTGATATTGACGATTCGATTAAATTCTCTCCTAAAGTATGACTTTCCCCGTATTAAGAAATATATAAAGAACATACATAAGTAGCCTCAAGAGTGCGATTGGCCGTTGCATTATGAGCCATAAACAGTGACTTCAATCTTATCTTTTTTTCCAAATACTTCTTTAAATTTACACGAGCATTGTGATTCACATTCGACCTCGCTTCATTGATTCGTTGGTCAAGCATTATTGAGACCAAATTTCAAGTATTCTCCTGGATGCTGACTATCATTTTAGTGTGTGAACACTACTCATTTCTTATTTACTGAGACCACAAAAAGTTACATATACGAGAAATACATTCATACCATTGTGTATCGCGGTTCTTCATTAATTATTAATAATTCTGTCCATAAACAATTTACTTTAATGAGTGATCGCTAAACCTATCCAAATGTACAGTCACGACGCCCATTCGAGCTTATGTATGAAATTAAGGTCCTACTTCATTTAACACACAGTTGACGCTAGCCTACAGTAGAAAACTACTTAGCGCATTGTACATGCTATCTTCCAATATTCCTTCAGTAGGCAGAATAAAAAATACTCTCCAGTAACTTGTCGATTATATTACTCCATATTTTCAGGTGTGGCTCTATAAAAAGTACATTTAATGAAGGCTTATTTTAAATTGCTGTAACAACAATTTTTCTTTTGTACGGCTTGAATGATAGCATTCGGTGGGTTTTTAACTCTATTTTCTAAATGCCTCATATAAGGCATGGGACCCACGTTAGAAAACCGCAGTAGAATATGATATAAATTTATTAAGTTATATTTGTTTGAAATGAAAAAATTTCGTTTCATTAGAGAAAAGGCTCTTCTTAGCACCTGACGAAAGGAACAAGGATCCCAGAAACGTTGTGTGGTATTTATATTACCTTTTTGTCTGAATTCGCTATCTTTCGTATTCATTATACTTGTTTGATTCATTCAAAACATTATTTGAGATTTTTTTTAAAATCTGTAGAAATCTTGGGTTAAGTGAAGTATACCATGAATGTGCATGTTGTTTTTTAAAGTAATAGGCTACGTGGGGGTAATCCACATGGTGGCAACTCCACTTTAATAGTATAGGATAGGATTTCTAAGACGGTATGCGGAAGGGTAGAGGACGGTAGACAAGGGTTAACTAGGGCCCTAATATATAACTGGAGAGCGCGCTGCAATGCAACTTCGTTAAAAAAAGCGAGCCGTCGGAGCCATCTTGTTGGACGGGTTACTAAGTGCTTAGCATCCTTTTCTCAGCCGTACGGTAGATAAAAAATGTAGAGAATGTAGTGTCTTCACTCCTGAATGGTATGATTTGCAAGGGACAAAAACTTGAATACAGAATGTATTAACTTAACGTGGGCTTTGTGTAATTTTCAGAATTATGCTGTATATGTGTGTGATACTAAATGCACGAAACTTTAAATTAATAAACAAAATTGTTACATCTTTTCCTGAATTCACTTTCTTGTATTCTGTATAATAGTTTTTCAAACTATAAATGTCACTGGATTGCTTGCCGCCGGGTTAAAATGTCGACCCGCCTGCATGCGCCCGCCATGTTGTTGAGTTGTGCAGACGACGGCTCGATATTTTAACACAGGGCAAGCAATCCATTGATATATATATATATACATATATACATACATACATACATACATATATACATACATACATATATACATCGCTGTGCAGGACAAACCGTAGGAAACCTGCATCAGGTAGTTCGGGCATTCGGTACTTATCCCACGCCCTTCCGATGGCGGGCGAGGGGTTTGCTGTGCCTCGACCAGTTCCAATGGGAACAACCAACAACTCTTACCGTACGCCCAAGGTCTGTGACCCCCAGAACATACACCTCTCAAAACAGGCCGAGGTGCTTCTGGGAAACTTAGTTCATAAACGTAGAGAGGAAAAGGTATCCCCAAAGGTAGCCCTCTCCATCTCTCCAGGAAGGTTCTGCCTGCGAGAGAACAGCTCTCACATGCTTGTTCTCTTATTGATGAGTGTGCATGATTGAATATACGGCATTATACGTATTGAGAAATAGGTACTAGTTTAAGCCTTAATAGTGAGGAACGTAATAAGAATTTTTGATTGGGTTTAACTTAGCCGGTGCCTACGTCATGAATACACACAATAACAACACTTGTCATTGAGAAGGTTTATAATGAACGGTTAGATCGTGGGTAGTCTGTGATTCTATGATAGAACGTCCATGGCCAGCAACTCTTGCATCAGGCAAGTGAAAGCACTGTGTAGCTGCAACTGCCGTTCCAGGAATGTCCCGCTGTAATGCTCATACCTCTCAATGTTTCCTATGTCCTATATCAACAGGCCATATTCAATTGTTTGATCAATATCACACCGCCACCTTTTCTGTGTTTCTTGGTGACAAATGGTGAATTATAATTAAATGGTAAGATTATGAATTCACAAATAATGACTCTGAATGTAAAGTTGTGAAAAATGTCAGTCATGTAGGGATAACTGAAAAGATTAGGAAAGTTCTATTAGATCTTTGACATGCATAAGCAGAACCAGAAAATAAAATAAGTCAATTTATTAGTGGGATGAAAGACAAAATTGCTAAAGGGATGAAAAAATTATGTGCCAAAATTGTAATAGAATATACATTGGGCATTTAAAAATTTACTCAAAAGAATATATCACCTTAAAGATAATCTAAAAAGAATGATCAAAACCTAGTACGACCTTATCAAAACTGAAAGAAGCTAGGTGAATCTACGTTGACGTTTTACACAAAGAAACCCAGTTATTTAAAATATATATATATTGGAAAGTATTTATATACATCAAAATTTTGATTTTTTAATAAATAATAAATGTGAAATTTGTGTAAAATTTTTAAATTCCTTTAGAAGAAAGAAATTATTTATAAATTGATATACAATTGTTTTGTATAAATTGATTTGTGAATAAGAAAGATAGCCAATTCAGACAAAAAGGTAATATAAATACCACACAACGTTACTGGGATCCTTATCACTTTCGTCAGGTGCTAACAAGAGCCTAGAGCGACACAACTGCACTTGTCAGTTGACAAAACTCAAAAGCCTTTTGACTGCATTTGAGTCGCTCTAGGCTCTTGTTAGTACCTGACGAAAGTGACAAGGATCCCAGTAACGTTGTGTGGTATTTATATTACCCTTTTGTCTGAATTGGCTATCTTTCTTATTCATTATTTTCAATTAGACGTAAATATTTTAATCTTAAATTGATTTGTATTATGGGATTCATTAATATAGTAATCAATTGCACTTGTGGCACTGATGGCTGAGCGATTTCAGTCTTACCAGGCACTTGGGACCGATGGACCGATATATTATTAATTATTATCAGGTGAATCTCAATTTGTTCATTCCGATAAATTCTTTGAATCTTTCTAAACTAATATGTTTATGTAATGTTGATTTCTTGTATTTTCAGGTGAATATGCCAGGATAGTGGGGAAAGCTTCTAAATTTAATTTGAGACGTTTTTCTCAATGTGCAAATAAAAAACTGAGTACTTGAATTGGGTTTACTGATTATGATAAGATTTTTGTGATGATAAAAAGGAAAACGAGATGTATAGTTAGTGAACCCATCCAGATTTTTATTTGCTGCACCCAATCTCGTAAATTCTATGTGAATATATTATTTCTAGATTGTTACTACCGAGTTCTAGGGCAATGTTTAGGCGTCTGCCGCAGTACACACAAAATTTACACACAAATGCTAACTTTCACTCGGTTTCATCTCATTCTGCCTTTATTTAATATGACGCAACGTGTTTTGACAAATGGACTGCAATAATTTTCGCCACGACGCCTTCCTTACTTGCGTTAGATTAAAACTTTTTTTTCTTAAATTTGGACTGTTTCCTCTCTCCCGAGCTAAGGTAGGAAATTAACACACATTCAATTCTACCATCCAAGGAGCTATAATGGTAATTTTCTGACCCAAACTGTAACAGATCTCTAGTTATATTTTCCACTTCACCGCTAGTTCTCGACTTACGTATTTTATTTGGAAATCGTCTCCCCGAATACTTCTGTTTTGTTTTAGACTGTCAAGTTGATCACTGTCTTACATTGCACATACCACAACCAATTCAGCCTTAAATCAATTACGTCATTTACTCTAATAATATATTTAATAGGATTATCAATTTCTATATGATTTTATAGTTACTAAAACGTCCTGTATAAGCCAGGATAATACCATAGCTTCATTAATTTATTGGTATCTCACATCACTGAGTTCAGTTTTTAGCAATTTGTTAAAGCTCTTTTTAGTGCTATAAATAACATTTTGGATAAGTTCATTTATGACAATGCAATGTCAACGAAATACACTCAGTTTTCAGCTGTCAAGCGTGCCTTAATGTGGCAAATTGTCAGGTTTACTATTAGACCGGTGTGTAACGTCCAATGTCAGTTAACATTAACAACTTCTGCGATAAGAAAAATGTACCTCTCGTAATCTGTAATCCCTATTTCTTACAGCTGAATAGCGAAATGTTCAAGAAGTTCAGTGGAAAATACTATTTATAGCTGTGAGAATAAATAGCGACAATTGAGGACAAGACGTCCTTAAATGTAAATATAAGGAAAATTGCTAGGTCATACATTAAATGAGAAATCTCTGTAATTTTTGTTTATTGTTCAGTTCATATATCCTACTCACTTGTCGGCTAATTTAGATGCCATTTAGGTAGTACGATCAAACTCCCAACTTGTTGACATGGTTTACAGACGTCTTTGGTAATGAAGCTTCATGAGCATTCACATTTTGAATTGGCATTACAAGTTCACAAACAAGTAAACGAAGAAATTTATTAATTTACAATTAAATAGTATAATAGCATATAGCGGGACAAACAAATCTTTTATATGTATAATAGATAACAAACTCCAAGTACCTAATATTAGTTTAAAAATGTACTTCGCAGAAGGCACCACACTACGCTGAACCCACATAACTACGGTCACAGTACAGGAGTGTTTAAAAGTCTTATTCTATTTTCTGGTCTTTACGCATTCATACACATGGAATAAATTGCATTTTATCGGTATTTCTTGGTCTGAAAGTGTCAGACGTTCGGACAAAGAAACTACTCTTCAGGGACAAAGGTCACATCAAAAGCACGAGTCTGTACACGCCTACATGTTGTAGCAATGCATATGAGGCCACACTGAAACCGTTGCGTTTTGTCTGTCAAGCAACTTTAGGGGGGAAAAGTGGCGTTCGGGGCCAGAGCTGACCTTGTTCACAATTGTCCATGCGGGTCCACCCGATCCGACTTTGTGTACGTGAAGCAGCATATATTATGTCTAATATCAAAATTTGTCTACTTTATTTTAGAATAAGAACAGAGAGACACTCATTGCAAAAGAATTACTAAATGTATCAGATTTAAGTAAATGCTACACATTATAGACCTGACAATTTCGATTAGGAAATTCTTTGATGTTCTACTAAATGCAAGTAGCAGATTACAGATCCGACGCATTTTTAATTATTCTTGAATTGTTGTCAGATAAATATTTAGTAAGCGGCAAAGAAACGATACACCTGTTGATATTATGTTTATAAAATCTTGCTCTCAAAATTTTTAGAATTGTATTTTTTTTTCTGTATATAAACCTGAAGAGATTCCAAAAACGAACGATACGTCATGCTAATTTCTATTAATATGTTCTAGTTTTTAATTTATTTATTAAAATATAATTTAGACCAATTTGGCAGATTTATTCATTTGGAAACAACGGTTTAATGTTCTTACATAATAATAGTTTAGCAATCTGAACTTATCAAGCATCAAGACTAATATTTATTCAAGAAATACAAAAAGTTTACAATTATAATAATTTTAGTCCTCAGATTGGACTCATTTTTCTGACAGGGGAAATAATTATAGATTTAGCCCCTCTATTTTATTATTATTATTATTAAGTACAGACAGGCTATGTATAGGGTAATCCACATAGTGGGATTTGAAAGTGGGGATGCGAAAGGGTAGAGGAAGGTAGCCAAGGGTCACTTGAGTCCCCGGACTATGGTTTAAGGGTCCTACCCGGCAATTCGCCTTAAAGTGATGCAGGGAAAACTCTAGAAAACTAGCATCAGGTAGGTCGGGCATTTGGTACTTGTCCCACGCCCTTCCGATGGCGGGAGAGGGGTTTGCTGTGAGATCGCAGCTATGCTCTCGCCGTACCTTGACCGGTTTAGGAGGCAGCTGGCCGACTAATCCAATAGGAATAGCGGACAAATCTTACCGTATGCCCAAGGTCTGCGACCCCGGAACATACACCTCTCAAAACAGGCCGAGGTGCCTCGGCATGTGGGAACCTTAGTACAAAAAACCAGAGAGATGTGGAGGCATCCTCAAAGGTAACCTCCGCCAGGGCTCTCTGGGAAGGTTCACCCGCAAGAGAATTCTCTCGATGGGAATCAGGAATACACTATATCTCTACGACAAAGTCTGATTTCAAGAAAACGGTTGAAATTTCAAACTTCAAGTAAGTCAGTATAATACAAAATTATGGTAAGATGTAATTGTTAAATCTTCATGCATCTTGATCAGTTAGTAATAGGGACAAGTTTTAGTAATAATGCTCGTTTCGGTGTAATAATGTACTTGCAATATATTTAATTTATGGCCCTCGGCGTCAAATGGTGGCATGCTTAATAAAAACATTAAGACCATATCGTGAAATTCCCAAACATTTTCGCGAATGATCTGAAGCTAAACTTGAGTACATCGTGCATTACGGGAGGGGGGGGGGGATGAACTTTTAAGATCTTCCAAAATAAAACTGACATTTCCGCTACTAATTATGTCTTTTGGATCTATCCTATTTTCTAGTAGTCCATAATAAATACTACAGCTTTCACGGTGTAAGTATTACGATTAAATTTCTAAGAAATCGACTATACAGAAATACTAAGCAAAAAGTTTCCAGGAGAACGCATCACACTTCATCTGGATCATTAATTGTAGGAAGTCGAGATAGCCGTCTTTGGGGAGGAAAGCAATTTGTTTAATAAGCCTTTAGAGCTCTTATTATTACTCTCCGAAGACATGCACGGAGTCACGTTTGGAACGTTGGATAATGATTCACTGACTTCATCTATACCTCAACATCATTCCTGATAATTTTCTTTGGACGTAGTTTTATTTTTAATTTCTTTAACTTGCCGCTTCTATCACTTTTAATCATAGTATCTACACAAGATTGTGAAACTAGCTGAGTACCTTCAGCAATATAAGCACAGCTTTTATAATTATAATTCATGCGTTACAGGAAATAAAAGAGTTCAGACTTTGTGTAAGAAATTAAAAGTGCAAAAATCTTTAAACTGTCTTACGAAAGTTTCAGCAAGTATCTGTATGCTTTTTTCATCCATGAACTAAAGCTCTTACTTACAAATGGTGGGTTCCGTCAACTTTTCAACGCAAACGTCCATTAGAAACCGGGCATATTTTTTTAAAAAAATTACGCCTCCCGGCAAGCAGAGTAAAACAGGTAAAAATAATTTAGGCGCCATTATATAAATTATATAACATTTTTAAATAATACAACAAACCTATCAATAGCGAGATACCAAACTAGTCGAGACAAAGTATAACAAATATATAAGAGTGTCATCATTTGGTATAACATTTCCCACGTCCATTGCGATGACCCGTCATTTTCGTATCTTATTTTAAGCTCTAATAGGTTTTTTAATATATATACATAAAAAAAACGCTTTTAGCGTGCAGAGGCCTGAGCAGCAAAATAGGTGTGGTCCCGAGCCACCTCGTACCTATGGCAACGGCTCGCTTCACCCCTCCTTGCACAAAATACAAGAACATGTTTTACTGCTACGAAAATTATCGCAGCTGCAAAATTACTGTTCTAATCACAAAGGGTATTTCGCGGTTGAAGGACGTAAAATTTTCAAACGCAACTTATTCATAAATCGTTTCCAAATTCATAGTGAATGTCCGAAGTGGATTGATTTCATCTTACACGTGTGAATGTAAACTGATATTGGATATAAAGAACACAATTTCAGAATATATTATAATAAATTGGCTTTTGAGTTTTGTCAACTGACAAGTGCAGTTGTGTCCCTCTAGGCTCTTCTTCGCACCTGACGAAAGGAACAAGGATCCCATAACCATTGTGTGGTAATTATATTATTACTTTTTTGTCTGAATTGGCTATCTTTCCCATTCATTATATTATAATCTATATTATAATATTATAATCTATATATATATTGTAGTATATAAAATATAAAACAATTTTAAAATGAAACAATAATGCCCACGTTGATGAATAAATTTAAATAATGGAAATTTTAAATGAAAGGATCATGAATAAGAAATTTATTTAAACTGAGCAAACAATTAATTTATTCGATGCACACAGATTTCAAATTACAAATAAATATTCGATGACCTTTTACAATATTTATTACGTACAAACAAAATTTTTACTCTTAATCTAAGGTGCTTTATCTGGGCCTTTAAATAAAAAAAGGTATTACTTTGATTACACAATCAAATCACTGTAAAGTTATTCAATACCCAAATATTTACAATATTCAAAGTAAACCCGAAATCTAACGATTTTATCTTTAATCAAAGATTCACAATAATAATTTAATTGTGGTATGACTTACAGTTTCTCTGGTACCAGCGCAATTTAACTCTTACACTTACACACTCAATTTTCTAAAAATAAACAGGCAATTCTTTTCACTGACTTTACACTTCACTGTTGGATTAGCAAGTGTTGGCTATTATCTCGAAGAAGACTTATTCCGCAATTATGCCAATTAGTGGTAATTCAAATAATTCCCCACGTACACTTTTCAAATTTATTTGGCATAAACTGGAACACTCCGAAATCTTTCCGCAGCACTATCGGGGTGAATGCTGGACTCTGCGTCTACTTAACAACTTTACTTGAAAACGTCTCGTCTCTGTCTTTTCTCTGTCGCTTTCTGCCTTTCCCGATCGCCAACTGCTCTATACGTTCTTTTAGCGCGCCAACAGGCGTACAGTCCTACAATGTTTTAGACCTTCAAGTCCGCAATGTTATTATTAATTGACTTTTAATTGTTACAATATATTGTAATAATTAAATGAAGGGTTATTTAAATTAAATGAATATCAAAAAATTAACAAACAAAATAATTTTTTATCAATTTGTGGCTTCTAACAGAGAAAATGATTTAATAATCAGATTAACAATTCAGTTTCAAATTTAGCTAAAAACAATAAGTCGATGAATGAAAGATAGCTAACTGTAAAGAAATTAACTTGAATGAAATGAAAAATGAACGAAATCTGACTTTACCCTTTTAGTTAGCGTTTACAGATTTTATTAAACTTTTGGTTACTTACGCAATGTCCGGCTGGTACCAGCTTTCTTTTGTATCTTCAACACTACACTATAAATGCAAATTTTTACACAGATTCTAATTTCTTCACAGATTTTACACTCACGCTGTCGAAATACACGCATCAGGATCCTCGGATGATCCTCTAATTGGTCAGCTATCGGATGTCGGTTTCCCTCAGTGCAAAATTGTTCCATTTTTATAATGAAGCAACCCTTGTTTCACTGTTGGCTAGTTGTTGAAAAATCTGTCTGTCCAACTATCTGCTTGTTTACTGGAACTCACGATTTGCATATTTTAGGCTTTTACTGTTTCATTTATTTATTTGGACCGAACTGCTATGTATCTCGGAGAAAATTTGTTTTAATGTCTATCCTCTCGTGGCTGACCGTAGACTTAGACTGTCGACTGAAGACTCTCTTTACTTTTGTGCGCGCAATCGCCATTTTTCGGCTTTTCATCAAAGCAACAGAGCTCGCCGCTCATTGTCGCTTTGTTCGCTCATACTGCTAACAAACAATTCATCTATCAAAACAATTCAAATTATGACCAAACAATTAATGGCCTAATTAACTATTGCTACAATATATATTAAATAAAGGTGCATATTTTTTATTTTTAATAAAAATCAAATATTTTTATTTAAATTTTAATAAAAGGATATATTTAGAAAGAAACGTGTAGAAAACAGTAGAAATTAATTAAGAATTATCTGTACCTGGCCACAAATTGTTAACCATATATTTTTTTACATTTTAAAATTCTATTAAACTTGTAGTAATGCACAAATAATCAAAATTCCATTATTTTGAAAGTAAAGCAATGTAACATCAACTAAGCTAGAATCACAATTAACTTTTCTAATTTTCAGTACTGCAATCTTTTTTATTTCTCTTTAAATGTACTTGATCAGAAATTTAATGCTCAATTTACAAAATGGCCCAACTATTTAGAATATTTAGTGAAGTTGTCGAACGTAAATAGTACTTAATTAATTTTAACGTCTAGCTCATTCGCCACTTGCTGCACTTATTGGTTGTTAGCAATATTCTGAAACTTTGTAATTAAAGTCAGTGCATTGCTTAAGCTTTATTTTTTACCCGACAACGCAGATACAGCTGAAATTTGCTGTTCAGAGAAGTACATGCGTGTTCAAACAAGTCAAAACAAATTCTGCGTTAATTTTTCTATAATAGTGTAAATATTTTTAGCTTTTAGACATAAGCAATATAAATACGCTTCGCACTGTCAATTTTTAGCGAATGAAAAAAATCGTTATGGGAAATTTTCTATTGAGTTTTTCTCACACAGCCAAAATGGTGCCCCGGACAAATAAATGTCCGGGTTGCCCGCTCCTAAAGCGGACGCTCACTTACTGCACAATGAATGAAGTAACATGGCTCTCGAAAGGGAACTGCTTGAAAAGATATATGGTACTATCCGATTCTATTACTGACTTTTTAAATGGCAAATGTGAAATGATGCACGTTGATGGTAAAGCACTTGTGATTTATTAAGCCGACATCTTTGAAAAACTAAATATATTAATTAAACAACTTCAAGCGACAAAAATAAATCTCGTCGAAGATATTTGATTTCATTATATTTGTTCAAATATATTCAACAAAAATTATGAGCAATTTCATTGACTACAAGAAATGTGAAATGACTTACCGCTATACTTATTATTGTCGATCATCAGAAAATTCTGGTCGATGACTTAAAAGAAAGATTTGCTGATTTAAAATAAATTGATGTTCCAACCTGGATGATGCAGCCAATGTTAGATGATTTATCTGATGTCTGATTTCAGTACCAAGAACAACTCTCAGAAGTCCAAGATGATGAGTCAGTTTAAACTTTATTCCTTATAAAAGAAGCGATGGCAGGGCTTTGTGATGAAACAGAAATAAAATACCAAAATTCAACCACCTTTACAAGATGTCTATAATTAATTTTTCTTGTACATAGTTAGCTGAATGTGGATTTAGTGCCGTAAATTATTTGCTAATAAAGAAAATAAGTCGACTGTATATCACAAAACGGGAATGATTAAATTTGGACCCAATATAATAAAGTGTCTCACTAAATTTAGTACACCAGAAATGACCTAACGTTGAATGTTGAAATTGGCGGTATATAAGTTACACCAACGGAGTAAAATATATAACCTGAAAATTTCAATAAGTAAAACAAAGACCTTGGCGTTCTTAGGAAACAATCCAATAAGAACAAAAATTGTCATAGAAGGGAAAACACTCGAACAGGTAACCCATTTCCAACATTTAGGATGTGAAATAACATTAAGAGGATAAAGATATCACAAATAAAATATACAATTTTCGGAGGATATGTGGGACAATAAGAAGATCGTTGAAAGGTAAAATCAGAAAAGAAACACAAATTAAATTTTGTAAGGTGATGGCAGTTTCTACTATGTTGTATGGGTCAGAATGCTGGGTAACAAAACATAAAGAGCTCAAACAAATAGAGGCAGCTGAAATGAAATTTCTTAGAGCAGTGAAGGGGTGTACAAAGATGGATAAAATAAGGAGTATTTCCATAAGGGAGGAACTAAGTGTTCAGGCGATCACAGGTAAGTTAACAGTGTATAAAGAAAGGTGGAGAGAGCATGTATTGTGAATGCCTAGAGACAGATTTCTAAAGCAAGTGCTGGAATATAAACCATTAGGCAAAAGGAGTGTTGGAAGGCCAAGGTTGTGATGGTGAGGTGAAGCCGGAACAGGCTGAAAGCATAGTCCTGGAAAGAAGAAGATTTTAACACTTAAATTACTGAATATTAAAATATTTCAGAAAAATCTTCCAATTATATGAATATACATATAACACTTGAATTTTAGTTATTAAAATTTATCTGCTTGTTTTTTCTTAATTTCCTAGTGATTGCTTCCTAAAACCGAATACTTTTGTGCTGCACAACCTGTCATTATGTTTCATTTTAATATAAAAACTGTGTTTGTTACATTGGGGAGAATTTTAGGAAGACGTAGATGGGGTATAATAATAAAAAGGTCGGGGAACGCTGCTTTTCGTGTAAAGACGTTTGTCGTAAATCGTAAACAAGTGAAACCTTGTTAATGTACCAGATATATATATATATATATATATATATATATATATATATTAATATTAATCGTTGTGTTTGTGCATACCACTTGCACAGCTTTCGAGTTCGTCACCTTGTTTTACGGTGTGTCGTTGAATCTCATGAAGAAACCAATTAGGATTACAGGAACGTCGTGTGTTATTTATTTAACACTTTATTTGTATTTTTATGTATCTAAAAATTGCATTAACTTATCGGGTGCGGGTTGTTTTTGGTATTCTTATCATTAGTATTCCGTAAATTCCATTATAAAACCACAGAAAAGACTGATACGTTGAGATTTTAGGCTGGTAATATTATCGTGTTCATATTTCTCGTATGCGACTCATAAAATTGTTTATTGAAACAAATTTGGTCAGGGCACTTTGGAATGTGTTTAAAACTACAGTAACTTATGTAATATATTACATATACTGAAATATAGTGTATGTGAATACGAATATTATGGTTTTTGAAATTTAGTAGAACGTATTACTTTTTCTGAAAAATCGATGCCATAATGGTCCCATATCGTTTTGTCTAGGGTTTAAAACTTGTTCTTACACCAACTATATGCAAACTCAAATATTCAGTGCCAACTTTCATAAAGTCAGTTACACGAGATACGATTTTTCAGATTGTTTGAGTTTGACAATGTGACCAGTGATTTTTTTTTGAGAGAGAGAAAGAATCTCGGAACAGCAATTTATCATAACTCTAATTCAAAAGCGTAAATCCAGCTCTTTTTATTGTGCATTTGAAATGGTGTTTAATGGTTTCAAACAACTAATCTAAAAAATTTGCAATAATTGATCCATAAGTCATGAAAGGCTGAGCTTAGTATTTCGTATATCCTGTCACCTACAGCTTTTATGTTTTTAAATTATCTATTTAAGCTCGCTCTCTCTTCACTCACAGTAGTGGGCTGTACCTTTCTGGACAGGAAGCCAGTTTATCTAATTGGGGGGTTCTTCGATTATAATTAAAGGGTGAAAATATGCTGTCTAAAGCCGTTGCCCAGAGCCACGCGAACACTACAATAATACACGAAAACATTAAATCATTCAGATGGTTCGTAATTTTGGAAAATTGTTATGATTTACTGCTATTTAAGTGATTCAAGTTTATGGTCAAATAAGACATTTGAGTTTAATAAAATTTCCTTAACAAATAGTGGATAACAGAGTGTTATGTGAAATGTATTTCCGAGTTCATAATTCTAAATATTTAATTAATGAACGATTTTATTGAAATGTATTTATAAATAAATTATTATTTTCTATATCTCTCACATTGGAATACTTACCGTAAGTTGTAAACACGTTCAAAGAGTTGATGCAACTGTGTTATAAACATATTACTGGATTGAGTAATTGAAAAACATTTAGGGAGGTTTCATCATCGTTCAGTCCCTTTATCAGGCTTGCACAACACCTACTTTGTGGCCCGCAAAAGACTTTGTTGAAAATGTGTCATATTATAAATTAAAAATAGTCCTGTGTATGTATTCTCAATCAACATAACTGATCACCAAGTGAAAGAAGTCGCTCGTAATATGCATGTGATTGCCTTCAGAGCACGTACTATTCATTCTACAACCGTCGAGGTACAGACCGTAGACACCTTTATGGAAAGATATTTTCCAAGTTTTTAGTCGATTGACCTGGCTGCAGTCAGTTTGGCCCTGGTTCTCATAGTTGAAGTTGGTACCATGGATGTCGCTCTGTTCATTTTTCAGTGCATGTAATTAGTAATTTACTGCATTTCTTTTCCCGCAATATTAAGCATGTTTTTTTATTTAATTGATTTTATGTTCGCTCATGTTTGAGTGACGATCATTTGTAACACGTCTTGAGAACTACTACTTCAATATATCGGTTGAATATGACAAACTTGTTAAAGAAAAAAGAATGCAATGTGCCACATTAAATTTAGTTCGTAAGTAAATTAAAAATTCTTTATTATTATTTTCTTATTAGCTCCCCTCCTATTTTATTTTGGCCCGCACAAGTGTTTCAAAAACTATTACTGCCCGCCTTATATTTTGAGTTGTACAGGCCTTCATTTATGATAGCTGAAATTCATTAGCGAATGGGAGTCACTTATCTACAGGCCATGATTAATTGTATAGTACAAATTCATACAATGCTTGTCAGATCTCGTGGCAAAGTTGTTTAGTCGTGATGTTCACCATTGGTTTGAAACAGGTTCATTTTTAATTTTATTAACAGAAATTTCTGTTGTAAGTCGTATTTATAGTCCGGAGCATGTTCAATAGAGACAGGTAGATAAGTAATCTATAATGCGCAATATGCGTTACCTAGTTTCTGATTTTTAAACGCAATGTATTGAAAACAGTTTTCGCTGTAACGCAGTAAACTATCGGCATCAAAGATTAAAGGGAACAAGTGTCTGTATACCCGACATGAATTGTGTTTATAGCCAGGGATTAATTTTGTAAACTACCTGATATCTTTAACCACACATTGCGATTATCCAGTGAATCGTCAGTTTCTTACTGATCGAATATAATTGTATCAATGTACGAATGGGCATTACGGAATGGATGTAGTTGAAAAGGACTTTAATATAAATAAACATTTCCTCTGCAAGAAATTTGAATGAGTCAAAAGTTGAAATGAAGGGTTTCGTTCTGACAGATTACTGTACTTATTATCCAGCTCTCAGACGAAACTTCTGGCCTATTTTTAGCCGTCCCTATCACTGGGCAGGTTCCGGGTTCGGTTATAGAATTTTTCTGGCTTGAACAAATTGCACCGTTGATTGTGAGCACAACAGCGCTATTCATTCCCGAAGCGAGTAATGGGAGACACGAAATAAGTAATTAAATAAAGGAGTATGAGGTCTTCTAATTTTATAAAAGGACTACTTGAAATGGCGTGTATCGCAGTAACTGGATTGAACACAATTGTGGAAAGTTTATTGGAGAGTAAAATACGAACGTATTTAATAAAATATTAACGTTTTTTGTTGTCATTAAGCAATATGTCATAAAATATATGCAATAATTTTATTGAAGTTTCGTGCTTTGTTTAAACTCTTTTCTGCTATCTATAAAGACGTTTGCGCGTGTTCAACCATCTCCACGCGAACTTGTTTAATTGTTTACCTCAAAGGTTCTCTTTCATTTTTATATATAATAAATGCGATAGTGCTCAATATCGCGATGCAGACACATCTCGCTCAGTTTGAAACCTACCAAAGAAAACTTTACACAAGCCTAGATGGTTTCCTGTCAAAGAATATTGCTACCAGAAGGCTTTTTCATATTTTTTCGGACTGCCATCGGAAGCAATTCTAAAAGACATATTTGTATGTTGATCCGCAGTCTTATAATTTGGAAATATGTTTCCAATTTCAATGGAGGTTAATGATATAAATAATCTGTCCTGATAAACAATGTTCTACTTGTGTATACTAATTTTGTAATACAAATCTGAGTACTCGGCCACTTATCACGGAAATTTCCATTACACATGCATTTACTATTCATTTTGCACTATTACGTGGTAGCAACGTAATTTTTTATTGAATTAACTGGGCGACTAAATCAGTTTCATTATAAGACCAGAGAGTAAAATGCGTCAATCGCTGTCAGCCAATGAGTGAGGAAGTGCTGTGATTGTAAATTGTTGTGAAATTACAGATCATATTGAGCAGTGATATTGAATTTAACATCCGACCGGAAGAATGCTCTTTTCATTTGATTGAGGTTTCAGACTCCCTACAGTAAAGTTGTGAAGGACGTTCACAGATATTGTCAACACAGCAACATTCGAAATGACGTATGTAATTATGTTGATTAAC
Organism: Zhengitettix transpicula; assembly: GCA_037074705.1. Lineage (NCBI taxonomy): Eukaryota > Metazoa > Arthropoda > Insecta > Orthoptera > Tetrigidae > Zhengitettix > Zhengitettix transpicula. The sequence continues at coordinate 22,804,515 of CM073590.1, read as the reverse complement.
CACGATCACTGGTTGAATCCATGAAATTGTCGAAGATTCTTTTAACTACGAACAATTTTCAAGTTATCGTCAAAAAAAAAGCATCTATAGGGCTCTAATGAAATCGGTATGACCTTGTTTGGTGTTATGGATTCTTACGCCTCTGGTCAGGGAAGAAGCTCTCCCGAAGACGTTTACTACTTGATCCTGGATTAAATCTTAACTTTTAATAGTGAGCTCCCACACACACAGATGTGGTTCTGTGGTCACATGTAAAATGTTCGTACAAATTAATTCCGTTAGGCTAGGTACGAATTTGCTCATGCTTCGCTGCAAAGGAGTGATTAACACAAGTGCATAAACTCGTTGAACCTTGCCGACTGTAACAATTGCGTGAGACGTATTGCTATGCAGAAATGGAACTTCGATATAATGGACGCAACGTGAAAGACCTGATAGGGGTTCACCTGCCAATTCGTGAAATAGAAATAAATGTGGTCACGTTCCAGGTAAACTGGTATGAGGATAGTTAAGCTTATGCTTAGTGGTTTGACTGGTGGTTGCATAACGCCTAAGAACGAGCAGGTGGCATGGCGGTGGCGTCCTATCTCCCCTCTTTAGGTTTTTGGATCAATAGCTCTCCGTGCTTTCAATCTCAACCACTCGCGTTCTGCACGTCAGCGAGGCGAGCTCCTACGAATGAGAAATTAGGCTAGCTGTTAATCTTCTGCGGTCAGTAATAAAAGCTGTTTTTCTTTTGCGGGTACTAGTATTTTCCTACTCTACGCGAGCTGAGTATCTTAAAACGTAGCAGGATAAGAGCCTATGAAACGTATATGGAAATTGCACTCTCAATAACCTAACGCAAGTAAGTTGCGAAAGAGTTAGGTCTTCACAATGAAAGGGTCAGGACAATTTGAAAATATGCAGTGATGCCATTCCTGGTGCTGTATTTCCGTTATGCTTCTTCCGTAACGGTCGTATTTCCCAACACGCCAACTTTACCACGGCAGTAGGTTTTCACTTCAATTAACCAATTACACTACTGGTAGCACGTAAACTAGTTGCAAGAATATTATCAAACAACATAACGTCTGTGTTAAAAGTATACTAATTAGATAATTACATAGGTAAACAACTCAAAAACAGTGCTAGATTAAATACCACACAACGTTTTGCAATCCTGGTTGTTTTCGTCAGGTGATTAAAAAACGCAAGAGAAACCAGGTGACAAATTCAAAGGTAAAACGAAGACAATTCGAGAAATAGTACCTGTTGCCAACATATAAAATCTTAGCGTTTTATACTAATTACATAAATGGCCAAATAACAGACAAAAATGTGCTAAATTAAATACCACACAAGTTTCCATAAATAAACCTTATTGCTTTCATCAGGCGAATCACAAAACGGATGTCCGAAAAAAACGTCACACCGCACAAATTAAGTGGTATTTAATTTAGCACTTATTTTTGTCTGTTATTTGACTATTTATCTAACATACTTTTAACACATCCGTTTTATATTTTGTAAATTCTCTAATTAGATAAAATAGATAACAGAAAATGACGAAGTGATAATACAAATAAAACACACAATGTTTCTGGAGTCCTTGTGTCTGTCGTCAGGTGATTAAAAACGCAAGACCATGAGGACGACGCAGCAGCACAATTCAGGTGACGAACTCAAAAGCAAAGCTAAAACAGTGTAAAGCGCAAAGACAATGTAAAAAGAAAGAATTAGCGTAACAATAAGGGATCATAGTCATTGATGACTTACTAGTTTGTACCTTAATTACAGCGGTATGAGATTTAAAAGAACACAACGTCTCTGAAGACAAATAACACAAGTAATTAACGATCCGTATAGCAGATAGTAATAATAAAATTTAAAAGTGAGTACACGGATCGGTAATTACTCGTGTTGTTAGATTTAATCTGGATATGCCAAGGGTCATGACTATTCGCCTTCCAAAGACACATTGGCACTTGATGGAATAGATTAATTACCTCAAGTCACTTTCGCAGACGAAACTCCAACAATGCAGTTATTTCGCTCAGCCTAACAATCGAACTCCCAGTCAACAGACGCCCTCAATAGTCATTGGACGGGCAGGGAATGAAGGATAGTTTAGCGTCTGCATGTTAATACGTTTTGTTGGACTGCATAAGGTAAAATAAAAGGAAGAACAAAACTTTCGTCAGGAAATCATAGGATTATGAAAATTTATCCACAAAAGGTATTACAAATGTAGACTTTATTTTGAATAAGAAATCAGACATTAAGGTATTACAAGTAACAGAGTTGTTCGGTGATGCTTGTCAGAATAAAAACAAACGTAAAAGATAACGCCGACAGTCGTTCAATATGCCTACTTCTCTGGCATGAATAAATTGAAATCAATTTGTAAAATTCATAGAAAATTTTATATTAACGCCCTTGTAAGTGAAACAAACAAGGAATAATCAACTTAAACACATCGATCGATCTATTCCAAAACATAATCTATTAGATCCGTCTAAAAGTAAGGGAAATTTTCGCTCACCTTGCATGTGTGTGTGCACTTTTTATGGAATATGTAGTGACATTTGTGGAAAATTTGTCTGAATCCTCAATTCACGATGTCAGAATTGCAATGAAATATAGGCTTGGGTATGGCTTTTTGGTAGTTTTATTATTCATATGATTCTGTAGCGTTAACATTACTCAGATATTTCCCTAATACATTTTATTGTAATATGCATTTGACCAGGAATATGAATTCCTGTTTTAAAGAAAAAATTCTTCTCAAGCCATTATGTCAGTGTCATTAGTTTTACATTCCTCGAGGCAGAACGGGACTTGACCTTGTGATGGCTAGCTTTCATTTCATTTAATTTATTTTACAATTTCACAACATCCTTATTTGCTTTTATATATATTATATATTTTTCTGTTTGCAGCCTGTATTTCTGAATAGAACACTGAGTTATATGAGACAACGCATGTCACGAAGTCACAAGCCCCGAAAGGATTTCAGTGTTGACTGCCTTATGGAGAGAATTGTTAAAAAGAATATGGAGAGTATGCAACTGGAATCTGTAGGAGGGTACATGACATTAACTTTCTTAGGATTCTATGATAAAAAAGGTAAAATTGCATCAGTAGTACATATATCCTTATTAAAAATTCAGTTATTAATTTATTGTGTTTTACAATTTAAATTTTCCTAAACTGCTTTATTAGTATTATTATTCCTACAGTGATTAATATATTTCTATTTTACTTTTACATATTTCTACAAAATACTTAAAATTAGCAAATCCGAAATGTATTTGATACGTGTAATAATTAATTGTGCTAATTTTTTAATTGAATACTATGATATTTATATAAATTGCAGTGGAAAGTCATCATGATCCTGTCAAAGTTGAGACTTTCTTATTAAATATTTGCCACAAGAAAAGGAAAGATGTCTCTTCACCCGTTATGCAGGTCAGTAAATGTTTTAATTTCTACAAGGTTGTACAGGTAAAAATTTTTTACAAAAATTCTGAAGTAGGATTAAAAGGAAAGAATTGTGTTGGTATCAAACACCTGTTATGATTCTAAACTTGTTGAGGTACAGAATCAGACACTTATACTATAATTCCATCACTATCTGTTCTTAAATTCCTTGATTACCCTTCCATCCCTTCCTTTGTGATAGTATTTTTATATTCTGTATTTGTTCACACTTCATAGTGACCAATAAATTTTATTTTCACCTCTGTTGTACCTTTCATATGCTATTACAGAGCCATATTTGTTTACATACTTCAAAACTTACATGACTGAAAATAACATCAGTGCAAACTAATCCCATGTCGAGCAAATTTCAAATATTGCAAGTAAATATAATTTTTTATTCCATCTACTTTCCTGAAGAAGGGTGCTCAGGTCATTGAAAATTTGAAACTCTGTTTCTTTCCAACCAGCAATTAATGCAACTCAGACCTACTGTCCTGAAGAAGGGGCTCTGAACCTGACAAATATGAAAATTATATTTTGCCCCAGCTTTTGGTTTAAAGTAAGTCACTATTTCCTATCCAATGAGTTATATGTATGTGTCTTTATATATATATATATATATATATAAGAATATGGCATTGTCAAAAATAATGGTACGGAAAGAAAAGAGATAGGTTGTGGCTCACCTGAAAGTGAAGTGCAGTGTCGCCATGAGGAACTGAAGGTTGTTCTTCGAATTTTCGGAGACTCTCAGCTCTTTCAGGAAGGAGTGTTCCACCATTCTGTGCACCAGCTGGCTGCGGAGTTTTGACCGCCACACTGCTAGTAGCCCATAAACAATTAACACCCCACCAGACCACTAACTTTCTCTCTCAAGGGAAGGTCGTGGTGTAGGAAAGTTTCTGATAGTGATCATTCATACAAAGCACCCTATACATACAAATACATATAAACATGCACAGACACACACATATATGCATACACATACATACATACATAAGCATTCTCATACTTACTCACATGGTCTCGTGAAAGTGGGGATGGCAGGTAGGCAGGGTACTAAAGGATGTTGAGTCCATGGCTTTGCCTGGACTGTAGGCCATGTTAGAAAGAGAGTTCCTACGGATGGAGTTCTGCCTCTGATGAGTTGGGGGAGGGGGGGCATAGAGTTTTAAGGATAGTGAGTGTGTTTATATTGTGTAGCATAAGCAGCTACTGGGAATTGAATTTTGGAAAGTTTTACAGTGCTGCGGTGGTTAGCTATTCGTTCAGGGAGGGGTCTTTTGGTTTGGCCTATGTTGAATGTTTTTGTGTGGTGGGCTGTATGATAGGGCAGACATTGCATCTGTTCCTACCACAAGGTTTGCAACTGGGTGTGGGTGGGTGGGGTGTGGGTTTTTCAGGGGTGGACAAGTAAATTGTGGAGGTTGGGTGGCCGTCTGAAGGCAACCCTTGGGCAGGTGAGGAGTATAGTGGGGAGGATGGGGTTTAGTTCTATTGATGAAGGTGTTAAGGATTCGGTTGGTGTAACAGGCCAGACTATTCCAGGTGGAGCAAATACGTGCTTCCCTGAGGGCTAGACTGTGCAGGAGAGAGCGTTTTGTGTAGTGTGGGTGGCAATTTGTGAAGTGCAGATATTGGAGAGTGTTTGTGGGTTTTATGTGGACAGATGTGTTGATTGTGCCAGAACTCAGGTGTACGTCAACATCTTGGAAAGTGACTTTGGTTGGGAAGTGGTTCCAAGTGAATTTTATGGGGTGTTTGGGGTTCAGGGTGTGGAGAAATTCGGATAGGGAGTCTGGTCCTTGGGTTTTAACAGGGAGGAATTTAGGTGGGCCTTTTCTATGTGTCCCATGAACAGGTTTCCATAGGAGGGGGCCATCCAGGTGCCCGTAGCTGTGCCACATATTTGGTGCTAGATGTCTTGAAAGGAAAAGTAATTTCTGGTGAAGACAAACTGTGAGGGAAACCAGAAAATTGGTGGTGGGGAAAGAATTTTATGGACTGCGGGACAAGAAATATTCAAGTGCCACTAGTCCATTGGCATGGGGAATGTTGGTGTAGAGTGAGACAACATCTATAGTACAATAAACAGTTCTCGGTTTTCACACAGGTGTTCAATATTTAAACATAACGCTTTGACGACTAAAAACACTGTCGTCATCTTCTAATCGAAGTGCCGGGACCATTTTTCCCCCTTTTTTTAGGGTAACAGGCTACATGAGGGTAATCCACATGGTGGCAACTCCCCTTTGATAGCATAGGAAGGAATTTGAAAGGGGAGATGCGGAAGGGTAGAGGAAGGTAGCCAAGGGTTAACTAGGGCTCCCGGGCTATAGTTTAAGGAGGATCCTACCTGGCATTCGCCTCAAAGTAATGCAGGGAAAACCCTAGAAAAACCTGCATCAAGTAGGTCGGGCATTGGGTACTTGTCCCACGCCCTCCCGATAGTGAGAGAAGAGTGCTGTGGGGTCGCAGCATTCTCTTCTCTGTACCTCGACCAGTTTAGGAGGCAACTGTTTCAATGGGAATAGCAGACGACTCTTACTGTATGCCCAAGGTCTGTGACCCCGGAACATACACCTCTCAGAACAGGCTGAGGTGCCTCGGCTTGTGGGCTGACCGGGACCATTCCATTTCATGTTATAAATACCCTCCGCCGGATCATCACGCTGCGAGAGCCAATCGGTACTCAGTCAACAGCCCGCCTCAGCCATGTCAGCATCACTCAAGAGACCGGCACTCGCCGAGGTACATTACCCGCAGCAGCCACGGCCACAATGGAGCTCCGAACCCCTCGTCTTATCAATGTTATAGCTGGGTCTCAAGTTTTGCTCAATTGAAACCCTTTGTCCCGGTTGAGCAGGTTGTCTTGTGTCCTAATATGTATGGCGTCTTTGATGACTCTGCTCCAGAAACCATTGACACGATCCAAGATTTTGGTTTCATTGAATTTTATATCATGGTCGGTTTCTATGGCATGTTCTGCCGTGGCTGACTTATTTGGTTGCTTGAGTTTAAGATGCCTTTGATGTTCTGGCCAATGTACCTTTTGCCTCGTTCACATGGTATGCTGTAGACCCCAGGAGTATGAAGTCCTATACTGTCTTTAACTGAGCCAAGCATTTCTGTTATTTTCTTTGGTGGATAGACACCATGTCAAAGTTATGCTTGGCCAGTAGGCGTCATATAGCGAAAGGAATGTAAGCATGGTTGACTGCATTTTCCTTTTCCTCTACTGTTTTCTCCCATCAGAGCGCAAGTGCGAGATCGCATGTGTTGTAGGGAAAAATGCATGATTTTCAGGAAGTGAGAGAATATATATATATATTGTAATATTAAGGATGTGACATTGTCAAAATTAGTTGCAATATTGGTATGGAAAGGATAGAGAGATAGGTTGTGGCTTACCTGAAAGTGAAGTGCGGTGTCGCCATGAGGAACTGAAGGTTGTTCTTCAAATTTTTGGAGGCTCTCAGCCTCCTTCCTGAGGAGTCTAAAATTTTGAGGGCCTGAGCACCATTTGTTACAATGTAACTGAAATTGAGGGTTAGGGGTGTCACTTCAAACAGGAAGGAATACTTCTAAGTTTCAGAGTGCAAGCTGCCTCCTTCAGGAGCTGAGTACCGTACATTGTGCTGGTGAGACATAGATATCTTTCATGTCATTTATGTTCATGTGGCGCAATAACATTTTTTATTCTCATCTTCTTTCACTCCATTGTTTCTAGTCTATGACATGTTGCTGTTATTATACAGCTGTTCTCAGACTTCTAATGAAGTGTTTCTAATCTGTTCACTCCGAATTCCTGGCAAACATTTTATGTTTTCTTTATTTTAATATGTCCAAATATTGATTAAATATCCACCACCATGAATTGTATGAGCTCACCCACTTTTATAAATGTAAGTAAATTTTCTTTCATTACCTTTTCTAGACCCTTGTCTTTGATACTTGTCAGTTCTTGAGTAATTGTTGATTTTACTTGCAGAAGTTTCTTTCCAAAGGTTAATGGAGTATTTTTGCCACATACCATTTACAATAATAACATTTGTTATCTTTAATTTGTAGGTCCCAATTTTGGTATTAAAAATAACTAATTTAGTTATCTTCCTGCACATTATACTTGATTTTTTTTACACGTACCTCACTTCAAATTTGGCTGATTTCCTCTCCTAACTAAAAATCTCATTTCCAGCATTAAAATGATCATAGTTGATTATTTAATCTTGTCCATATTTCATTCCACTCTCATAGTTACCATCCTGTACCAAACTTAACTGGGTAAATCCTTAACTCAACTAATAAACATTATTTATCTTTTGTATTAAGGTTCCTTTCACATCTAAGTTTTATTAATTTAAATTTAACTTTATTGGTATGTCATTTAATGGATGTTATTGATTTTATCCATCTCCTTTCTTTTTGCCAAAATAATTTAATTGTCTTATTACATCGTTTTCAGAATTATATTAATAAAATTTGATCTATAATTCTCTGGCTCTTAGTCTATCTTACAATATTACTTACTATATTGAATTGGCTTCTCCTATTTCTATGGAAAATTAAATTAATTTCAGCTTTTGGTAACATAATTACTAAATTATGAAGTTAAGCATATGGTAACTTTTTTTCAGAAGTCTATTGGAACTAGTGATGTACCCATTAATCCATCAGAGGATCAACCTCCACCTAAGGCATCAACAATATCTATTTCGACAGAGTCCTTCAGTTTATCAAATGGCCATCTCGTCAAGTCATACATGCTGCTGCTCCGAGTAACTTGCAACTCAAATGGACTGCACAATTCTAGTGATATGGAACTCTGTAATTAAGATTTTTTTAAAAGAATAAATTCTTTTGATCTTGTTGTTATTTAAATGTGTGTATAAATTCATTTAAATAATACAAAAACAGCCGTTTAGTCAGAAAAGTTTTTTAATATTAAAATTTTAAACTCGATGGTTTGTCCCTGATTGGAACATCTTTAGGTTTATAGATGTTATGTTTATTAAAAATTTTAAGTTGACAAAATTATTTTGACAATATGACTGTTAATTGGTACAGCTGTGACTTGGTAGAAATTGTTGTTAACTTAAAATTTCCAACAGGGACAAAATTTGAATATGAAATTATTTTTTCTGATTAAAAGGCTGATATTTTTATTATTTAATTTAAATATCAAGTCAGATAGTAATAATTATAAATTAAATTGTTTAAAATTCTATACTTGATTTGCAGACTTATGAATTAACAAATTTCTAGTGTTTAGAAGTGTATTGACACACAGCTAATTCAACTTAACGTCTATAACACTATTTAAACAAAGTGGTAAGAGACTAATATGTAATGGGGACAATTGGGGTGTGTAAATCTTACCAGGCATCCTAATTTAAGTTTTCAGAAATTCATTTAGACAAATGCTGAAAATGACATGTAATGGTGGACTATGATCCATAATGTTGCAAGTAAGCTGTAGTCTGACAGTCATATAAGTTATGATCTTTAAAAAACTACATAAAGCAGTGAAAATGCAGTACATGTTACACTCATGTTATTAATTATATGTAACAAAATTTGAGGACTAAAATTAATACTTATATGATTTGTGAGTAAGATAGAAACTCAGGGTTAAAGTTCTTTAGCAATCTTGTTCAAAATTAATTATTTATATATATTTATCACTGATTATTTATAGAAAATACATATAGATTGCTTTAATAATGTATATACTGTATCACACAGTTGTTATAATTATATAAAGGTTCCTAAAATAGTTTATATAATACCTGAATTTATAAAATATTTAAGTTTATATTATAAATCATTTTTATTTGTTATTATTTAAAAACAATTTTTTTACTTGGAAAAATGCATTGGCCTTATGTTAGAATCACTTCTTTAGGTATTTATGTAAACCAGGAAAAAAAGGATCATAAAATTATTGGATAGAGTTAATATCCTCAAAATTAAAATTGCTAGTTATTGCTTTAGAATGTCATAGTGGAAAACTGAAGCTTTTATCTCAATTGCACTGTAATTTGAAAACAAGGTTTACGCAATTCTTTTTCCAACACAAATCTGTATAATGTATGTTCTAACTTAGTATTAGCACTGGAGTAATTTGACATCCAACATGATAAAAGAAGATGACTGCTAGATTGTCAATTTACATCACACATTTTGGATTTGGAGAACATGTACCTAGTTTGCAGTTTCCTCTCAGTTGTAACCTTAGATTATGTAGTCATTCTGGGGGAGATCAAAACTTACAATTCTTTTTATTAATACTCTAGCTCAGCCTTTGCCTTGTATATTTTATGAATCCCAACATTTTGCCAAATCACATATAGAAACCCAAATCATGATGAAATGAAGGGAAATCAAACATAAATTATTTCTTTTATAAATTTGACAGATTACAGTGACGCCAATGCATTAGATGAGTGTTAGTATTGAATACATATCTAATTTCTTTCAATTAAAAATATTTTGACCCTAAGGTGATTTGTTCAACCATTTACAGTAAATGTCAATATTTACTATAACATGATTATTCACAGCAACATCAAGATCACATAGGATATTAGAGTAAATATTTAGCTACATGTTCAAACTAGTCTTCCTAAGTAAATGTAAAATCTTTGGTAAATATCAGTTAAATAATTAGTCATAGATTTTTTATACTTTTAGTTTATAATGTTTCATTATGTATGAATTATTTAAATTAAATTTAAATGTGTTGAAATGTATTTAAATATTTGGGCTAAATAGCATTGGTCCATACAAATTAATAAAGAATAATATATATATATATATATAATGGAGGCTTGATGCTATGCAAAAAAAAAGTGTTGTGGGGAAACTAAAACAATTCAGAGCACCCTGAATTTTATAAAAGCATTAAATGAATAGGTGAAATGTTGAGAATACATATCAATCATGTATCATGCCATTATTGTTAAAAATGAATGAATGAATGAATTATTATTTTAATTGGTTAATTTCAGCTGAGCCAGCCCAGAAACGCCGAAAGTCATCAGGGCCCCTAAGAGGGAGTCAGATGGAGGAAGTGAAATTGTACGGCTCAGAGTTAGTGGTGTACGATAAACACAAGCGATGTCTGCTGACTGATGGAGACTATGAACTTGTGTTACAAGAAGTACAACCCAGCTCAAAGAATTCGCCAAAAAAACATTCATCTTGGGAAGCTATTGGCGAAATACAAGAGGTAATACTTTTAACATACATCCTGTGTGTATTTATAGATAAATTGGAATCGACTCGATAAGAATGTGTTGTTGATTTGTGTTACTTATATTTTAAATTAATACTTATATCTGATAACTACGATAAATTTTCATGATTTTAGATTATGACCTCATTTAATTTTATCTATTCAATTGGCTTAAATATCAAACGCATCAATCATACATCAGGATGAAATTAACATTCTCATCTCATTTGTAACATTTTTAAAGAGGAATGTTGACTTAATACTTTGTCTTTCCTGTTCCTATATTCTGAGGTATGTGGTGTCTGCTTACCTGAACACTTCACTATTGCAGTGAGGAAGACTCCTCATCAGTAATTTCAAGTAAATGGAAATACATTTGAGGCCAGGAAAACTGATGTGCTACTTCGTGTCATTTGTGAGATGGTATATGTACTTTGGGGGGGATGAGAATTGGCCAGTCATCTATTTCACCAGTGTACATTTAATTTGACCTATTAATAATAATAAAAATTATACAATCTCCGATTCATTTTAAAACTTCAGTACTTCAACACTGTTCATGAATCAACATTGAAAACTGAAAGAAAAACATGAAACGACATGTTTATAGAGTTTGAACATCAAGTTTTTCCTTCTGAAACATTTGAAATAGTTATATTTTAAAGCAAGAAAGTAAGTTATAGGCACCAATATAAAAAGCAAAAACAAATTTGGAAGCAAAGAAATTACATAAAATATTTTATTAACTGAAAACATTTAATGCGTCATGGAGACTTGATACTTTGAAATTAAAATTGAGTGCCATATATTGGGGAAACGTGCTAAATTTCAACATGCAACTATAATTAGTTGTTAATGTTTTGGCTTGTTTAATTACATTTAATGTTGATTTTGGAATGTCTGAAGAATATATTGTAAAGTTCATTTGTATGACTTTTTTTGTTAATGTGCTGGCATTAGGTAGAAAAGAATGTAATATCTATACTTGGATGACAAGTATGTTTATGAAATAAACTTAAAAATTACCACTTTGTCAGAAAACTGCATATTATGTAATTATTTGTTAAACAAAAAATCATTACAATATGACCAAAGATCGAAGGCTTTTCCAGTGTATTTGTTGAAGAAAAGGTTCTCGGGTTTTCACCTGGGTAACAGCAATTGTAATGTGACGTTTCAACGACTAAATGCACTGCCGTCATCTTCTAGACGAAGAAGAACTTTTTCTTCATTACAATATGATGTTTTGTCCACAATTTTGGGACTTCATCAGATAATAGACCATTTTGAATGTATGTATATATAACACTTAAAGAAAATGTGACAAGGTCAAATTGATGCCAGATTAACTGAAATAGTTCTTTCTTCCCAATGAAGGAATATATATATACATATATATATATATATATATCATAGTGAGGAAAGATAGTAAATTACCTTAAGTCACTTTATTTTATTAATTTTCAGCTACAACTGTCAGGACACAGCCCATGACACAAAATTTTTATTTGAACAATTTAATTTTAACGTATAATTGAGAGAAAAGATAGAAATAAATTAGAGAAAGATGATATTCCAAACTGTCTATAACCTGATGAAGTAAATTGTGGATGAAATGTTGTGTATTCTAATTATTTTTTGTTTTGGTTAAATAATTGGTAGTTTTCTGAAAAATTGACAGTTTTTCTGGTTATTTATTAAGTTATAATTGTCAGATTAACTTAGGTATTAGATAAGTATATTTGTTTTGATGTGGTATGAAAAACTTCACAAACATGAACGCAGTTTGCGTTAGGGAGAGTAATTAAATAAAACATCAGTAGCAATAGAATTTGTCATAATGTGGTTGGATTTAAATTTCTAATTTATATCAATATCTTTGCAGGATTGTGGCCCTTTTGAGGTTTTTAGCAAGGGTCCAACTCTGAAGTTTCGTTTGAACTGGACCACTGAACCCAGTGTAGGTTTAGTTGATCGTCCCAAACCCATCCGTCCTCTAGACCAGTGCCTTGATTCTAACAGCAACAAAGAAAACCATCCTGGTGAGTTTTTGTTGTGAGAATTGGAACTAATTATTAAACTGACATATTCAAAAGTTGTACAATTGATTTTGCTGTTGTCAGGATTTATTCTAGTTCTTCAAATAATGACCAATAATTGGCAGTGTGATGCTTTTACTCAAAAAAGGCAACAGTCTGTGTGGCAGCCACATATTTGACATGTTAAGTGTTGCTAGAACTGTAATGTATTTAAATGGGAATTATTTTGAAGTCTGAGGTTTCCTTTGTTGGTCATTTTTTGCGAAATTTTTAAAAAAATTCAATTAATCAATTCATGCCCTGCTGACACGCAGTTTAAACCTTCCTTCCTTCCTGATTATTGGGGCTCAGGCCCTCGAAAATTTGAATTATTTTCCTCAGCCCGACTGAACCAACTATTGATTTAATGTAAGTTGACTCCAGTTGGGCTGAGGACTGAAGATATTACAAATTTTTGAAGGCCTGAGTCCCCTTCATCAGGAAAGTAGGTCTGAACCGCATGACGGATAGGTACAAATTCAATAAATATATATATGTATATATATATATGATATTGATTTGAGGAAAAACAAGGAGAGGCAATTAAAATATCAATTACTATAAGTATTTTTCAAACTAACTGATAGAAATGAAAGTGACAATGAAAGCTTCATATCAGGTGATGCACTGTTTCACAGTTTTAAAAATAAAAGTGAAATTATGACAGCAATACAAATCATGCAGCTTTCTGCAAACACTTTGATGAGACAGATTGAAGTAATATTATGTTACGACTGAAGGCTGATTTTGAAAAATGCTGTTATTTTTCACTACAGATTGATGAATTGACATATACCAGCTTGTGCACAACTGGTAATCTTTATAAAAACAATTTTTTTGTTATTTTTCAACAAGAGAAGAACTTGTAAAAGTAATTTCACTCAAGGGGCACATGACAGGACAAATTTTGTTTGCTGTGTTGAAACCTTTGGAAATGATCTCTTTGTACAAGCTTATGTGATTACAAACTGTGCTCTGCCTATGGTTGGTGGTGAAAAGGTACTTGCAGCATTATGCAGGGAAGACAACTCCTTTCCATGGTTTCTACATTACTGCTGTGTGATTAATCAGCAGGCCCTATGTGAGAAATTTTTGAAAATTGATTATGATTTTAATGAAAAGTTTCATAACATAAAGTGATAGCCTTGCACAGACAACTGTGCTTATTCTTAATAATGAAGTAAGATGGCTCAGCAGAGGTCAAGTTTTAGAACATTTTCGTGAACTGCTTCCTGTAGTGATTACCTTTAAGGATAGAGGAAACCCTTACCCTGAGCTTGATGATCTTGATTGGTTCCAGGAATTGATGAGTTTGTCAACCCTGGTATAGAGAATACACTAACATACATCCTTTTTTAATAAGAAAGATTGCCAAATACAGACAAAAGAAGTTATGATATAAATACTATGTGCTTATGTAAGCATTGTTCCTTTCATCAGGTGCTGAAAAACAAGAGCCTAGAGCAACACAACTGCACAAGTCAGTCAGTTGACAAAATTTAAAAGCTTTTATCAGCTGACTTGTGCTGTTGTGTCACTCTAGGCTCTTGTTTTTTCTACACCTGAAGAAAGGTTTCCAGAAATGTTGGGTGGTATTTATATTATCACTTCTTTTGTCTGTATTTTACTATCTTTTATTATTATTAATTTTCAATACAGATGTCGATTTTTCACTTTTTTACATAATTTTTTATTATATAGATTTACTGTGGAAAAGTCCCCACTCTTGTATACAATTACCTTCAATTCAAAAATTACCTTCAGGACCTCGCTGAGACAACACATTTCTGCATACATTCATTTCACTGCTCAAATTTTTTTTGCAACTTTCTGAATCTATCATAATAATGCATGTAGGAATGCTCTCAATGAATGGATTTATTAAGAATTAAGTTTAAATTGTAATTGATCTCAAGCTGAAATGTGGTATTGGTAAAGATCAAGTTACTTTTCTGCAGTTGAATGGAAGGTATCAGTAGGGTATAATGTGAGACAAAGACTTTTTAAACCTAATAGCTGAGCATAATATCCTCACTAGGTCAAGTGTTCAGAAATAGTTATTATTAGATAAGCATCACCATTACCCAGCCAACCATACATGTTATGCAGAAGTGTGAGATGACTGTAGAACTGTGTGGATTTGATTAGCAGCCTCTCTCTTGGCTGTAATGAGAGCAATTGAAATATTAAATCTATTTCTTCATGACCCAGGAATAACAATTACTCTTCTATGTGTTATACATGATAACACACATTAAAGTGACACTTAGATTTTTTTACGTATGAGTACATGCTGCTGAAATTTTTTTATACATTACTTTTTATGCCGTTTTTAGAATCAGTTAAGTTAACTAATCTTGCTGAATGTAAAATATATTGCTATGGCCATAATTTAAAATTGTGTTAATATATTTTTTCATATTTATATTTAATAACATATCAAATCATGTTTTATTTTTGCAGAAAGTTGCAATACCAGTTCAGTTAAAACTCAAAATTCAGAGCCGCCTCTTCAAATAGTTTACCAGTTCCTGTACAATAACAACAGTAGACAACAAACAGAGGCATGTGAAGATCTGACGTGCCCCTGGTGTTCACTAGATTGTGTTGTGCTTTATGCACTTCTCAAGCACCTGAAACTATGTCATTCTAGGTTCACATTTACTTATGTGGTAAGTATTACTAAATTCTATTTTGAATATATGAATCATAACAAAAATGAGACCAATAATTTAAATAAAATTTATAATTACTTATTGTGATTCATTGTATTATATAATTTTTTTATTTCCATTGTTATTTTAAAATTCAATAATACTCTCAACAATTGTGTCAATAACAGTTTTGGTCACAATGTGTAACTGTATGCTAGAAATTTTTATACATAATTTATTAAATATTATCGTGTGTAATTTTTTGTTTTCATAAAAAATTTTAGATAACTTGAAATTAATTAAAATTTTGCACCTTAAGAGGTCCCAATTAGTGATGAAACATTGTCTTTGTCAAAAATAATGTGATAAAAATTTGATAAAAAATTTCTGACAATTAGGCTGGTGTTTTTCACATTGATATCAAAAATGGTTTGGAGACAATAATTGTAATTTTACTTTTTAGTACAGAGTTTGACATACTTCCAAAAATAAGTTTATGGGTTAAAGTTTTATCATTTTTCAATAAATTTTGCAGATTAAAACATTAATCTAGTGAACACATTGTATTATTATTTTGTGTGTGTTTGTAACTTGTTTACTCCATATATGTACAAGGTTTAATAATTTTAAGTGAATTTTCTCTTCCAGCCCATACCTCAAGGTGCAAGAATAGATGTTGCTATAAATGAGTGTTATGATGGGTCTTACACGGGTAGCCCACATGACTTAATTTCTCAACCTCCTGGTTTTGCGTTTTCTCGAAATGGTCCTGTTCGGCGTACTTCTGTGTCCAACATTTTAGTGTGCCGCCCAAAACGACCAAAACCCAGTTTGTCAGAGTTCTTAGAGCTTGACGAGAATGAATTTGATGGGCAAAGACCTTACATCACAGGTCATAATAGGTAATATTTTATAAAAGCTGAAATATTATATTCATACTTATATGTATACATACACACACAGGTTTAAGAAATGACACTTAGAATTTATCTAGGGAGTTTTATATTTATGAAAAAAGGTGATTTATTGCAACAACATCTGAGAAGCTGTATTTAGTTGATGTCATTGATTTAAATTCAAAGTGTTTCTCTACTTTGACATATAATTTTTGAAAGTATATATCATAATATTTATTTTATTGTCCATTATTTGGTTTAAATCTATTTTGCATGCTCCTTGAATGTTTTTAATGTGATTTGCATGTTTTTGCTAAGTTTTAAAAATGTGAGAATAAGATCAAGTCCCCAGATAAAATGTGAATTTTACTCAAATCAGGCTTGTTAACATGTATGGATCAAGAATATTTTGCTCATATACAAGAAATAGACAATTTGAGAGTATATTTGGTCCAGTTACCTAACTAATATTTTGAAGCAATGTCAGATGTAAATGAAAGTAAAAATAAAATACCTTACTCCTATTTGTCCCTAATCTTCTCCATCCAAAATCTCTTCCTTATTACAAATCTACTGATATGTTTTCCTTCGTGGGTGAAAACTACAAGGACCCACTTGACACTTATAAACAAGATTGAGGTGTTTCAAAAAACTCTTACTCTTATTGTAATTCTTACTACATATGGGAAAGTAAAGAGGTAATTAAAACCCATTTTAAAGTACATGTATCAAATAGCAAACTTTTCATTTATGCTATCTTCAAACTCCAAGCATTATATTGATTGCCAAGATGCAAAGATTTTAGATATTTAAACTACATAATTTTTGAGAATTATTTCCAAAATTCTTTACATTAAATCTAACTACTGCAATTGGCATACTAAACTGATATGGTGAAACTCTACAATAACTGTGATCACATATCATTCAGCTAAATTCTTTGCCTTTATATTAATATATTTGCTTTTGATTGCATTCTAATAAGTTAACTTTACACCTGAGAAAAGCAACAAATGTTCCAAATACTTTGTATGTTCAATACTTTTAATACCTAATCTTGGCTTGTTTTTGGATATCCTGTTTAATGTAGGTTAGTATTGAATATGTGATCATTCATTTTGAGAAAAATTCTAATGAACTAGCTTTAAAATAAAGGGAATAGTTACTCCCAAATAGATAAGTAAAATATAAGTTGATTTAACTTGTCTCAAGAAATAGTGTGGATCAAAAGTTTTTTCCCAATGTGCCAGTTTTTGTAATAAACACAAAAATCTATTTTAAAATTAATAATAATAAAAACAGCTAAATACAGATTAAATAAATACCACAAGTTTCTAGAAACCTTGTTCCTATCTTCAGGAGCTAAGAAAACTAAAAACACAAGAAGGTAGAGTGACACAGCTGCTTCTCAGTTTGCAAACTGAATTGTGCACTTGTATTGCTCTAGGCTCTTGTGTTTCTAGTTTTCTTAGCTACTGAACAAAGGGACAAAGTTTCAAGAAATGTGTGGTATTTATATCATCATTTATTTAATTTGTATTTGGCTATTTTTCTTATTAATTTTCTTCTATTATATTAATGTGTTTTGAATTATGCAGGTTATTAGATAATATATTTGTGGTTAATAAAATAAATTTTATGTGTAAGATGAATTTAAACACATTATTTACTGTAAATCAATATGAAGTGGTCTTTGGTATTGGAGAACTTTTGTATAACAGTAGTAGGGCAACTTTGGATTGTGTACTGTATACAAACTTAAATAATTCTGGTGCTATTATGTTGGTGAATGACACAAGAGATACTGTGACAAGTATGCAACTTTTAAAGGTGGGGTGAAGTTAGAAAATGTAATAACAAATGTGTGAAGTATTTGGTATTCAAAGCAAAGATTTTAATATTCTTAACTGAATATTTAGTTTGTATTAATGATTTGTTTGGAAATTAATTAATTAATTTAACTTCCAGATTATATCATCATACAACTACATGTCTGCCCATATATCCCAAAGAAATGGATGTTGATTCTGAAGGTGAACATGATCCAAAATGGCTTCAAACTAAAACGATGATGATGATTGATGAATTTACAGATGTTAATGAAGGAGAAAAGGAATTGATGAAAATGTGGAATTTGCATGTAATGAAATATGGGTGAGCACATGAATATATGAATGTTTTTGGTCTGGTGTCAATAAAACAAATTACTTCATGAAATTGTGTAAAGTTAAGGTTCAAAACAGTTACACAACACAACAAACATTGTTTAATCATTACTAGGATGGTTGGTCCATTTTAGTTTACAGTTCAGTGACAAAGTCAACTAGTCACTCCATTTCACTATTTCCATTATCATGTTTAAATTCTAGGTATAAAGCAAAAAAAGATATTTATCTTATTAAAATTTCTTTTATTGTTAATGTTTACAATTGCAGAAAGTGCTAAGGGCTGAGTAAAGCTTCTCACTCTAATGATACAATGCAATTCTAATGTAAACAAACTTTGAACTGTGAATTTCTTCCATCTATGCACATTTCTTACAAAGTATGAATAAAAATAAACAGTAATGGTATAATATTGTAAGTTTAAGAAATTGTGAACTATTGTTCATAAGACTATCTTTTAATAATCTAATCATCCTATAAGACAATAATTTGAAAGCTGTAGCATCCTAATAAATTATCTAAATTTATTTTCAGATATGTTGGCGATTGCCAAATTCCACTTGCATGCTCAATGTTCTTGGCGTCTAAAGGAAAAGAACTTTTGCAAAAGAACTTGTACCGGAACTTTGTGTTGCACATGTGCAGCTTATTTGACTTCAGTTTGATAAGTCCTGTCACCTTATACACTACAATCCAACGTCTACAAGATCTCATTAGTGAGAATTGTGATATTAGAAGTGTTCTTCAAGACTCATGGCAGGCCCAGAGAAAGAATTGGGTAACATCAGAACATGTTGATAAATGTGAGAGAAGAAAATCTCCTCCAAAATCAATGCAACACACTGTAAATTTTAACTCCCAGGCTTCAGATAATTCAGGTACAACCAGGCGAAAGTCACTGTCTTCGGCTGAAATGAATCAACACGAGACAAATGGAGTTCCTAGAAGGAAGTCTCCACCTGCTGCTGTTGGTGCCAGTACAAATGGAAAAATGCAACCTTCAACTGGAGGTGGTTCAAGCCCTCAGCAGGGTACAGAAGGAGGTGGTGCTCCTCGACGCAAATCTCCTCCCGCTAGTGCCAAACCAACTCAGAGTGAAGGAACAGAACTCTCCCGTCGAAAACAAGAACCAGTTTCTCAGAGCCGTAGGTTACCTCCACCCCCACCTCTTCAGAGGCGTAAGTCTACAACAAATCTCTCCCCTTCACCCGTTGCTGAAACAATGCAGCAACGTAGAAAATCTTTAGGGCAGCAGCACACCAATGGCTACTTGGAACCACTTCCACCCCCTCCCCCATTGCGTAGAAAATCATTTAACAATCAGATAACATCAGAAAATACTGCTTGTGGTATCAAGAATAATGTTTTAACATCACACAATGGACAATCTGCAGTATCTGTTCTTGTCGAAACATCATCTATCCAGCACAGGAGAAAGTCATCTACTCAGCAAGTTGATTCCAGCCAAGGACAGAACCATACATGTAAAAGCAGTGGAAGCTAAGGATACTCTTTATTATGTACAAAATATATACAGTGTATACAGCATGTAGATTAATTAATGTGTTTTAGAGGTTTGTTTTGTCAGTGGTATAAAGTGACAATATAACACTGGCATGATTTCGCATTATTATTGGAAAAGTGGCTAGTGATTTAATATATAGTTAAAAATTTTAAGATTTTATCTGTATAGCTTTATTTTTATTAAGCGCTGGCATACCGTAAGTATAATATGATTTGTTTTTGTAAAATGCTATATTGTACTGGGTGGATTCTATTAAAATTTCCCCCAGCAAAATAATGTTTACAATAAAAAATAATCGATGTACAGCTATTTATTATATATGAACTATTGCTGTATTGTCATTTCATGTGACTGAGAGAGAAAGTTAGTGATTCTTGTCGAGCGTGGATTTTATTATAAATACTTGGTGGAGTCATTTTGATTTCACAATTTGTATATCTAAAAAGAAAGTGATAAATGATAACATATCATCTTGCAGTTGGTTTGAAATACATTGTGAACAAAATAACACAACACATTTCTAGTGAAATTGCAAATCACATGATTCCACTAATATTAACCATAATGAAAGATAAGTTTGACTAATAATAAACTTTATCGTACTGTTGTGCGATTCCAATTACACTGCCATATGTGACAGCAACATAATTATTGTTAATGGTGATTATATATATCTTGAAACTATGTACTTACACAATTCACATTTTGTGTGTTTTCAAAGACTTCATTCGCTACTAAAAGGTAGTTAATATGGGCATCATCATTATGAATATTATATGATTAATAGAAATGTGTGAAGAAGCAAATTGTTGCAATTAACATAATTGTATGATAATAATAATTGCTCATATATTTCAGTTATTTTATACCATCTAGAATTTAAATTCTGATGTATTGTGTGTGATTTGAGCAATGAGAATGAAACCCAGTTTTGTGGGTGATCTACTTGTACATGGGAAATGACACTGCCAAGTAAACATTGTTTTCTGTTGTTATACTTGCTTATTGCCTGTCCTGAAGCATGAAAATTTACAATTTGACTTTCATTTGTACCAAAGTTATTCATTATCCAAATTAGAATGCCAAATAAATATTTACTTATACTCTGCTGTTGTATAATTATTGTGAAAGGTAACAACAGAAAGCTTGTGATTGCTATGAACAAGTAGTTTGTTTTTTATACTGCCATTAGGTAATTTTTTTTGTTACCCATGAATTTCTTTCAGAAATGTTTTGGATCTGGTTTTATTTCAAAAACATTTACAGGAAAAAGTTATCATTACATAGTATTTTTGAAATGGCCTTTAATGATTAAACATTTATCAATATATGTTCCCATTTCCTGAAGTCTTGCATTCAGTGTTACATTTTTCTCTGTTAGTATCTTCCTATCATTTCTCTTTTAAAGTTAAGTATTTTAATGAGAGTTTTATCTTTTATACAGAACTATACTATGCAATCACTGTGTGTTGCAGTGAATCCTGATACTATCAATATTTTTCTCACTATTTGAAGTAAATATATTTGATCTCAGTTTTTCACTGCCAGCTTGTTTATTTTACTTATGTAACATTTTCAAGTAATTGAAATGCACTATCATCTTCTCCAATAATCTAGTCAAATGTTACTCTTCATTTGTTTACCTTCCCTAACACTGCTTCCTTTCATATGGATTATCAAAAGTTATTCTTACCTGACAAATACCAAATTTGGCCTTCACAGAAATGTAATATAATTATACTAAAATAAAATAATCAAGTTGCTTAAGCCAGAATGTAATTTGTACTTTTAGCTAGTTTTTGTTGTATTTTTACAAACTTTTAAAAGACATTTTAATAATAAAATCTTTTAAAAACTGGATAAAACAATTTATTTTGTCTTAAGTCCTAAAATATTCTTTTTCAGTGTTCACACACAATGGGCTAATAGTCCTTGCCAACATAATTGTATCAGTCTGGTACTGTGATGGAAGTACTAACATTTTAATGGAATTTGTAATTCAAACTGCACTTGACCAAGACTTGACTTTTTTTGCTTATTAAAACAATATGTACTGAACAATTCAGAGAAAAGTAAAATTAAGTATCCTTGTCAACAATGGAAATAAACAATTTTTAGTAAATATTTGGCTGTATGTTTATAATTACATGATTGCAATCTGCAGATTATTCATTACTCTGAAATTGAAATTTATTGATATTATTCAGGTATTCCATTGTCCTGGAGAATACTCTAAATGTCTACCAAATTTTCATCAATGTGATTTTGAAACTGTTGTGCATCTTAGTTAATTTAGCAGAATTGAGAAGAAAGGTTTCAGATGTTATTGTTTTATTTTCATTCTGAAGGCATAAAAGGATCCTTGTAATAATATTTCATTTTCTTTGTAAGTACTGTATATAAAAAGAGATTAAACAATAAGAAAGATAGCCAAATACATACAAAAGAAGTGATATATACTACACAATGTTTCTAGAAGACTTGTTCCTTTCTTCAGGTGCAGAAAAAAAAACTTCACAATATTTTTTTTTTTTAGTTTTGTTAAATGACATGCAGTTAAGTCACTCTAGACTTGCATTTTTTCTGCGCCCGAAGAAAGGAACAATGCTTAAAGAAACGTTATGTGGTATTTAATATAACTTTTGTCTGTATTTGGATATCTTATTAATTTTCAATACAGATGAAAAATTTTCATTTCAACAGATTTGTTTCAAGTACTGATTAAGGGTTACAAAGGTGAACTGCACGAGATATTGTATTAGTATGGAAATTGAAATAGTAATTCCAACTCTTTCCTTATGAGGTTTGTGGCCCTCTCCTTTCATAATTGGAGGTGACTTCAATTCCAAACATGTGATGATTGGTTCTAGGATTTCCTCACCAAGAGGTATTATCCTTAATAACTACATCACTAGCAAACAATTAACTCCCTTCTTTACTAATGAACGCCTCCCCAGATGTACTGGACTTCTTCATCTGTAAGAAGTCTAGACATCTCCTCTCGAATATTTACGTCTTAAACGAGCTATCCTCTGATCACCTTCCTGTCATAGCATCCTTATCCATAAAATATAATTCACTATTCTTTCCCCATACTATAAACAATAGAATTAATTGGAACCTTTATAAAGACTTAATCCACAACAGACTTCAAATCCCTAATTAACTAAAAAGTGAAACAGAAATCAACGCTGCTGTTTCTATTTTAACCTCCATAATAAGATCGGCTATAAAGGAATCATCCTTAACCCTTCCCCCAAAGCCACCCTATTCCCAAGCCAATAATATTGAACTGAATTCCCTCCGTTCCTTCAAAAAATTCATCCGAAATAGATGGATAGAAACAAAATACCCCTGTTATAAAACAACCCTCAACCTAATTTCCAAAAATAATAAAAAATAAACTCAAAGATATCAATAATCATTTATATATCCAAACAATGTCCCAACTCAACACCTCAGACTGCTCCCTCTGGAAAAAAGCCAAATACATTCTCAAAGAAAAATCCTGTATTCTGCCATTACTTCACAACTCCATTTGGTTTTCCTCGCCGCAGCAAAAAGCCAACCTTTTTGGTAAACTTCTTTCTACTCAGTTTAAACCTTTTCCGTCTTCCAATCCTACACTTGGCAGTCTTATTCACAACTCACTGTCAACCGCCAAAAAAGAGCTAAATCCTCCACCCCTATTCACCTTGAATGAAGTAGTGAAAACAATTTCGAAGTTAAAAAACAAAACAGCTCCCGGAAACGACCTAATCAACTCAAGCCACCTCAAACATCTTCCCAAAAAAGCCCTTGTCCTACTAACAAACATATAACGCAATACTAATAACCTCTAAAATTCCCAATAACTGGAAATTAGCTACAATAATAATGATCAATAAACCCGACAAGCTAAAATCCAATCCCACCAACTATAGACCAATCAGCCTTCTCCCTATACTTTCTAAAGTCTTCGAAAAACTCCTCCTGCCCAGACTTAAAAACCAACTTTCCCACCTTATACCCAACCAACAATTTGGCTTTCGGAACAATCACTCCTGTCCCCAACTGATCAACATCCTGACAGAAACGATCATCAACTCCTTTGAAGAAAAAAAGATTTGTATAGCGACTTTCATAGATTCCGAAAAGCCTTCGATAAAGTTCACTACCCTTCACTCCTGTTTAAAATCAAACCCCACCTCTCCCATCACTACTTAAACCTTCTCTCCAATTACGTCACCAATCGATCCTACAGAGTTAAAATAGACAATTATTTCTCTCCACTACATCCTATACTCTCAGGCGTCCCACAAGGAAGTGTAATTGGTCCGTTCCTCTACTCCATCTACACCCACGACATTCCTATTATCCCCTCTACTACCACCTCAATATTCGCAGACGATATCACTATCACTTCGCACTCACATGACTTCCAAACCGCAACAAACCACCTTCAAACTTCCTTAAACCTTATTTCAATCTGGGCCAACGACTGGCGCATAGTCATCAATCCTTCCAAATCTGTAACCATTCCCTTCTCCCTGAAAAGAAAAGGCTACGACCTATCAGTCACTATCAACAACTCCGCCATCGCTACTAAATCTTCCCATAAATACCTCGGCTTAACCCTAGACTCCAAACTAACGTGGTCCCTTCACACTTCCCATCTTAAAAAAATAATTCTCCACAGATTCCACAAGCTAAAACCATTACTGAACCCGAAATCTCCTTTATCCGTCACAACAAAAAAACTCCTTTACACTTCCCTCATATATCCCCTCTGGTTTTATGCCTGCCATATATGGGGTTCAGCCGCTACCACCCACATAAATAAAATTCAAATATCGCAAAATAAAATTCTCCGCTTTATAACTAACTGTCCCTGGTACGTAACTAACTCTAGAATCCATAATGACCTTAATATTCCCTCAACCCAAAAAACTATAATTCAAACCGCCCTAATCCAACGTCATAGAAATCTCCACCACTTCAATCCCATTATCTCAAATACAGAATCCCATCCTCCTCCACCTAAACCTCTCAGAAGGCTAAAAAGAAAACGACAAATTGACCTGGCAACCAGAGCAAATTAACACATGCATGTATGTGTGTGTGTGTATATGTGTATGTATGTGTGTGTGTGTTTGTATATATATATTTATAGATAAATAAATAATTCATAACTACTCACTCAAGAAGCAAGGACATTTCTTCAAGATAATTGTAACATGTTAATGTCTTCAAAATTATATCTCAATTGTAAAATCTTAGGATTAAAAAATTTTCTGTATATTTAAAAAGAAAAAAATGAGGTTTGTGGTGAAAATAAGGCTGAGTGAAGGATTTTTTCATTTCATTATACTTTGTGGTTCCATATTTTGTAATGCTTGATGAGGAAACAATTTTGCTTGAAAATATAATGTATTACCACTTCAAATTTTGATTGCATTTTAGTAACAGCATATACAAGATTCTAGGAATTTAAAATAGTTTTTTAACTTCACGTGAAATTCTGTTCCTCTGTACTGAAGGTTTCTTGTGGGTGCATATTATAACAATACTGTGAAATGAATAATTTTTTATTGGAAATTCTTGGATAGTTCAATATCATTTGCTGTTGTACAAATTGTTTGATATTAAAATAGTTGATAGTGTCATATTGGTTACAGTAGGATATTTTATTTTTGTAACAGGTAAATATTCTAAAACTTAATTCTGTCTTCAGTACCTAAATGAAATTTTAATGCAATTTTTTTGTTTTGATGAAAGAAATAAGATAAACTTAGATTGTTTTATAATAACAGACATGAGTATAATTTTACCATTACAAGATTTTATTAAATTTCAGAAGTCCATAACACAATTTGAGCTTTTTGTTTTCTTTCAGAATATATTTCATTTAAATTATTTTTCTGGTTTTGCTGATTATAGATAATGAGACACTTTGAATTTGGAAACAATATTTTTATAAGAAACATATTGATTAAATATGTTCTGCAGCACTGAAAATATAAACACCTCGTCACAAGATATGAGCCAAAGAAGCTTGTTTCATATTATTAATGGTTTCTAGATGTATTTATGATGCCTGTCTATAAAAATGTTTGGTGGTATTTACATAAGAAGAGAATTATGTAAGTGTGATTTTGGAGTCAATTTAGAAATTAGTTTTTTTTCACTTTGTAAGACTACTTAAACTGGAGTCAAAAAATTTCCACTAATTTTCTATTTGTGCAACAGGTGGGCTGTCACAAAGCCTGGATAGTATTGTCGGAAGCAATTTTGTCTAAGTGAAGCTCTGCAGAATACATAGAGTAGAACCGTTGAGTGGTTTCACCAGTAGTGTATGTAATAAGACATTTGAAATACTTTGGTTTTATAAATATTGTGTAATGGGAATCATAAGGTTAAGATGCAAAATAAATAGTGGCTTCCCCATCCATGGGGGGGAAGGAACATTATTGGGTGTTTGCAACCCAAAATGCTGACTTTGCAGTCAATTGTTAGGCTGAGCAAAATTATTACATTATTTGAATTGTGTTAGCTCCAGAAGGGATTTTTTTATATTAGATTCGTGGTTTGAAAATGCATATATGAGTATTGGTGAATAAAGCAAGCATTCTTTTGTTTCATTTTTTGCAATTGCTTATCAATGTTTGGTTTTGATCGACAAATAGAAGTGTAATTAAATGTGTAATTGCAACAGGCAGAAGTTGTTTTAGTGTGATACTACTTTTATGGAGCAGCTGTAACAAAGCATAGCTCATAGACAACGTCAAGCATTGCATACCAAATAATTTTCTACAAAAAATTCACAGAAATTTGTAAATTAGACATGCAATGTCAATTATCTCCCCCAAAAAATCACAGGAAACAATATTTCTATAAATTGAACTTAAATTTTCATAATTGACCTTATATACATTTAAATTTATATCCATACAAGCAAAAATAAACAGAACACCCAATTTTACATTAAGACCCAAAAACTTTGCAGATTTTAGGTTGGTTTTTCACTGTGTAGTTTTGAACTTCTAAAGTTTCCAATTCTCATTAAATTTGTGGAATATGTAGAAAAAAATATTTTGGCTGAAAAATCAATTGATTATTGTGTTTCCTGAAATGCTCCAATTACACACACACAGTGATATGTCATAATACATGTACAAAATTTGGGAAAAATATTAAATAACTAAATATAATTAATGTATTAACTTTTTATACATAAAGAGTTCTCGGGTAACGTGATTTGAGCACAATGCTCAAAGGCTGACACCGCCATCTTCGTCAGATGAAGTGTTTATATAATGGTTTTAATTACAACTAAAAATGAAAAAGGGATTGTGAAATATTCTAAAATATCTGAATGAGAGTCCCATTATAAACAGTTATTCTAGAAAGTATGTTAGACAAGTGTTCCAATTCAAGAGACCCTGTAGTAAAACTTGTTCAAGGAGAAGGGAAGGTACAATTCTGGTACTGGGCTGAAGAAGTGCATACCTATACAACTGTTCAGATTGATAACTCCTGGAAGACAAACAGTTCCGTTTATCTTTGGAAAGTAGGATTAGCTTACTAATATTTTCTTTTCTTTTATTTCTCAGATTGACATTTTTATTATCACTTTTCAATTTTCATTTTCCATTTCCTCCTTGCCCTGTATTTACTTCTCTCTTTTATATTTCAGACATTCAAAAAATATGCACAATCTTATAACTTCAAATCTAAAAGGTATTTAAATTCCTCAGGAGCATCTATAATAATGGCCAGTAAATGAAATTATGATCAAGTACATAAGAAAATATAATATTAAATTAATGATATAAACAATAAGAAAGTAAAGAGAACTAGCATATAAAAATAATCTGATGAAAACAAAATCAGTATCAAAGAAAACAATAGAAGTATATGCAAGAAAATGAAATTGTAACTTTTTACCAACAAGAAACTTTTAAAGTAAGAGAAACAATATGATCTTGTCACATGTAAAAAAATATTATTTTCTCGCCAACGTCAGAGAAATTCTCTGTTCCACGGGTTTAAGAGATAGTTACCAAGACTGAGGTGATGGTAGTGAACACAGGTGACACCACAGCCAATCTTACTGTAGGAGGTAATGCACTGGAGACTGAAGACTAAAGAATAATCTGTCTTCTAGGAAAGCAAGGTTAAATTGGACAATAGAAGTTTAGCTCTTCATAAGAACAGTAAAATTCTTCACTTCCACTAGCATCACTTTAAAGTAGAGGAAAGTTATGGTTAGGAAATTAGTACGGAGCATCACATGGTATAGATAATGGACATGAGACCCACATATTCAAAGTAACAAAAAGAAAAAGTGCACCCTTTTGAAATATCAAGTTATAAAATGAGAATACTCTAGGTGGATTAAGAGGTGATCCAGAGAGATTTCTGGAATTTATAAACTATAATAAGTAATAAGAAAAACAGGCAAAAATAAAAACAACTGCAAAAGAAGTGATGATGAAAATACCACACAAGTTCCTTTTCCTTTCTTCAGGTGCTAAGAAAACTAAAACAAAATCTCAAGCCTAGAGATCACAACTGCAATTGCTGGGCACATACTATGATGATGGTCTTGTTTGGACAATACTCGAAGATTCAGTGAATGGAACAAGGAGACTTCGATTCAGTTACATGAGCATTGGCTAAATGTGCTAGGCTACAACTGTATACTGAAGTCAAGAGACTGGCTCAGGACAGAGAATATGAAGAACTACTGCCAATCAGTCTTTGGATTAATACCAAAGAAGGAGATAATATCATTTTCATATAGTTACAGCATATTGCAAAACCTGGAAGAGTATTCACAAACCAAAACTATCTATTGGAAAATAAAACACTAAAACTTTTTAAACTAAAATACAATTAAAACTATTATGAAGTGAATCTTTATAATTTTACATCTTCTTGCAAGAAATATAACTAACACATTTGCTCGAGCAAAATAGCTGGTTACGTACATTTATGGATTAGGAGCAACAACCACAGTTACTATAAAACAAAAATTGCAAAACAATCATTTATTTATTGACAAATATTTACACGTTCTATGAAACAGAACAATTATTTGTTAAACTACATAGAAGGGCACAAGTTATCACCCTTTATAGTTCTGGTTTCAAAATGATCTTACGAACACATCTGTATTCATCATTCGAACATAAATTTACATATCCATCAGTATGCAAGTTACACACATTTCTCACTTGTAATAGTCCTAGAATTAAAATTATGTTAAACTCATAAGTTTTTAATTTAGTGCCATATTCATCATTAGCATTTGTGTACAAATGGTTGGCAGTGGGTTACCACTGAAATTTTCCACATGTAATATGCAAATATTATTCTTAGAAGTCCAGTCAAGGAAATAAGTATAGTTGCAACAGGTTCTCATAAGTTTTGTCACATGGCAAGAGATCACAGGGTTTAATATTGACTACACTAATAAAATAAAAATATTGTGCACAATAATCTCCAACAAATATCAGAACAAAATATAAGTGAAAAATTAAACACCTCTCTCAGTTACTACACTGAAAAAAGTGAGTTAAAGGAACATATTCTAACAATTCACCTTTACTTAATTAAATACTACTTATTATACCAATTAATGAATTAGTGTACTGAATCAAAATTGGGGTTCTGATCTTCATGAATTTTGTTGCATCAAATCTAGTACACAATTTATCACAGTCATTTTAAAGTTCCTTTCATCGTTGAAAACCAAGAAAATCGATAAAGCGCTCGCTGAAATCTTGTAGCCACTGTAAAGCAGTCGGAAGCTTGGTGGAGGTCTTCTTCGGTTCTGAAGGCATGTATTCTTCACCACGGATACAAAAGTAACTCTTGATCGGGCTGCGACACATGGGGCAACGGTCCAATTTCTCGAAGCAACTGGCACAGATGCACGTGTGTCGACAAGGCAGTAAAGCCCTTGAAAGCGGGAAAAACTGACAGACCACACATAACTGCTCACCTGCCACATGCCAAACTGATCCAGTTTCATCTTCTGTACAGACAAACTCTGTGTGGCGTGTAGGTGCAGTAACATGTTCATCTTCATAATTCAGAGGATTTCCTGTAGCAAGGTACAATTGCTGCAACAAGATTTTGTGTGTTATTTAATTATATAAACATTTATATATGTGTATGTATGTAAACAACAAATATGGAGTTAACAGTAGATTCCTTATAAGACTAAAACTTCGATGAGAGGTATATATACATAATAAGTAAAAAAAATTTGATTGTAATCTGTGCTTTAAAACACCGGCAAAACTTTTATAAGCAAGTTCAATAACTAGTAAGATCATTTCAGAGTGCACGACACATATAGCAAAATTTAATTTTCTTATTAATGAAAACCTCTAAAATTGTATAATGAAAATAATATCTATATTTATGAACAACCTACAGTTTTGAAATTTTTCTGATCCATTCACAATCTTTTAAAAACATACATAATGCTAATTATATTTATTTCATTTTCAATTAGCCTCAAATTTATTTTGAGATGTTTGTATGTAGGTATCACTGGGCTTAAATAAAAAGGAAAGTATATAATCTCTTTACCTAATCTACATAATGAAAAAACTGTTATAGATCAGTACAAAATGCAATTATTATTCTATATGGAATATGATACAAAATCTCAAAGTACCAGGAATCAAACACACGACCTGTGATATGTATTGCGGCTCCTCTAACCATCAAACTATCCTTGCAGACTTTCAGTCACGTGCAAGCTTTCTCTATCCATTGTATAATTTTATAACCTTTAGACCAGGTCTTTCCTAGAATGAATTTCTTATGTTTTTAAAATACCATTCTTTTTCAGAAGGATTCATTATTATAGATTACATAAAGGTCTTGCGTTGTTACAGTTTTAATGTATTCATTGTAGTTTCACAGATGAGACCACTTTTCTTGGAATAACTGTGTTTTATTTGTGTCCAGATATGGGCATCATCTAATGTCATCATCAGGGCATATTTAGTGCAACCTGAGTTGTGGAAGATGTTAGCCACAACCAAGTGTTCAGGCATCAGAAACATATCTTGGAGGCTATAACACAGCTTCTGTGAAGAACTTTAATGGTGGAAGAAAACTATATGGTAATTACTGCTGTGTGAGGCTGTGGTGCACCCTTGGGACACACCATGATCCAGACAAAATTAAGTAAGTGGTGTATGCCTAATATAAAAAGTTATGAAGAAATAGAAATTAACAATAAAGTGATTCATTATCAAATAGTAATGAAATAATCATAATTTGTGGATAAATAATTATGAGCAACAAAGCATTGTTACAATGGTCAGAAAAGAAATGTATGGAGTAGATGCCAATAAAACCATTACACAGAATAAGTTTAGCACAGCTTAATTAATTAATTTGTGATGTATATGATAAGGAAATTTACTGAAGGATATTGATCTCAATATAAAAGTACTCTAAACTTAAAATTGGTGACCTTTAAGGCATGGCCCCCAGGGGAGCCACCTTAAAATTATATACTCTGTGGTTAAGAATGAACAAATGCAAAAATTACATAGACATTCCTTTTTGTTCATCTATAGAGTTTTGAAGCATACCCTACCGCAAAATAAATACAAGAATATGACATTACCTGACATACCTCTACAATGATAGCCAAGACTTGGCTAATGATTGCTTTAAACAATTCTTTTGTTATCCAGAGATTTCTAGCCTTTCTTCCTTTTACTATTCTCAACATATATAATAAACACAAAAGACATGAGCATAATAAAGTGATTGCTTCTCCAATCTTTCTTGAAGTGCCTCTTGCAGGTAGTGTTTTAATGCTAATATAGCATCTTAAAAAACTTCACTAATACTGGAGTAAATTCAAGAAAATAGGAAGTTTTATAAATTGACGAACATGCCACGTTTAGACTCCCTTTTAAAACAACTCCGGGAATTATTGTTATAAATTAAATTAAGTTAAAAGTTACCTTCAGACAAGAAAGTTGCCCATTTGCCTGTTTTAAATATTGTGCTAGGATACTTGTTGGAAGAGTACAGACAGCATCCTTAATGTGGACAACGTTTATAAGAGCTACCTAAAAACAGAAGAAATTACTCTACACAAACATTCTTAATTTAAAATATGCACAATTCAAAAGTTGTAACAAATGTAATTGTAGAGCTCAGACACATTCCTTCCTGGCTCTCACATATTAATAGTTGGCATGAAAGGTAAATATGTTACATGAATGTTAAAATAAGGCATTCTAGCAATTATTGTTTCGATCATTGTAAGTCAGATGGGGCTGACGATTTGATAGTTTGATGTAGGTGAAATGAATCACAATTTAACAATAATTACTTATTGAAAAAACTACTGTACATAATTAAAGTGCACCCAAAGTAGTATCTGTTACTCTCTAACAAAGAATTAATACCAATCTTCTTTAAAAATTTGTATTTACAGACAAAAAAATCATAGAAACACCATAACCAGAGCAAACAACAGAACTAGTTATTTGTCACAGCAACATGAAACAATATGTCTCACTGTGCCTTCCTTCATGTATATAAAAAATTTTCATCAGTAATACACAAAATGTCCAATAAGTGGTTATATATCTCCAGAAATACACAATTTTACTTGGGGAACGTAGGTTTTCCCAGTGTAATTGTTGGACACAAAGTTCTCTGGCTTCCAAGCTTTGGGTATCAACGTTAATTAATCACAACGTTTTGATGATTGGAAGGTCGAGAACTCTTTGTACAAAATTTGACTTGTTACAGCCATAGAAATTATACATGTGAACTGCCAGGTTATTCTTCAAAAATAAAAATAAAAAACATCTTGTTCACTAAAACTGAGATTAGTTGAAAATGAATTTACTTGAACCCAATTATAATAGAGTTTGAGTTTTGTCAACTTACTAGTGCAGTTGTGTCACTCTAGGGTCTTATTAGCACCTGAGAAAGGGATGAGGATCCCAGAAACATGTGGTATTTATATTATCACTGTATTTGGCTATAATTTTTATTATTAATTTTCAATAAGACGTAAATTTTTCATTTTATTATTGGAAATTATGTAGACAGATTTAGAAATGTGTCATATGAAAGGGGGTCAGAGTGTTGGTAATGCTGTTGCTGTTGTAGTATTAAAATTTTACATAGTTATCCTTGTAAAAATGCTTGCTTTGGGTGATGTCGCACAAAACTTCACTAAGTCACGAGCCGTCACTATATATATACATAGATCGATAGATTGAAAGACATGTTGCATTGTATTTTGTATTGCCTTCTATTGAGAATTAGGTAGCTGAACAACTCAATAGCAAGCAGTTAATCCGCTGAGATGCTCTTGTCACAAATAGCTTGTTCTTGGTGTACGAGAACAAGGAGACTTCATAGAGCATTATAATACAAACCAAATTGTATAAATGTTAAAACCTGCCTGTAAATACGTTGATGTCTCATTGCTTGATATTAAATTTAATGAAAATTTATCTTCAGTTTAGTAATTCTGTCAAATTTACCTGTTGCCTAATGTATCGGTGGAGATTTACGATCTCAATACAAAACTGAGCTAAGCTGGCAAAGTGGGACGAGAGGATCGCCACAAAATATATTAAACTGAACTCATGAAGACAGTCAGATGCTGGAGATTTATGTGGTCAGGTCCTTGCAGTCGAAGAGCGGACATTAGTCCAGAATAATATTGATCTGCAGCGATACTGTTGAAAGTTATGGAAAGGAGGTGGTATTGCTTCAATCCAATTTGAGAAGCAATACAAGTATTAGAATCTGTTTCTTAAGTCGTGGTTGCATGATGAAGAGAAGTACCTGAGACAACTTTGGCAGGAATTGAGTTATTAGTAATCCTGTTGTATCATGTTTTGAGTCTGAACTGCAAACAGACCTGAATGTTCGAGGTTTAATGGAAGTCTGTTTTGATAAACTATTGAATATGCTTAAAAATAGATACGTGCATCACACAGTCCATTCTGCTGAATAAAATCTGGCTTTAACATTAAGATATCTTGTTATTGGAAGAAACTATGAATAAATTTTTGGTTATAATTTATGAAATCTTCGTTCAGTACTGGCTGCATAGTTTGAGTCAGGGCTCAGGATTGTCGTCCTGCTCCATCACTGCCTGAGCTGTGACTGATGCGGCATCATTTCAATCAGACTTTTGAGCCAGTACCACCTATATTGGGAAATGAATTCATTAATGATCAGAGGTGCTCCTGGTGTAATTGTTGTACAAATTATTCTTGGGCAGTCAACTGGGTTGAATCATCGATTTTCCACTACGTTTCAGCAGCTGGCACCGTTGCCACCTTCCTCTTCACCTGAATATGGCAACAGTGCCAGTGCCAAAACATAATGGAAAACCGATGATTTGATCCAGTTGAGAAGACTCTGTACAATGAATTAATTTATAAATATGTAAACATTTATTATATGGAGGTAAGTTGCTGATCCATTATAAAAAAATGTTAACATCTATTAATTTATTTCCCAAAAGAGGTGATGGCCAAAAGAATATTGAAAGAACAAAATAAAATCCTGAATATGTATGAAGGCACCGAATATTATTTGAAGGAATATTAACTTATGACGTCGCCATAGTGCTGTTTAAT
Source organism: Zhengitettix transpicula (assembly GCA_037074705.1). Taxonomy (NCBI): domain Eukaryota; kingdom Metazoa; phylum Arthropoda; class Insecta; order Orthoptera; family Tetrigidae; genus Zhengitettix; species Zhengitettix transpicula. The sequence goes on along the minus strand of CM073590.1, from coordinate 22,769,853 downwards.
ATTAATAGTGCCATTAAGAAAACTTAAGGACACAAAAATATTCCAGACTTAAACCAATTTACGGTTTTGCACAAACCATTGTCTGGAATTATCAGTGAGTGATTCAGCGAACAAAATTGTTGGTATGAACAGATTACAGATGATCTTGAACAGAATGTATGTTGTTTACCAAGCATCACCCAGAAATCATAGTAACTGCAGGAATGTGCAGCAATTTTATAAAATCATCTTAAAAGTGAAAGAAAGTCCCTCTTAGAAAGATTTCTGTTTGTCCTAAGGAAGAAAATAGTGGGAACAGGATACTACAGAGTTGAAATAAGTGAATCTGATACTGAACTCTGAATCAGAGAGACTAGTGAGTTTTGCGACATGAACAAGGTAATACTGAGTAGTTTTGTATTGTTACTAGAAATTACCTTAGCAATATTAGAGTTGAGCAAGAAATTCGTTATCAGTAACCATGCTAGACTACTTCGACCTCCAATGCACTGACCAGCTGACACTACTGCAACATCGCTGTCCAAGTAAGCCGAAATGAGAGGAAATCATAAACTTCCAGTAAGAAACCTGAAGGACCTGACCACGATTGCTTAAAGAATTGCTATATAGTAAGGTCGCTTGCGAGTATAGTTTCATGCAAAGTAGTTGGTGTATTTAGTACAATTCAGCTTGATTCCCTATTACCCAGCTGGAGCATTTTTATTTTGTGAATTAAAGTCGAAGCTATTAATAAACAATTTTTATTGTAATTTTCTGTAACTATTATTTTGTTTTTGTGCCATTTCTATACTGTTTTTCATGTTTGTAAATAAAAATATCTTAGTGACTAAAGTAAATGTTACAATTTATATGTATATATTTCCCATCCACATTATGGTGTGCTTGTATACATAATAAATTAGAGTAATTAATCTCAAACTTCCCTATTGGTAAAGATACGAGCACATTACACTGCTGCTGACCACAATACTAAGATATGAAATATACACCTAAAGATTGTTATTCTACAGATAGCACCAAGAGCAAGAAGCAGGAAGGGGATGCTTGAAAAAGTGTGCATGCTGCTTTAAAATACCTGCCCTGAAATAGGACTATTTATTTTCTCTGGAAAATATAGAAAATGAATTGATTAGTTAGAGTTACTGCTCCTTCATTCCACTGCCATTTTATCTTCAAATAATGTCCATTACATTATACTAGAATGTGAGAGACAAATTTGCAATAACAGAAAAAGCAATAAATATAGAAAGCTGAAATGTTACGAAGAAAAACAAACACTTTAAAACACAAATTTCACTTACAGTTTCATCAGGATGCATGGTTTGTGTATCATTTCTTATTAAGAAAACCACAAGAGGATAACAGAGTCTTGGAGGAGTTCCCAATTCTAGATCAGACTGAGGCAGAAATAATGTAAATACCTCATCACTGTGGTTAGTTTTTCTGAACATGTTTGTCAGGAAATCAAAAATTATTTTTGATTTGGCCAAATAAAATCTATAAAAGTAGTAAAACAATATTACTATGGGGATTAATTTATATAATAAATATGTGGCTTGCTGTGGCTGGTACATTTTTTTTATTCAAACTGCAGTTACTGAAGCAAAAATTCAACTTATAAATTATTATTTTAAAGACTTGAGTAGCTATCATGAAATGTAACAGTGATAACTGCAGAATTGAAAATGTTATATAGGGACACAAGAGCTCTTACCATGGTGTATGTATATTTACATGCAGTCTAAAGCTATTCAAAGAAAATGTTAAATTGGAGGTGTATTGTGGTAAATAATCCAAAAAAAAACCTTTTCAGGGCAAGAATTGAAGAAAAAATTAAAACAAAATATGTTAATAATTGAATAATGATGGAAAATAATCTGAATATTTTTTACCAAGTCTTTAAACATATTTATATATAAATACATTAGAGAATGTATATAATTCACATAATGGGAAACAGCTATCTCTGTTTTGAGAAATATGTTCAAAAGAATTTTCCACATGAATGATAGTTAGTTGGGTTAGTATTTTGATTGCTTAACAAATTAGTACATATGTCTGGATTTTTTCCATGTTAAGTACCCCACATTGATTAAAATAAACAGATTAATTAGTTATCATGATTAAAATTAAATTTCTAATGGTGTATTGAAATGATTGTTTCACACTAAATATCAAATACTGAACTGTTTCTGCGCCAGTGACGGAAGATTTTTAAAATGAAACTCAGAAATACAATAATTTAATTTTATATTCTGATCAATTGTTTTATTTTCACTTTTCATTAAAAAATTGTAGGTAGCAGAATGCATGTCATTAAAGATATATTCTTTTATCAAGAACCACATAGAAAAACTGTAAGCCTGGTCACAACACAACTCAAAAAATTATCTAATAATGGTGCATACGAATTATTTTAAAAGGATACTGTAGTATTGTGCCTTTCTGTTGATAATGCCCCATTAGAAGATTGTTCTGTTGAACTTGGTTTTGAAGTACATGCCATGGTTGCCACAGGAACAAATGCAGTTCTCTGATGGAAACACCCCAAAATGCTTGAAGTGAGTAAGGTACTTGACTGGACACCATACACTGCAGATCTAAAACATAATTACAACAAATAAAGTATTTTGTATCAGTTCATTTCTTTATTGTGATTTATAATCACTAATCAAAGTTCAGAGACACAAAAAAGGAGCTAAACTTCTAAGATGTGAAAAGAGTGACTTTTATTCAATGATAACTTTTTATTTTCAAGATAAAGATTTAGTTTTATTATATGTAGATGAGTAATACCAATTTATAATTATAACATTTAAAAGGGGTCTTTTACATGATGATGTCATTGTTATAGAACGACCCGAGTCCTTCGACATTATAGGGCCAGAAGACCTCTTCAGAATGGGATCTGGGCATGCAGGTTCTATTATCATCATTATTTTTATTTGACGGGAAAGTGAAGGGTGCAGTCATTCTATTTTTTTTTACATTATTTGTGTTTGTGAGGTATAGGTTTGAAACTGGGGTTATTACGACGAAAAGGGTTAGAACGTCAGATATACTAACCGTAATTATGGACGGACCTCAACCATTTATTAACAAGAAACAGGTGCACAATAAAACACGCGCTTTCTACAAGAAGCGGGGTTGGTCCTTCGACGAGTATAAAAGTATTCATTGACATTCAAGTTCGCCCGTGGGGAATATTTAATGTCCTGTTATTGCCAGACTCATTGACATTGCCCTGGTGCCTGATTTTCGGAATAAGGACCGTTCCTTGACAATTTTGACGTAAATTTGGACATATGTTAACCTCATTCTGGAGGAAATTGAATTTAGTAGGCGGTAGGCGGTATGTCAATAAGAGATTGGACAGAAACCTTTCGCTTTTCCGAGTTTTTAAAAGAATATGAACCGTGAAAAGTCGTGGAGAGAGTGATAGGTGAAGTGCAAAATCGGAGAGACAGTTAAAAAATTCAAATTGATGCAGAAAAAAAAAGTTGAATCTGATCCGGGAAAAGTAATAGACATGGTGGAATGTGAGGTAAAGAATGAACCTGGTGACCGTTGAAATAGACGTGGTGGAAAACGTGACTACAGATATTCCTAAATCACCAGCTAGGAGCCGCACGCAATCTGAGACAGGAAAACTCATAAGACACCTAAATTAACTCCGGACAGGTTTCGCTTTAAAATACCATACTTCGTTTTTGCAGAAAAGATTAAATACGGCTCTGGAGTGATATAATTTTGCCACTGCTCAAAGTAGCCACTATGGATAACCTGAGATCATGATCTTATTTCAGCATTGTAAAGACGTAGCTTATAAGAATTTATATTGTCATTAATATATAACATAATTTGGCGACAAATAATTGACTTAATAAAATCTAAAATATTGTAAAATGTTTATTTTAAAAATACAGTATTTAATTTTATAAAATAAATTATCACATAATTTTATAGTGCAATGTGGTGCTTCGATAAAATATTTATGGAATTCATAAAGAAGTACTGTAATATTTATTATTGTCTTTGTTCTAATCAGCGAAAAGTGTGCGATCGCGTTATTCTGCTGAAGGCCAACTTCTCGTATACCGATTCTGATTGCTGTTTTTCTCGCTTGTCCCTAATAATCGACTAGACTTGAAACCGGAATCATAAGGACACCTTCCTACAATCCATTTCAGTATATGTTCCTGCTGGGCCGCTTTGTCAATGAATGACGAGTTATTTTCGTACAGAGAAGCCTGAAGATCATACTAATAAATAAGTTTTTTATTACCATGTTCCATTACTGGCAATATTTGTTCCTACGTTAATACCATTAATGGCATCACTAGTGCGTATAGTTAATTTCAGTTTAAAACATCCCGTGAAGGAATATAAACCAAGTTGTAGACTAATCTGTTTATTACTTTATTTCACTGTCGTTGACGATTAAACATTAATTTTTATGGAATGTCAGAGAACTATAAAGAAACTTCATAAGCAGCATAATGAAGCTGTATCTTTTATTAAACGAGTTTTCAACTGATTCTCAAAACTTTCGTGACAGAGCATCCCTCTGTTATTTAAGAGAGTCAAAGAAACTAACTACTTCATTGACAAAGCGTGTATAGCTCTAAAGTGGTACCATATTGAACAATAAAAGAATTTGATTCTTAGCAATAATTACATTTTTTCCAGTATTAACATTCTAGACGATAATTTTCAATTTGCTAGTAGAAAAAATACGACATTCTTGTATTTTAGACTTTGTCGAAAGATTTTTGTTTAAAGACAATGTCTTTGAATTGTATGCAAACATTTGGTATAGTCTGAAGCGGGATGACCAACTTCCTCCCTTCTCCGTCTAATAAAGACATTTATGTTTAGAATGTTATAGTTTTTTCAAATATGAGCCGATCTGACCTTGAAGCTCTTCTTTGTGTCGTCCTAACTACGTTTTGTCAGCGAGTGTGTGCAGCTTCGCTATTTATCTTCATCTCTCTCTCTCTCTCTCTCTCTCTCTCTCTCTCTCTCTATATATATATATATATATATATATATCCCTATCTCTCTCCCCCGCGCTCTCTCTATCTCTATCCTCTATATATCTCTATCTATATCTCTCTATCTCTCTATCTCTCTATCTCTCTATCTCTCTATCTCTCTATCTCTATCTCTCTATCTCTATCTCTCTATCTCTATCTCTCTATCTCTATCTATATCTCTCTATCTCTATCTCTCTATCTCTATCTATATCTCTCTATCTATATCTCTCTATCTCTATCTATATATCTATCTCTCTATCTCTATCTCTATCTATATCTCTCTATCTCTATCTATATCTCTCTATCTCTATCTAAATCTCTCTATCTCTATCTATATCTCTCTATCTCTATCTATATCTCTCTATCTCTATCTATATCTCTCTATCTCTATCTATATCTCTCTATGTCTATCTCTCTATCTCTTTCTCTCTATCTCTTTCTCTCTATCTCTTTCTCTCTATCTCTATCTATATCTCTCTATCTCTATCTCTCTATCTCTTTCTCTCTATCTGTCTCTATCTCTCTATATCTCTATCTCTCTGTGTGTGTGTGTGTGTGTATGTGTGTGGGTTCTCAGTGACAGCAGACAACCCGTCTTCTGAATATAGACAATCCGTCAACAAACAGCTTGCATGCAGACTTTTCAGAGACTTTTCTACACAGTTACAATTGAGACTCCAGACAGTCGGTACACCATGTTGTGCATCTTTCGTTCTTTGGACATGTTGGGACATTGCCATTTTTTGTGAGAACTATTTATTTGAAGATTTCCATGGGGAAAGTAAATAAAATATTCATTTTTAAAAGGAAATCAAGTGAATAATGTAATGAATTTTTCTATGGTCCCCTCCCCGACCTAACTCCACGCCATCTAACTCCAAATAAACCACGACGATGACTGACGTTATTCGGAAACTGTCCTACTACATAAAAGTGTCTAAAAAATCACGACGAATTAAAACAGTCAAAAATACTCGCTAACTTAAAAAGTCTAAAAACTACTCCCGGTACCTTAAAGGAGCAAAGAAATACAACCATTAATTAAATAGGGAACAAAATATAGCGGGTACCCTAAGAATATAAAAGACTACTCCGGGAAACCTTTTCTGAACCGTGTCCATCCATCTACACGAAGAGGAACATAAAATTTTATCAACCACAATGATTAATGCGAGATTTTAACTTAGCGACTCCTATAACCCCGGAATCGACACTAGTATTGGTTTTTTCTGCATTACTTTTTATGTAAAACCCTTCCACCACAAATCACACGGTAAGGGTGCTTCCCTTCCTTGGATTTTGGAGTTCAAATTAGACAGTTAAAAATTCTAGAATGAAACTATCAAATTAAGCGATCCCGGAAACATTTTAATCGACACCAATAATGACCGTTTAGGAATGTTTTTTAATTTCACCCCCTCCACTCCCACCTCTAGAGGCAGTAGGCGAGTCTTAATCCCTCAGTGTTTGTTTCTGGATCGTAAGTAACATGGGTATAAAGTTTTGTAGAAATTGGTCTACGCATTAAAGATTGTAAACGGAAATGTGTTTCTTCCCCTTCCATCCCCCACTCCTAGGAGCTGAACTACATCTTAACCAGTAATGTAAATGTCAGAATTAAACTCAGTGACTTCCATAACCCAAGGTTCAATACCAGTCTCCGTTATTAACTCATTACTTTATGTAACTACCTTTCACTCACATCCTCCCGCACCCTCTCATCTACAGTCTGAACTATGACGTAACTGACGTAGTGAATGCCAGAATTCAACTCATTGACTTCTATAACCTGGATTTGACACCAATCTCGGTTGTTTCGCGTTATTTTTATGTAACGTCCCTCTACTACACTACACTAAAAACATCTGGGAGGAAACTATTAATCACAACAACCTCGAAAAGTAATTAATCGACGCTAATATCGGGGGGTTCGCACAACAACTGACCAAAGTTTTATCGCAAACGGATCAATGGTTTAGAAGCGCATAGGAGACACACACACACACACACGGACATTTATGTACATAGTTTTTTTTATTAATGAACCGTTTACTTCTTATCTTTGCAATAAAATGTTTAGTATAAAACGATTTCTGGCACTGCTTTTATATCAGCTAAATCTGGGGAATATGGTGCATGTGGAAGGAATACACAATGCAATTCGTTGAGTATAGCAGCAATGCTTGAAGAACTGTCAGTGAAAATATGCCATGAAAATATTATCTTGCCGTAATGTGGACGTTTTGTCTCGACGGCTTCTTTCCTTAAAGGCTTCAATAATGTTGCATATTACTCCCTGGTGAGTGCCTTTTTTTCATTCAAAAGAAATATATATTGAAACCACATTTCATATAGTAAAAAAAACTATTGGACATTATACAAGGTTTGCAATTAAATCATTATATTAGATTGTCATAGCTTTATCATTGTTTCCATTGCCATTATGACAATTTGTGGGAATATGCTGTATTGTACAGAATTGTACAGAATACCGAGAAGCAAGAACAGTTATTAAATGATGGATGGCTTTCTCTGTGTGGAGAATTATAAGTTTCTCTGGTTTCTGGTTTCCATACGGACAATATCATGTAACAACGGCGTTTCGATCGCTTTCACTGAGAACGACTACAAGGCTATAGACGATGGTAATGAAAGACATCGGAACATTGCTGTTACATTATACAGAGTAAACTTTCTTAAGAAATGCTATATCACAAAAAAATTTGTGTTAAAAAGTAACGAAGTCTTAATTAATTTTTTGTTTAATAATAGAAATTGATATTTAAAATTTCATGATAATCTACCGGAAACTATTATGGTATCAACATTAAACCATAACTGTTTCTAATGAATAAGAAAGACAAAAAAACGTAATATAAATACCACAAAACGTTTCTGGGATCCTTGTCCCTTTCTTCAGGTGCAAAGAAGAGCGTAGAGCGACACAACTGCACTCGTCAGCCAAACTTCACAACGATAGCTTACTACCCCGACAGTATTAAATCACCAGACATACTAGACTTCTTCGTCTGCCACAAAACCACACAATACCTTTCCAACCCACAAATACTGCACGAACTCAGTTCCGATCACTTATTCATTCATAGCACGACTAAATCTATCCCTTCTTCCCCACTTCACGAACCACAGGCCCAACAACACATTCACAAACTGGATCCACTTCTCTCAAATAATAGAAAAACTCACAATCATCAACATCCCACTGAAGACGCCCTCAGTCATAGACTCAGCCCTAATTCATCTATAATCTATCATCCTCACTTCTGCCGCCATAGCCTCCTACCAAAAATCACCAAAACCCCATGCAACAAACCCACACCAAAATCAAATTGAAAACCTACTTCATGAGAAAAACGCCATAGTCAAACGCCAATACAATGACAGTACCAGAAAACTACAAAAACTACTAAAAGATACCAGAGACTCTAAACATTACAACTACCTTCTACAACTCAACGCAACCGACAAATCACTATGGCTAAAAACTAAATACCTGACCAAAATGAAAACTCACATCCCCCCACTTAAATAAGACCACCAATGGTTCACCACCCTCTCACAAAAAGCGAACATATTCGCCCAAACATTGACCAAACAATACTCCCCCAACTCCTCCTCTTACACCAATCACAATCACACTTTAGCAACGAAACTCCATTTTACAACTATCCCCCCCCTCCCCAAACTTTTCACCCCTTCCCAAATAAAACCGCAATAAAAACAAAAACAAAAAAAACCTCCCCAGGATATAACCACATCACCAACCACCATCTAAAACATCTCCCAAAAAAACAATAATCCTAATCACCTATATCTACAATGCCATCTTCAGAACAACCTAGTGCCCAAACAAATGTTAACATAATCAAAGATTGAAGTCTTTCCCGGTGAAGTTGTTCAATAAATATGCAAAACCCGTGTGAATTCCGAGAATTGAATTATTTATTGAAATGGAAACATGCCACCATAATAATGTTACCGAAACCAAACAACCCAAAATCCCACCCTGAAAATTACTGACCAATAAGTCTCCTTCCTACAATTTTCAAACTATTCGAAAAATTACTTCTTCCTCATTTAATCCACCAACTCTCCTTCCTAGTTCCCGACATACAAGAAGGTTTTCGCCCAAAACATTCCTGCTGACATCAATTATACTCCTTCTCCAACCTCATAAACAACTCCTTCGAACAACGCAAGTTCTGCATCACCACTTTTATAGAGATTGAAAAAGCTTTCAACAAAATTCATCACCCTTCCCTTTCTTCAAAAATCAAAAATTACCTAAACGACATCCACTATAGAATACTCCTCAACTACCTCTCCAAAAGAACATTCTCCATCAAAATAAATAATCACATCTCCCAACCCCATCGCTGCAAGAGTCCCCCAAGGAAGCGTCATTGCCCCCTTCCTAAACAACATCTTCTCCCACGTTATCCCACAACATCCCGCCACTAGCACCATCTTCTTCGCAGACGACATTGCCATCTCCTATCAAACCTCCTCTCTCACCTCCAATATCCAACCTCTTCAGTCAGCCCTCACGCACCTAGAGCATTGGTCCAAACAATGGTAAATCAGCATCAATACCACCAAATCCGTAACCGTACTACTCACACTAACCAAAAATCATCCTCCCCACATCCGCCTCTACCTAAACAACGCAGAAATACCCACAAAAACAGAAACCACCCACCTAGGACTCCTTTTCGATTCAAAACTCTCATGGAAACCGCACATTAAACACCTCCTCTCCAAAATCAACCTTAAATTCAGAACTCTATAACCCCTCCTAAACAGAAAATCCCCACTCACCCTCAGAACAAAACGCCTAGTATATCTCTCCATAATACAACCCACCTGGTCCTACGCCTCATCCATATGGCGAGCAACAGCCAAATTCCAAACAAAACAAAACATAATCCTTCGCACCATCACTAACTCTTCCTGGTACCTCAGAAATTCTATCATCCACCATGACATTAAACTTTCCAAAGTCAACTCCTTAATCACCAAATCCGTAACCTCACTAATCAAAAGCACCTTCAACCATCCTAACACCACGATCCAGAAATTCCATAGTAACCCTCCCCCACCATTACCCTCACGTCGCCTCAAAAGTAAACGCCCCATCGACCTCATCCTTCTCCCAGAACACTCTGGCACCTCAACCCACCATATTCACACCCGCAGACCCCACCCACCCATTCCATCCAACCCATCAAATTCAACATCACCAGTGAACCCTCATAGCCCAACAATGAATGCCCCCTCAGACACTCAGATACAAGAAAAAAATTGCAAAATTAGGTTAATTGTCTGGATAAACCTAATTACGAAGTTTCCAGGATATTTAAGAACATAATTTAAATTGAATGTTCTGTATACTATATGCAACCATCTAATAATCTTAGAATAAAAGTTTTGTCTAATAAATTTTAAAAAAACAATCTGTAGAGTCTAAACATATCATCAATTCGAAACATCCATTTGATTGGCAAAATGATAAGATTTTAGGCAATGACATCAGGCACAATTACAGACTCATATAAGAGATGCTTCACATTAAATTAAACATTATAGAAATTAATGTACAGAAAGACTCTATGAAACTCAAACCATTTACATTTACATTGTAGTAAATGGGAACGTTCACATGCTGTCGCGCGACTGATACGGTAAAGTAAAGGCTTTATGGTGGGAATAGTTGGCAATTATGAAGAGTTCTGAACTAATCGTAATACACTATATTAAAAATTATACTGCTGGAAATTATGGATAACAAACGAATCTTAAAAAATATGGCTACTTTGTATTAAAAACATCAGAAAAAGGAAGATATTCGTGGAACGACGTAGATGATAGAATCGTGGAATAGCTGGAAATCATAAATTTTAAATTGAAACTGGGAGTCACAAAAGTGGACGTAGGTAAATAAGTTATGCACTTGTATGACGATAAGGACAGGGTTAAAACAGATTTGAGAATTGGATCGTTTTATACACTTTCAGTCGAGTAAAGTGATAGGTTTGGACAACTTGGATTATTATTTAAAGACAATTTAATAAGTTTAAAATTCATAACTTGCATGTGAGGCATCACTGTTTGCACTGTTTGTTCAATGTATCTTGTGGGTTGAACTGTCATCGGGACGTGTCCCATTTGTTTTATATACATAAAGAAATGAGAATGAGGTTGGTCAGCCTGAAGTAACGGTATTTCTAGAGCTGGCCTAAAACAGGAAGGTACATGCCAGTGACTTCAACAGACTCAAGCTGAATACGGACAGTAACCCGGGTTGTTCTTCTAAACGTACTTTTTCTTCTTACTTCTCTTCCCATATTCTTGTTTTACCCTAAACATTTTCCTAATCAGCTTTTAGTCTGGTTTCTCTGTTCTGAACACGTATTTATACTTACTAAATTCCTTTAGAAATTCACATAAAATTTATCAAACAGTGGTAAACACAAGCAATAATATTCTTGCTAAACCTACACAAGGGATTCTTAACATTTTTTACGTTTCGACCCTTCAGACAACTTTTTTCAATACACCCTTTTTTTATTATTATAATGCATAATAGGACCACGTTGCAGTTGTAAAAACAATCCTATAAGTAAGTTAACAAATATATATATTAATAATGAAAAAATCTGAGCATTTATAATAATATAAGCCATAAGCTAGAACAGTACAATATTTATTACCAAAAGTTAATTTTAGGGCGTTTCGTTCTCTTTTAGGACAGGAACTTCAGTTTGGACAGTTAATCTATAATTTAGAAATTAATAACATAAGTATTTATATATATTTTTGAAGAACAACTACAATTTATTTTATTTTATTTTATTTAAAATAATTTCTAGTTTTTTTAAGAACAATTACAAATTACTTGTTGTTTGATTGATCAGTTATAAATTATTTTCATTGATTTAATTTTAATTAAAATATTTTGCAGTTGTTCTTTAAAAACGTTGTAAATACTACTATTAATAATAGGAAAAACAGCCAAATACAAAAGAAGTGATGATACAAATACTTTCTTTCTGATTTTGTTTGTATTTGTCTATTTTTCTTCTTATTGCTTTGCAAAACAGACGTATATTATTTTATTTCAAAGACGAATATTAATAATTTGTAAATTGTAGATTAAAAACTATCCGACCTGAAGAGGTCAGAAAAGACGAAACGCCGTAAAATTAATTTTTGGTAATAACTATTATACTTTCTGGCTCAAGGCCGAGTATTTATTTAGTGACGTGTAATTATATTTTTGCATATTGAAGGCGATAATTGTGGTTTATGCTTTTCCATAATACTTTTTACGTTAGGTGTAAAATTAGTTAATAATAATCGTAAATCTCCGAGCCCTGTAATAATTAATCGATTTCAATTCTTTCTTAATTCATTGTCAACGTGACTAAATCCTGCCTCGAGCAAGTAAGAACTAATAGGAAAAGCTAGAAAACAATGGCACGGCGATAAATGTTAATCTGACGTATTTTTTTTGCAAATACTTTCCGAACTCCAAAAGTTGGGAAATCCACATGTTTTAAAATTGATTTCATCTCTCAATTCTCCTTATGGCGGAATTCGGCACATGTGCAAAAGCGACACGGCATTCGGCTTTAGATACCCTATGGAAATCAATATTATATTTATACATATTAAAAAATAAGTTATCCAATAATATTATTCCTTAAACAATATATTAAATTTTAAACTTGACCCCTTTTCAAACTTCCACCGAAGTCCTCCTGAACAACATTGGGAATCCCTGCACCACTACACCAATGAACACTTTCTAGGGTTTATATCTTGTCTAATTATTTCTTAGTACGTCCTTAAACATTAGACCAGATTTCAAGGTACATGTTCTGCTCTTGTTCATTCGGTTAATGTATCATTCTCATTTTTGTATTTTTAATTGTTTGGTAGAATGAAAAGGTTTACGTCTGATTGAAAATATTTAATAAGAAACATAGCCAATTCAGACAAAAAAAAGTGATAATATAAATACCACACAATGTTTCTGAGATCCTTGTCCTTTTCTTCAGGTGATAAGAAGAGCCTAGAGCGAAACGAGTGACGAGTGCAGTTGTGTCGCTCTAGCCCCTTCATCGCACCTCAGGAAAGAAACAAGGATCCCAGAAACATTGTGTGATATTTATATTATCATTTTTTTTGTCTGAATTCGCTATCTTTTTTATTGTTTGGTAGAATCGTATCCTAAAGACAGTCCGTACTTAATTCTAAGTAATGTTATTGTTCAAAGCATATAATATTCCACGTGATGTATCGCTAATTTATCATTATGATAATTAATATTCGTTACTAGAGGGCGGAACAGGTTCGGGTATTTAACAGTAGATTGTAAGAGAATGGTTATGGTCGAAGGTAAAGAGGGTGTCGCATGGTAAGGTGGTTAACAGGATTTAACTAAAGGGCTTTTGAACTAATGCAACTGAACGCGAACAAAATTTGTCAATTATATATTTTCGTTTTTGTCTAAAACCGCAATCATATCCATGTAATAAACCAACTGCAATCCTCGTATCATAGCCATATCAATTGTTAGAATCTCAGCCCCCGCTTACCTTCAAATCCAAATCTGTATAACACTAGTGCACCAGAGAACCATTTTCTCTAAGGAGGATTAACTGTTAATAAGCCTAAGTGAGTGGATCGATGCACCGATCTTAGGGATGACTAAGCACGTGTACCTCGAACATAAGTATGTTAAGGTCGGCACTGCCGCTGCAGTTTGTTTGAACAGATCTGTACATCGCAGCCATTCCCACTTTCACTTTCGGTCGCTGAGTGAGTGACCCACTCAGTTACGTAACGGGCTATTGGTGCACAACCGCACCAATCATCCTCAAAAACACCTCCACTCAAAGGTATCCTACACAACAAGTCGAAATTGATATTTAAAATCTCATGATAATAAACCGGAAACTATTATGGCATCAACATTAAACCATAACTGTTTCTAATGAATAAGAAAGACAAAAAAAGGTAATATAAACACCACACAACGTTTCTGGGATCCTTGTTCCTTTCGTCAGGTGCGAAGAAGAGCCTAGAGCGACACAATTGCACTTGTCAGTCGACAACACTCAAGAGCTTTTGAAGTGCAGTTGTCTCGCTCTAGGCTCTTCTTAGCACCTGACGAAAGGAACAAGGATCACAGAAACGTTGTGTCGTATTTATATTACCTTTTTTTTGTCTGAATTGGCTATCTTTCTTATTCCTCATTTTCAATCAGACGTAATTTTTCATTACAACTGTTTTTAATTCTAAATTACTAGAAAGAAAAGATTCTATTACATGGGCGTCAAAACCCTTAGGAAACAAAGTTGTACGAATTTGCCAGATTCTTCAACCTATTTTTCAGAACTTTATTTAGTGCAAACTCAAAAACTGTCTTCAATCTTCTCTACAGTCGGTATGCACGAATTTTACGATTAATGTTTTATGTCCTATTAATAGAGTAGTCGCCCTATTCAATTTTCCCCGGAGAAAATTCAATGGGAAGAGTTCACAACCTCTCCAAGCAAGAAGAAGGCAATGCTAAACAGAAGTTGTAAAAGAAGACTACAACGTGTAATACTATTTAAAATATATATGTAAACAAAATACAGTACATTGCAGTTAAGCTATCAGTAGGTATAGCTTTTTATTTCATGATGTACTCACTGAAATTCCTTATGAAAAAAGTACAACGAACAAGTTAATAAAAAAATATTGGATACATTTAAGACTAAAATAATGTTTTGAACCATAAATGTCACAAAATCTTGCCAAAATACAATATGAAAGTCGAGTCAATGATCATAAAAATAAAAATTAATTCAGGAGGTGAAACGAATAATTTTTGGTAAGTTCCCAAACACTAATTTTTACGGCCTCGTACACAAAATACAGTCTAAAAATCAGAAAATAAATATTTTAAAATAAATCCTGTGAATTTGGTTGAAAATTGAATGACCGCTACGTTGAATAACAGGTGACTTTTTTTTTCTCACAGGTCAGTCATCAAGATAGAACTGCTCGCGGCCCTTCCAAGATTACGACTGTTATTTCTATCGTTTTGGGGTAAATTTATATACAAGCAACGCTGCGTCGCCCCACACGAGGCAAAAGTTCTAAAAACCGCAATTACAATTATTATTATTATTACAAAACATACGAGTAACCTACACTAACGGTGTTTGAAATTTTTTTTATTTATTAACCCGACAAAAAAAAGCACTTCACTTTTTTTAATCTTTCTTTTTATAAATCACTTCCCCGCTTACTATGCTGTCTAGGAAAAAGTTAATAAATGTCATAAGAAAAAAATATAATGCCCCATGTAGTTTCCGTAGCCTACGTCTAAACTGATCAGCACTATTCCGAAAAGTCGTTAGTATTTCTGCAGGCACTGACGTCCAGTCACGAATTGGTCAATTAATAAATTAATATTTGCCAACGTCTGTGCGTTGCCCTTTTTCTTTAATTTGGAAAGGGTGATCATTTTTAGAAATATAAGTGGGCGCCAAGAGATGGTTGTTTTATTTCTTTGCAGGCCGGTTGACCTGTATAAGCTTTGTACATTGTGGAAAGCCTCACGTGTTTCCTCCTATTTCTTAGTGGTACTAAATTTTGGTTTTGGTCACAAAACATGTTTTCAGCCCAAATTTTAAATCTTGTCCAATGGTAGCGTCAGTTCAATTCTTTACTGATCCAAACAAATTGCCCCATATTCTAAAATTGGCCTTGCCAGTGTTTTGTAAGCAGATATATTGGTTTTATCTTACTTTTCCTCAACCCATCCACTCAAACCCCTCTCAACCTCAATGAAACTCTTATTCCCACAAAAAAAGTAACATACCTAGGCCTCACCCTAGACACAAAACTATCCTGGAAAGCGCATATTAATAACCTCATTCCCGAAATTAACAATAAATTCAAAACCCTATACCCACTATTAAACAAAAAATGCACACTATCAATCGATACTAAACGACAAATCCATCTCTTCCTCATCAAACCCATCGGGTCCTACGCCTGCTTTATCTGGAGCTCCACCACTATGACCCCCCTCACATCATCTCCAAATTACCTAAAACAAAATTCTTCACTCCATTACCAATGCTCCTTGGCTCCTAAGAAACTCTACAATACACAAAGACATCAAAATCCCTACCATTAACACTATAATCAACAAATTTATGTACTCTATAATTAAGAGCACCCTAAATCACCCAAATCCGACCGTACAATACATATGTAGCCATTGTCCGACTCCGCCCTCAAACCACCGCCTGAAACACAAATTCTCAATAGACTTCATACTTCCCCGCCAACACTGACAAATCCTCTATCCATCAATCCCAATATAACCTCCTGCTCCATAACCCACCTACCACTATCTACCCAACACCACAAATCATTACAATAATCACCAAGCACACATCTCATCCTCCACCCCAAATACCTCAGAACTCAAGAGCTGGAAAGTCACTTGAATCTCCACAAACACAAGCCAGAACGTGAATTATTTAGAATATTTATTTTGTGTGTGTGTGTGAGGGAGGGGGAGGGAGAGGGGGAGGGGAGAGGGGGAGAGGGGGAGAGGGGGAGAGGGGAGAGGGGAGAGGGGAGAGGGGAGAGGGGAGAGGGGAGAGGGATTGAGGGGGAGAGAGGGGGAGAGAGGGGGAGAGAGGGGGAGAGAGAGGGGGAGAGAGGGGGAGAGAGAGGGGGAGAGAGGGAGAGAGAGGGAGAGAGGGGAGAGAGGGGGAGAGAGGGGAGAGAGGGGAGAGATGGGAGAGAGGGGAGAGAGGGGAGAGAGGGGGAGGGGGAGAGGGGAGAGAGAGGGGGGGAGAGAGAGAGAGAGAGGAACTGTAAGTCATAAATACATTCAATTATTAATTGTAAACCCTTAGTTAAAGATAAAATCGTCAGATTTCGAATTTTTCTTTGAATATTGTAAATATTTGGGTATTGAATAACTTCACAGTGATTTTATTATTTAAATTTTTTTCAGGTGGTTGCGGAAGGGTAGAGGAAGGTAGACAAGGGTTAACTAGGGTCCCCGGGCTATATTTTAAGGATCCTACCCGTCATTCGCCTAAAAGTAATGCAGGGAAAACCCTAGAAAAACCTGCATCAGTGGGAACCTTAGTTCAAAAACGGAGAGGAAAAGGCATCCCCAAAGGTAGCCCCTTCGTATCTCTCCTGCAAGGTTCTACCTGCGAGAGAATAGCCCTCGCAGGACATGATGTGTGATTTAAACAGTTTTTTTAGGGCAACAGGCTACATGAGGGTGATCCACGTTGGGAAACTCCCCTTTAATAGCAATACCTTTCTTTATTTAAAGGCCCAGATAAAGACCCTGAGAGAGAGAGTTATAATTTTGGATTGTACGTAATAAATGTTATAGGATTAAATAAATATCTATCTTGTAACTTACATTCTTTTGCATATAATAAATTAATGTGTTTGTTTAATTAAATAAAATTTTATTTAGTAACATCCTTTCATTTATAGTTAAATTAATGCACTCAACGCGGGCTAACTGTTTTATTTAATTGTAATTTCATTTATATACCCCATTTTTGGCTTCACCAATGTGAGGCACTGTTTCATTTTAAATTGATTTAATTCTTATATAATAAATTTTGGCAGCAAACGTGAGGGTAATCATTTTTAAATTGTATAAAATATTTATATATTACAATATATATAAATACACACCCTGTTTACAAAGTGCTGCGCGCGACCTCCCAATTTAGATCCTTTCTAATCGTGATTCCAAGGTATTTAAACCTGTTGAATTCAGTTACTACTTCATTCCCCATCTTATACCTAACTGGATGAACACTTTTCTTTTTTGTTACTCTTCGTTGAGTTTACTTCCATTTTATTTTTAACCATCACACTTGGTTGGCAGAGACAACTTCCACCTATACTCGACACCCTGCAGACTCACAGTAACAATACGTAGGAGTTACATTCGTGTGAACAAGGATACGCTGAACCACAAAAATTTTTCCAATAGCAAATTCATTCATCTGTAATACTACATCTCTGACTTCCACCTCCCCGCAAAACAATTCATCTTAACTGGACGTACAAAAAGTTGTTCGCATATGACCTCACATGCAACTCTACTATATACTCACGTGATTTAAACCACAAATCAATCCGTAACCGCAAATGTCCTTGTAATCTGTACTCGAAACTATTGAACTTATTATCATTATTGAAAGTACTAAAAGTCTCAACAAAGAATGAATGCACATATAAAAAATAAAACAGTATTAGTAATTATAATGCCGGCCTGCTGTGGTGTAGTGGCCAGCGTCATTGCCTCGCATCACAGAGGTCGCGGTTTCGAATCCCGGCATGGGCATGGATGTTTGAGTTCGTCGAGGTCAAGAAAACTGGGGTTGAGGCTGTGGGAGAATCGACACTCTGACCAGGTGTCACTCCTAAATCCAGAATGTGTCATGTAAGATGACAGTGTGGCAGTCGTCTCGGTAGGCGAGCCAAGTAGTTAGTTTGTAATTATAATAATCTGCCTTCATTTTCAAATTAAATACTAAAATCAAACAGCCTATTGGTCAGAAAAAAGTATTATTATTGTAGTAATTAGTAATTAATTCATTATTATAATTATAAAGTTGGATTGTAGAGGACTTATTATTGGATATAAAGCATACGCCGCAACACATACGCGGCGACACAAAGAAATAATGTATTGTTGGAGTTGAGAAAGCGGTACGCGCTCAAAAATCTACGAGACGAGGAAGTTCAGTTGGACGGCGGACACAGTTGCGGGCAGATATCAATTCAGAAAATTCAGATTATAAAAAGTTTAGGCAGTCAACGGCGAGAAGCGAAACGGAAAAGTTGGACGGCAGACACAGATGCAGGCAGACATCAATTCAGCAAATTCATATTATAAAAAGTCTGCGGATCCCAAATTATAAGTAGGGCTATCTAGGAAGTCCAACGGCGAGATATAATAGTTTACAGAAAACGCAAGTAAACAGTTTTGACAGAGAGACTTATAAAATCGCAGTTTGGAAGCAGAAGTTTTGCTTCATAAACTGAACTAATTTTTCGCATCGAGAGACTTCAAGGAGACCTACGTCCGGAAACTGGCTGAGGGTGAGATGATCGAGGTTCCAGAATAGCAGAGATCCAGAGCAACTACCGTGTGTTAAAATTCTAATGAGTAGAATCAGTGATATCCCCAAATCGTGTGCACAGAAAACCCAAAAATGAGACCTGGGCGGCCGTAAGTAGTAAACTCTAAAATTGATTGTAAACCACTTTTTAAAAGATGTGTCAGATCGTTCTTTAATTATTTCGTTTCTTTAATTATTCACTTCGTTAATTATTTACTTCTTTAATTGTTTAGTTCTTTAATTTAAATTCAATCTTTAGTCTTATTTTCGTCCGCAATTAATTTCGTCGATTTACCTAAAAAGCTAAAGGTAATTGATTGTATAAGATTCACCCATTTATCAAACCCAGATAAAGACCCTGAGATTCCAAATATTATATGTGTTTTAACTTCGATAATAAATTTGTTTAATTGTTTCACTTGACTTCTTTTTATTTAGCCACAGCCATTAGTCCTTTTATTTAATTATTACATTATATTTAAACATATATAGACCTATATCAGACTCAACGTTTCGACCCTGATTGGGACCACTTCAGGTATATAGTAACATTCAATTACCTAACAAGTTAATTAACAAACAAAATCTGACAAATGAAAATTTTAATATAATTATGTATTTATAGTGTTTCTTAAAAATTCTTATAAGAAGATTTAGGTTGTCAAATTTATACAACAATGGAAATAAAAATATGTAGAATACAACAGATAGATGACAATAATAAAGAAAGATAATTTTTGTCTAAAATATTTGCGTCATTTTTAACATTACTGGCTCAAACAATAAATAATGCAACATTAGGCTCATCAATCTGGGATAATATTGACATCCGTCATGTAAAATCTTTACGTTGTAAAAATAATGTTTTTAAATAAATATGTTTGGACACCACTGAATAATTTTGGACGTTAAAATCAAATTATTTTTATGTTAATTGATTCTAGTATTTAAAAAATCAGTATAGATAATACAGTTGTATCATTCACAGCTGACAGAATGAAGTAGGTACTTTCCAAGATACATAATAAACTATACCAAGCCAAAGAAAAAGTCATAAAGGAATTTGAATCATCACGATACACACTCGTCACGCCGACGACAGCTTGGGGAACTCGCTAGGAAAATGGATGAACCTCTTCAGTGGATTATTCTCTAGCGCCTGCAACTTGCATACGGAGTAGTTTTCTATCGCGTGTGATACACAAGAAATAATATGCTAACAATACAAATGGCGAAAGTTCAAAGTGAAAAAACGTAAAAACCCAATTCAATCAAATCTCTAAAAAACATGTCAAAATTAGGGAAATCAACTATCAGGTCTAACATAAAAAACTTTCCCTCCTCAACACCACTGATAATTCCATCTGGAGAAAAACCACAGCAATACTTAAAAAGAAAAATCAGACATCCCTCAACTTTTACATAACACAGAATGGCACTCATCCCCACAAGAAAAAGTAGATCTTTTCGCCAAAGTCCTCTCCTATCGATTTACACCCACCAACTCAGCTCTCGCATTCAATTAGCTCTTTCCCCAACGAACAATAATACTAAATTGGAAAATTTATTTACCTACAAAAACATTGTGACAACCATATTCAAATTAAAAAATAAAACGTCTCCAGGCATTGGCCAAATAAACACCAATCACTGAAAAGCTCTACCCAAGAACGCCCTAATCCTACTAATACAAATTTATAACCCAATACTAAAAACCCCCAAAATTCCCAATAACTGGAAAATTGCAACGATAATACTAATTAACAAGCTAAATAAACAAAAATCCAACCCCAGCAATTACAAACCCATCAGTCTCCTACCAATACTTGCAAAATTCTTCGAAAAACTACTTTTACCACAACTATAAAAACAAACCTCGCACGTAATTTCTAACCAACAATTTGGATTCCTCAACTTCCTAACATAGTAACAGAATACATTAACACGTCATTTGAAAACAAAAATAGCCACATTCTTGGATTCTGAAAAAGCATTCGATAAGGTTCACCATTCCTCACTCCTCTTCTAATTAAATCCTTACATATCCACCCGCTGCTTTAACCTCCTATCCAACTATCTTACAAACCGCTCTTTAAATACCATTTCTCCCAAATATACAATATTCAGTCAGGGGTCCCTCAAGGTACTGTCCATGGCCCACGCCTATATTCCATCTATACCCATGATATCCCCCAAACAACTGCAACTAAAACTGCCATATTTGCCCACGATATAGCCATACTTTGCCAGTCCCATGACTACGAATCGGCTACAATACAACTGCAAACTGCCATTAACCATGTAGTCATTTGGGCTAATAATTGGAGAATAACCATAAACACATAAAAATCCATCACAGTTCCTTTTTCCCTATCTATATATCTATATTAACAACAAACAAAACCATAAATACCTTGGAGTAATACTCGATTCAAAACTATCATGGTACCAACACACCAGTCACATTAAAATACAAAAACCATTAATTAATCCTAATTCCCCTTTATCCCTTTCCATGAAAAAATTAGTTATATATCCCTAACTTCTCCATTATGGAAGTACGGCTGTAATATTTGGAGTTCCGCAGCCAAAACACACATCAACAAGATCCAAACATTCCCCCCAAAAAATCCTTCGTTATATGACAAACTGTCCATGGTACTTCTGCAATTCCCGCATATACAGTGACCTCAATATTCCATATATCCACCAAACAATAACCAAATACATACTTATTCAATAAAAAAAAGCGCATAATTCGCCCCAACCTAATTAATATCTAATACAAGTAAAGGAGGTGAAACAAAATGTGTTCCACAATATATTGTAATAATAATTAAAGGCAATTATAGAATTAAGAATTAAATAATTGAAGTAAATTGTTATCGGCAAGAATACAAACACAACAATGGGTAAGAACAAGTACAGGCGGGCTTTGTCGTTGCCGAACTGCGGGGTTTACACAACCAGTCGCGGGCAGACTTTCATCAAGTAGAGTCGCAGGTAGAATTTCATCAAGTAAAGAGAGTTACAAAATTTCGTCGAGTAGAGCTGGTTACTAAAATTTTAACAGAGAAGGTTACTCTGAGGAGAATGATGAGAGTGTGATTCAGGAGGCTGATAATCAATTGGTCAGCAGGTATCGGTAGAACTTTGGAGAAGGAGTGGACAACATTCTGATTTGCCCATAATCAGAACCAGAGCTACAATCTAAAGCTGGAGAAAGAGAGAGAGAGACTTAAAGCAGAGGTCCGCAGTATTGTACGGAACAATTGTGTCTGGTGGATGATACAAAAGCTTTGGAAAGTGATTTAAAACAAATTAAATTCAGTGAAACGATGGCCCGTTACATGTGAATAGTGTATAGTGTATCAAAGAACCTAAACAAATGCCTGGTACCAGAACAAAACTGTAAGTAGAGAGAGAAACTTTATAAAATTTATTGGTATGTAAACGTTAAATAAGGATAAATCGTTCAATTTCATTTTGTTATTTTAATTCTAATCAAGTTGAATGTTGTAAATTTTGTTTGTTAATTTTGAAAGTAGGAAAAAGTTTGTTCTTTGTTTACAAAGCTCAATTGACGACCCTGAGACAAGAGCAAAGAAGTTTGTATATTAGTAAAAAAAACATTAATGTAAAATATTCACAACAAGAAAATTTGTTACTATCAATTTAAATAAATTAATTGTTTTCTGAGATTTAAATTCTGTAATCATTTAACATCCTTTCATTTAAGTTTAATAAATAAATTAATTCGTTAATTAATCATAATAAATTATTTGATTGTTACATAAAATGGCGCTTCAATGTGTGGCCAACCATTTAATTAATCAATTTAATCAGTTATGTATTACAATATATATATATATATATAGTATAATATAAAATGTACAAATATAACAACAATAAAATCATTAGATTGTAAAGTTTCCTGAATTAAAAAAAATACAAGTTGGTGTAGAGTAAATTCCTATGCTAAGTTTTAAAGTAATGTTTTTATTTGAAACTTGCTTTCATTATGGAAAATGTTAAAACAAGGCACTACACACAACGGAACTCGTGCACCATAAAATTGTGTCTTTTGTAACCCGTTATTCTTGCACACGAAACATCATCATCTTGGCTTTTCCTTGGTTGTGCTAAATTGGGGAAGTGATAGTTTCTTTGTTTTAGGACTACGACCGATTGGCGATACTTTTCCGCGTCCAAATTAAGTTGATACAACTAATCGTATATAAAACATGCGAAGGCACTTATTACATCATTTTCAGCCAAAATCACGATTACATCTCGATTATCACTTAAACGGAAAATATTTGAACTATTTCGAACAGAAACGGTAGATGAAATCTGATGCGTAGAGTTTCGTCGTCCTCTTGAGTCAACGGACTTGCCATCACTTTCCGTAACGACCGAATCAGAAAATGTATCGCTATCACTGAACTCATCCTCACATTTTCTATATCACAAGTTGATATGATGTCGATCCATCATAAGAAACTTATGGTTGCATAACACGGAAACTTACACTACAGAAATGCACAGACTGCGCATACTCAAAATAGAATAATCAGTTTACCTGATCATTCCAAGAAGACCCCTTCCAATTGATAAACTCCGTTACGTGCTTATTGCGAAAGTAGCAATTGCTGACATTCAAATACATAGTAATTTTAGACGCAGAAGTGCGATGACGCAAACTCGCGTCTCACCAACTGAAGAGGTTAATATACAGGGAGTAACTGACGAACTCAGCCCAAGGATGCTAACGAACATATACATGAAACTACTGCAGTCACGAAATTACATGAATTCACCAGTGATCAAAAACAGTAGTCTGCAGAATAGTTCACTGCAAAACACCAGAAGGTATTCGGAAATAGCACCGGGAAGAACAACGTGGAATCAAATTACAAGCAGAATATTTACTTCATGAATGACCTTGCACTATTATTAAATTAAATTACCATTGAGATAAAAAATAAAGGTGAGGTACAGTAAATACAAAGAACGAACGGAAAATATAAATAAAAAGGAAACAATTATAACAATATGTAAACCTAGAAAAACTAATAATATAACGCGATATATTAATATGGAAGAAATATAAGCGAAATAATAAGGTAAAATAGCCAAATAGCAGACTAATTTAAGTGATAATTTCTGGAAAATTTGGTCAGTTCTTCAGGTGCTAAAAAAACACAAGAGTGAAGAGTAAGTTTCCAGAAACGTTGTTTGGTATTTATATATAGTAATAAACACTGAAAGTATTTATCTGAATTGGCCCACGTTAAGGCGACATAAATGTAATAAACAATATAATTAATTATTGAATTAAATGAACATAATTATTGAAGTTATTGAATGAAAGGAGCTTGAAAATAATTACATTGGTTCAATTCACTTAAAAAATTGGTTTATTCTGCACAACTATTTATTTTATAACAACAAATTTACTTGTTGAAACTTTACATCAATTTTTTATACACAATATCCTTTCCTCTCATCTCAGGGTCATTAATTGGGCCTTTTCAAATACAGAACAATTACATTTTTACCATTCACTATTAATGAATAATTTTATAAACCTTCAAAACTTAATCAAAATAAAACGAAATAAATGAACGTGAAATTGAAATCCAAATCTGACGCTGTACTATCTTTATTTAACGTTTATAAATATGAATTTAAAATGTTTCTCTTTACTTACTGTTGTACCAGTACCAGGGCAATTGTTGGGGTTTTATAACACACTTTTCACCTTGAACACATTACAGGCCTTGTATCACTGAATCTACTTTACTTCACTTTGTAATGTTCCGGTATTGACCACCGGACACAATTGTTCCGAAACCTTCGTGTCACCGATATCCGCCGACATTACTTTGAACTCCACGATTGTCTCCGGCCAAAATGTAGATTGGTGCTCTCGTCTTGAATTACGACCAAATCAAAACTTTGTTCTCTCCTTTACTAATATGCTCCACCAACTGCCAGACTCACTCTGGATTCCACAATGTCCTGTGGCTGACCAACAAATTTCTACTCCTTCAGCATATATCAAGGTTTCGTGGCTAACTGCATTCGACAAGATTTCGTGGCTGACTAACTGCTCTGTAGTTTACGCGCGCCCCAACAACAATGTCCTGCCTGTTCAGTATTCTCAACCATTATTGTATCTGTGTGTTCGCCGATAACAATTGATTTTAAATCTCGAATTATTAATTCTTTTAATTGCCCTTTTTATCATTACAATATATATTCAATGCTTTAGTAAGAATAGGACACTTTCCAGATCAATGTAAAGTAGCAACAATAATCTTAATTTCCAAAACCAGGAAAGCCCAAGGAACAAATTCCTTCCTACAGGCCAATAAGCCTTATTATCAAAAATATTTGAAAAGTTGCTTCTGGAGAGAATAAAACTGTTAATACAAGAAAATAACCTGATGCCAGAACACCAGTTCGGTTGTCGCGAACATCACGCCACAACCGAGCAGATTAACCGCGTTACAGATACAATTACCAAAGACTCTGGACAAAAAATATATTGCTTTTCAGCATTCTTAGATGCGGCCCAAATCTTTGAACAGCTCAAAATCTGCCCATGTAACCTTCACACTGAGGATAGAAACGTGTTCACCAGTCCAACTAAATGGACAACAAATTCCACAAACAGATACTGCAAAATATCTGGGACTTCATTTGGATAAAAGGTTGACATGGAAAAATCATATAAAGAAAAGCTTCGTAGCATGTACTGGCTGCTAGGAAGACGTTCACAGCTGTCAAAGAAAACAAGATCCTCCTGTACCAAACCATTCTCAAGCCAGTGTGGACTTATGGGGTACAATTATGGGGCACAGCTTGCAACTCCAGCATAAATATCCTGAAAAAGATTTCAATCAAAAGTGCTAAGAACATTGATCAACGCGCAATGGTACGTCCCGAACAACGTCATTATTAGCGATCTAGGAATAGACACTGTTAGTGAAACGATACATAAATTTAGTGTTCAATATCACGACAGAATTAGTGAACATTCAAACAAGTGTTTGTTCGAAGAAGATGACAACATACGGTTACTCAAAAAGTCAAAACCTTCGGACCTATCACATAAACCTAAATAATTATTATTTTGTACTATATTATGTTACTTATACATAAGTTCAAAGTTGATTTCAGTTAATGAAGCAGTCGATGGACTACTTCAAGCAATTTACTTAATATATTACAATATTTACTAAATGTCAAGGGACAGATTGTAAATAAAATTCAGAATAATAAAAAAAAAACTAGCTAGGTGTAGGATGTCATAATTAAACTCAAAGACATCCGGATGTGACTCCAATCTCGGTTGTTTTTGCGTTATTTATATATTACGTTCCTCCACCCCATCCTTAAAGGTGCTACCCTCCCATACCACAAGGGGTTGAATTATATACAAATATATATGGAGAAACGCAATCTATCTCATTGTCCCCGATAAAGTTTCTTTCGACGAATATATCCGCCGTTTTATCATGTTTGAAATTTTTACACCTCGTGTACCCCCGCCCCTGCGGGTTAAACGGCAAGTTAAATGTCATAATTAAACTCAGCGACATCCATAACCCCGGGTTTGACTCTAATCTCTGTTGATTTTGCTTTATTTTCTTGTAACGCCCCCCCCCCCACCTCCACCCCCTAAGGATGCTCCCCGTTCCGAAAGGGGTTGAAATTATACACCGAAAACATCGATAGAAATACTATCAATCTCACTGAACCCGACAAATATTCATCCGACGCAAATATAGGCGATTTGAGCATGTTTGAAAATTTCCACCTCCGGCTCCTGGGGTTGGCAGATGTGTAATTCCCCTACAGTGTTTGTTTCCTGATCGCAATGAACACGTGTACGAAATTTGGTCAAATTTTCTCCACTGATGTAGATTTGTATGCGGAAAATACATACATACAAACAAACACTCTATTTTACTTATTAGCAGATGATTTCAAAACTAATTTAAATTTACAATCAATTGACAGCGATTCCTATTAATGACTAATGGTACGATTGTAATGAAGATAAAAGTTCAGAAAATAAGGTACGGAACGAGCCATTCTAGGAAAATGATGCATGAAATCGCTTAAGGAATAACTTTGAGAGAACTGGGGTCGAAATCGCAAGGAGAATGGAAAACCTGGAGTTCAGAAGGCCTTATCTCGTATAAAAAAATTGGTCGTATAAGAGTTATTTTAACGACTTACTTTGGCTTTCTCAGAGCTTTGCTTCACGGATATATGGGAAAGGTATGAGTACTTATTTAAAGGTTCTAGGTAAGAAACCCCATAATGCGAAAAGTAATCATAAAAAATAATGCACTGCTATTCCTAGAAAAACTACTATAACTTATTTTATTTCTGGGAAGTAGAATGTATTATATTCACTTCTAAGGTCCTCAGATTTTTGTATGGGGATTTTCAAGTGACTGGTTGACAGACATTTTTTGATATTGCATCTTACACTCAATTACTCGAAATGAAGGTGACAGTATTTAATTTACCGTACCAGGCGTTTCGTGTATTACAGAAGTTTGGAAACTTTTGTGTTGACCGGCGAATGGTCAGAGAAACGTGGGCGGCCATGAGGACGGCCACCAACTTCCATCTCGGGAAATTTCACTTATTTTACGTACAGAAATCAAACAACGATTACTATTATCGGAAAGGAAATTAGCTAAACCACTTTGGAATATTTACTGGCTATGAAAAATTAATGGTTTGTCATACACAATTGAAACATTTTAGTTTTAACTATGTCACACATTGACTTACTTTTAAGTAATTAAATTAGTAAAATCCACAACATAATGAATTCTCATTGGTATTTTTTCCTGGCATCTAAAAATACAGAAATCTCTTTCTAAATGAGGCTATACAAACTTAAAATTAATTTCCTGCCCATAATGCTTCACATTTTCTAAGATTTCATGAAAACTCGTGTCGGTACAATTATAAATTTCAAATAGATTGATTCGGTCAATATTTTCACAAGCAGTCTTTATCGCTGTCTAATAACTTATTAACGTTATAAATTTTAGGCACGTAGTTTTAGGGTCGATTTATATTATAGCACTTGCTATTTAATCGACAGACGAAGTGATGGGATTGTTCATTGTACTGATATTTTACTCAGTAATTTAGGCATGTAAGCATTCATAAGAAA
This sequence comes from Zhengitettix transpicula, assembly GCA_037074705.1. Taxonomy (NCBI): domain Eukaryota; kingdom Metazoa; phylum Arthropoda; class Insecta; order Orthoptera; family Tetrigidae; genus Zhengitettix; species Zhengitettix transpicula. The sequence continues at coordinate 22,741,402 of CM073590.1, read as the reverse complement.
TTGACGTACAGTTTTCTCGCCGGTAATTCCACATCTGGCGGATACAAAATTTTATGCAGCTATGACCTCGAGTTCAGCCAAAAAATCTGGTATCTCGTCACGTCCCGGAATTTCCCCAAAGCAGCTGGTTGCTCATTTGTGCTCCAGGCAAGGGAATGGCACCGCACGATGGAAACTTCATAAATTTCAAATACTAAGTGACGACGTTATACATACAGGCTAATATACCTTCTAATAAAATAAAATTTGGTGGTTGTGTGTATGTTAGGCATTCAAATTTAAATGCGTGAAGCAAGGTCGACAAAATTTTGTACATATGTTCCTTACGACCCGTACAATAAACTCTGTGGGGAAAAGATACGACTGCCTCACCCCTTTGGAAGAAGTGGTGGATAGTAGTTAAAACATACGAAAACGGTCCATTATGGGTCGAATAAATATTTTTGAGGGTTCATGATATTGATAGTGTTTTTTTCGATATTGTTTGGATATATTTTTCAAGCCCTTTCGGTTTTGGAGGTCATAGAGGTGGGGTTGGAGGGCCATTACATAAAAATAATGCGAAAACAACCGGATTGTTGTCGAATCTGGCGTTATGGAAGTCGCTGACTTTAATTCTGAGATTCAACGTGCCGGTTAAGTTGTAATTCAGTCCCTAGGAGGAAGGGGTTAAAATAAATTTTCGTGTACAATCTGAAACACAGAGACAAAATTCACAAAATTTTGAACTTTTTACTTATGATCGAGGAACAAACACTGTCTGGGTAAAACAAATCTAGCACCTATAGAGATGGCTTTTAAAGAATTCTAAATCGGCAATTATTAGCGTCACATGAAAAGTTTACAGGATTGCAGAGTTGGATAGTGTTATTCTCGATGCTGACAATTGTTAATTTCAGTCCCTAATGACGATGAAAGGGAGCACCCGTATGTGTGAGGGAGGGAGGAAGGTCATTACATAAAAATAATGCAAAAACGACGGAGAATTGTGTCTATTTAGGGCTTATAAAAGTGGCCGGGTTTAATTCTGACATTCACAATCCGGGTTAAGTTTAGTATTTTTCCTCTATTAAGGTAACGGGAATATTTTTGAATCTCTTAGAGCGCCCACAGTATTTTTTATTCTCGTTCTGTACTGTAACGCGTGTATTTAAGTTTAAGTTTTTCTTTGTCTCGGAAGTGTTGTTTGCTGTGGTCTTGAGAATTCGAAACCGTGCACGTGCGTAGGGGTGGAGGAGATAAATATTTCCATCCAAGTAATTTCGTGTCCTGTCTCGATTGTTGGCCTCAACATGACAGAATGGTTAGCCATTGTTGACTACGGAACTGCATCTGCGTGCTACAAATCTTGTGAGAATGGAAGAATCATTTCGACGAAGTTTTCTAGCAATGAAAAAAGTAAAAGAATGGGAGGATATAATGGAGGGGACGGAGATAAGCTTTTGAAACTGGACAGTGTTTCTGCGCTGACCGAAGCTGGTGGATGTGATTAAGAGAGGCTCTGTAAAGTTGTTGTCTCTGAGATAGTTCGAGGCAGAATCGTCGTGAGAAAGGGGCCACAATTTGTTAGTGAAGAGTTCACAGAATAGCACCACATAATTTAGTACGACGGCTTGCCAGCATTCAATCCCGGAGGCCGACGCCTTAGCCAGTGATCAACCCCTGAGTCGACGCCAGTACGTCGGTACGAGAGCTACAGCAAGCAACACAACACAGAATAGCAGTACGCATTTGGTACGGGCAGCAGATCTCTTCTATGTAAAAACCACAGGTGCCTGAGATAAGAGTTTTCATGTTTAACTTTAATGAACTTATATAAAATTTCTTTATTGGTCAAATATTTATTTTGATTTAACGTAAAAACCCAGCCCATAAAAATTATATTCAGTACCGGGAGTATTTCGGATTCTCATACCATTCCGAGAGTATTTTTGCCCCTCTTAAGGTATCGGGAGTATTTTTGTCACGCTCTATGTATCGGAAGTTATTTTCTGTTAACATACCGAGAGTATTCCTGACTCTATTTTGGTACCGGGAATAGTATAGATTCTCTGTACGTACCGGGATTATTATTGCCACTCTTAAGGTACGGGACTATTAAATGTACAGATTTTTCAGACTTTCTTTAAGTTACTGCGCATATTTTAGGTACCGACATATTTATTGACTCGATTAAGGTAATCAGTCCCGAAAGAAACTGGTTGCTCATCTGCGCTCGAGGCAAGAGCATGCCATCCCACGATGGAAACTCCATAAATTTCAAATAAGCATTCCGTCGCAATAGGTAGGGTAGAGAGCGTGATAGTATAAATTACAAAAAAAAATGACGCTCTCGATGTCGTTTAAATCACTTATTGACCAAGAGATTAGTGTCGAATTAAGTACTTTTTGTGACTAATATAAATAAATACTCGGGAAATGCGGTGCACCCAACTTAGTACGTAAAAAAATCGAAAGAATTAAAGGTATGAGAGGAAGTCAATGAAAGCGTGACACAATGCGTAATTCTTAATATGTAAACGTTTGTAACCGTAGAATTTTATTGTTAAACTGGCATTTGGCGGCGACTTGCTAAAACATAGTTGTTATTGTCGTGGAAGGGAGGTTAGAATTATGATTATAAGGAGTCCAGTAAAGGTGAAAATCGAAGACGTAGTTCGACTTTTTAATTTCTGTCTCCTTTTTACGCTAAACACAACATGTACAGGAATGTCAGAAGGACGCTAGTCATTGTAAGACCATGGTCAATCAATACAGGCTCATCGCTTACTCCAGCAGTTATTGGTCATGGTTTATGGTCTTGTGCGAGGAATCGAAATGAAGGTGTAGACAGTCTACATATTGGGTAATCTACATAGTGACCTCTACCCTCTTATAGCATAGGAAAGAGACAGAAAGGGGGGAATCGGAAATGTAGAGAAAGGTAGCCAAGGGTTAACTAGGGCCCCTGGGCTATAGTTTAAGGATCCTACCCCGCAATTCGCCTAAAAGTGATGGAGGGAAAACCCTAGATAAACCTGCATCAGGTAGGACGGGCATTTGGTACTTTTACCACGCCTTTTCGATGCCGAGAGAGGGGTTTACTGTGGGGTCACAGCTTTCCCCTCTCCGTGTCTTGACCAGTTTAGGAGGCATCTGGCCGACTATTCCAACAGGAATAGCGGACAAGTCTTATCGTATGCCCAAGGCCTGCGACCCCGGAACATACACCTCTCAAAACAGGCCGAGGTGTCTCGGTTTCTGGGAACCTTGGTTCTTAGTACCTGCGCGTGATTGGTTCCAGAACAGTTGACTGGCCAACAATAAAAACCAGAATGGCTGCTACGCTGAGTCACTTGCAACGTACTACGAGAAGAGATGTAAATCTGTTTCGTATTGCCAATGGTGGCGAATCTTGGAGTCACCATTTTCAATCGAAAAAGAAACAACGATATAAACATGAATTCTGATAACGAAAAAAGTCCAAAACAACACCATATTCCGGTAAAGAGACATACCAGGCATGTCAAACATACGGCCCATTCCATGTGTATCTGCGGTCCGCACAAACATTAAAGTAAAATAACGACGTGAAACGCAGAATCGCATCATTATCTCTAATTTCTCACAATGCATATTACAATATATATATATATATATATTGTTGTAATCAAAATATTCAAATATTTAAATAAGCCACCACGTTGGTGCCAATTAGTGTAATAAAAAATAAGATTAATTGAATGAATAAAGGAAGGAATTCAAATAATCAAAATGTTTAGAGAGATAAAAAAATTATTTATTTAAGAAAATTTAGTCTTTGTTGAATTTACGTTTTTAATATGCCTCGGCTTTTGTGAGAACTCAATTTCAGGGCCGCCTATCGCACCTCTAATAAAGATAGTATAAAAAAATTTAAAAAATATTATTAAATTGAAAGTTATATAATTCTAATAAAGTTATATAAATCTGAAGGCAAGTGAATATAAGGTTTACAGATTAAAATTTGTTGAATTACAAACCATTGTCTGGCCTTCTGGGGCTTATGCTCACGTAATTTGCTTTTTAATTATTTTTCTTTTTATTAACAACACTTTTCACTAACATTTGCACTGATTCTACTTTCTTATTTTTTGCAAACACTTTAGAACACTGTCGATGTTTTTCCTATGCTATTAAAGGGGAGTTGCCCAACGTGGATTACCCTCATGTAGCCTGTTGCCCTTAAAAAAAAAATCTGTTCCGGCAAATCCTAACACACACACACACACTGATCAGCCTCGTTAAAGTTCTGCACGTGTATTTATGCCTTTTCGACAATCATTCTCCCCATCAATACAGTTACTCACAATGCCACGGCCGCAGAGTTACGCCACCAATAATGACAGAAACAAATTTATTTATTAATTACATATTTGTAATTGCTACTATATATATATATATATATATATATATATATATATATATATAGAACAGGTAAGACTATATTAATAATTAATATTTATTTTACACTTTAGAAACTATTTTTCCCCGTACACACACGCACACACACATATACATATATTTGTGTGTGTGTGTGTACGGGGAAAAATATTTCTAAAGTGTAAAAGAAATATAAATTATTAATATAGTCTCACCCGTTCTTTCAAAATTCTGCAGTTTTAATTTTTCCTTTACTTTAAAGAATAAAGTGATTTTTTGACGAGGTTCATTTTTCAACTGGATGCCTGTGTGCTCGTATTAAAAGCATTGAGACGTAAACAGATAAATTTAATAATAATAGCATTTCAATGCTGTTATGAAAAATAATTCTCTCTTTCCTATATATATTCAATACTCTTAGGTTTCGAATTTTAATACTTACACCTTTCAGGTAACGTCACCAGTGATTTAGCGCTGAGTAAAGTATCGATATTTTTTTCCCAATACCGAATCCCTACTCGCAACTAAGGTCACGTCGGCCAGCCACATTCCTAGCCGAATTCCACAAAGCTGACTCGCAATTAATTTAAGGCATTCACTTACCAACGAAAGTGAATGCCTTAAAGTACCAGGACGATTCATTAATATATTCATATTCATTTCCGCAAGTTTAGTTGCGACAAAAGCTTCGAAGTGGGTAGAATCCCACAGTAATATTTATGGTAACGATTTTAAATTTATATGATGTTTATAAAATTATAGCAAATAATACTTTTTATAAATTTTATTAATACAGAATTGTAATAGAATATTATACACCTGTATTTGAAACCAAAGTTATTCACAACTATTTACTTTCCTTGACGGTTCATTGCCAAAGGTTTTTACCAAACCCACTGACGAATTTATATATTTTAGAGACCGCAAGTGGAATTCAATTCTGAATATTATCGTCACTCATAAACTGAGCATTCAACACGCAAAATGTTACTACAGCACGCTCTCAAAATTTAATGTACCCATTTTAATCATTTTAGTTGTGCAATTCATACATGATAAAACGACAGTGCGCCATCCCTCACAACTTTAACATTAATACATGAAAATAAAATAGAAAAAATACCAAACTAAAACGATAAGATTGTTACATCGTAATCTGCGCCGGACGAATATACGAATTCATGTCCACAGTATAACCTAGATGCAGGCGTGAGCAACAGACTGCCAAACATAATATTTACAGTACACATACGTCTTCTACACAAACATTATACATATATACGGATGTATATTACATTTGTATAACTCTGAAATGCCAATTAAACAGTAAATCTCTACTGGCATGAACGTTCTCACAGTGAGAGTTGTGCATGGTGGCTCGTTTTCATTTGGCTACCTCTCATATTTTTAGTTCTTTGGACTTTCTTATTTATTTTTATTTTCTATTTATTGTCATATGCCATAATTTTACATCACATTACTTGAACATTATTTTAGGACTCTTTGTAGTAGTAATGAAGTATTTAATTGTATTTAATAGAAGAAACCCTATTTTCTTTTTTTTTAAAAAAAATACTTTTTTACTGGTTGACCATATATTAATTGGATGGTCGCTTATTGAAGACGGATTGAAATAATTTAAATCATGTATTATAAACATAAAAAATGTAATTTGAAAAACTTTACAAAACATGTGGATTGTTTCATTATTTAAATGTTACTGTGTGTGGTTCTGCAGGGGTCGTTGTTTCTTAGGTCCTCCAGGACCCATATGGTGATGACCGCTGGTTGGTATTGGTTCCTCCAAAATTACTATCCCCAGTTACAGCAAATCTTCTCTGTGCCGGCTGGGTTATCAATTTTTTTATGGTATCAGGCTACATGAGGGTAATCCACATGGTGGCAACTCCCCTTTAATAGCATAGGAAGGGATTTGAAAGGGGGGATGCGGAAGGGTAGAAGAAGATAGCCAAGGGTTAACTAGAGCCCCCGGGCTATAGTTTAATGATCCCACCCGGCATTCGCCTAAAAAAAATGCAGGGAAAACCCTAGAAAAACCTGCATCAGGTAGGTAGGGCATTGGGTACTTGTCCCACGCCCTTCCGATGGCGGGAGAAGAGTTTGCTGTGGGGACGCAGCTTTGCCTTCTCCGTACCTCGATCAGTTTAGGAGGCAGCTGGCCGACTGTTCCAATGGGAACAGAGAACAACTCTTACCGTATGCCCAAGGTCTGTGACCCCGGAACATACACCTCTCAAAACAGGCCGAGGTGCCTCGGCTTGTGGGAACCTTAGTTCAAAAACGGAGAGAGGAAAAGGCATCCCCAAAGGTAGCCCCTTCCTGTCTCTCCTACAAGAGAGAAAATCCCTCTCAGGTATTGCCTGTGAGAGAATAGCCCTCGCAGACAGCGCCATTCTGGGTTATCCAAAATGAGCTCCGTTCCGAGAGAAATATTTTTTAATATTTTTCTCTCTCCGACTATGAGACAGTTGTTTCTCTTTCCTCGTCTCTCGCACTACTCCTCCTCTTTGAATCTAATAAAAGTTGGTTTCATATCTGGGGCTCTAATCATTGTCATCCTATTCTATAATAACGCCCCTTCCCTGCTGTGATATTTACAACTGAGTCACCATTTTGTCCTTCGATGGTTACTTGGCGAGGTGGTTTAATTTATACAGCAGCTCGCACTGCCAGGTCAACGAAACATCTCGCACCTCATTGTTATCCGAAAAGAGCCTGTTTTGCTCCCAGCCGTGGGACATTGTCAGGAGACTTGTCCCCAATTATCCTCACGTTGACCTTCCCCCCCTGAACGGATTTTTTTTATCGGTCAATTAGCAAGAAAAAAACAACTTTAAAACGATGCCGCTCTTGCACACGAAACATGTGGCATCCTATATTATTCCCTTAGGTTAACAAAAATAAGAAGAATGACATTCCTAAAACTATACACACGAAACGTGCAGCTTTTTACATGGTAAATAAATTCTTAGTTCTGATTTTATTATTTCGTAACAGTTAAATACATTCATTTCGATTTTAAATAGAGAAACAGCGACCTCGGCTCGGCATGCAGAACCACGCACAGCTACATTTAAATAATGAAACAATCCACATTTTTTGTAAATAACTAGCAATATAATGGACTTTTTACGCTCCATATATTAAAATTGAACACTTCTAAATTGGCTGTTAATTATCTCAATAAATATTAATGATATTATATCATGGCTGCCAAGTGTCAGTAATTACAATTTTTAAAAACCTTCAGCATGATGGTCTTTATGAAACGGGAGACTAATCGAACAACTCTATTCTGAAAATAAAAGTCTCACTTTCCCCTGAATAATTACCTGAAAAAAGTATACCGTATGATATTGCCAAACTATGCACGTTCAACAAAACTTTGTACATAATGATTTACGATCTGGGAAAAGACCAAGCGCTGCGACACCCATAAGAGTGCAAGTTGTTAGGGGGTGGCATGGAAAAGTAATGCGAAAAAGGCAGCTAAGAGTGTCGAATAAATAATGTTCAAAATCGCTAAGATAAATAGTGACACCGAAAAGATTTTACGTCTAATTTCTTTTAAGTTCTAAAAATAAAAATATAAAATAAACTTCATAAAAAAATTATTTGAATACTCTTTTCTGCATTGAATTCATGGGTAAATCCTTCACTTTATTGTCCATTACGATAAGATGTCATTTATTTTATTAGAAATGAACGATACTAAAACACGTGAGAACTAGCTTATTCTATTAAAATAAAGAATTTTTCATTAAAAATGAATTTTTTCTAGTAGATCTCTGAAAACGAAATTTTGACACTAAATACAAATTTATTTTATGAAAACACATAAAATCTACTACAATTCCCGAACAATTTATTCAAAAAGATTTTACAATTTACCTAATCTTTTAAAATTGCACTAAATGCAAAATGATTTAAATTGACACATTTGTATTCAGTGGTTAATAAAAGCTGTTGTTAAACTACAAACTAATTTCAGTATTTGTTATGGTCACGATTTACCGACATCTTTCCAGCGTCATATAGGTCCTGGACGCTCAGCATTGAAACTTGGACTTTTTTAATTCAGTTGCCCAGTTTTTTGCCATTAAAACTATGGCGACGATAATATTTTATAGCCGTTTGGGAAAACCCTTTGATAACGAAATTATTTTGTAGCTGTAGAAATATCTACTTTTCCATTTTTTCACGTAATACTCAATTTAGGTTACTTTTCTTAATTCCAACAATTGATTAATCATACTGAAACTAACAGACAATACGAGGTTTGTTTGATAAGTCTCGTAAAAATGTAACAAAAATAATTTTTTTAGAAAACTAACTTTATTTCTCAACATCGTCTCCATCCTTGGCTATACACTTGGCCCAGCGAGTTCCAATTTCTTCAACTTATCACAAGGTTTTACCAAACACTGCAAAATACTCCGTCACGGCCTTTATCACTTCATCATTTGATGAAAATTTCTTCCCATCAAGCCAAATTTTCAATTTCGGAAAGAAGAAGAAGGCACTTTGTGCTCGGTCTGGTGAATAGGGTGGACGAGAAACTAATTCTAATCCCAACTAGTACACTTTCGGAATTGAGACTGCTGCTGTGTGCGCTGGCGCATTGTCGTGGTGAAATGGCACTTCCTTGCGCGCCAATCTTGGTAGTTTCTCACTCCGCACTCGTTTCAACCGATCCAACAGAGCAGCATAGTAGAGCCCAGTTATGGTTGTGCTCTTTTCCAAAAATCTATGAATATTATACCCTGAGAATCCAAAAAGACAACGACCATCACCTTTCCAGCTGACAAAACGGTCTTCGCCTTTTTCGGGGCACTATCACCAGCCTTTGTCCACTGATTTGATCGTTTTTTGGTCTTGGATGTGTAGTATATTGGCGGATCCGCCGGTTACGAATCTGCTCAAAACGTCTTATAAGTTACGCCTAAACATTGTTAGATTCTGCGTTGAAATGTTTTCGGTCCAATGTCAACTGTCGCCAACCATCGCGTATAAAGCATTTTCGTGGTCAGTTTTCCATGGAGGATGAAATTCAGTCCTTCAGTTGAGAAGTCTACGGCATCAACTTCCTCACACATCTTTATTCTGCGATCTTCCATTACCATGTTGTGAACTTTTTGGACGTTTTCCTGAGCGGTGTCCTCAATTGGCTGGTCGAAGCGAGTTTTATCTTCTGTGCATCTGCGACCTCGTTTAAACTCATTAATCCAGATTAAATGGTCTTCGATGCTGGTTCAGAGTTTGCACGAACTTCATCAAATTCGGTTTTGTGCAGCTGTCCAACCCTTCAAATGAAAGTGTTTAATGACAACGCGAAATTAGTTTTTTTTTCGTTGTCTCCGTCTGATTACACATTTAACACTACAGAGGCTGCAAACAATAAACTACGACTGACATATGTTTAAAACTTTTAGGAATATATATGAAAGAATCATGTTTGGCAACAATGGCGCGAAAGTTAAACATTTCCCGCTCTTTCATAAAAATATACCAGCCATTTCAGGGTTTAACTAAGAACTTTATGAATTTCACTCGAAATGACCAATTATACAACACTGGCGTCATTTTCATAAATCATTGTTTTAGGAGCAGTGTAATTTTTTAATAATGCCTGCAATTCTATCTGTTTGAGTTTCAAATCTTTTACGGGAAAATTAACCAACTTCTTGGCTTGAATGACATGAAAATGGTGAGGTGAATTATTCATATTATATTTATAATAAGTAAACCCCCATTTGTTATTTTGGTAGTTGAATCCAACAAATGGTAAATATAATTTAAACTTACTATGTTTAGATAATGTTCCCAATTCTCTCATAAATGAGAAATAGACATACCTTATTTCAGGGAACCGGCTCCTAAAATGGAACGAGTTTATCAACAATATTTCGCCATCGAGTCCACCTCCGCAAACATGAAGGTCACTTGACATACTTGAAGAAACAACTACGTTCTGCAACTCTTGTACTAATAACTGACCTTTCATAAATATCATTGGCATATTAATATACACGACAAGATTTAAGTGAAATGCTTAAAAAGGAGAAAAATAATTTCCTTCGTACTAACTAAAAAATTATGAAATTAGTTTACTTATTTTGAATGGAAACCCGACCAAAAAACTAAGTATTTATTATGACAACATTTTGCATGAATGGAACGAAATATAGAAAAAAGACCCTCGCCTGCGTACGATATTGCAGTAATTACTGAAGTTATGTCATAATATGCTGAAAATAAATCATTCAAAAACAGTTAATACGATTTTAATAAAGCAGATTGGAATGAGGTTTTTAATAAGATATGTTAACACACAAAATGTACGGTTTAATACATTTTTTTATTATTGACTGGAGCATGGAAATGATATGCGTTACCTAAAACAAATTGCTTTTTTGGAAGTAATTGATCGATATTCAAATGAAATATAAATTCATAGCTGAAAAACCGAATGTGTACCACCAGTACTGATGTAATCAGCTTTCACGTTTGCATAAAAATAGAAGCAGCTGAAGAAAGTATGGCACGAATCATGTTGGGGAAAGAATAGAAGAGATAGCTTGGGAAATGAATTCGTGAGAAGTAGGACAAAAGTTGCGGTGGAAGTATAGAATGACAGTAGTCAGGGTACATTGTCTGTCAATATGTAAACTAGCTCAAGGGATCGTAACCGACAAGAAGGGCGGTCATTAGATAGGTGGAACAGAGACTTGAAGGAGATTGTGGGGGTGGGAGAATATTGTAGAACATAATGTATACAAGGTTAAAGGAAAACCAAACATTTCCCCGTGAAATCTGGCCATACGCTCGAATAGCAGTCATATATATATACATATATATATATATATATATATATATATATTGTAATAAATACAGGATTAACGATTAATTTGCCCCATGTTGGTGAAGCCGTTTATGTAATAAACAACTAGATTTAATTAAATTATAGAGATAATTAACAACATTTACTTAACTTAAAAGAAATTTATTATTGTTGATAAATTTTACAATGTACAAAACCTATTTTTCATGCCGAATTTCATCCATTTAAAACAAATACTTTATTTTCATTTACTAATTCGTCGAATCTCTTATCTTAGGGCCATCACTGGGTTTGATAATTAGAACAAAATCAATGTATAAACTGACAATTAACAATTCAAAATATAAAAAATTAACCTAAAACAATATGAAAATAAGTGGAAAGAAAGCTGAACGAAATCTGACTCTACCCTTTTAATTATCGTTTACAAATTTTATATCAAAGATTTGGTTACTCACGGACCGTCTGTCTGGCACCAGATCTTTTTCTTGTATCTTGATAACTAACACACTAAAAAGCCATTTTTTTTACACTGACTACTTCATTGCAATTTTAATACACAAGCTTGAATTTCTCGTCCTCAGCTATCTGGAACCTCGGATGAACCTCCCCTTTCTGGTCAGATAGCTGTCACCGAATTCCTCCATGCGAAAATTGTTCCATCAGCGTGAAGCAACCTTTTTCTTCCCCGTTTGCAAATTGTAATTAAAATCTCTCAGTACAACTATTTGCTTGCTTCCATAAAGGAACTCGCGATTTGCAATTTATATTTACGGACTTTACTGTTTGATACTGTATTATATCTCTCGTACTCAGATTTTAACTCCTTCTCATATCATTACCGATTCCAGACGATAACTTCTCGTACGCAGGTTGCAGTCTTTTTGTTCTCCTTTCTCGAGTCAGGCTCAGTTCAGACTGTCGTTCCTTACGCGCGCGGTCTCCATTTCAGCTTTTCGACAAAGGAAAAGAACTCGCCGCCATTGTTGACTTTGATAGCTCATACCGTTACAATTCAATTTCTATCAAAACAATTCAATTTATAATAAAACAATTTAATGGCCTAATTAATCATTACCACAATTTTTTTTCTATCTACGGTCTAGAGCAAGAGTGCACAGACTTGTACTATCAGCGATCGACTGCAAAGAAAGTATTTGTGTAAGCGATCGACAAAAATAAGAAGACTGGTGGGGAGAAGGGGGGGGGGGTAAGTGTGTGTAGAAATTACAGAAACTAAACTCTATGACAGGTGCTAACCGTGTCGCTGTTACGACCCACGTATGGTTTTCTTGGTTACTTGCCAGTAAAAAATACGTATAGGAGAAAAATACGAATAGGAGAAAAATATGATGCAACTAAAATTTTTATTGCACATTCACTTCATGCATACATAAAAAATTATAATTATATGTATATCTGTCACAAACACAGAATTAATATTTAGATGTCGAAGCGTTGATTGACTTGTCTTCCGCGTACTTTTTATAGGATGTCACGTATTTAGTGATAGACAATCGAAGGCAGGATGGCAGGCTTAGTCATTTAGCCAACTGCTGTATTTTGATTTAATACTTTTCATTTCAGAAAACGCATAATCTCAATTTGTTTCAAACGTGGATATTTCTCTTCATATACAAAAGACCAAAATTTTGCATCACTTTCTCTGGATTTTAAGAAGTATATCCGAAATAATCTGCAACATCTCATTGTCGACAGAAGGAAAGTCTAGATAGAAGGTGTTTGATATTACAGTAGCAGATTTTTCAACGTCTACACGAGAGTTACAATATTCGTCAATTTGTTTAAATCGGAAAAACGTCTTTCAAATTTTCTCATAATATTTCTTACTTTTTTCACGTAAATGGCATAATTTAATTCAGGGCTCGCATTTTCATTCAAAGCCGGAAATTTTTTCAAATAGTTTGTATTTATTTGTATTAGCAGGTGAAATTTACTTTTGAAAACCTTTATGACGTTAATCATGTCGGTAATGGTTGTCTTTCCCTTGTAGCTATAAGTTCATGCTTTTTTAATGGCATGTCACATCTGTTAAGAAAGATATTCATAGAGCCAATTATCGTTTTAAAGAATCTCTGTGTAATTTTTTAAATTTCTTCGGAAAACATCGACATATTTCCTCGATCGAATTTTTAAGCCCTCGTCATCGACCGTTTGAGCACCGCCGGTCTAGAGTGATTATGAATTAACACTAAATAGAGCGTATTTTTCGATGGGCTACGGTATGAACCGAGTCATATCAGAAAATTTCACAAATTGAGGCAATTGCTCCAGGAGCCCTGAATTAGTCGTTAAAATAACATGACTTCATTCTTCCTCTAGTAAGAACTATAGGATTTGTAAATAATTCTTCAAACGTTTGCAAATATTAAATTGAGTTAGTGTTTATAATCAGGAAATTTTAAAGTTTCTAAAACGGAACATAAACGTCAAACTAATGTAAAATTTCCTGAATATGCAGCTAGAAATCGCTCAGCTTTGAGATCCGACAAGCATCGGCTTGCAAACAGAAAAGTATTCACCATACAGGGATAATATTATATATTTTATATGTATGTCTTCTTCGAGTGGTCAAGTTACATAATAAATAGAATTTTTTTTATCATTGCAAGATTATTTTATTACTTAGTATAGGAGATTCTTGATCGCTCCCCTAATTTTTTAAATTATTTTTTCTTCAAAAGAGTTGAATATAATTCGTGTTGTAATACTCTATTTCATAACTTGCATACTTCTGTTTAGGTTTCTTTGTTTGATTGATTTATGACCTGGAGGCATTACGGAATGTCCGATTTCTCGTCGTTCAACTCAGAAGAGGGACATCCGTAATTGGTCTTTGTGTAACTTAGCGTGGGTTATCTTTTGAAATATTCTGAACTGTGTTTTGTTTGTGTAGTCCTACATTTATCGTTGTATTATAATTAGTTGTACAAATAACTATTTTTCTAAGTAAGTGCTTTATTGGCATATATACATACTTCTATAATCTATAAATATAATATTGCACTCCTAGTAATGTTAAATTATTTTGTGTTCTATTTTTTTAAATGCCACTAATTGTAATTTAATGTAATGACGTAACCCATTTCCTCAAGCAAGAGAATAATATTAAATCAAATCAATAAAATCCATTTCAATTAAGATTTCTTGTTGTGTTAGGAAAAGAAACAACCCTGGTCTTTTACTGGATTTCCAATATATTTTTTTCGGAAATATATGTATTATTTAAAAAGTGTTGTGTACATACATTGACATGCCCCTTTTAGAACTTCTAAAAATAAGAGGTGATTTAGCAGAGTACACAGCTAATGTCATGTCTTATTATTTATTAACTCTTTAAAATTTACCCAGAGACAAAACAATGTCATATCAAGAAATGCACGTCTGAAATTTCAAGAAATACAGGCGTATAAAGTTGAAAATTTCGATAAAACGTTTCCAAGCACGATTTGAAAATATCACGACCTAAAAGATCCGCTACGGTTCGGTGGAGAACAGTAATGTTTAACAGAAAGAAAGACGCTAAGAACCATGAATGAGAGGACGCCGCTTTTATCAGAGCATTTTGGAAGGAAAAAATAAGTATGAAAAAGAAGCAAAAGGACGCAAGCGGCCAGAAAGCTGTAAGAAAACAAGTTGAGTATTAAGTTGCCAGGTAGATACGAAAGAGAGCGTGAGAGAAAGAGAGATACAGCAGGTTTTTTTTCGTTATTATACAGAACATTAAGCAGAAAAAAAACTCTCGTAATTCACTACGCAATCATTCACTAGCATCGTCAGTCATCGCAGAAATCGTCACACAGCATCAAGTTAGCGCGAATTACAATTTCATAGTACCTTCAGAGAACAAATACTACCCTTTAGTGCATAGTGTAGCATAAATGCTATATAAGATTTAGTATCGCCCCAGAGGCGTCTATTGGTTTCTAAGAGAGCTAATTTGTGAGGCAGATATGTAACATGCCTTTAAGGAAATGTGAAATTTTTGGCAACCGAGAACATATTAAAACATGCCTTTCCTAGATTTCTGTGATACAGCCCCTTAAGCCAGATTTATCTACCCGCCGGTCAATTTCAGAATATTTATTTTCTGTGTTTGTTATTCAATGAAGAAAATCTAAGCGTCATTCTCAGGGTAATTCTAATTGCTCTAAAATAATAATTATCAAATTAATGTGAATAATTGATAAAGCAGGCCTTATATTTAATTGACTTAAGTCACGTTTAATATTTATTTGGTTAATTTTTCCGTATTGTATTCACAAATATAAATGTAGTTTTAAAAAATACAGATAATAATTCACTAAAGGGTTAAGAGAGTCAAAATTACTTCGGGCATCTAAAAAGAGTAAAAGGCTCACCTGGTATGTTAAGAGAGACAAGTGAAAGTAATTCCGCTATCCACATACTGTCGAAAATACTCCTGCTACCATTATAGAGACCTCCTAAACTGGTCAAGGCATGGAGAGGAAAAAGCTGCGACCCCACACCAAACCCCTCTCCCGCCATCGGAAGGACGTGGGACATGTACCAAATGCCCGATCTACCTGATGCAGGTTTTTATAGGGTTTTCCCTTCATTACTTTTAGGCGAATGCCGGGTAGGATCCTTAAACTATAGCCCGGGGCCCTAGTTAACCCTTGGCTACCTTCCTCTACCCTTCCGCATCCCCCCTATCAAATCCCTTCCTATACTATTAAAGAGGAGTTGCCACTATGTGGATTACGGTCATGTATCCTGTTACACTAAAAAAAAAGTGCGTTAAGACAATCAAAAATACTCCCAGAATCTGAAGAGAGATAAATACTCCCAGTACGTAACAAGAATGGAAGATAATGCCGGCAGGTTAAGAGAGTAAAATCCCTGCCGGTACCCTAAGAGAGTTAAAAATACGCTCAGGACCTATAGAAATAAAAATACACCCGATACCTTAACAGAGTAAAAAATACCCCTGCTACCTTAAGAAAAACTTTACACACAATTGAAACATTTTAAAGTATGGGGTTGACCCCTTCATAGATGCTGGAACACTCTCGGGATGAACAGCCTATATCAACTGGTAGATGATCCTGAAATGATTTGGATCACTCACCGCACTGTCATTCAACTTTGAATTAATAACCTCTACTCATCACTATTACTCTGTTATATCTCTGTTATTAAACTGTCTTCCAATTTTTACCATGAACTCATTACTCCCGTTCCTTATATGAACTGCTGACTGAAATCTCCCCTTTCAACACTGAAATGCCACTGTCCTCTTTCTCAATCAACCCCGAACTACCGCCATCCTTCTTCCGTCTCACCTATTCTTTTACTGGCATTCGTTCCTAAGTATTTTTTCCATTCTGTGCGTGATCACTACCCACGTTTGTGGAAACGTCTTCTGCTAAGACAACTGGTATTGTCAGCTTGCTTTTCTTTCCTTGGGGGAGGGAGACTCGAATACTTTAACAACAAGAAACTCATTTAGATTCTCGATGGTCTTAAATTTGTGATAGTCCTTCATTCTTTGTGAGCGTTAGATTGTCGGTTCGCGCCCCCACCCCACAGAAATTACAGTATTTAAAAAATTTAGAAAATATTTCGCTGCCTCAATCGTGTACTTACTCATTTTGCCATCACCGTACGAAAATTACGCTGTTTACGTTTGAATGCCAGCAATGAATAATTAATAGCATATGTACGTAGTTAAGACTGCAATTATTATTGGAGCTCTAGATTATTGATAGTTTAAGAAATTATTATTGAACTTAGTTTTGCAGTTAAAATAAATATCAAAGCTTTTTATTTATACTTAAATAAAGTGTATGAGTCAACAGCAGAATCTTCCAATTAGAAAACTGGATGATTGTATGTGTATGTATCAGACTGTGTTTGTCTAGATATATGTTTAATTATGACGTTCAACTTGCCTGCTAAGATGTAGTTCAGCCCCAAAGAGTGGAGGTGGAAGAGGGTAAAACAAAGTTCGCATACAGTCTTAAATACGTGGAGAAAATCCTACTTATTTTGTACTCGTTCCTTACGATCCAGGAGCAAACACTAGATGGATACGACACGCCTGGAATTTATAAGGGTGGCTCTAGAGTATTTTTCACTCTAGTAGGATACTGGTACAGGCTTTTTACTCCGTTTTTGTAAGTATTTGTTAAGATACCTGAAGAGTTTTGTATTCTCTCAATATTGACTCTCTTTAGGTATCGGGAGTATTTTGACTCTATTAAGGAACCAAGAATATTATTCACAGTATTAAGATACCGAAAGTATTTTTTACTTTCTTACAGAGAGTATTTCTGATTCTTAAGGAACCTGAAGTAATATTAACTATTAGGGTACCGTGTGTTTTTGACTCAATATGGGTACCTGGAGTATTTTAGACTTTCTTAAGATAACGGGAGTAATTTATTCACTCTTAAGGAGTTGGGAGTATTTTGTATTCACTTAACTTACCTCATATTGATAGTCAAACGTGTTACTTTCACTTTTGATGTCTGAGATTAATTAATTTTGAATATGTCTGGTAAACGTTTTATTGTTAATACATTTGTGTATATATATATATATATATATATATATATACATATATAAATTTATTTTAAATCGTATTAAATCCGCAAATATAATTTATTCGCATAAATAAATAAATAAATAAATAAAATCATTAAATTAATAACAGTGCCCTAGCGAAGTAAAAATTTACTTTCCCACAATTTTAAATATTACAAAACAGACGATTGACACGAGTCTGATAGGGGTTGTTGCAAGAAGATTTTAAAAGACCATTACAAACAACGGCCCCACAATTATATACATTAATGTAAATATTCGCTGGATACTTCAAAACACTTATTGTGAATCAATATGCTAATTTTTTTAGTCACAGGCTACATGAGAATTATTCGCTTTGATGGCTACTCCCCTTTAATATCATACCAAGGGATGGAAAAGGGGGATGCGGAAGGTAGAGAAAGATAGCCATGGGTTTACTAGGGCCCTGGGCTATATTTTAAGGATCATACCCGGAATTCGCCTAAAGACGATACAGAAAAAACCTTAGAGAAACCTGCATCAGGTATGTCGGGCATTTGGCACTTGTCCCACGCCCTTCCGATAACGAGAATTTGGTCTTCTGTGGGGTCGCAGCATACCAAACTCTATGCCTCGGCCGAATTTGAAGTTCAGCTTGCCGAATGGTCCAATAGGATCAACGAACAACTGTTACCGTATGCCCAACGTCTGCCACCCTGGGTAATACACCCCTCAAAACCAAACAAGGTGTCACGGCTTATGGGAACCTTATTTTGAGATCCCTGCCCAAGAGCAGGAATGAGGAAAAGCCCGAACAGAAAGTTATCCTCGTTTTTTTAAGTATGTTAAGGATCCAGAACAAATTTATACTTCTTGTCAACGATCTGGAAATCGAGATATTTTGATAGGAAACGCAGAAGCCACTTTTCTCTTCCTCGATACAAACGTAGAGGATGAAACCCGGGTCTCGCTACTCAAATGCGCGACATGATGGCGGCCCAGTTTACTGTCCTCCTTCGCAAGTGATAAGCACCTCGAGCTTGACTCCGTTAGATCGCTGACGTATGTTTACTCGGTGCGCATCGAGGAAACGTCGGACTTGCCTCACCTCCCTCAATCTGCGCCACTCGCCATCGTTTGTGATCTTCCTACAACCTTATCTAACAATCATAAACTTATAACGGAACCCCGCAAGTATTACAACCACCATAGAATACCAGTAGTGCACGAACTCTCGTTCTAAATTGCCAAAAGGTTTTGATATGACAATTTTTTGGAACTTCAGGCGGTATCTCTTTTTACTATGTAAGTTATTCTGTAAATTGTATAGATAAAAAATAGTAAAGCAGTAGTATCTGTGTGAAAAATTGCGGAGCTACTTTTGGCCCACCATACAGATAAGTGTCTGTTTGTTGTGAAAGAAGAATCATTTTGAAACATTAACAACAATTTATGGAACTGTCGAACGGGTGAAAAACAAAAAGACGAAAGGACTGAATCCAAAGTTAACTAAATGAGTAATAAAAAGTGTAGATAATTATGATCTTGTAATACGCGATTAAGTTTCAGCCAAAATCAGGGAAGCGAATTACTTTGAAAGCAGTAATGTTGAATTCTTTGCAAAATCTAAACCGATGGTGGGATTCCAGCCAGACGTTTATATTCCTAAAATCCGTATCTCAGAGACCTCAGACATTAAGGCTAGTCTAATTTAAATAATCTTAGCTACACGATTAATTCTATTGCCGCAATCACAATGTCGTTGAAATTTATGGTTTCCAGGAATGAGGCTGAGGTGGTGGGGGAGTTCTGGATACTGCAGCGCGTGCGTTCTTTTGGTCACGAAGCTTCCTAAATGTATTCTAGGCTCTGCATTAAAGATTAGCAACAAGGTTACTTCATAAAATTTACAGGTGTAACCAAGAATAATGTTTTGAGCACTTTCACCAACCAGTTTATACCTAAACTTTCTTGTTAATACAAATGTCATAACAATTAGTCCAGAATAATTAAATTAAGAAATAAAAACTAGATACGTAGATTTTTAATATTTAATTATAATATCAAAATAATGCTCGTTGCAGAATAAACTAATTAGCTAATACCGTCATCAGGCAAAAGGAATAGTGTTGTGGTACAAAGGAAATTTCTAATTCAGACAATTCCTCGAGTAGCAGAAAAATAATCTGGAATAAGAAATAAGTATTACATGGAAGCTTTACAGAAGCATTTCTGGAGCATGCAATAACGTGTGTGTGTACAACCATGGCACCACTGCTGATTTCAGCTAAGAGGAATTGCTATATATGGCTATGAACAGTAGTTGGACAACAAAAGGCGCGAATAGATAGATCACGATCCAAGACAGTGCCTGCCTGTGCACACATTAAAGATTCACTGCACCTGGTAGATGAACAAAAGACGATTCTAATACGTAATAAATTACGTATTAGAGGCTCTCATGCGTTGTTATTAATTGATTGGAGGTATATAAAATAGGAGTAGAAAATCTAAGAAAGTAGAGAACAGAGATCGTGAAGTGGAAATCGAGTAAGAATGGAGTCCGTTGATGTCTAAAGAAAATTCAGAGAGTAAAATGAATAAAACCGGGGTAAAGTTCGAAGCCATGAAAACGAGGAGTTATTTATCAAATGATAATTGTCAGATTACATTAAATATTGAATTTCAACTTAATGCCGTTATAATGCTATAATGACGCTATAGTCTGTGGCGGCTCACGCCTTCATCGCAATCAGCTGAATTGAAGTTAATGTTGTCCAATTCCGAACCTGCAATTTTTTAAGGTGATTATAATGTTTACAAATGGTACAGAAACCATTACTAGCATCAATAAAGCTATTCCGTTACACAGCAATCAATCGGAAGTATCTTAGTCAAGAACCCGGAAATAATACTAATTGTAATTGACTGTAATAATCTCAGTTGATGACACGAGCTATAACAGAATATAACTGGGTTAAAACTATTAAATACACAGTGAAGTGTATCTTAATCCGAAGTGTGTGTTTTGATTTTTTCTTACTACACTCAATTTTGTAACGAGTACGCAGCATTTCGAACGGAAACTCAAATGTAGATAAATGGGTTTGTCTCTCCACTGATTTATCGGCTTAAATAATCAATCTCAAATCGTTACAAAAACCCTTAACCTACCTTTAAACTGTTCATTTTTAGGACGATAAATCGCCGACACAATTGCAAATAATCAATTCTTACAGTATTGTTTAAAACCGAAAATTTACCGAAGTCGGTCTATTGTTTCCTCTCTTGAAATTTGTAAGCGTGTTCGATTTTTGATAAAGAAAAGTTTGAATGTTGGAAGGCAACCGACTTCTTTTTATTTCTTCAATAAAATTTATGCATTCAACATTATTACTCCATAAGATGTGGTAATGTCATGGGTTATTACAATTTCATACATATCATTCAAACTATAAATGTATTTAATTGTTTTCATTATTACTTTTAATAAAATATAATTAAGCAATTGGATTAAAATATGTATCCATACATGTCACTTTCACAACGAATAAGTATTAAAACTTTACTAAAGAAAAATAACGCCAGTAAGTTGAAATTCAATTATCATTTGATAAATAAATAAACAATTGAGCCAATATGCAAAAAAATTCCCGACTGCATAGGATGCAGTCCACGCAACTAAATGCACATTACCTGTTTACCTAAAGAAGTCCCAAAAGTGTGGAGGAAACGTCGTATGAACCGGTTTTTTGGTTTAATTAATCAATTTTGCTGACATATTGGGTGAATAGCTTATATCATAATTAAAATCCTTACTGCGCTGATTATGTTTTATAGAATGAGAAAAAATGGAGTAATTGATAATAGAAGTCATAATCCATTGAGTATTTAACAGAAATAATGTCATTCCTCAAGAACATATTTGTAATACTTTGGACTATATACAGCACCTACACCGTGAACGGATTAGCTTTCATTCCTACAATACTTCAATTCTCTTATTCCATATTCCACTGATTGGTTGTCACACGTGTTTCGAGTGGTAGATAAAATAGCATTATGATACGTAAGATTACCGCGTAAGACGTATAATTATGTTAAAATGAAAAAATTACGTCTGACTGGAAGTAATGAATAATAAAGATAGCTAATTCAGACAAAAAGGGTAATATAAATACCACGCAACGTTTCTCGAATCCATTTCCCTTTCGTCAGGTGCTAAGAAGAGCCTAGAGCGACACAACTGCACATGTCAGTTGGCAACACTCAAAAGCATTTGAGGTACAGTTGTGTCACTCTTAGTTCTTCTTAGCTCCTGATTAAAGGGACAAGGATCTCAGAAACGTTGTGCGGTATTTGTATTACCATTTTTGTCTGAATTGGCTATCTTTCTTATTCATTCGTATATTTGAGTGTTCCAAGATGTTCTTTGACTGTTTTAATCAGTAAAATACTTTTTTTTAACAATAGGAAAACGACACTGAAAAAATAGTAACACTATAAGACGAAGTTACGAACCTTCTTTAAAAAATAGGATCAACGGATTACCTATTCGTCTAAGTCCCCATATTAAGAGAAGCCATAAGAAAAGTAAGCTTAACTGATTCAGAATGTAAAATCTTTGATCAACTACTTCTACTCCAAATTTGAAGTAGTACACTTCGTTATCATAATCATAAATAAAGCAACCACATAAGAATAAAAAGCACCAGCAATCAAATGGTAAACGACACTTTGCTCTCTACATGAAAGATGAAATCGAAGTAAAATAGTAAAACCACTCTTTCGTATATAAAGAACGCCAGAAAATAAAATAAAACAAGTCATAGAAATATTATTATAAGAATTTATTTAAAGATAAATATGACACGTCTTACGATATTTCTAATTCGCTTTCGTGTTTAAATAGAGATATAATTCACACACAGATATATAAATATATATTTTAAGGCCCCATGTTAATGTGGACATCACAAAATTCTATTTATGAAAATTATATTCCTTTTTTTTCATTTGGCCAATTACATCTATAGGAAATTTTTCTTTACAAAATCTGTACATGCCAACCATTTTGAATTAATCCACTATTGCGGATATATTTAGTTTATGTAATTAACAAATTTTAATATTTAAAAATATTTGTTTATATTAATTGATAAGTTCAATTATTTATTTTTAGTTTTTTTTGTCATAATAAACTTTATTAACATTTTTCAAATTTATTATTTAATATTAATTTATTTATTCTGATTCAAGGATTAAATACCACTAAAAAGTTATGCTTTGACTCGAAACAATACTGACAGAAAAAAAATATTTATAATTTTTTGATTAGAAGATTTTTATTCCGTAATTGGTTTCCGAAGTCTCGTTATTACAATGGACGTAGCCCAAATTATGTCCAATATTTTGGGAAACATTTTAATAATTTCAAGCCAGGAATTCGAATTTTTTTTATTGGGGCAATTTTGATAGATAAAGACGCTGACCTGGAATCCGGAAGCATTTGATCGCTAGCTGATTTATCTGCAAGAGTTTCGATCCCGTGGCCTGGGCTGTGCATAGCTCGAGAAAGCTGCCTACCGATATTTTGGAGAAATCTGTGGTTCATCTCCAATTATTGTTCGGTCCGGTATTTTGAATGTACGTATTTCTCATAACTACGATCTGGTATCGATGGAGTGCTCAATAGATTCATACGTGCCGAGAACTTTACATGTTTACTTTAAAGTCTTTGTATCGTCAAGACGCGTAACTTGTTTTTTTTTCAATTTCATCTATAAGGGAGATATTAACGCTGTTTTTAAGTGTTGTAAGTGTAATTTGTTTTAAGAATTGAGGTTATCATCTCACTTTTCATTAATTTTATCAGTATTTGGGCAATGAGTTGCTTTTCAAATATCTTTAATGTAAATATTGTGTTCAGTTGTTAAATTGTGTTTAACCAAAAAAACCTTTCCCAACCTTCTCCATTATTGAAAATATTTCAAATTTAGTGCCGTGAAAATTTATTGTAATTTTCTGTCTGCGAGTTCTTTTATTTCTGGCCTGGTAATCAGGAGAACTTTAAGTACCTATAATAAAAACCTTTATGATAGAAAACTATTTCTGTTGGGATATTCCCTGTTCCAGGTTTTAAACCAGGGAATCTCAAGTATATTCCCATAAGCCGTGACACCTCGGCTGGCTTTGAGTGGCGTGTGTTCCGGGGTGGCATACGTTGGGAATACGGTAATACTTGTTCTCTGGTTTCATTGGACCAGTCGTCCCACAGCCCCAAATCTTGTCGAGGATGGCGTCAGACATGCTGCGTCCCACAACAAACCCTGATCTACCGTAATGGGAAGGCGATGAGATATGTACCAAGATCCCGACCGTCCTTGATGCTGGTGTCTCTTGGCTTTCCCACGTATCACATTTAGGCGAATGCCTTGGCTACCTTGTTCCTCCCAATCCACATCCCCCTTTTCATCAATTCTTATGCTGTTAAACGAGAATAGCCATGGCGTGGATGACCCTAGTGTAGCCTGTCACTAAAACTATGCTATTATAAAACCAATGAATAGCAGTCATCGCTGAAAGTTAAAAAAGGAAGAAAGGAAGAAGAAGAGCTGGAACAAAGAGGTAAAAATTCAAATGTTTCGACTATACTAGTTGTTACGAATTTTTTCAACAAGTTAAATATGTTAGTCGATGGCAGCATTCGTCAGAAGGCTGGAGTAGGGTTTCATTATAATTTCGAAGTTTGCACATAAGATATTAATTTTAAAGGCCGGAAAAAGTCTGATATAACAACTTTTTTTTCTATCGTTTTTCTTAATCGCTAACTTTTTATATGTTTGGTCCATTACTTCATTTCAATCATTTTCTTCCACTTGCATTTAAGTGATTATATATGAGTCGCAACATTTATATACTTTTGATATCACATTTTCTTCTTAATTGCCGTCCATTTCCCTGTCTAAATCTGTGTTCGTAATTTAGTTTACAGATCACACCTTGTTCTAACTGATTCCTTCTTGGTAAAAATTAAGTTAGGTTTGAGTACTATAGAATAACTTTTATAGCGAAGTGATATTATTATACAGACACAAAAAAAATTAGTCAAAGCAATTAATCGTTTAGGTAACACATTTTATTATAGCTTCAAAGAGATGGGATAAAATTATGCGAGAGAAGAGCCATTTAACATGCAAAGAATGTACATTAATAAACGCCGTAGTCGATACAATACAAGTATGCAAAACGCTTATGCATTCTGCATATGTCATTTTGTGGTATGGGTCTCCATGCTTTTGTACTTGCTCTGTCAAATCAGGAACGGTCTGTGCTGGTTGTGGACGACGATGGATTTGTATTAAACGTGCTATATGAGTGAAATATCTGGTGATCTTGCAGGCCAAGGCTAGATGTCGACATAAGTTAGGTGACAGCAGCAGTATGGTGTCGAGCGTTATCCTGTTGGAAAACGACCCCTTAAATAGTGATAAAAAATGTCAGCATAACCGGTTCACACACCAGTCTGACGAATATATTTGATGTCAAGGTGACGATAAGTGCTCTTGGTGTCATAGAAAATTGCTCTGCAGACTATTAACATCAGGTTTAGGTACAGCGGGGGTCAACGCCGCAAACAGCTTGGTTTCTTGCGATCACCTAGCCTCCTCCTAACCAATATACGGCGATCATTTGCACCACAACTAAAATGGCTCTCACTTGAGAACATATTTCCAAGCTGCGCTACAACCATGTGGGGAATACGGTAGTCTTCCTACTCAGTAATGACCCTTGTGCTACCGACCCCCCGTTTTCTGGAGACAGTAGTACTTCTGTGCCTACTGCGGCCAGCCATATTTGCACAGAAGATACTTCCCTGTCAATACTTTCTGGAATAACGCGAGAGGTAAATCCACCTTCTTGTAGCCCCATCACATGGAATTCTTCAAATTAAAGTCTTCCACGTCCCCTTAAAAACATTTCAAATCTAGCTCACAACGTCGAATTCGGAAGATAAACTAAGCACATAAAGTTTACACCTCGTAACTTAAAGCAAACGTGATTGTCATAGTCTTAGTGGCTCTACTGGCGCTACCCTTATTCTTATAATGATAATTTTGAATAGAATTTTGAAAAGAAGTCAAATTATAATGTACAATGTGCCTCCAGTATTTATTTTATTTAGCACAAAGTATGTTTACTTTGAGTCTATATATATATATATATATATATATATATATAATGAATGTATGTATGCCCGTTAAGCGACCCCATACCATTCATCCGATTGCGATGAAACTTTGGTGAATTATTCGCGCGCCCGCAAAGGTTTCTGCCGACCTTTCGAAACGTTAGGCAACTACTTGCGGGTGAATAGGGGGACGGGGGAATTTTAAAACATGCGAAAACGACTGATATTAGCGTCGAATAATTAGTTTTCTGTGTTGATGAGATTAATAGTTTCTATCCAATGTTTTTTGTGTATAATTTTAACCGGTTACAGCATGGGAAGGCAGCCGTACTAAGGGTGTAGGTGGAGGAAAGTTACATAAAAATTACGCGAAACAACCGATACTGGGGTCAAAACGAAGGATATAGAAGTCAATGACTTTAATTATGACATTCACTATGTCAGGTAAGTTGCAGTTAAGCCCCTAGGTGTGGAGTTGGGGTGGACGTGGGTGCAAGGCAGTTCCAAAAAAGTAATGACTAAACAACGGAGACTGAAATTGAATCTGGAGTATGGAGTTCAATTCTGATATTTAACATGCTGGAAAAGATGTACGAGTGGGGGTGAAAAATATCCGCGTACAATCTATAACGCTTATAGCAATATTATACACGTTTCATACGATCCAGGAACAAACACCGTGAAAGTGGAGGAGACGGATGAGGTGGCATTTAAAAACACTTCGCAAACGACCATCGTTATGCGTGGAATAAAACGTTTTTCACATCGCTGCATTTGATAGTATAATTCTAGAAGTTTAATTCCCTAATTTCAAGTACAAAAGCCAAGGGAGGGAAGCAGCTGCAAGGGTGGTGGTGGAAGCGTTTTGCATAAAAGGAAATGCAAGAAAGACCGATATTGGTGTCGATTCCGGGGTTACAGGACTCGCTGATGTATTGCTAGTATTTACCATGGTGGTTAAGAAAATTTTATGGTCCTCGATGTGGCGGTAGACGTGGTTGACAATAAGTTACCCGGATTATTTTTGTCCCTCTTTAGTCACCGAGTGTATTTTTTATTTTCTTAGAGTACCAGGTATACTTTTGGTCTATATTTAGTTACAGATAGATATAGATAGCACTTATAAATTTAAATAAACTTCTAGACATAAAAAAGGTAGTTGCATACAGTGTAAAATAAATAAAACAAATGAAATTATTATGTTTTGAATAGTGCGGGATGCGAATTCGGAAACCTGGTATAACAAATATTTATTGGCAAAATTACGAAGCATATATTTATATTCCATAATGTACTTTTCAAAATCGTGAATGAAAAAGGACTCTATCAAGATTTTAAATATTCCATCACATTTGTCACGTAATTTAACCGCTCGTTCCATTTATAGCACTACCGAGACTAAATCGGGTTTTCAAGTGTTTTTAGCATGCATTAAACATAAAGCAGCGGTTACAAAACAAAAACGTAATGGAACATTAAAGCACTCATAATTTAGTCAGCGAATTTCATATTCATACCGAAAGTCGATAATAAATCGTATGAAAATTCACACATCGTCGTTTTTGTGTTTTATGTTTTTAATTGAAAAATATTCCGATAGCATGAATTAAATTACTCATTAATTTTTGGTATGCTTTAGAAAGTGAGTAAGATTAATTTATTTCACACTTAGAAACAAATGATTTTTTTAAAAATTGTGCCTTTAGATAAAATACTATCAGTAATTGTGTTATCTTCATTAAGTCAGAGCTGTAAAACTTAAAAAATTCTTAAAGGAATTAAGATGGAAATAGTATATGTATGGAATGATGTAGCAAAGATGACAAATATTGAAAAATTAAAAACGTTTTATAACATTTTTAATAAAAAGTGTCCATTATTTAAGAACTAATAATATAGAACTTTATCTACAAATTCCTCTCCTAGAAGCTCCCAGGGATACGATTGCAGAGAGAAATTTTTTAAAAATTAAGGCCTGTCGCTGTTTCTATTTCCACCGTGAAACACGTAATTAATTATTGCTTTGATCGTACGCTTCTTCCTTTATATGCGAAAGGACAGATAGTCGATTCTCCTGGTCTAGATTTACTCAAGAAGGCCAATGCCTGTATGAGCGTTCAACCCCTCATTCCCTTCACCTCTCAAACTAAAAAACAATAAATACATTAACCCAATGATCCTTTACACTGCTGCGCAAAAAATTCATATTCAATTTATGCAAAAATTAAAAAGACAATTTTTAATCACCTTGTGAAGATTATAAAAGATTCATCGTCGAAGTGGGCGCTCATTTACCTGCAACGAAAAGAATAAAGTTATTAATTACATACTCTAAACATAAGGCATTGGTTACAATAATCGAATGGACAGACTTTATTATGAATATTAAAATAAAGTAATGATCTCATGAGAAATAATTAAGCAGCCTGAACAGTGATTATATTGTGTGAAGGTATAACGGATGAATTTTAATAAAGAATAACATTCCATTAGTAGGGGGCACAAACAAGGGCATTGAGATGGTTGGTCGCAGAGCCTTGTGAATTCGTGGTCGTGCTAATCCACAGAATTCAGGTCGTGGTTCGCCTGAAAGTCGAATCCTTTTGCAATCAACGACATTGAAATGACTGACAGAATTTTAAAATAGTCTGTAAACCCAAAGCTTTTGGTTTCGGCTGAAAGAGAGAGGGGGGAGGGGGGAGAGAGGGACACACAGAGAGAGAGAGAGAGGGACAGAGGGAGAGAGAGGGGGAGAGAGGGAGAGAGGGAGAGGGAGGGAGCGAGGGGGAGAGAGGAAGCGAGGGAGAGAGAGGAAGCGAGGGAGAGAGAGGAAGCGAGGGAGAGAGAGGAAGCGAGGGAGAGAGAGGGCGAGCGAGAGGGAGAGAGATACAGAGATAGATAGAGGTAGAGATAGAGAGAGATAGAGGTAGAGAGAGATAGAGGTAGAGAGAGATAGAGGTAGAGAGAGATAGAGGTAGAGAGAGATAGAGGTAGAGAGAGATAGAGGTAGAGAGAGATAGAGGTAGAGAGAGATAGAGGTAGAGAGAAAGAGGTAGAGAGAAAGAGGTAGAGAGAAAGAGGTAGAGAGAAAGAGGTAGAGAGAAAGAGGTAGAGAGAAAGAGATAGAGAGAAAGAGATAGAGAGAAAGAGATAGAGAGAAAGATAGAGAGAAAGAGATAGAGAGAAAGATAGAGAGAAAGAGATAGAGAGAAAGAGATAGAGAGAAAGAGATAGAGAGAAAGAGATGAGAGAAAGAGATGAGAGAAAGAGATAGAGAGAAAGAGATAGAGACACAGACAGAGAGACAGACAGAGACACAGACAGAGACACAGACAGAGAGACAGACAGAGACACAGACAGAGACACAGACAGAGAGACAGACAGAGACACAGACAGAGACACAGACAGAGACACAGAGAGACACAGAGACACAGAGACAGAGAGACACAGAGACAGAGAGAGAGACAGAGACAGAGACAGAGAGACAGAGAGACAGAGACAGAGAGACAGAGAGACACAGAGAGAGACACAGGGAGAGACACAGGGAGAGAGACAGAGAGAGACAGAGAGAGACAGAGAGAGACAGAGAGAGACAGAGAGAGACAGAGAGAGACACAGAGAGAGAAATCCAGAGAGATAATGTGATGAAATTAAACATAGAGTGTGCCGCCATACTTCCACAGATTCCCATACACTACAACACTTCCCGGTAATGCCTATCATAATCAGGGCAGAAAACTTCAATAATTTACTTCAATTAATTGAACTTAGTTGTTCAAACCATGACTAACTTTTAAATAAACTTTTTCTTTTAAAATGGCTCTATTAACGTATAATTTTTCGTGTATGTAATGAGATATAAATCCCATTAGAGTATATTATGTTAGTGTTAATAGTTTGACCACTCAGGGAAATAACGTATACATTTTTTTCAAATTTTTAAAGAAGAGGAGACATAGAAATGAAAAATTAATTAGTTACATGAGATGGACTTCTGATGCATTCTTCAGTATAGTAAACTGAATGCCCAGTGTATGGGAGCAAACACTCTGGAAGATTTAATTTTCCTGTATTCTATTTGCTATAAAGCACAGCAACGATAACGCGATAACTTATAATACAAAAATAATTTCATTCCAAAAATAACGAACTATTTCGCTACTAGCTTACTCGCAAAGTAAAATTTTTCACATTTCACGGTGTGCGATTTATAACTTGCTACTTCAATACTGTGGTTCAGAGAAAAGTTGGAATCTTTTGGCAATTTCTGTTGAGAGCTAGAGAAGGACTATGGGTGTTGCATTAACATTCCATTAATCCAAAGGCTGAACTCTATTACCGCTTGGACGTGTGCGTGTGACCAGGGATGACAAGATGAGAATCTCAGATAATTAAATTCGCCACAAATAATTCCCAAAACAAATTAATATACGGCCGAATATTTTGGAGATATCAGCACTAGAAATACGACAAAGTGCATTATTTTTTCAAAAAGTAAAAAAACAATCCTACATTTCAGGAACGATTTCCACAGCTTTATTCAATCGAATTTCATGATGGACGCAGAATTTCAGGCTGTAAAATTTATTACCGGACATTTTTTTTAATAGATTGCTTTATACTTGAGTTAGTAGCGAAAAACTGAAAAGAAATGCAAACTTTCGTGGATTTAAGGCCTCAGAAACGTTTACCTAGGTATTTCTAAATGGAAACCTTGGTGTTTCACTACTGGCCACATCATATACAACTAAAAAAAACCTCAAACACCCGACGATTTGCTGGGAGACCAAAGCTGCTGGGGATATATGGCTCACACTACCGAAAATATAATGGGTAACCCTGTAAAACTACGCGAGTTACGGCTCAAGCAGAAACCGTAATTTCTGCTTGCTTTGTACTTAGGACCGAGCCGGCAGACATTGAAATTCGTAATTTTTGGACTGGAGTAAGTAGGACAGTGAACAAATTTGAAACAACAGATAAATTTCGTCTCAGATTGGTGGATGAAGCCAAAATCATCAAAGAAATTACTCGCGTGTGCCAAAAGAGGTTCGTTGTC
This sequence comes from Zhengitettix transpicula, assembly GCA_037074705.1. Lineage (NCBI taxonomy): Eukaryota > Metazoa > Arthropoda > Insecta > Orthoptera > Tetrigidae > Zhengitettix > Zhengitettix transpicula. The sequence continues at coordinate 22,710,337 of CM073590.1, read as the reverse complement.
AATATATATGATAAAAGAAATCTGATAAGATAAAATGAGATGACACACACATACTGAAACGTTCCTAGATATAGTGACGGAAACTCCCCTTCCCAAAAGAGGCGAAGGTGAACAGGATGAAACTGTGCAACGCTGCCTTTTCAGATTTGTTGTTAGGATATAGTCCATTGTTTTACCCAAGGACGGATGTAGATGAGTAAAATGTAACTGAATATATGAATATGAATAAAAACGGATATAAAGAAATGGAGAGAGATTGTATCATATTTCACGCATCCTGTAACGAGCGAGCAAAAGCTATGGAATGATGATATAAATAATATGATCTTTTTTGAATTTCATACATGAGATAAATTAAGGTTTTCAGTATGGAGGAATATCTGAATGTGTTCACATACGAATATTAATTGAATTAGTGTTTATTGATAATTTCAAATCTGTGGATAGAAGGAAGCTCTAATTTAATCATCCGCAAAAAATGTCAAATATTTATTGTTTCGCTTAAACCATTCACAATTATTCCAAACATTATACGAACATATCAAAGAATACTTCATTAGAATCATCTTATGAAAACGAAGAAGTTGTACACAGGTTATATATAGGGTAATCCACATAGTTGGCCTTCCAGCATAGGAAAGAAAGAGACTGAAAGGGGACGGGGGATGTGGAAAGGTAGAGCAAGGTATTCAAGAGTTAACTGCGGCACCCGGGCTCTAGTTTTAAGGGTCCTACCGGCAATTCGTCTAATAGTGATGCTGGGAAAATCCTAGAAAAAATAGCATCAAGTAGGACGGACACTTGGTACTTGTCCCACGCCCTTCCGATGGCGGTACAGGGGTTTGTTGTGGGGTCGCAGCATTCCCTTCTCCGTGCATTGATCAGTTTACGAGGCCGCTACCAGATTATTCCAATATGAACCAGAGAAGAAAGAAGGCACCCCAAAATGTACCTCAATCCAACTATCTTGGAGGAATTTGTTCGTTTATATTCAACATCCCAAACACGAGAATTGCTTTAAATCAATATGAAATATATCAGACGTATTTTTAAATGTTATTTTTCAAGAAGTTTAAGATCTTAGGATAGCCAACAAAAAAATAAAATATAATAAAACCTAAGTTCACTATGATATCAGCGTATGTCGTGACAAGTTTCGCGTGAGAGATTCTACAAGCGAATCAACAATTTCATGTTGAAATGGTTGTTTTAGGTGCACACTCGTTCGTGTAATGGAGAATGTCGAAGGCGGTCTGGACAAGTTCGAGTCTCCGACGCATTCTGAAAACCTTGAACCTATTCCAGCAGAAAATTCAGAAAGCGCTATTGCAGAAGTACCGGATTATTTCCACAAATTGTATACACATTGGTTTAAGGTTTATCAACGGAAGATGTAAAATTCTTTCGTAAACTGTCATTTGTATGTTAAAGACTTCCAAGAAATCTGAAAACTAAAATTTAATTGTCGATTAACTTGTAGAATCTGTCACGCGAAGGTCACGATGTTGTAATAACGTTGAAATAATAGTGAACTTGAGTTTTATTAAAAAATATTTCTGAACATGCTTACTGTTAGTTGACTATTTTGCACGATCATTTCCTACGTATAATATACCCTTCATTTTTCTATTGATTAAAACTAGTTATTATATTCGGGTTGTTAAATTGTGTGTATGTAATATAATCGAAAATGTCGTTTACCTTTCTCAGGTCTGTGGGAGCTAGTCTCAGCTCTCGCAGGTAGAACCTTTCTGGAGAGACGGAAGAGGCTACCTTTGGCGATGCCTTCTCTTTCTGTTTTCGAACTAATGCTCACTCAATCCGAGGCACCACGGTCAGTTTTGAGAGGTTTATGTTCCGGAGACGCGGACCTTGGGAATAAGGTAAGAGTTGTAATCTGTTCCTATTGGAACAGTCGGCCAGCTGCCTCCTAACCCTTAAATGCATCGTGTTACCGTTTGGAAACACGAGCATTTCCTGGCTATAAATCTATGCGTAAATATGGAAAACCACTTGGCGTAGACGTTGAGCAACACTTGTCGCATTGTTTGCAAGTACTGTGCAGCACTGCTTCGTCGTTGATTTTCGTTTCGTTGCACCTTTCAGGGAAATATTTGATAAAGATAAAATTAAAAATCATGCATTTAAGGGCTAAGCTGGTCGCGGCATGGAGAAGGTAATGCTGCGTCCCCACCAGTTAACCACACTACACCAAGTACCTTGAGCCCGACTTACCTGACACATGTTTTCTAGTGTTTGCCCAGCATCACATTTACGCAAATAACGGATAGGATCTTTAAATTATAGCCCTGGAACCCTAATTAACACTTGCCTACCTTGCTCTACCCATCCGTATTCCCTTTTCAAATTCATTTTCTATACTGTTATACGGGAGTGGCCTGTCTCCAACAATATTTACCGCTCTGCAATTCAAATTTGTAAAATTACTTCTCAAATAATCATATTATCTTGACAAGTCTTCCGGAAGTCCATCACTATTACGGGCATGGAAGGTATCTTTGCAATCTATTACAATATACCTTTAAGGTTATACTCCCACAATCCAACAGATCAGGTATATTTCTTAGATTAAAATAATTTTACAACTACTCCTATAGACCTAACGGTTCATAATTTCTTCCTATGGTCTTACCTCAAGAACAAGTTTATACTGTGATGCCAAAGCAATGTCAACTTATAAATATCCGAACATAAAGCAAAAACAGAAAGGTGTGTTATGAAAAACGGCCTAGAAATAACACGTTTAAGCAAAGCAGGAAATGGAAACCAATTACGAGCTGGGGGATTTTAACACACTGCGTACTCTAGGGTGCTGTAATAAAAAATAAAATTATAGTGTTTTATGAATTGCAAATTCCATTAAACAATATTGCTTCCATTAGAAGTTGTGAAAAAGGCTTGTATGAAGATTGGATATGACAATACGGAACATATTACCTAAAAAATTAGAAGGATCTTGAAGGATGTGCTTCGGAATCGGTGGAGGTCGCGAAACAGGGAGATTGTGTGGCCTTAGCTTTCTGCCCGCAGCTACTCGCCTAACAACTTAAAATTGTAGACAACCGTGCTATTAAAAACTGGTACGGAATCCGGAAAACGACTGAAATTGACTACCTCCTTATAAGAGTTGTTTTAAGGTTTTACGTAACATAAGACAAAGCAAGAATAAGATTACTTGCATTATTAAAGTAACAAGTAATTTCAGGCTTTACTTACTATGTGAATTTCCGAGGTTTTATTTAAAACTCGTATAATAATCATTTGTATTTCAGTAAATCAAACAAGTATCTTATAATTACTTACGAGGAATGTATTATGAAATAGCTTCCGAGATGATAGAAGCGATAGAAATATATCTCCTCCATGAACATCACCTGGCTTTACGTTAGGAAACATGGGAAAATTATAATCTTGATCAATGCTGATCAACAACACCTGTCGGAAGGCAAGCATACTCCGCCCTCTACGAAGGGGAAATTGTTTTTAATTTTACCATACTCAATAGATGTTTTGTTTCAGTATTTGCTGGCTTCATAGCTACAAGCTAGCATTAAGATTGAGAGATGTTCGTATCTTTAAGATAAAAAGCAAGACTAAGTACAACAGTTATAAGATTTTTTAACAAGGCCAAAGACTCCATCTGAAACAAGTTTTAAATTATTAATAAAGACCAATAACAGACAAATAATAATTTATATTAATTTAATAGCATGCTTATGTCCATATTTAAACCCTCTGTTATTGGCGTTTATTAATAACTTAAGATATACCGGTGTAAATCACGATTCTAAAACAGGTTTAATATACACATGACTCAAGGCGCACCAGACGCTAAAGAAACTCACAAAAACTTACCAAGAAGACCTGATACAGGAAAAATTAAACAGGACATGTTAGATAACGTAAAAAAATAAATCTGTGTAATTTTGTTATTTATGTACGGAGTTTCAAAGCAGAAATAAATCTTCATGCTATCAGAAACTCAGTTGAGGTATTACTAAAGGGTCTGGAATTTGAGTGAAAAGGAAAAAAACAAAATAAGAATTCTAATAATTCGTCACAACGCAAACCGATGAAAGATTATTTAAGAATACTCTGTTCTGCTCGAATGAATTCGACACCTTTGTTTTCAGATTAATTTTTTGTCAATATCAGGAAGCTATACTTTTTCACATGGAAAGGAGAAGGCTTATAGATAACAAATTAGCTACATCGGCACACAAATGCGTTCATTGTAGAAGAAGAAGGTGTAGATAGGATCTATATAATGTAATAAACAACAATAAGGCGTTAATTAATATAATGAATTTGTCCCCACGTTGGGCGCCAATATGTAATAAACAACCAAGTGTTGTTTATTACATATTGGCGTACCAACGTGATGGCTCGATTTTTGATGATAGGGCAGAATCATAAATTAAAGAACGAAATCTGACTAACCGAGGTATTGGTGCGATAAAGTATTTTGACAGGATGTGCATGCAATTTTTGGAAATGAATTTTACGCGTGTGAAAGTGAGGGGAATATTAAAAAGAAAGAAAAATAATTAAATGTGTATTTAAAGTTAAAGATGATAGCTTAGTTTAGTTTTTTTAAAATAATTAGTTAGGTTAGATTTAATTTAAAGATAATGGCTTAGAGAATAAAAATAGGAAGGGATAGTGAAAAAAAATTAGAGTATTTAAAGAAAATGGATAAAAGGTGGAAGATTCATTAGCAGAAATGAGTAAAAACATAGCAGAAATGAGTAAAAACACAGCAGAAATGAGAAAAAACATTGCTGATTTGAGTGCAAAAGGGGATAAAATTGAACAAATTTGAAAGAAATGAAGGAGGATATTAAGAAAGATGTAGCAGGTTTGAGTAAAAAATGGGATAGAAATGGTCAGAAGTTGGAAAAACTGAATAAAAACATTTTAGATTTGGGTGAAAAAAATGATGCAAACATGGTAGAATTAAAGACAGATGTAAGAGGATGGAGAGAGGTAAAAAATGAGGGAAATGACAAAACTATTGAGAGTATTAAAGTGGGCAGAAAGGAGATAAAATCTGATTGTGTAGAAAAAGTAAACAAGGATAACGTAAACATTGAAATAGAAACATGTGATGTAGAGAATAAAGTGGGGTTAAGGGAGGAGAAATGTGATGAAAATATTAATGAAAAAGAAGTGATAGTTAGTGAAAATGTTGAAAAGAATTTAATTTTGATGGGGCATAAAGCTGATGATGTTAAAGGAGAGATTAAAGGGTTAAATATTGATAATGTTGATGAGCAGAAAGATGAAATATTGGGAGAAATAGGGGAGATAGGGACAGATGTTAATGAAGTATAAAATAATTACAAGGGAATTACAGTTAGTTGGTGGCGGGACATTTCAGATGACGGAACAAATAATACTAGAGCAGAGAATAGCCGTCGTTAATGTATTATTAAACAACGTTGTGAATTTAAGACAAAGGAAAAACATTCACGGAAGTATTACCTCGTAAATATCGCTAAGTAAAAGCAGTTTACGTCTATAGCCAGCCAAGGAAGGCAAGCAGACATCAGATAGCTGACATTCAGGAGGACCATCCGAGTTCCTGTTAGCCTATCAATCTTGACTTCAATAGTGTAAAATCTGTGAGTCGACTTTTAGAATCAGTGTATAATTTTGCAATAGTGTACTTCCGAAACCAAAAGGAATGCTGGTACCAGCTGAACAGATGTAGGTAACAAAACCAAAACTAATGATTAATTGTAATCGCTAATTAGAGGATAAGGTCAGATTTCGTTCTCTTTTAATTGTCAATCAGAGTTAATTTCTTTACTTTTAAATTTATTTCTATCGACATATTGTTTAGGCAAATTGTGAACTGATTGTTAATAAGATTTTTAAATCAATTTGTTGTGTCCATTATCAAACCCAGTGAAGGCCCTGAGAAATTAATATTTTAAATTGTAATTGTTTTTGAGTTAAATTTATAAAGTGGAAATAAATAAATGATTTTATGTATTAAATTTTATTAATTATTTTATTTAATTAAATCCAACCTGTTGATTATTACATAAATGGCGCTTCACGTGAAGTAAATTCATTAAATTCTTATATTAAAATTAAATTAAATAAAGGCTAATTGTCGTTTATTACATATTGGCGCTCAACATGAGGCAAAATAGTTAAATTAATCAACAACCAATTGTTGTTTATTACAATATATATATTGTAATGCCAATTAAACAGGCCATTAATTGTTTTTAATATAATTAAATTGTTAGCGGTACGAATGCGTAAAGGCGACAATGAAAGCGGTTTTTTTTCCTTTGTTTAACAATGGAGATCGCGCGCTTAGAGAACTGAGTATGCACTTGGAGAGCCAGTCTGGAATCGGAGATTGAAAGGTGAAGGAGTAAAAATTCTGCGTACGAGAGATGAAACTGTTAAAAGTCGACGGGGAGATAATATAGTTCAGTTCACTTAGAGCAACGAACAGTAAAGTTTCCAGATATAAAGTACGAATGGCGAGATCCTGTATTTCTACATGAAAGCAGGCAAATATTTTACGGAGAGATTTATAAAAATTTGCACACGGTGAAGCAAATGGTTGCTTCACACTGATTGAACAATTATCGCATAGAGGGGACCGACAACCACTAGCTGACTAGGGGGCGGCTCATCCGAGGTTCCAGATAGCAGAGGACGAGTATTTCAATCGTGTGTATTAAAAATTTCAAAGAAGTGTAGAGTCAGTGTAAAAATGGCCTTTTAGTGTGTGGTAGTTTTCAAGATAAAAGAGAGAGATCCGGTACCATACAGACATTCCGTGAGTAACAATACTTTTATACAAATATTGTAAACGGTAATTAAAAAGGTATAGTCAGATTTCGTTCAGCTTTATTTTCACTTATTTTCATATTGTTTTAGGTTCACTTATTATATTTTAAATAGTTGTAAGTTTATACATTGATTTTGATCTAATTAACAAACCCAGTTATGGCCCTGAGATAAGAGATTCGATGAATTTGTTCGTAATGATATAAGAACTGTATGTTCAAAAATGCCACGAATTAAAGAATTTGTTTTAACTAGATGGAATTCGGCGTGAAAAAAAGGTCTTGTACACTGTAATTTTATCAACAATAATAAATTTCTTTTAAAGCTTAGCAAATGTTGTAAATTATTCCTATGATTTAAATACCACCTTTTTAATCGTTACATTCGACGTCTTCAACGTGTGGATAATTATTTAAATTTTAATGTAATTAAAATTTGTTGTTAATTGATTCATTTAATTAAAGCTGTCCAGTTGTTTATTACAATATATATATATATATATATATATATATATATATATATATATATATAGGGTAATCCTGATATAGGAAAGGGACTGAAAGGAAGGGTAAAGCAAGATAGCCAAAAGTTAACTTGGGCCCCGGGCTGTTGTTTTAAGGATCCTATCCGACAATTCGCCAATAAATGATTCACGAAATCACTAGAAAAACTTGCAACAGGTAAGTCGGGCAATTGATACTTGTCCCACGCCCTTCCGACGGCGGGAGATGGGATTTATGTGGGGATGTAGCAATCCCCTCTCCGTTTCTTGACCAGTTTAGGAGGCAGCTGGCCAACTATTCCAATGGGATTATTTTAGGGTAACAGGCTACATGAGGGGTAATCCTCATAGTGGCAACTCCCCTTTAATAGCATAGGAAGGGATTTGAAAGGGGGGATGCGGAAGGTTAGAGGAAGGTAGCCGAGGGTTAACTACGGCCCCCGGGCTATGGTTTAAGAATCCTACCTGGCAATTCGCCTAATTGTGATGCAGGGAAAACCCTAGGAAAACCTGCATCAGGTAGGTCGGGCATTTGGTACTTATCCCATGCCCTTCCGATGGCGGGAGAGGGGGTTTGCTGTGGGGTCGCAGCTTTCCCCTCGCCGTGCCTTGACCGGTTTAAGAGGCACCTTTTTTGGTCTTCTAAAAAGTCTGAGAAATGTCCAAAAAATATTATTAGTTTTATGGGTACTGGAAATTATCATTTATTTATTTATTCGCATATCTTTCAATCGGCATCGTTATTTATATATTTCTTCCTATGAAAAACTTTCAATAAGCGGAATAACCCCTTTATAAAGTCATACGTTCAAATTAAAATTCAGTGCTATTGTTACCATCCTATTTATACAACTAGCCTAACATAGTGCATTCATATGTTTGGAATATTGAAGAAAATGCGATTTACATTCTGAGGTACAAGAATAATCTTCAGCTCCTATGAGACTTCATTAAATGAGTAAAACTAATAGATAGAAAGATGTATGGGTGGGATTTATTTCACACCAACCGTTTAACTTAAATTTTGGGAATAAATTTATTGGCGAAATAGAAATTACTGAAGAATGGAAACCACATTCTCAGGTTTCCAACCGTGTGTAATATATTATTTCCCAACGCTTACACGAAGCGTTCTACCATCCTCGTTGAGTGAATAGCGGTTACTTGTATTAAAGCTAACTATATGGGCTTTCAGATTTCAATTAATACCTTAAATATCCTAAGAGCTGCATATATACGACTCGATTAATACGTATCTCTCTACACTCTTGTTTATCATCTCTGATCCAGTTAATATTAAAAAGCGTTCTAACGTGTGTGAGCGGTATTTCCAGCAATGGAATTATAACGGCAAAGTTTTCTGGCCAAAGCTTGTTTTAATTTTTAAAAAATCATTTGTTCCCAACATGGAATTACAACTGCAGAAACAGCTCCATGACTGTTTAGACGCTCTTTGAGAGAGTTAGTCAATAATGAAGAAGAAAATGGTCACGTTATATACATTATATGATTAATTATTGATGTTGAAACAAGTACGTCGTGGAGTATAGAAATTGTTGACTTGTAAAGAAGACTATTTATAAATAAATGAGCAGTTGATTTTCTATGTTGCCTTTCAAAACATATTTTATTTTAAGTGACAAGCTAAGAAACTTAAATCAGCGAATATAACACACAATTAAAACGAAAATACGGTAGTAGGATAAAGCAATAGACAACATAATGTGCAAGACGAATCGTATCGCTGGATCATCAGATTTCATTTAAAAATCCTTCAATTCATGGTAAATACGTTCAAAATCTCCTGATTAATATTTTAGGATACAACTGCACTATAACCTGTAAATAAATTTTAAATATTACTCGTATTCGATTCAAGCAGGACTACGAAACCACTGAATAAGCTTAAACGATTACCGATCACAATGTTTCTGAGACATACAAGGTAATTCACTACCAGTGCGACAAAGTTCCATGAAGTGAAGGGGGCATATAGCAATGCCTTCTACCCAAGCTACGATTAAAAGAAGCGAAGAAAAAGAACAAAAACAGCAGCACTTTAGGAACAGAACTAATTTAAATGACAAGTATTACGTTGGCAAAAAGTTACATATTACAGGAGGTGTTCGAAATTATGACCAGCAGCAGTGACACAAGCTGAATTCCAGCGGGATCGCTGTTCACGCGACCTTCCGTTCTACAGCATCATTAAGGAATTTCGTAGCCCGCAATTCAATGTCATTCCGACCAGGTGTGACCCCTACATCTCCTATAATTTTGACACACTGGTAGTGAATCGCCCTGTATAATAAACAGTTTTATTAAAAAAAAATACAATGCTTATGGTTGAAATTTGTTACATTTTTTTAAGAAAGACAATAATAAACTTTTTGGCCAAAGCTATTCCTGATTTCAACTTAGCGCGCCTTTCGCAGCGAATAATACGAACAAGGTAAATGCAATTAACTTCATCGCACTAGAAAGTGGTACTAATCCGCTGAAGTGGAAGTTGCCTTGAATTATGTAATCAAATGTTGTGTTTCACATACAAAATATTTGAAGCAGAACTATATAATGGAGGAAGTTTCCAAACTTATATAAGATTGACGTGAACTCCCATAATTTTTTATTCATAAGGCAGCAGCGTCACGTGTGAGGGGATACGAAACCGCTCAGTGCCGGGTCCACGGCTTATGGAAAAATTACACTATTTTGCAGACTTCACGGTGAGAGTGAACCTAGTGCAAGATGCTATTTTCAGATTGGTCTATGTGAAAAATTACTATTCAATAACTATGAATTTTAAATTGAAAAAATTTACGTTTGATTGAAAATTGATACGTATCAAAGAACATATATCTAATATAAAACTTTACATTGATATACAATCTGTAGTATTCAAACGTATAAACAGTTCTAAACAATACTTTTGATTGGCAAATGCTAAGATTTTAGACATTGACACGAGGTACAATTCCAGGCTCATTTCAGAGATGCTTCACATTAAATCAAACATCACAGCTATTAATGTACAAACAGACACTATTAGCCTCAACAATTGCTATGACTCCTCATTATTACGCTAAACCTTCTGTTTTCCCATTGTCGTAGCTCCCTTATTGTTACGCTCACCCTTCGGCTCTCCCATCATTGTCGTTACGTTTTCGTCGCTTTTGAGTTTTGTCAACTGACAAGTGCAGTTGTGTCGCTCTAGGCTCTTATTAGCACCTGACGAACATAACAAGGATCCCAGAAACGTTGTGTAGTATTTATATTACCCTTTTTTGTCTGTATTCGCTATCTTTATTATTCATTAACTATGAATTTTTTAAATATGAAGTCCTAAGACAATTTTTATATGAAACCTGATGTAGAAATACTGCGGTCATTGTAAACGATAGCATATAATTTATCATCCTCTGAGGAAAGTTCATATTATCAAAGCTTGAAGATTTCATCATAATACAATTTTGTATTTAACGAAATATATTAGAAGCACATTTTGACGTTTGACGAAATTAATTGGCAAATTTTTGGCAACAGAATAGATTTATTCTACACTAAAGTATACAGATCCGCCTTATTTCTAAGTGAAGTGTGCGTACACACTAATGGATTGTATAACGAAGGCGCCCAAGTGACAGGTATTATTATTACTAATTAAGTAAGTATCTTCGCGGTACTGACAGTATTGATCTTACGACAGAAGTTAATGGTGCGAGTGTTCAACATTTTATCACTAGAGCGAAGCATGTTGTTCAGCATTTCGTTTATGCTTGGTTCGATCTTATCCGATTTCCTCAGAACGGAATAATAGGCGAACAGGTTACTTTTCAATATCAAATTATTGGGACAATACAACTTCCCTGACCGATAGACCACCTATTCCACACTCTACTCAACACTCCAAACTTTCGCAGTAATATCAAAACACCCATCTCATCCGCCTCCTCAAACCTCTCAGAACTACAAACGATGACGAACACAAGGGCTGGAAAGTCAGTGGACCCTCCACCTACACAAGTTAACATGTAAATTATTTTCAATAATTCTTGTAAATACTTGTAAATATATTAACGTAACTGTATAATCGAAAGATAAAAGTTTTTAAGAATAAAAAAAATATTGTGACATATTATACTGTGTTTCAATCCTAGTTTATTTTTATTGTAGAAGTTGAGCATAACCGAGTAACATAATCCATGGCAGACAATAAAAAACCAAGAAATATGTTGTCGAGATTACCAATGTGTAATGATATGTTTTATTTAAATTGTTTCTTTAATTATTAGCGGCGTAACTTGAGGTCGAGCATTGTAAAGAACAGCATTGCTTAGCGCGAGAATTCAGAGACTATAATGGTTCCTAAGAATTGCTTTAAAAAAAGCGATATAAGATGCTCAAAATTTTAGCAGAAGACAGTCAGAGAGCAGTGTGTGTTTGGAGAGCCTGACGAGAGGAGTCAGTCAGTGTGTGTTGGCACCTAGAGCAGATTGACGCTCCTTAAGTACAACACGTTAACATTTGGTTGTGTCGAAGTAAAGTGCAAACTAAGAAACACTATGCGTAGCAGTCAACAGTGAACGCTGCCCTAATGAGCAAAGTGTTACGTCGAAGAGTGAACAATTTTAAATCACTACTGTGCCCTGCCAATAAAAATATTGTTCTATAAAAATTAAAATAATAACGAGTGCACAAGCAAGTACCAGACTGCTGTACATAAAAGTGTACGTAAAAACCTTCTTTTATAAACCTTTATACAAATATAAATTTACTGTCAGATTTCTATTGTTTTTGTTGGAGTCTTTGAATGAACTTTTTTTTATTGTAAATTAAATTCATTTTTTGCTTTTGTAACTTGGTGAAAATTTCAAATCACTGTCTTAATTAGAGGCCGTATATGCAGCCCTGAAATTTAGATTTTCATGAAAGCTGAGGCATTTACTTGAAAACAAAATGTAAAGTCAACGTAAATCAAACTTGTCAATGAAATAATCTTTGTTATTTCTTTAAATATTTTGGTTTAATTTCAAAGTAAAATCCCGTAAGCTTCCTTCCTTTGTTTCTTTTTATATTCTGTATTTTACGTAATTTGACTGTACTAACGTCTTGGTATATTTTATTTATTGGTATATATTCATAATTTGGCTGTCCAAATAATAAACTTGTTTCTTTAATATCTTATTTGAATACATTATAATTTGGTGCAATAACGTTTTGTCATTTTATTATTATAATTTGTTGTATATTACAATATATAATATGAAATATGCGTAACTAAGTATGGTGTAGAGACTTAAGAGGTAGCGATAAAATATTAAATCGGACAATTATACAAGTTAAACTGATAAAATAAAAGTTCAGTTGGACAGGGGAAAAATCTATCACAATTCTGAAGTTTTATAACAGACATTTATTAATAGTATATCACATAATATTTTGACGTTCTTATGAAACGTGAAATAAATCTCTTATCGCTCTAATAATGAGTATCTATCCACTAAGTTTATTTTTTACTGATTTTAATGTTTATAACATGGTGTAAATTTTTCAGAGTTAAAATGAAAGGTATGCTCTTATTTTCTCCCCCATCCCATTTCATTCTGGAACAAAAACCATAAAAGCCGAGTGATCTACTGATAGTACACAGTAACACAACTTGCATTGAATTTATTTAATTTATAATCGAGTTTTCAGTGATCTCAAAAGGATGATTTTAATTCCAATTTATTTACCCTGGAATAAAATGGTATAAAAGCGTCAAACTTTGAAAGTTTGTTTTTATTGTTCAAAGTGGGGTATAGCCTGACAGCAGAAATTCGTGTCAAAATACTGCAACCATAAAGACATGCCAAAGGAAACGGTATTTCTTATTCACTTTCACTTTTACTTTCGGATTGTAAATAATTAAAAATGTGAACTGAACTTACACTTACGAGCACACTCGTTATTAGATATGCCTTAATCCCGTGACAACTGTTTGATTGCGTTTATGAGTGCATTCATATTCTTATGGAAGCACGGTTTCAATAAATGTGCTAGACGCCTCATATACAGGATGTTACAGAAGTGCACAAACTTATAGGGAGGATAAAGGGGATCAATACAAACATTTTTCGTCTTAGCATTTTTGTCACAGGCGCTTCGTTTTCTGACGAGGCCACATTTTCACGTGAGGGGCTGTTGAATAGTGACAACGAGCACTTCTGGGCTGAGGCAAACCCGCATATCACACGACAGAAAACTATATCCTGATTCCGAATTCGGAGATGTTCACGTGTGTATGGAGATTTGTGTCTGGCGAGGATGATCACGAAGACAGAGGAACTGCACACGCTGAAACTTAAAAAGCACGTTTTTCGATTTCTATTTCTCAATTGTCTTTTCTAAAATTACGCAATAACGAAACGTCTCTGACGAAAATACCAAAACGAAAAAATGTATTGGCCCCCTTTATCCCCCCTTTAAGCTTGCTCACTTATTCCTGTCAAATCCTGTATACACGTGGGTGAAATAAACTTTGTTGCAAGAAGTTCATCACACGTATTAAGATATTTCACAGTCATTATACAAAAATCAAAAATATATCCACTATTACACAAAATTTGAACTAATTTGATCAAACAAGACCAGCAATGACGGGACAATTAACTTGGCTGTCATAACAGAACGGTTGAAAATTTTAAGTCCTCTTTCAAATGCTCATTTCAGAATTCGCTACGGAAACAATTTTGATATAGAAAGAAATGATATAGTTTTGTTTCTTGCAATACGTTTACATGAACCTTTTGCCGAAGATATACTTTCTCTAGCGACGGAAATAAGAACTTTTATTTGTTGTAAATAAGATCTGCTCTGCAAGTATTACAAGGAGAATAATCGTAGTTATTTACACAAATTTTGACGAAAAAGTAATTAAAAGAGAATTGAGCGCAGAGGAAAATATATACTTACGAATATATAGTAAACAGTAATTATCAAGAAATCCGTTGCTACTGAAAATTTAGGAACAAAAACTGCCTTTATGACATAGTCTCGAGTCATGAGAAAGAGCCGTCAACAACTAAAATGCCCGATCACAGTCGACTGGAACCTCTTGCAATTGATTGTTTATATATACATTATAGCTGATACTTAAACCATATTTATTACCTTCATTATTCATCTTATGTAATTTTATCGGTTACGAACTAAAGACATTCTTATTGTTCCTCTGTTACTTTATGTAGTTATAATTCCCTCAACTTTATCACGTAGTTTTTTCAAGCCTCAATTTCATGTTCTTGCAATATTAACAATACATAAACATAATAATTGTGCTTATGTTTATTGCACAACATGAAATGGAATATTATTGTGCTAAAACCACTATTTTACGTAATACACGGGAGATGAAGAAATACAATTATGGTCGATTATGATGTTTGTATACGAAACTGTAAAACTGACCGACAGACAGAGGGAAAGATGACTGCGAAAAGATTTTGTTAATCGTTAGAGAGGAAGCAGTGTTCTGACGGGCATGACTTATTTGTCGTTTTATTTTCGCCCTGAAACTGCAGATGAGGCGTTCGTACAAGAAATATAAGAATCTTGTCGATCCTTATAATTAAAATAGATATCTGTAATGCAAATCTTTATTTTCTGAAATCTTAACATCAAGTAAAAGAAATCCAGTCAGTAGATGAGATACAACTAGTTATGTTCATTGAACGGGAAAATGTAGATTTTGAGAAGGTCTGTAAGAAAATAAAACAAGAAATTAATGACCCAGGAAAAAAATTAATTTTGAGCAATATTATTTGAAATATGTAGACCTTTCTATCAAGTGGTGTGATCTTTATCAATACTATCGCCATCTGATGTAAATGCGATTTGTTATAATTGTTTAACAACACGTAACACACATGCAGGCTAAACGTTAATCAACTCAAACATTATGCGAAACTACTAAATGATTTTTGTACGGGGAAATCTGTTGAAGCGAAGAAGAGCGCCGCCTATTTATTAAATAATTTATTTTATTGGAATCTAAGCACAAGCCAGCAGCAAGTCTTGACAATGGATTTTCTGATTCTAACATTTTGGCGCCGCCGTGTCGGGAAGACAGGATGCGTACAGCCTAAAATACAAGTCGAAGGGATTAGGAGGGTCACTTTAGAAAATTTAACCCAGCGGAAATTATACCTGAAATATTCCGAAGGGCACCTCACTCCACAACTCGTTACTAGGCTTCGTGTAGTAAAATATTTTAAATTGATTAAAACGAAATCTGACGTCTATCTTTTAATCAGGTTTACATAATTATTTGTTTTATA
This sequence comes from Zhengitettix transpicula, assembly GCA_037074705.1. NCBI lineage: Eukaryota > Metazoa > Arthropoda > Insecta > Orthoptera > Tetrigidae > Zhengitettix > Zhengitettix transpicula. The sequence continues at coordinate 22,694,680 of CM073590.1, read as the reverse complement.
TTGTTGCTCACGGCAGCATTCCAGGATACCTTGTAATTGACGAAACACTATGGCGGGGTTTTGCACTGCTTCTAAAAACTCACAGATTCTAAATTTAATATTTTTAGATAAAAAATCAGGAACCAGGATGAACCTCCTTTTCGTCTCTCCCTCGGTTGACTTCTGCTAATCCTGCCCGGCTATTTCACAAGACTGTTTGTGCTTAGCAGGTTTCGTAGTTCTGCTCAAGCAAATATTTCGTCTTGAGCAAAATGTTCATGGACCAATCAACTCTGTTGGTTGGTAATCCTCGATATTTCTCTGCAAATTTCCTTTGAATATTTGAAATTGCCTTGTCTATTTCAACTCGACCAATTTCTGTCGTGTCTGACTGCCCACTGCTTCTACTTAACTTTACATTTTAAAAGAATATCTCGTCTATTTTAATACGACCTGTATTTGACCAAACCTTCCAGCCAACTGAACAACCGTCTCGCAATTTTGAGCGCATACTTCTTCCGACAAAGGAAACAATGCTCGGCTTGTCTATTATTGTTCTGTTCTGGACCTCCGCCACAAAGGATTTCCCTAACAATATAGATTTTCAAATTTACAATTTATGTCTTAATTAATTGCCATTACAATATATATTATAATAATGAACTGGAAGGGTTAATTAAATGAATCATTAATTAACAACATTTACTAATCTTAAAAGAATTTATTATTGTTGATAAATTTTACAATTTACAAAACCTATTTGTTGCCGAATTTCATCCATTTAAACTTTAATTTTCATTTATTAATTCGCGGTATTTTTGAACATACAATTCTTATATCATTACAATCAAATTCTTCGAATCTCTTATCTTAGGGTCACTACTGGGTTTGATAATTAGAACAAATCAATGTATAAACTGTCAAATAACAATTCAAATATAAAAAGTTAACCTAAAACAATATGAAAAAAAGTGAAAAAAAAGCTGAACGTAATGAAAACTGAACGAAATCTGACTCTACCCTTTTAATTATCGTTTCCAAATTTATATCAAAGTTTTGGTTACTCACGGACCGTCTGTCTGGTACCAGATCTCTCTCTTGTATCTTGAACACTACCACACTTTAATTTTAATATCAGGCCTTGGTTTTCACTGATTCTACACTTCACTTTAAAATTTGGCAAGATTGGCTGTATTTCGTTGACTGCTCCGCTCCACAATAATTTACCAATATTCTCCTGGATCAATTCCTCCACGAAGATTTTGGAAAGTTTTATTCTGACAAAACTGCTATTACTTTCCAATATTTATGATGCAATACTTCCCTGAATGTTTTACTTTGTATTAATCCACAACTTTAACTGGTAATACATTGACGACGTCTAGTCTCTGCTCAAGTTTTATTTGTTCTGTCCCTTGCAATGTTTCGCCGCCAACTGGTCTTTCTCCAAGCGCATACTCAGTTCGCTAAGCGCGGTCTCCATTGTTAAACAAAGGAAAAACCCGCCTTCATTGTCGCCTTTACGCATTCGTACCGCTAACAATTTCATTATATTAAAACAATTAATGGCCTGTTTAATTGGCATTACAATATATATATATATATATATATATATATATATATATATATTGTAGTAATTAGTAATTAATCCATTGTTATAATTGCAAAGTAAAGGACTCATTATTAGACTATATAAAGCATACACCGCGACAAAGCGGGCGGCGAGTCAATAGAACCATTGTTGAGACGTACGAGGTCAAAAATTCTACGAGGAGACGAACAGACACAGTCGGACGGCGAACAGCATGGCAGGCAGATAGATCTAGCCGGAAAGGTTACAAGTTAAATTTGAGTAAAAAGTTTTAGACAGTAAAATTCGTCGAACAGTTACAAGGAGTAACCTAATAAATCACGCCACGATAAAAATCTATAAGTACCGTGACCGTCATCAATTCCACAGAGAGATAATTTGTAACAGTCTGTCCACCCTATTAATCCGGAAGGAGTTGCAGGTTCCAGTTTCCAGAAGAGAGACCCAAAAGTTTCGACAAGTGTTTTGTAACCAATTTAAATTCAGTGATATCCCCAAAAACGTGTGCACAGAAAACCCCAAAATTGAGACCTGGTCGGCCGTAAGTAAAAGAACTCTAAATTTATTTGTAAACCATTTCATTAAGATACGTCAGATCGTTCTTCAATTATTTCTTTTCTTTAATTGTTTTGTTAGATAATTTAAATTCAATTCACCCATTTATCAAACCCAGTAAAGACCCTGAGATTTTAAATATTATTGTGTAATTTTATAATGTATTTAACTTCATTAATAAAATTTGTTTAATTGTTCACCTTTAATAAATCTTTTTATTTAGACGCCGTTTTAATCTGTTTATTATAAATTGGCGCATCAACGTGTGGCACGATTTTTGATAAATAGGGTAGAATAATTAAAGAACGAAATCTGACAAACCTCGGTATTGGTGCAAGAGAGTATTTTAATTTGGATAGGATGTGCATGAAATTTTTGGAAATGAATTTTACGCGTGTGAAAGTTAGAGGGTTATTGAAAAGAAAGAAAAATGATTAAATGTGCATTTAAAGTTAAAGATAGTAGCTTAAGTTTAGTTGTTTTTTTTAAGTTAAATTTAATGTAGAGAAAATGGGCTCTAGAGTTAATAATTCCAAGAAACAGGTGGGAGGAGATAGTGGATATATGATGATATTAGAATTATTGAAGGAAAATAATAAAAATTTAGCGGAGCAACTAAATAAAAGTTTAGCAGAGTTTAGAGCTGAAAATAATAAAAATTGGGCAGACTTAAGAGAAAATATGAACAAAAGTTGGGCAGAGTTAAAGGCAGATGTAAGAGAATGGAGAAAGGAAAATAATGAGAGTTTTGATAAAACTATTGAGAGTATTAGAGAGGACAGGAAAGAGATAAAATCTGATTGTGTAGAAAAAGTAAACAAGGATAATGTAAACATTGAAATAGAAACATGTGAAGTAGCAAATAAAGTGGGGTTATTGGAGGTTAAAGGTGATGAAAGTGTTAATGAAATAGAAGTGATAGTTAGTGAAAAGGTGGAAGAAAATAAAGTGAGGTTAAAGGAGGAGAAATATATTGAAAATGTAGAGGAAATGAAAGTGGTAGCTAATGAAAATGTTGAAAAGAATTTAATTTTGTTGGAGCATAAGGATGATGATGTTGAAGGAGAGATTAAAGGGTTAAGTATTGAAGGTGTCGATGAACAGAAAGATGAAATAGTGGGAGAAATAGGTGAGTTAGAGGCAAGTGTAAATGAAATAGAAAATTATGAAAGGATAGAAGAATTACAGAGAGGTGTTGTGAATCAAAATATGATAGAAATGTTTGTTTACAAGGATGAAGTGGGAACTGCTGATGGGAGCATTGCTATGAAAACATTGAGAAATATGGAAATAAAATTGATGATAATGAAGCAGATGGGATTTAAGAATTTAAAACAAGTGGTGGGATATATTGAATGTTATTTAAACATAGAATTTGGAAATAAGATTTTAACATTGGTGAATGGAGGGGAGAAAGACGAAAATAAAGTACAGCTGATCAAATGTAAACATGGAACAGCTGGAGAATTCTGGCAGAATGCAGGTCAAGGCATATTTGAGTTTAGAGATACAGGATAGATTAAAGATGGTGATGTTGGAGAAGAAGGGGAGTGGCATGTTTAAGAAGTTTAGTGTAAATAGAGGAGAAGGTGTAGAATTAAGATGAAATACTTAAAGATAAATTTTAAGAGATAAATTAAATGTTGAAAAAGAGAAAAAGGGGCGTGGCATGTTTATGCTGTCACATGAGATGAAATAGTTTAAGATAATTTTAAGAAATGTAAACTAAATGTTTGAAAAAGAGAAAAAAGGGCGTGGCATGTTAAGCTGTCACACAAGAATTTAATTTGAGTATTGAAGTAGATGTTATGATGATGATTGAACATTGGTTAATATGGAGAGAAAAAGGGGTGTGGCATGTTAAGCTGTCACGTGGTTGATTTTTAATTTTGTAGATGTAGAAGATGTGATGTTTTAAGTAACATTTGTTGTGTAAAGAAAAAGGGGCGTGGCACTGTGCTGTTGTCACGTGAGACAGTTGAAAATTGGAGGGGGTAGATGTAAACAAAAGAACAGCTGACATCTGGAGAAAGTAGGTCAAAGCTTACTTCAGATTAAGTGACAGCATTGATGGTTAAGATGAAGAATAATTATAAATTAAATGAATTTAAATTAAGTTAATTAAAGATTATTAAAAAAAAAATTTTAATTTTTTTTTTAAAAAAAAAATAATTTTATTTTATGGCATTAGTTTTAAGGAATGCACAATTAATTTCAAACGTAATAAATTGTAGGATCTAGACTATTTGGATAATCAAACAAATAATAAGTTGCACCAATATTTTATGGGAATATGTAAATCTTTTAAAGGAATGGTAATTAGGTATAAGTTTCCGAGCGATCTGACAAATTAGGGCAAAAATTGTAGAAGAGAGAAAAGAATAAAATTCAGTTTTCGAAGAGTAAAGTCCAGACATTTCCTTTCTCAAACGGAATTTGGGGCGTAATGTAGTAATTAGTAATTAATCCATTGTTATAATTGCAAAGTAAAGGACTCATTATTAGACTATATAAAGCGTGCACCGCGACAAAGCGGGCGGCGAGACAAAAGAACCATTGTTAAGACGTACGCATTCGAAATTCTACGAGACGAACGGCAGTCTACGGCGAGGAGCGAAAGAGTACAGTTTGAGTCAACGAGGAGAGACGAGTTTAGTTGGTTGGACGGCATACATAGACGCGGGCAGATGTTCATCGAGTAAAGAGTGGCAGCCAAAACCATATTAAGAGTGGTGTGGCACACAGAATTTCATCGAGTAAAGTTTGGACATATAATTCGATCAAGTAAAGGTCGCAGGAAAGTTTCTCAATAAGTAAAGCCACAAGCAGTAACCTAATAATTTCCTGCCGCAGTAAAAAACTCAATAAGTAAAGAGACCGTCACCGATGTCATCGAGAGGAAGTTGTTAATGATCTGACTGACCATTAATTCGGAAGGAGTAGCCGTTTCCAGCTGAGATAACATCAAGTTTCGACAAGTGTTTTGTAACCAATTTAAATTCAGTGATATCCCCAAAAACGTGTGCACAGAAAACCCCAAAATTGAGACCTGGTCGGCCGTAAGTAAAAGAACTCTAAATTTATTTGTAAACCATTTCATTAAGATACGTCAGATCGTTCTTCAATTATTTCTTTTCTTTAATTGTTTTGTTAGATAATTTAAATTCAATTCACCCATTTATCAAACCCAGTAAAGACCCTGAGATTTTAAATATTATTGTGTAATTTTATAATGTATTTAACTTCATTAATAAAATTTGTTTAATTGTTCACCTTTAATAAATCTTTTTATTTAGACGCCTTTTTAATCTGTTTATTATAATATATATATATATATATATATATATATATATATATAGAGAGAGAGAGAGAGAGAGAGAGTAGGCAGTCCAATTCAGCTACAAATCTTAGGAGATTGAGAACCAATGAACCGGAGTTCATTGCCCTAATTCGAGACTACGTGCCGCTGAGCAGGAACGCAGCCCGAGGGAACCTTGTACAAGCCGCTTGAAATTCCGAGAATCATCCCTGAGCCACCTGCCACACATGCTCCGTGCCTATGAGAGAAAACAATCAGGTGTGTATACATTACCGCATCGAGATGTGTTTGACGAGATTTCTGCTACACGATGTCCAAGAGTTACGATTTGAACTAAATAATGTTTTAATTTGAGTCTCTTGTAAATACTACCATGAGCTAGTCGCTCTAATAATCCAACTTTTAATAAATCTGATAATTTAAAAAATAGTAATAAATTAAATTAAATATGTTTTATTAAATAATTATTCAATACAACTCACCCCAAAAAGAAAGTTGCACAGCAGTTTCGCTGAGAGTACGATGGGACGGCAAAATCTATTTTAAGCGATTAAAATTCAATATTTTGACAAAAATGTTAAAACATTTGACTCGCTTATCTAGTACATGACGTTCAGAAACAATTTTGATTGCATATTTTATTACATCCACTCACCTTTCCAAAAATAGAATGCTCTAGAAATCAAAATAAATAAATAGTAAATGAAACACTGCATTCATTGAAAACTGAACACACGTTTACATGAACATTCTTGTTCGAAGATATCCATTCACTCACGTGCTGATATAAATACTGCTCGTTGAAATCGATAGTGTACTCGTATAGCAAGACACGCACGCACGAGGCACGCATTCGTATTCCGCGCAAAAGCTGCTATTGCCCTCCCTGGTGACGCACGTGCGAACTCTGGCCTTCGAACAATGCAAAGAACGGCCTTCGCAAAACTATTATCCAAACATTATTAACATGAACCACTCCCAGGCACAAACTTGTCTAATTTCGCAGGTTGGAAACAAAGAGGGGATACGTTGTGATTCGTCGAAGCATCCTTCGTAAAGGTTTCTCAGATATCGAAATGAAAAAAATTACGTCTGATTGAAAATTAATAATAAGAAAAATAGCAAATACAGATACAATGAGTGATAATATAAATACCACACAACGTTTCAGTGTTCCTTGTCCCTTTCTTCAGGTGCTAAGAAGAGCTTAGAGCAACACAATTACACTCGTCAGTTGACAAACTCAAATGGTTAAGATTTCTCAGATATAGTTATCAAGAATATCGGCAGTAATAATGATGTAATAATGAGTGAAATACAATGACAGAAATACGGCTTGCAAAAATTTTAGTTCCAGCTTTCGAAATAGGTATGACACATCGTAAATTTTGTATTCTGATTTTAAAAGAAATATAGACAATAAATTATCAAACTTTTCGTTAAAAGTATACGAAATAGCCAAATAACAGACAAAAATAAGTGCTAAATAAATATCACACAGCGTTTTTGCAATCCTTGTTGCTTTCGTTAGGTGATTAAATAAAAAGCAAGAACCGAAAGAACGACATACCGCACTAACTACGTGACGAACTTAAGTATTTTTAATTAAAGTATTAATAATAATTTTCTATTTCTCCAACGTATTGTTTCATTGAAATGTAATTTGTAATTTTATTTTTTAATTTTTATGTTTTGTCATACATATATACATTAATTATTTTACAAAAACTGTTTTCTCGGCGTTGCATAATAGACCTTAAAAAGAATTAACCCTTTCTTGCCCCGACGGGCTGACAAGTATCGTAATTGGCATCGGGAGTGTCACTGTTCATCTCAGCGACACCAAAAGCGATGGTTTCTACACCAATACGAGTCATTTTCCGCTTCTCGCACACACCTCATGCCGATGAGGGCTGAACTTCAGCTTAAACAGCATAATGAATGTCAGTATTCAACTCAGTGAACCCCAAAACGATGGTTTCGACGCCAATCTCATTCGTCTTACACATTATTTTGTCGTCCCCGTCCACCAATTCCCCCAGAGATGCTAGAGGAGTTTTTATGTCCACAGTGATTTTTCCTAGATTGTGATATATGTACAAATTTGGTTAAAATGCTTCACAAATCAATTAATTATACGAATTCAAGAAAAAGAACATTCATGAAAATAACCCTCGATAGCAGTTGTTTGCTGTTCAAATATACAATAATGTGGATACTATTCTAAGATACATTTACGGAAGTGACGAAACACGTTTAGTTACTTCAATCGTATCTTTCGGGATGTAGACGACAGTACTTACACTTTTAATGTTTCTATAACTTCGATGGGCTGATTCCATCCAATTTGTCCTCTCATCTACGAATTGCTAGTATATTATCTTCTATTTTAGAATTCTTCATCAAGCTGACATTTAAAATGTATATATATATATATATATATATATTGTAGTAATTAGTAATTAATCCATTGTTATAATTGCAAAGTAAAGGACTCATTATTAGAGTAATATAAAGCGTGCACCGCAACACAGGCGGCACGCGACACAAAGAACCATTGTTGAGACGTACGCATTCAAAAATCTACGAGACGAACAGCAGTCAACGGGGAGAAGCGAAAGAGTTTAGTTGCAAGTCGGAAGGCGGACAAATATACATCTACAGACGCTGCAGGTTGAAACAAGTAAAAGGTTTCAACTCAGTGGTTTGTCTGCCACAAACAGTAACCTAATAAGTCATGCCGCAGTAAATACTCAATAAGTAAAGAGACCGTCACCAATGTCATCGAGAGAAAGTTGGTAATAATCTGACTGACCATTAATTCGGAAGGAGTAGCCGTTTCCAGCTGAGAGAACCTAAAGTTTCGACAGTGTTTTGTAACCAATTTAAATTCAGTGATATCCCCAAAAACGTGTGCACAGAAAACCCCAAAATTGAGACCTGGTCGGCCGTAAGTAAAAAAACTCTAAAATTTATTTGTAAACCATTTCTTTAAGATACGTCAGATCGTTCTTCAATTATTTTCTTTTCTTTAATTATTCATTTCTTTAATTGTTTTGTTAGTTAATTTAAAATTCAATCTGTAATCTTATTGTCATCCGCAACAAAATTCGTCGAGGTTTAGACGAATTAACTTCAATAAAGGCTAAATGTAATTATAAATTATCGTAAATTCAATTCACCCATTTATCAAACCCAGTAAAGACCCTGAGATTCTAAATATTATTGTATAATTTTATATTGGATTTAAAACTTTAATAATTTTTGTTTAATTGTTTAAATAAATATTTTTATTTAGCCACAGCAATCATTAGTCTTTTTAAATTATTACAATATATATATATATATATATATATATATGTATATATATATATATATATATTATAATGCCAATTAATTAGGCCATTAATTGTTTCGACATAAAATTTGAATTGTTTGATAAATCCATTATAGCGGTCGGATCGAACAAAGCAACAATGGAGAAGCGAGCTCGGCTGCTTTGTCAATAAGTCGAAGTGGCTTTTGCGCGCACGAAAGTCTGAGTCAGTTTACGTCTACAGCCAGCCAGGAAAGGAGGCACATTATAACAATTTTTTCACCCAGATACCTTGCAGTCTATTTCAAATCAATAAAAATAACAGTATAAGTCTACAAAGAATCTGCAAATCATCAGTTCCAGTAATAAGGCAAATTCAAACAATTTTTCTCTGAGGGGAAGACTACAACAGATTGCTGACCAAGGAGAGGTTCATCCAAGACTCCGGAAATTTGTCTGCGTTCTATTCGCCGGTGAGCGTGTAAATTCTGTGAGAACTAGAATCTGTGTAAATAACGATTTGCATTTATCGTGTTGAGTAGGGGAAACAAAGAATGCTGGTTACATGACGGACAATGTGAGAGTAACCAAATTTTTAATTATAATAACTGTGAACATTAATTAAAGGATAGAGTCAGATTTCGTTCGTTCTTCTAGTTTTCTTTCATTGATCGACTTATTGTTTAAATTTTAAGCAAATAATATTTTGAATTGTTAATTAGTCAAATTCTACTTTTATCGTGTCCTAATCATCAAACCCAGTAAAGGCCCTGAGATATTAAAACTTTAATTGTCATTGTTTTCATTCTTGAAGGCACAATTTGATAAATTATATTTTATTTGTAAATTCTTGTTTATTACTTCATTTAATAAAGCCTACCATTTGATTATTACAATATATATATATATATATATATATATATATATATTCTGTAATATCAATAACGAAAAAATTCAATTAACTAACTGAATTGCCCCACGTTGGTGAAGCCATTTATGTAAAACACAATAATAAGAACAATTAATTAATTAAATGGAACAACTATTAAATTTTCGCCACTCGTTGGCACGCCAAAATGCAATGATCAAGTATGAAAATTAATTAAAAGGAAATTAATATAATGAAAAACTATCTAATGATGGAACATGAATAAAACATTTATTGCAACTGGCCCAACAATTAATTTATTTATAAACAAATACTTTACATTTACAAAACAATTACTCGCCAATCTTTACAACAAATTTTTTATTATAATTAAATGAAATTTTCTCTTTATCTCAGGGACTTTACTGGGCCTTTTAAATAAAGAATATTTATTCCATTTTTAAACAATCAATTTATAACTTACTATTGACAAATATTTTAATGAAAATAAAAAAATCGAAATAAAATTCAAATCTGACGATATTCTACCAGTAATATAACGTTTACACTTTAATTTAAATGGTTTTATAACTCACTGTTTTTGTTCTGGTACCAGGGCAATTGGAAAGGTTCAGCAACACACTCTCACTTTAAAGAAATTACGAAACAGGCCATTTTACACTGAATTTACACTTTTATTAACTGCTGGACTTTTCACTATTGGCGGCACCTCGTGGAATTCCTCCTCGTCGATTCTCAGGATAATTTGGCGTAATACTCAGAGACCTTTCTGAGTAACTATCTGGATTAATTCCGTCCAACTTTGTTTTTCAATAATACGTCACGTTACAAGCTTACAAAAACTTTCTGTCGTTTTTACTGCCGCCTGCTTCCACTTTACTTATTAATGTTTTAAATCCTCTCGACTATTGAAAATACGACTAATTTCTCTCGCCTCTGATTGCAGACTGCTAAACTTTAATTATTCCGTACCCGGCAATGTCTCGTCGCCGACTGCTCACTCCACCAACTCACGCGCGTTAGGTCTTAACAATACTTTGCCTGTTCATATTCTCGTCCATTATTGTATCTTTGTGTGTTTTTGCCGGTAACAATTCCAGTTCAACAGTTTATACTTATTAACTCTTAATTGCCCTTTAATTATTAAAATACATATATATCAATGTAAAATTTAGACGTCGACAAAGAAATCATAACACTGCTCTGTTAAACTTTTATGGAGTATTAGAAACTTGAAACACTACTTATGAATTCAATCATAATAAATATTTAATAAATGCACGAATATTTATTCGGCGAAATCAGTAATGTGACACAATTTATAGGAACATTTCCATGAGCAATTTTGCAGAGATCATCATTATGATATATTTTTTAAAAATGGCAGTTACAAATGTTTTCTCTCGTTTCTGAATCCATACATGAGATATCAGAAACTTGAAGAATACGTTAATAAAAAGTATTAAACCAATGAAACGTAATTTTTTTTTGACATTTTAAAGTGAAGTAAAGATTGACCCTTTTCTATCACTGGAATCATTGCACATCAGCAATATATACGAATAAAATGAAGACGTTAATTGAAATATAACTGTATATGTGTTTCAAAATTATTAATAAAGTCCAAAATTTGAAACCATTCAGGAGTATCAACACACAGGTAATAGAGTCAATTTGTGCCACACACGAGAAAATAAAACTCATAGAATACATATTCCACTATTGAGCCTAAAATCCGCATGACGGCCGTTTGAACTAATTGGGGATAATGAACGTGCTTTTTCTATCCATTGGTGGAGGGAGCCGTCAAACTAGTTTACGAGAAAACTGAGGTTACCTGCGACTGTAAATATTTAACTGCCAGGGACGAATGATTTCACGATGAATAATTTGACGTCCCTCATTAGCTTTGTTACGAGGCAGTTCACTTCACGGAAATCCGAAAATTTATGTGCTCGAGAAATTAATTTCAATATTAACCAGGATATCAATTCTCCTCTTCTCGAATTGATTCCCAAGCCTAACTGAATTTCTACAATGACTACTAAGAGGCTGCGAAACAGATACATGATTGAAACACAACTTCCAACAATTAATAACTTTGTAACAAGATTTTTATTGCTCAAACACTTTAAAAAAAACAATAGTGGAGTAAAATACTAAACAAAAACAAGAATGAAAGACCATCCATTAGGTTATTAAACAGATTAGTTAATTTAATGTAAGCTAATATGAATATTAATTTTCGTTTGATGTCACGAAGATGTCACGAAGACACACTAGGAATTTGAGAAAGAAGTTAGGCATCAGTAGATAGTTTTACTTAGCATTGTTTTCTGTGTTTCGATTAGAAAATACAACCTTAACTTAGATCAGCGGTTAAAATTGAGACGCGATTATACAGTTTGCGACCAAATGAAGCGCCAGCTTGTCGATGCGTTCTTCACATAGCGTTCAAATTATCAAAGCATATAATTGATTCTGTTCTACTTATGGATACTTGTACAAAAGTAGCCATTAACAGCGAATCTGTAAACATAAAATGAGATAACAATGGCCGTAAATGGGGACATGAGAAAAATTACAGCCTTGACACTTAACTCTAGTAATATGGCGTATATTTATATCCACGTGCACATAATAGCATTCCCACAGTCGTTGAAATTCAGTAGTCAAATTACGTAAGGTTGCCATTCAGAAATACATACGTTTCTCAAAGCAATTCAGATAAATTAGCATTAATGTGGTTTAAGTCTAGACATTCGATAGGAGTACCCACTAAATTACAACAATTTCAATAATTTGCTCGTCAGCTTAAGGTTTTAAGATAAAAATGAAGAAAGCATGAAAAAATAGAATTAACAATGTTTCAATCAATTACAACATTGTGAAATTTAAGTTACCTCGTGAAACTCTCCTACTTAAACATTTCCGCTACGAACATTGTCACTCATATTTAGCATGAATTTTATCCTCGTCAGAAATTTTGATGACAGCAACATATATAGTCGACCTCATGTGGTCAGCGTGACTGCCTCGCATCACAGAGGTCCCGGGTTCGAATCCCGGCGAGGGCATGGATGTTTGTGTGAGTGAGAGAAACTCGTCAATTAGTCCCTCGACAAGGCAAAAATGAGTATCCATAATGAGTCGCTAATGACCTGAGAAGTTGATGTGACTGCAATTAAATAAATATAAAAAAATATACTAAATTGTAAATCAGAAAAGAATATTGTCCTATTAATATAATTTTCAAAAGTATTATCGAAAAGCAGATCGGTTTAAAGAGATACGATCCTGAATTCGTCGTTCATGAACTTATAAGCTAAACTTGTGTGATGGTTACTCAAGTATGGCAAGAGATTATGCATAGAGTAAAGCAAATTAAAAGAATAAACTGGGTGCTATTGAGTATTCCAACACGTAGCACATAGGAAATTACGTCTATATAGCATTCTTAAAAAAAACGGCGTGATAGTGAAAAATATACTTTATGTTTTCCAAAATGCATTATTTTTCAACATGTGGAAATTTGCTTTGTTAATAACGCAATCGACGACAGGAAAAGTCTACCTGCCGCAGTTGAGACACAAGCTCTGACTGAATTTTTTTTAAAAAACAATTTTGACGGAATATAAAGTTAATTCAAGGAATGTGATCTTTTGTTTATTTCAGGAAGGACAACTATCTAGTGAACAACATTTTAATTTCGAATCTATTTGTTAGATAACAGCCACCAAGTGTATATTTATTTGTGGTCATAAACTCATTCGTTCAATCATATTTATGAACACAATTTATCTGGTGGTGTTCTAATGGCATTATCCCAGCACTGACAAAAGTGCTTCTCAATTGATTGGAGATTGAAAATATAAAAATGTTAGAGTTCACTTCATGGTCCAAATTCCTCAATTTCAAGGAGTAATTGTAGAACCTTGTACATTATGGTTTGTAGTACAGAATAAGTCTTTCAGTTATATATATTGTAATGACTAAAAAGACAATTATTGAATTAGATGAATTGCCCCACGTTGGACGCCAAAATGTAATAAATAATCATATTTAAGATAATGCGCCCACGTTGAGGCGTCAAAATGTAATGAGTAAATTTAATTAATGAAAAGAATTTAATGGTTGGCCACACGTTAATGACGCCAAAATGTAATGAATAACTTCGCATTTATTAATTTAAGCAATTGATTAATGGATGAATTTTATTTTTAATAAATTTAAACGAAAAGGATTCAAAATAATTTACCAAATTTTAAACTTCACAAAACAATTACTGTATTCCAAGTAAAATAACAACATTTCTTGACGTGATTATTTACAATTGGTTCTTGCAATTTTACAGATTTTATCAACTCTCATCTCAGGGTCGTTTATTTGGGCCTTCTAAATAAAGAACCAACCTTTTGTTACATTTCAATTAAACAATCAAATTTTACAACATTAGAGTTGAATAATAAAATGGACGTGAAACTGAAACCTGACGATTTGATCCGTATTTAACCTTTACAAACTTTTATTAAAATTCTTTCTACCTACAGTCGCTGCTGGTACCAGGCTTTCGTTTTCGGTTGTGATGCACTATACACTTTTCACATCTAACAGGCCATAATTTCACAGAATTTAAATTTATTTCGAAAACACTGTCCTAACTTTGGTATCTATCCACTGGAACGATTACTCTCTACAGCTTCTGTGCTCCACCGCATTAAGTCTCTTTCTCACCAGCAAATATGGTATTTCCGTTCTAACTATTGGTCAGCCAGATTGTTATCAACTCCTTCTCGATGAAATTCGCGAACAGTTTTTACTATTTGAATTTCTACTGTGGCTTGACTTATTAAATTACTTTCCTGCAACTTTTACTCGATGAATTACTGTCCGAAAACCTTTACTTGATCAATTTCAATCTGCTACTTTTCTTGATTAATTTCTGCCCGCGACTTTTCTCGATGAATATCTGCCCGCGACTGCCACTGTAGACTGGAGTTTTAGAATGCCTGCTGCCGACAAAGGCTCGCCTGTACATGTGTACCCATTGTTGTTTTATATTTTCGCCGATAACAATCCACCACAAATTTCCAATTATCAAATCACTAATGGCCTCTAATTAGTATTACATTATATATATATATATAGTTAGTAATAAACAAAGAATCAAAACCCAACATGTGGTTCCAATTAAGGTGGTAAACAATTTTGAAGAAAACCGAAGCCTCACGATGTTGTGCCAATTAATGTCATATGCAAATTTATGAGAATCGAGTTTATGCTCATATTGAATATTTGGTAAATCATTATTAACCAATTAAATTTTAAAAACAGAAACATTGATTACAATTTATATTTAAATAACTTTTTACATAAATGCCACGGCTTTAATGAGATTCTTTTAACCTTCAGGGTCGCTTATCGGGCCTCTTAACAGTAATAGTAACCCGCAATTATATAACCAAATTTAGAAAACAAAACATTATAAAGTATTGGACTGAATTTACTTGAGTATTACTAACATAATAAATCTGACGGTACTTCATATTATGCCAGGTTTACAATAAATTTTTGTACAGACATCGGAGCAGCTCTGTATCACACTAATACACCTCACCAACTATTTTATCTTTTCACAAATTATTTAAACAGGCCATTGTATCCCACTTTCTACACAACCCAAGACAACATATGCGTTTGAATGCCTAACACACTACAGACAAACCTCTGTTGATTTCCAAATATTTCGGCAAACGGTAAAAATGTTGAAAGCAAGGAAATTGGAATTATACTTTCCAGATAACAGTGTGATTCAACTCACTATGAATTCTACCAATGATATCAGTTCAATAACAGACAGTACAACTTTCCTTACAACTTACACGTGTCTCCTTCAACTTCTCATGACAATGATCTTAATAACTCTCTTCGCATTCGTCGACTCTTACTTGCAGACTCATTAACTTTGTTCTTAAGCAACCGTAACAAACAGTACTCACTGTCCGATTGCCAAATACAATAACTTTTCCGTTACTCTTGTATCAGACAATCAGATCGACCTTTACCGTTTCAACTCGTATAGCAGACTCTAGCCGCCCGCTACCGGACAGCTCCTATCGCAGATTGTCTTGTTCTTCACCGCTTTCAACATTACACATTACCGACAATATTACCGTCTGAAACACTCCACATTCTTACGCAACGATGACTGTTGCCTATAATACCTGGGCCACAATATTACGCTGACAATACAAATATAAAATAGTTTATATACTATTTTCATTACAAATATTCGTAGTCACTACACTATATATATATATATATATATATATTGTAATGCATATATATATATTGTAATGCATATAATATAATGCATTGGATTAAAAACAGCGCACATGTCGTAAAGAGAATGCGTGGGAAAAGTAACCGCGGGTCCTGTCACGAGGTGACAAGACGGAGCGGTAAGACATTTATCTAGGATGAGTGCTGGTGAGCGGCCGAGAGGAAGCCGTAATTTGTAGAGACAGTGTGACGGTGCGGCAATTAGGTCTAAAGAGTGATTGCGGGTCCAGTAACTTATTGATTTGGGGAACGGCGTAAAGAATTCGTAACGCAGAACGTGGGCGAGCAGATGGCCCCAAAGTGGCTATGTTAGAGCAGGCTATTGTCTCTGACGAATGACCTGACAAGTGGCGTAGTTGCTTGGGACTTGCAAGAAAAGATTTTGTGCGAGCCGGGTGAGGCCGACAAGTCCTAAGTAATTGCGGGGGCGAAATACTGCAGCTGCAAGCATATAAAATGGCGCAATTACTTGGGATGATGAGGATCCAGGCACTTGTTGACTTAGGATCTGGAGAAATTAGTATCGCGCACTTGTGAGCGGAGAGGTCCAAAGACAATTTGGACCTGTCGCGATTGTCGGGTTTCGGAAGGCGGAAGGACTCCAGTGGCCGGGACGTAAATTTCAGTAATGGAATTCTGTCACCGCGCCGTTGCGACGAAACTTTGCATCAAGAGAAAAACAAGGAGGCTGGTGGTATATATAGGGGAAATAACCTATTGTGTAGACAGTTGGAGTTAACGTGGGAGAGGAGACAGACACAGTTAGCGTTGGAGAGAGGTGGAGGACGCATCAAAGAGACAGTTAACAGTTAGCGTGGGAGAGGAACGAGAGACAGTTAGTCAGTCAGCGGCAGTCAGCGAGAGTTAGCGTGGGAGAGAGGAGCAGGACGCATCGAAGAGTCAGCATCAGTCAGCAAAACCATAACAGCTATAAACATTTTTAAAATACAGAAGCTCTATCTGTATGAGTAGGAGAATTTGACCTGTCTTCGATGGTAGGCGACCTGGATGCAGCAAACGACGTCAAGGAGTGTCACGGCGAACCAGTGATATTGTGTTAGAGTCAGTGAGTGAATGTCAAGGCTATAAAGTGAGTGTCTTAAGAACGAGTCGAAGTAAACCTGAGAAACCGTAAGATGTAAACCTTATTAAAGGATAACAATCAGATGTCGTTCTCTTCTTTTGATAATAAAGTTAGAAGCAATCTATAGGTTAAGTTCATTAATTTAAAACTTAAATGTTGGGTCTTTTTAATAGTTCGATTCTGTCCGTTGTCAAACCCAGTAGAGACCCATGAGAGCAAGAGTTTCTTATTATAATAGTAAAATAGTAAATTCAATTGTAAAATTCTTTTTGTGTTAATAAATTTGTTTGTTAAAATCAAAAGCTTATATATTTTTTTATTTATACTTGGTGTGGTTATTACAATATATATAATTTCTTACGATATAATACCTAACCCAAAAAATGACGCACACAACATTGTCTTGAAAAACATGAACAGAAGTGTTACAACATTTGGCGAAGAATAATATATTTTAAAGATATAAAGTTACGAAAAGGAAAAATGTAACAATGAAAGTAAACCGCCAATTGCAACACAATAAATTAGAGAAGGGAAATCATTTTTTTTATGAGTCAAATTAACTTGATACGTTTTAAACGGCTATAAAAATTATATTATTTATTTTTTCGAGAATTTAACACGAATTGCATATGTGATCGACCTTTCATGAGATTAAGTAAAAGTTTCATCCAATCTTACCAACACTTGAAACACAAGTCTGTCAAAGTTTTGACATTGTAATGATAAAGAAATACAATTATGAGAATTAAATGAGAATTAATAATTAGACATTTGAAATAAATTGTTATCGGCGACCACACAAATACAATAATGGTTAAGAATACATGAACAGGCATGACATTGTTGTTGGAGCGCGCATAAGCTACGGGCTACAGTAGTAAGCTACAAAACCTTGTCGAATGCAGTTGAGTCACGAAATATTGATATATGGAGGAGTGAGATTTTTTTAGACAGCCACAGGACATCGTGAAATCCAAAGTAAATTGAGTCTGGCAGTTAGTGGAGCATGTTGGTAAAGAAGAGAACGAAATTTGATTTGGTCTAATGCAAGACGAGACATATTTGGTTGGAGCCAATAGTGGAACTCAAAGAAAAGTCGGCAGATATCGGCGGGACGACTGTTTTCGGAAAAATTGAGTCTGGTGGTCAATACCGGAGCTTTTCAAAGTGAAATAAAATTAAATTAAGTGAGACATGGCCTGTAATGTGTTCAAAGTGATAAGTGTTATAAAACCCCACAATTGCCTGGTAGCGGTACAACAGTAAGTAGAGAGAAACATTTTAAATTCATGTTTTGTAAACGTTAAATAAGGATAGAACATCGTCAGATTTCTATTTCTATTTCATGTTCATTTATTACGTTTCATTTTGATTGAATTTTGAAGGTTATAAAATTGTTTGTTAATAGTGAATGGTAAAAGATTTTATTGTTCGTTATTTAAAAGGCCCAATTAACGGCCCTGAGATGAGACGAAAGGACATTGTATAAAAACGTTGATGTAAAATTTCAACAAGTAAATTCTGTTATTATAAATATATAGTTGTGAAGAATAAACTAATTGTTAAGAGATTTGAACCATTGTAATTATTTTCAAGATCCTTTCGTATATAATTTCAATAATTATGTCCATTATTTCAATTAATAATAAAGTATTTTGTATATTACATAAAATGACGTGCCAACGTGAGGCAAAATCACCTTAAATTCATCCATTTAATTCAATAAATTAAGGTTGTCTATTACAATATGTATAATGAAAAGACGATCCTGAAACAAATAGTAATAAATATGTGCAACAAAACACAATAAGCAGTGAAAGACAACCTCAAGAAACTTACTCCTTCAGCATTCTTGGCACAGGTTTAATATGCATTTCTATTAACCCCTGGAACATTCGAAATAAAAAATTCTATGAGTAGAACCAGAACAAAACTTGAAGTGTAATATTTGCGGAAGCAGGTTTTGTTACTATAAAGCTGAAGGTCACATTATCTTTACGAGGTGCATACAGTACACATATTTTCAAGGTAGATATTTTTACCTTACGAAATCAAGCGTATTTTGAGGCTTAATGTTCCAGTGTCACAACGTTAAAGCTGCTAATGCGTATCTAATATTGCCGCATTGTATTTAAATTCCCCGAGACAGCAATAAACTTGTAATCAAACATATTACCATCATTCAACTTGCTTGGACTCGAAAGAAACACAAGGAAGTAATTTAAAACAAACGACACCATGTTTTAATTAAAACCAATTAGATTTTTCACCAATTCGCTCCTACATTACTACGTAAAACTTTAAAATCAGGCGTTAGAAAGTTAAGAGAAAAATGTATATATCATAGGCTGCAGTTCAGAACGTGAACGGCCTCGGCAGGTAGACGGTAAACAAATTTTTCGGTAGTAAGACGAAACTAGTAAGGGGCTACCGCCGGGTTGCACCCTAATAAATATATCCATGCTATATGTAACAATATTATACTGTCAAACTAACTGTAATATTTTAAATAAAATAATGAAGTTGTCGTTAGTTAAAAAAATTCTGTCATCTACGTATTTGCACACTTATACCCAGTTATATCACGCGTCACCTAGAAAAGCGAGTGGGGCATTTGAGGGAGAGAAGGGAAGAAAACTAGGAAGTTGCCACAATGTGCGCGAAATAAATGCATGACACAATCTAACGAGGGCAGAATATAGAATATAAAAGTTGATATGCAGCTCATTGGGACACTAAACTGAGCCGCCAACGTTAGCGACTCCTTACAGCTGTTTTCATGTGGCAGTCGTCCATAACAAATTAGAGTCAATGCCACTTATGATGTTTCCACTTCTATTCGATCGACTAAAACACCTTGTATAGCACCCACCGCGTTTGTAACCCTAATCCTCAAACGCTCCACACTTCCATACATTATGTATACAATCGCATAATTTACAATTGTCCAATTATACCACTCCTACTACAATGGCTCATTAAATAGAAATACCAATCATTTCAAATTCGCTCAAAACGAACATTTTTCCATTATTGTTTAGTAATAATGATCAGTGTTATTTTGAGTATTGATACACTCAGATGAGTATACTGTGTTTGCTCTGGAATAGTCGACCAACTGCCTTCTAAACTGGTCAAGGCACGGAGAGGGGAAAGCTGCGACCCCACTGCAAACCCCTCTCCCGCCATCGGTACCAAATGACCGACCTACCTGATGCAGCTTTTTCTACGGTTTTCCCTGCATCACTTTTAGGCGAATGATCCTTAAAATATTGTCCTGGTTAACCCTTGGCTACCTTCCTCTACCCATCCGCATCCCCCCTTTCAGATCCCTTCCTATGCAATTCAAGGGGACTTGCCACCATGTGGATTACCCTTAAGTTGCCTGTTGCCGTAAAAAAATACCTATTTTACTACTGAAGATTATCCGCGTAGATTCTGAAAGTTTTTATTTTTGATTATTGGATCTGCGCGTGGCAGCTACTATTGCAGTTTTAATGCCGTAGAATGGTATCTCGAAGTTGATTATTGTAATTGGTGGAAACATTCAGTAGTATTTGAATCTACTAATTACTGCTCGATCGTCTTCTGCATTTCTTTGGAAGTCTTATTCCACAGATTTTTATAACATTAGCGAGCACTCTAAGCTACTACGTGGAGTAAGATCACAGACCTATAATTTTTTAAATCCTCTGTACTGAACTTCTCGTGAAATGAATATTATAGTTGACTTGTTCTTTAACTTCGACATTTGCTAGCAGTTAACAGGATTTTACGTGTCCACTGTTACTCCTGAGTAATTTTCCATTTTTATTTTTCGTGTAATACAAGACACTATTTCTGTGAATATCCTAGTAACATGTGGTCGGATCGGAACTTAAAGGCAGGAAAGCGACTTAATGGTAAGATTTCTGCCTATATGATAACTCCGATTTCCCAGATCAACTCAATTTTAAACATGGGGTTCGGCTTGTACTTTATGATTTTTTTAGGATAACAGGCTACATGAGGGTAATCCACATGGTGGAAACTCCCCTTTAATAGCATAGGAAGGGATCTGAAAGGGAGGGATGCGGAAGGGTAGAGGAAGGTAGCCAAGGGTTAACTAGGGCTATAGTTTAAGGATCCTACCCGGTATTCGCCTAAAAGTGATGCAGGACAAACACTAGAAAACCTGTATAAGGTAGGTCGGGCATTGGGTACTTGTCCCACGCCCTTCCGATAGCGGGAGAAGAGTTAGCTGTGGGGACGCAGCATTCCCTTCTCCGTACCTCGACCAGTTTAGGAGGCAGCTGGCCGACTGTTCTAATGGGAACAGCGAACAACCCTTACCGTATGCCCAAGGTCTGTGACCCCGGATCATACACGTCTCAAAAACAGGCCGAGGTGCCTCGGCTTGTGGGAACCTTGAACAACCCTTACCGTATGCCCAAGGTCTGTGACCCTGGGTCATACACCTCTCAAAAACAGGCCGAGGTGCCTCGGCTTGTGGGAACCTTAGTTCAAAACCGGAGAGGAAAAGGCATCCCCAAATGTAGCCCCTTCGTGTCTCTCCTACAAGGTACTGCCTGCGAGAGAACATCCCTCGCAGGTATTTCCTGCGAGAGAATAGCTCTACCTTTTTTTCACTTTATGATAAGAACTATGGATTTTATAATTATCCACGATATCGTCTAACGCGCCTACGAATATCATTGATATGTCAATGCGTGAAAAGTTAGAATGGTGAAACTCTAAGACACGCCGATGTCAGCGTAAACGAACATAGAAATAAAGGTATTAGCGAATATGGATTATTCCGGTGAATCTTATCAATAAAGAGTTCTCGGGTTTCACTCCCGGTTATATGTTGTGTGGAAACGTTTCGTCATACTCTATACTCGACATAAAAGTAATGTACAGCTCGGAGAATCTTCCAATTCGGAACTGCAAGTGGAATATGCAACGGCGTTTTACGATCAGGTTAAGTTCAATAATTTCGTAGTAACTTAGAACTGTATTACTGTAACAAGTTAAAAATACCTTAAGATTTTGTTAGTATTTTCTAAATAATATTAACAAAAATATTAGGACGCAGGTTGTTGGCACAATAACGGTGAAGTTGAGATGGGAACTTGGCTTGTGTTCTCGCCAAATATAACATTAAAGCGGTTTTTCGGCCACAAACAAATTTGAACAAATACTGGGGGAATGACGATATTGGATTAAGAACCGCAGGAAGTTTATAAGGTCCCTTGTAAATAGGTAGTCAGAAGTCCTTAAACCATAGCCCGGGGGCCCTAGTAACCCTTGGCTACCTTCCTTTACCCTTCCGCATCCCCTCTTTCAAATCACTTCCTATGCTATTAAAGGGGAGTTGCCCAATGTGGATCACCCTCATGTAGCCTGTTGCCCTAAAAAAATATAAAAATAAAATCGGTCAAACAATGCGAACCGTTGAACAGAGCTGTGTGGACACCAAAGACACATTCGTCTGAAACAGCCAGGTCTATCTGATGACAGGACACAAGATGGATGTTAAAAATGCTAAGATTCTAAAGCAAACAAAAGGTTAAATATCACAGGAAAGTTCCAATTGCTGCAGTCAAACGCGTGAAGATTCCGATAACTGTGTATTTGGAATGGACTGAATCTAGGAGATAAATGACTGTCTATCGGGTTGCCAACCGAGTTGTAGAGGCAAGCAGAGACGTTTCGACGACTGGCAGCGTCGTCTTCTTCACACAGGATGAGACAAACAGGGATTTTACTGTTGGAAACGTTTAGTTCTTCCAGTCTCGTAATTTTATCCATACAGCCAATGGAATACGAGGTAATATATTTATTAATATGAAAAAGTCAATAAAATCAAGTTATTTAGCAAGACGACTTTCATAAATTGTAAGCTTTACTCCAAAATTATGGTAGTTACAACTTAACCATCTTAGTTTGGCCTTGCATTTTCACTATAAGTCAATTGCTTTATTTCGATAGCGATATCTACAAAGTCAACAAACATAAAAACGCCCTTGAAACTTTTAGTGCAGATAACAAAAAACGAAATCCATTGTGCAGACAGGAAATGACTTACGAAACATTGGTCACGGAATGCCCTAATTGTTTCAAAAGTCCGAAGTTCGTTACGGAACGATGTTATTTTCAGGTAGTTGTAAACTTTAAAAAAATCACATCTAATTTCTGCCAACATGACCTAATTGTCCCCGAGTTATCATTTGAATATGAGGAGATATCCACAAAGAAAATTAATTTGGTATAAGACAATTCGTTTGTTGGTCAGACATTTTTGTGACAATTAAATTGCTATAAGACGCAAAAATTACTGTAAAACAATAATCTGCCATGTTGGATCAGAAAGGCATATTACACGACATTACACTAGACTAAATAGACTTTGATAAATAGTTTAAACTTAATAATGTTTGATCAATTTTAGCACTTATGTTTCAAATGATTCTCATCATAAATTAACACAGGGTACCATGCACAAAAGGAAAATTCTTGGTTAATGGTAAGTACAAAAGAATTAATCAAATATTTTCACATTAATATTTCGACCAAAGAGTAAAATTTACTGGGGTAGGGTGGGTGGGTGTAAAAGGTATGAAAATACGATAAATAACTGTTAGAAACATTGTTGAGATTATAGAATCAAGGGAAAATCTTTCGGACAATTAGAAAACGTAAATTTGACTATAATTATTATTTTTAGTTCCTATAATCACGTAAACTGTGACAGTTTACGGTTTAGTGCTTCAAATCCTCTAAGTCAGTTTAAGTACTAAATAAGTGAATTTATTCAGGACGTGACAAATTTGGAATCAGTTTATATTGAAAATAATATGAACAAGAAATCGGCATTGTTAATAGATTTCAACTAGCCACAAAGATTTCAACCCTGACGTTCAACTATCACGGTCACTTTACACAATATCTGGACGCTATAATTATTCCTTTCCAATGCTGAACTTCATTGTTGCGTGTATTCTTTACTTTGTGAACGCAACGCCCAGATGTTAGCGCCTCCTTTGCATGAGACGGGATATGATAGTAATCTATTCCCATGCTTTCACCTTAAGACAATGAAGGCAAAACGCCAAATGACTTATATACATAATTATCGAAGTTTTTTAATCGAGGGCGTGTCCATTTTCTAATATTGAGAAGAGCGTAGGATGTCACTTTCTCTGCAAATAAGTGTGAAGAAATAAGGTACTTGTTTACGATATGTACGATATATACGAATGTAAGCTTCTGTTGTTTCTTCCGTATTATATATTTATTTGCATATATATGTATACATATACAAAATGATATACATACTTGTGGAATTATAATTCGTAGGAACTGATTAAACTGTAAAATTTACAGTTTATAATAATCATTTAGTGAAATATACAAAGGAATAAAAGTAAACTTTTAGCAGAGTGTCAAATCAATTAGAGTCAAACATTCTAAACAGTCTTTAGGCTACAGACCTGAGTCATTAACGTTTCATAAAGTGTTCTGCCTAGTGGCAGGTCCTTGGACTTGGTCTGTAAATTTCCATCTCCACCTTACCCTGTCCTAAGCTTCCTGCTTCAGCCAAATATTTTATTCTCTTCTTCAAGTCGTTTAGAGCACGCGTCACAATTATTGGCGGCCAAGTTTGCATTTTCCTAGATGAAAAAAATTTACGTCTGATTGAAAATTAATAATAAGAAAGATAGCCAAAACCAGAAGAAATAAGTGCACGTTTCTGGGATCCTTGTCCCTTTTTTCATGTGCTCAGAAGAGCCTAGAACGACACAACTGCACTCTTCAGTTGACAAAACTTAATTTTCATTGGTATGAGCACTCGTAAAACATGAACATATTTCGCTAGATCATTTGACTTACTCCCATTATACTGACTCCACACTTGTCCATTTCTACTTTTTAATTTTTCTGCTCCAATAAATTCTCTTATACTTCCAGTTCCTATTTTTAAATATTTTAATTATTATTATTATTTGATTTATTGTCGGATCTACGACTAAGGTCATTAGCGACTCAGTTTCCCGACAAAAATAAATGTAACAAATTAGTGGTATTTTCTCAGTATGGAAACGGGCGCACACAATATACAAGCCCTTGCCGGGATTCGAATCCGGGACTTCTGTGATGCGACGCAGTCACGCTGACCCCTACACCACACGATTAAATATTTGTAGATTCCCACGGAAAGACTCCCTATCTGGAGGTCCGAGTACTGGAGTATTTTACCTCAGGAATATTTTAATTCAGGGAGAGCCATTATTTACCACATTGATTCAGGAAATAACATATAGTGGTAGTCTTCCCATTTCCTATTCACATCGTAGTACCTCGCAGTAAAAAGCAGTATCTCGTCCGTCCGTCCGTCAGTCCATCCTGTTGCGATGAATCCGTTCTATCAGAAATAATCTCGGCCATCATTTGCGTGTGGCTACTAATGCCGCCGGGGTCCAATATTAGTTTTGCCTGTTGGTACGTGAGAGGAACTCTGACATTCCTCTACCTGCCATTTGCAGACGCTTTCTCTAAGGGTTACAGTATCCATCGAGGAGTCCACTTACCACTAGAAATAAGGAAAACCGATATATTTTTTGGAACTACCCCGAATTAGACGATGCACCGGAAGTGGATTACTACGTAGGACTAACAAAGCTTTACGTAATTTTCCTGTCAGAAGGTTGCGTATGTTACAGCTGACTGCAGTTAATATTAAAATACAAATAATAGTGAAATAATAAGCGATTCTAAATACACAAAAAAAGCTTATGAAAATGGAACAAATAGTAAATGATTCATTATAATTATCCGTACTACTACTACTAGAACATGAAATTCGAACTATATATCAGGTTGATATAAGGGAATTTCTAGACTTAAGGTTGTAAATCAAGTCACAATGGCCTACATGGCTGAGTTTCGAATGTAAGCATCTTCTGTTTCTTCTGCATGATAGATTTAATTGCACATTAATGAATCTATATACAAAATTAAGACATAAATATGTGAATATTATATAATATTCTATATATAGGAAATATTAAGGTATTTAAATAAACGGCAAATAACAATAAACAAAAATATGAAGAAAGTAGTTTTCCCAGGAAAATCTTTAACCTACGGCTTGTAAGAACTTGAAATATTTCTCGACATTGTATGCAAATCTCAGTGTTCTTTAACACAGTGATACTGCAAAGTAAGATCGTGCAAGGACTAGTCTTCCACCATCTAGAATATATAATTTACGGTTTAACTCTAGACTGGAATTTCCCACCGTGGGTCCCACGCTCCACATGGGGTCAATTTGATTGATCAGGACGGAAATTATAAAATTAGATCGACTAGATTTTAGTCAGCTATGATTGAACTTATTCAAAAGGAAAAATTGTTGGTTTCTTAATTTGAAATAAGAATTTAATAAGTTTGTAATCATTATTAATGCAGAACCATGACACGCAAGTTGAAATTAGGCTTCTTTAACGAATAATTCAATTTATTAATATGAAAAATATGTATATATTACATAGGGTGGGGGACATTAGAAAGACTTACGGGTGGCACGCTAAGAAAAAGGCTGGGAAATATTTCTAAATACTGTTTGTGTATTCCACACATCACAAAATTGTACTACGAACAGAAAAAAATTAGCCGCCATCATCTTAGTCGCAGGTATTACTATAATTAGTACTAATAATCCCGGTTATGCTAATAAATAGAAATTCTTGAATGCACGTTTCAGGTATGCGTGATTGATGTACTATATCTTCCTTGCAAAAGACAAAGATCACAAAATATTTTCGAGGCGATAGATTATACGTAGATCAGTTTGAAAAAGTGAATTCTTTCTAGATACGTAAACGTTCAGTCATTTCATCAAGACAGAATTCAGATCCATCCTGCATATTCAGCAGTGTTCATCTGAATTCAAGGATCATACCGAGTAATACGACGTTTATTTCAGGCATAGGAAATGTCTGTTTAACTGGCTGTGACTGATTAAACTGACTTTCCGTCCTTCGGCTCCTCACATCGGATGTCAACAACAAATCATGAGGATTTTTCTAATCTTTAAAGTATAAATTGTTGAAATAATTATAAAATAATCACTAATATTTCTGAATTTAATACA
Organism: Zhengitettix transpicula; assembly: GCA_037074705.1. Classification (NCBI taxonomy): domain Eukaryota; kingdom Metazoa; phylum Arthropoda; class Insecta; order Orthoptera; family Tetrigidae; genus Zhengitettix; species Zhengitettix transpicula. Next base: position 22,667,464 of record CM073590.1, on the reverse strand, counting down.
AAATCTTAACTGTCTGCAAGAACTTCTGTAAAGAACCACCACATTAATCTCAAATATTTTCTTGGTGCGATAAATAAAACGAAAAAGGAGATTAAATTAGAATCGCTCTGTTTCGGTTTTATATACTTTAACTAGCTGGGTGCCCGACGTTGCCCGTTTTGTCAAATGTCCATAACCCCTAATTGCTTTTGCGTTATTTTTATGTGACGCACCTCGACCCTTATCTCTAAATATGCTCACCTACCATGCCGACAGGGGTTGAAATTATACACAGAACATATAGAGACATTTTATGAATCTGACTGATCCAGAATAATATTTATCCAAAGCAAAAATCATCCGTTTACATTCTTTGAAAATTTTTATCCACGCCCGCCCCCGCGTGTTGCCCAGGTTTTCATAAATAAACTCAGCAACATCAATAACCACGATTTGACTCGAATTCCGGTAGTTTTGCGTTATTTTTATGTAACGACCCTCTATCCCCACTCCAAAACGTGCTGCCCTCCCAGGCCGTAAGGGGTTGAAATTATACCCAAACAGCATCGATAGAAATACTGTCAATCTAATTAACCCTGAAAAATACTTATTCAGCGCAAATATCGGCCGTGTTTGCATGTTTCAAAATTTTCACCCCCGACCACCTGGGGGTTAAATGGCAAGTTGAATGTCATAATTAAACTCAGCGACATCCATAACCCTGTATTTGACACCAATCTCGGATGTATTCGCGTTATTTTCTTTCGACGCCCCTCCACTTCTACCCCTTTCCCATGCTGTAAGGGGTTAAATTATACACAGATAGCATCGGTAGAAACAATATGAATCTCTTTGACCTCTAAATAATTTATCCGACCGACTTAAATATCGGCCGTTTTAGTATATTTGAATATTTCCACACCAGTCCACCCCCGCTCCTGGGTCACGTCTTCGAAATTTGGTGAAATTTGCTCCACGGGTGTAGATTTGTATGCGGAACATACATATATATATAAATATACATACATACAAACAAACAAGCACTCTGCTTTACTTATTAGAAGAAGAAAAAGATTAGATGATTAAATATATGTGATTCGTAGTACAGGCAATTTGCGAGAAGAAAATTGTAAATGTTCTATTTCTAGGTTCACTTAAGAGTATGTTGAAAGCAGTTGTTATTTACTGCCTACTAAAAGGAATTCTCTAGTATCATCTACGAATAAAATATACGTACTATAGGTAACCTAAAAATATTTAGAAAAAAATAACTAATTCAAACTAAATTTGGAGGCTTTAAAAGCGAATGTAGGCCTACGCAACGCAGCAACATGAACTTTAACCTTGTTTCAACTTTCTTTTGCTGCTTTCTATCACAAGCCATGAAGTTGCTCAACTCGAGCACAAGTTACGTCAATTCTCGCTACAGGAATCTGATTCGTTTTCCTTTCTTGAGTATTTGCAGAGTTACACAAAATTCTAATCGCCGTGAGTATATTCGCGCGAAGAACTCCTAAACCTGCGGAAATGTGTTATTTAACCATCAATATATATATATATATATATGGATACACGTTCGAACATTTTGATTTTCAATTTTACTCTCAAGATCGTTTTTAAATATTATTCTTGGAGGCATCGCCCATACACAGTTCCATATTCAAAATTGAGTGCGTGCAGCTGTTAAATTACATATATTCAATAAATACTAAACTTAATTGTACAAGGTTAAAAAATAAGAGTATTATTATAACAGTCTTATCTTCATCACTAAAATGTTGATCAGCTTATATCTCGTAAGTTTGCGGTCTGTGTTTATGAAAAACAAGCGAAGGCTGTAGGTATTAACCGTGCCTACCAATCTTTTCGAGAGAAGTTAAAACTTTAACAATAAAGAGACTTACATATACTAAAATGAACTGAATAATGTATGACTCTTTTGTTAATCATAACGTCCTTGTTTAACAATCACGCCGGAAATCATACGAAGGTTATCTGAAAAAATAGCGAGCAAACTTTTTAACTACCCACTTTTTGGAAGAACAAATCATGTTTACAGTTTTTTAACCATCAAGGTTTTATACAGGCTGTACGACAAAATTTTTGGTTGACGATTCCTTCCTAATGGAAACGGACAATTTTGATTTTATTTTAGATCGTTTTAATCAATAGAGAATATTTAGAAGAACACTTCTGAATGTCAAGTGCCTAATAAATAGTTTTTAATCAACACAAGTAATTCCGTTTCATTCACTCTCACATGTGTAATCCTGTTTAACCAGTTCAATTGAATGTAAAAGAACTATTTAACTGAAACTGTTTGCAAGTCATATATATAAATTAAAAGTACATTTAAATTGCTCCATTACCGTACTCGTATTTTCATGTAGGTTGCCTTAATGAAAAATCGGGCGTTGTTTTATATTAATTTTTACAATATATAGTCAAAGGCTATTACAGTTTTTATCAATTATCCTGCAGTATTTACATTCTAAAAAAATAACTTTGATACTTGCGGTCTAGAAAATGTTCAGTTTTTTTAGGGCAACAGGCTACTTGAGGGTAATCCACATGGTGGCAACTCCCCTTTAATAGCATAGGAAGGGATTTGTAAGGCGGTATGCGGAAGGGTTAACTAGGGCGCCCGAGCTATATTTTAAGGATCCTACCCGGTATTCGCCTAAAAGTGATGCAGGACAAACACTAGAAAACATGTATCAGGCAGGTCGGGCATTGGGTACTTTTTCCGCGCCCTTCCGATAGCGGGAGAGAGGTTTGCTGTGGGGACGCAGCATTCCTTCTCTAATTCTCGACGAGTTTAGGAGGCAGCTGGCTGACTGTTCCAATGGCAACAGAGAGAAAAGCTCTTATCGTATGCGCAAGGGCTGAGACCCCGGAATATACACCTCTCAAAATAGGCCGAGGTGCCTCGGCTTGTGGGAGCCTTAGTTCAAAAGCAGAAAGAGTAGAAGGCATCCCCAAAGGTAGCCCCTTCCGTCTCTCCTGAAAGGTTCTGCCTGCGAGAGATGAACATATTCCTTTTTTTATTTTTAGGGTAACAGGCTACATGAGGGTAATCCACATTGTGGCAACTCCTCTTTAATAGCATAGGAAAGGATTTGAAAGGGGGTATGCGGAAGGGTAGAGGAAGGCAGCCAAGGGATGACTGCATAATAGCTGTTATACGAATTTATTTTTGAATAAATTAGGGCTTGGGGAAGGTTGGGTGTAGTCGAATAATGCGGTAGGGTAACATGAAGGATATTTAAAGAAGTACGTGTGAGTGAGGTGCCGGCTAGTAAGGGGGGACGTTATGGTTACGGAATGTAGGATGGTCTTGGGGAATAAGATGTATGGGATATTTTCGTTTGAGTTTGCGGTCTCCGGAGGTGGCGGGGGCTTGTTGTGGAAGTCTGGTATGGTGTGATTAAGTGAGCCTTTTATTAAGTGGTATATTGTGTTGTGAAATGCTATGGAAAGAGGAGATATTTGTGGATTATTGAGTTACAGAGATACCAGGGGCAGTTTTATATAGTTCCGTGGATTTATAAAAAATTTGAATTCTATTGTAATTGGAAGGGGCTTCACTATATGGCACAGGAGTATGACCAAACGAGATGTATTAGGGATAAATGGCGTTGAGTGATTGAGGTGATTTTCTATCGAGGAGTGGATATAGTTGTTTGAATTCGAGGTTTATTTATGTTGATAGGTGATATATATGCGGTTTCCAGGATAATTTTTGCGTCAATTATTAATCCTAGATATGAAGAAGTTTGTTGAATAGGGATTCTGGTAAAGGACGTTCAACTGAAAAATGAAAATAATAAATTTACGTCTGATTGAAAAATTCGAATCACAGCTATTGAATTTGTGATTGTGAGACTTTAACTATAATGTGGTATGGCGTCTAACATATCTAAATTAGAATGTCTGATTCAGCAAATTATATACATGAAATCGAAGGTCCCGAGATGAGGCGTGTTAAAACATCTTTCACTTAATTTCTATTTGACCTTGGTCTACTTTCGCCTCGGCGTCAAGAGATTTGCGATCTCAATTCCGCAGCAGCCGGTTAAAGCCAACGGGATATAGACATGAAACTGATATGCACAGATGAGAACTTTCTCATTTCGGAAAACAGGTTTTGTTAAATTTAAAAAAAGTGCTCATTGTTATTTCTGTCGATAACAACATTTTATTGAAATAAAGCTTGATATATCGATGGGCCTAACAGAAAATTTTCATCTCGGATATTGTTTACTGCGAAAACAGTTGAAAAGATTGCGCTTTTATAATTTCAGTATAAAGGATCTTCCTCTTTCTCCGTCAAAATAACAGACAAAAAAATATGACTCACTTCTAAATGATTGGTCCAAATAGTTATCAGTCATATGATTTTTTAAAAAACGGTTGTCATTGTGTTCATCATCTCGTTAGTTTAAAGGAAAATGTTTATGCAGTAAGAGTTACCGTCATGAATAAACGAAGCATTTAGACTCGACATCGTCTGCATAATTCAAATATTTATAGAAAGTACAAGGAATTTTACTTAAAGATTTGCGGGCGTAGTCATGAATTGGATCAATAAATAAAGCCTGTCGACCATCAACAGCGTCACATGTTTGTTAATTGGTGCTTGGAAAACGGAGTGGAAGAGTGTTCATTTGACAATAGTTCTCAACGGAAAAATCAAATTTATATTTGAAGAGGTGTGAAGGCGCAAAATTACAGAATATGAGCACCAGAAAGCCCAGAAGTAATTCAATAAATTCAAATTTATTTGATACGTGTTGATGTTCAGTTGGACTTTTGGATGGGATAAGGATTTTTAAAATGTGAATAGTAACAAGGATGACCGTGTCATCCCGTTTCAATTCACCTTATCGATCTTGCGACCATCCCATTACATTTTTTCTGGTGTTCTGTAAAAAGTAAGACTATAATTCAGAAACCACCGATGACCTTAAATACATCACTGGTACCACTGCGGATATGTATCAAATTCTGTGAATCTGTTATTGGAAACTTTGTTTCAAGGCCAATCACGAACATGAGCCGAGGCGGTAATTCGGTCCATATCATTTTCCATACATAATTGCCAAGAGAAATAATTACACGGATACGAATAAACGTGAAAATTTTCATATACTTAATTATCACAATAATATGCGAGCAATGTATTCACTATTACAGGGTAATAAAAAGACCGACCTCGAGGGATATTTCCGTAGTGAAAATTAAGGTTAATGAAGGATAAACTGAAATAATTTACTAGTTTAAAATTTTTTATGAATTTAATCGGAAAAGATAATAATGAATAAAATGGCTCTACTATTAATCTGTACGCAGTGCATTTTCATCTATGATTAAAGAACTAAAATCGTTGTTATTAAAGATCCGCCCAAAAATTTTAAATGGACTGAATGGTAATATACCATAAGTAACAAATAAAACGAGTGAATATTAAAGGCCTGGCTAGTATAAAAATTGTATGAAGTAAATTCATGGGAAACATGGATAAGATAATTAGTATATGTAATTGTTACAATTAATCTGCTATTGTGGATAATTCTTTTGCTATTTTATTTTGTAATGGGAAATTACTCTAAAAGTTGAAGAATGCGAAACTATTCACCAAAACCTCTCTTAGATTATGAATAAGAAAGTTAGCCAATTCAGACAAAAAAATAATAATATAAATACCACACAACGTTTCTGAGATCCTTGCTCCTTTCGTCAGGTGCGATGAAGAGCCTAGAGCGACACAACTGCACTTGTCAGTTGACAACACTCAAAACCCATCGCACTTGACGAAAGGTACAAGGATCCCAGAAACGTTGGGTGGTATTTATATCATCATTTTTTTCTGGGATCCTTGCTCTTTTCGTCAGGTGCGATGATGAGCCTAGAGCGACACAACTGCACTTGTCAGTTGACAACACTCAAAACCCAGAAACGTTGTGCGGTATTATTTATATTATCACTTTTTTGTCTGAATTGGCTAACTTTCTTATTCATTATTTTCAATCAGACGTAATTTTTTCATTTCTTAGATTATACTGAAATTTTATGGTATAGAAATTTTATGGTATAGAAATTACGGGTGTAATCTCAAAATGAATTGCTGGTTGATGATTATAAATACGACCTAAATATATTTCTATCGTCGGATGAATATTTGGAGCGACCGTATTCATGATCCCTACTTTATGCACATCAATGAGATGTATGAAGTTCAATACTGTGTTTACCTTCTTGTCTTATGTTTTAGACGACATAGTCCACAAATTGGCTAAATCCAATCGAATTTCTTAATTTTAATGGGTTGCCATAAGGTGAAGTAAGAAGGATTCAACTGCATCCTCAAAATCGCACCTTTATTATTATTATTATTATTATCACCATCATCATCAGCATTAAATAAAATAATACTGTGAACAGTTGAAAACCTCGGACAGCTACTTAAATTTATATTAATATAGGAACTGATTTTTTTTGCTAATAAAATTTCATAATGAGTAAGATGTTACAAGGCGTGAACATGCGCCCCTGCAGACATGCCAGCTGTCACGTACACCCAATTATGAATAATGCAGATAGTATTAGTGGACACACAAAAAAACACTTTGCCACATGAATAATGCATGGCCAATAGCGATTTTGACCTCCAAATTGGGAGACGCAGTCGCCTAGTACTTTGGTTCTTTGAGCATTCATGGTCCTACCCCTTTTCATTACAAGTTTCCTTAATAGCCATTGTATCGCTTAAATCTTATTTCGTTGAAATATGATAAGTCGTATGCCAAACAGTAACTTGAATATATTCTTGACAATAATGTTGGCAACCAATAATTGTGTACATTTAATGCAACATGCAATATTCATTAGAAAATCATTAACGTCTTTCAAACATTTCTGTGGTCTAGTAGACACATTCTCGTCACAATTTCCTCTGGAAGTCTCTGTCTCTAATACTGTTGTATAACATGTCGCCGGAAATTAACAATCCAAACAAAATATACCAATTTCAATTAAACTGCTCCATTTCCGACATTTAAAATTAAATACATACTTCTCTTTTTTATGAACTATTAAATCAGACGTTATTTCAGAACACTGGCACCTCTATTTAATTCCTCACGTGACTTCTCCAGAGTCTACGTGTCTTGGCTGTCTCTAAGGTACCGTTTAACAACACGGAATAGCGATCATGAAGCTACTCGCACTCCCGACCTCGGAACAGTCAAGAAAAACCAGACAGAAAAATAATCGTTAGTCAAAATTCACGTTAATCAAAAAAACAGCATGTTCTTCAATAAATCATTAAAATATAATAAATAGTTGCAGAACAATGTTTGCCTACTAAATCAAATCAAATTAAATTGTACTCGTAATGCAGTGTTAATCATTAAAACAACTTTATTAACTTCTCATAAAAGATTGTCTCTCAGGTATACACGTAAAGTATCTCTTAATATTTCATTCTAATGTCTATTTAATTGACTAAAATAGCTAGTAATTATTGTTTTAAAAGTGACAAATTTATAATTTGACTAGCCGAGCTTCGCAACAGTGTTTCATAAAATCATAACATCATTGACTGGAGTTGAGGTCCAGTTTTAACCTTCACTAAAGCGTCGTGGGGAAGCTCTCCTTTTCGAAAAGTGTTCCAAGATTAATATTATATAGTATTTTGCAACCTGTATAGTAATTTGTTTGTGAATTACTTTTCTAACAGTAGTTGCTGCTTTCGTCAGGCGTAATCAATATTCAAATAAAAAAATACGGTTAAAATATTCAACAGCGAAGATATTATATTAATAGTAATGGGTCATAAGCAATTGCTAGATTAATAATGTTACTTTGCACAATTATTCCTATGACATTTATTTCGATATACAAAATTTCTGTAATTATTCCATGGTGGTACCTGGTATAAACACCTGTAATCTGAGCATTGCACCAATGGAAAGAATTATTACAATTAGTAATGTTTAGAAACTACAGATTTTTTATTAATGGTGAGCTCAGTGAGAGACGATCTTTGCTGCGGGGTTTTAAAGACATTTTTATTTGTTTTATGTAGCAAGAATTGCAATCAGAACGAGAAGTTTTGCATTACAATTTTTGATAAAAAAAGGATTGAGTCTTAATAAACTTGTAAAATATAGATGTGATAGTCTGTAACAGATGTGGACATACAAGGGCGTCTAAAAATAGCATAGAAGTAAACGTTTTGGCTAGAGAAGTTTGGAGGCAAGCAGTACCAGGATGTATAATTTTATTATTATTATTATTATTTATTTACAGTCGCATCAACACTCTGGTTATTAGAAACTCAGTATGGGAAATCATTCTTTCTAGCCAGGGGAGTGATTTGCCGAGTTTCTCTCACGCACACAAACATCAATGGCTTCGCCGGGATTCGAACTTGGGACCTCTGTGATGTGAGGCAGTCACGTTGAGCGCTAGACCACAGGAGGTCGGCATATAATTTTGTTTGGTTTAGTATGAACGTATTAAATATTAAATTTAATTGAAAAGAACAATACTTAATTTATGTTCACGGTTGGCATGAAAGAAAGTATAAAAAAATAAATAATGAGAAGGTGGAATAATTATTCATTACTAAGAGATAATTTTCAACGATTAGTAAACAGAAAAATATTTATTAACTTTTGTACTTCCATCCCTTCATTTTCTCTGATATTTGTCAATTTTATCATATTATTACATAAGAAGAAAAGCAAATCCTTATTTTTACTTATAGCAACAATCAAAATCCCTTCATTGTCAAATCCAGACATTGTCTGTAAACTTTAAGCATACAAAATTTATTTATAAAGAATTGTAAATCTCTGTTAATTAATAGAGGATATTACACGGTCAAAGAGTTCGTAGAAAGGAAGGACAGATTAGATCCTCTTTAATAAAATAGTTTCCTGGTATCCTATCAAGTTACCCTATTATTTTACGATGATAATATTCTAGAATTAAACTACTGCTGATTTATTTTCTTTTTCATGTTCGACGGGAATCGATTTAAGATTTTCAACTGAAAACTCCGTCAAATGGAAATTAAAGATGAATTAAAACACTTATCATTTATTTAATTACTAATTACTGTCATATTAATATCTTTAACGTAGTTTTAAATCCTATATTTTTTTGTAAAGTACAATGTTGTTGTTTTTTAACTTTGAATTTGTAATAATTATTATTTTCATGTATGACGTATCCTATTACCTCGAATAATAAATCTAAATAAATAAAAACTTTTTATTATATTTCAAAACTGACGTATTATATTTTCATTTCTATCCTTTACCCTCAAGGAATATAACTGGCCTTTAGCTTTATTAAAAAGTTCCGTGGGTTGAACAAAGCATATATTTATTGGCGTGCACCCCACCCTCCTTCATTGGCTGGTTTCAATCTGGCGCTTCTCGCAGTAAGCTGAATGTTTAATTTGCTCCGAAGTCTGTGTAACCTAGAAAGCTATAGACATAATCCCGGAGAGTTGGAATATATATCGTCGTCCCCAATTTCTTCGTATCACCGAGGCTAAACCCACTGAGTAACAACCAGGGATCTCATCTTTGCTCCACCTATTTTTTTTTTATAATTACATTTTGATATTGAACGCTTTATATTAAGAAAACAGTAGTATGATATTAAACTCATTACAGTGGTGCTTTATAGTAGTAAAAATTCACCGAGATACAGTATTTTGAGTAGAAAGTGACGTCTAGAAAATTTAACGAACGGTTCACTTGAAGTTCGAAAGTAAACTGTAAATTCGTATGAAAACTATTGAAGGAGCTGACAATGTGCTGAATTTGTAAAGACTATTGTCATTAACGAGCTGAGATAGCCAAACGGTTTAGTTTCAAGTAATTATAGACACTACAAGTCTCTCATTAGAAGCAAAAACCACTAACTAGATAACGAATCTTATTGAAGAAACAATGAATGGAGCCGCTGCTCTAGGCGATACGAACTATTATGGCTTTACTCCTCTGTTGATTTAGAACACCAGTATGCATTCTCATGCATTTTACCTCAGGCGCTGCGCTCCTGTTAGTACTAGCATATATGACTTGCATGAAATCCTCTCAAGGAGTTTTCGGGGAATAATAGTAAATTTATCACTGATTTTTCCTTCTAATATTCAAGTTCTATGATCGTACAATTTCATTCTGAAAAAACAAGTTATTTCAGTTTACGTTAATTAATCAACATATTTGCCAGTTGTAAAAAAAATCCTTATAAGACAATAAGCACGCTATGTTCCTTTATTGCATTCGCGTCATTACAAGATTTGACATATTGATAGCTGTTATTTGTTTACTTATTGCAGACTGCTGGACCTTCACTAGTTGTGTAGAAAGATAGCAGATTCGGATTAAAACATTATTTTTCTTACTCGGAACAGATTAACCGAAATAGTTTTTCTTTATTCAAGGCAACAATCATTTTTAGGATTTCCATTAAGTAAAACCAATCCCCAACTCTTCTTTCCGTTATATTCCTTAAATAATAAGTTCGCATTGCTTAGTTTTATTTCCTCATAAATAAAATTTTGTTCCGGTGTTGATTCTGACACTCGTCTTTTTAGATATCTGAATGCCTGAGATTGCTGCTATTTAGTTATCCTGAGAACCCTAAATTGAATACGTTTACTACTGTATCCTCAACGGAGGTCTTCCTCCCGAGGATAATTGGATCCAAAGTTCATGAATCACAGTTGTTAACACTATAAATCGGTTGTTTATGGTAGACAAGATCAGTTGGAGTGATATAAGCTAATTGTGGAGACTGATAGAAGGCAAAGTAAAGGGTACTAATAATTCGCGAACTCAACAATTAAAAATATATAAACAAATCCTTTGAGAACGATGAGGGGAGTAAGTAGAGGGAAATTAAGATTGTAGCACAGTATTCTACTTTATAAATCATCGCACAAAATGCTTAACACCACAACAGTAGAACATGAGGTTGATTGTTTTTCAGAGATGCTACCGCTTACTACAACATACATTTTTTTATAGGAATGTATGGTTAGAAGTGGCGCGTTGAGGCACAAACACAAAACAATGAGACATGAAAAGAAAATGATAAGTTTATTTACACCATCGAAAAGTTTTTCTTTCCAGCAATGCTTCAAATAAATGCTCAAAAGACCGAAGGCCACCGCGGTGGCCAGATTTATCGAGCATCGATTACTTCTTATGGGGACATCTGAAGGCCATCATTAACGAGATTCCAGTTGCCTCAATTTCGGATCTCGTTGTTCGACTATCCATTGCAAGCGTGCGCGAAATGCCTTGCATCATTTGAATTGCTCGTCGATCACTCCTTTGACGCTACCAAGCATGTATTACTTACTGTTGGTGGTCGCAATTTTGAGAAGAACAAATACATTCAAAATTTCGAAATGAAGGCCGCTTGAACTAGGGAATTGGATATAATAGATTTGAGAAAATCCGTTATTTGAGATGTAGGGCACAAGGTAATGCGGTTAAACGACCGCTGTAGTGAGAATTGCCAAGCCACACATTGCGGTGTGTTTAACGGTGAGTAGACCGTGACATTGCAACTTGTTCGTGTTTTGGCACAGATATTTCGTAATAATATTTCGTCCCGTGTCGAGACACTACACTTCGTCGGTACAACAGTACGAGAAAACAATTAAATGTGCAGTCGTAAGTGGTCTGTTCAAAAGCGTTCTAATTTTATTTTTCTCACCTCAAATAATAGCGTACGAGCAACATCCAGTGCACACTTAAAAAACATAATCATATTTTTTCTCTTCCACAATATCGTTCTATGCGTGATGAAGTGAGGCGAGCTCCTGTAAGGTTGTAAATAGTTGGGAAATGACTTATTACATTAAAGAACCTCTATTTCAGAGTTTCCCAACCTTTTGTTGACCATGACCCAGCTACGTACTTCTAATACCCCCCTATGTAACACATACATATTTATTATGTCCAAAAATTGAATTATTTCCCAAAGAAGCCCAATTTCAACTTGTGTATCACGACTCTTCTATAGTAATAATTCGACGCATTAACAAAGTAATAATTTATTTGAACCTGAGATCATTAAACTTATCACCCATTCGAGCGTTCGTACGAAATTAAGTTCTTATAGTTGGCGCTAGACTACAGTAGACAAGTACTTTACCTTCACAAGACATAGTAAACAATTCTCTCTGAGTACATCGTAGTTTATATTACTCCAATCTTTCAACTGTAACTCTATGGAAATCACCAAACTTACCAAATGCTTATTTCCAATTGAGATACCAACAATTTTTCCTTTTGTATAAGTTAAATCATAGCTGGCAGTTTTTAAACTAGACGAGCTGATTTTCCAATTGCTCCCCTGAACATTTAAATTCTGAATCTGAGTTATTGCTAATGAGGTAGAATACAAATGAACGTAATTCTTGCTAGGTTCATCATGACAAAGTATCCGCCAAATCTTCTGAACTGATTCAGATTACATTTCCCAAAAACGGCGCAATCGGGGTTCGTAAAATCTACTCCTCTGAGTGGCCTTCGTAACTATTCCACAAGTTATTAATGCAGCTGAAAGTACTTGTTTTGATTAAAGAGAAGACTTGATATACAAAGAATTTATTCAAGTATGTTATAGAGTAAGTAGCATTTGCAATCTGAACACGATCTCCGCGGTAATTGAATTCAGATTGTAATAGGAAGACGCACAAACTACAAACTCCTCTAGAAAGAAATGTCTGAAATAAATATTGTTCCACGACCTTCTTAATGATCGTTTGCTCCAACTATCGAATTTCTGATCCCAGATATACCGGTTTTATCGCTTAAGTAGCGAGTGTTTCAACAATAAAAGAATCAAATCTGAACACCATTATGGACAGAACTCCATTACAAGCTACTTTTTATGAAAACAGGGGAGTCGCTAAGGAAGATACATAATCCTTAAAAGAAGCCCATTATTCGATCGAGAAATTGTTTAAAATGTACATATGCCTTCAATAAATATATTATACTTGTATGCAAATTTCAACTTTTTTATTACTTAATTGTTAATGCATGGTTTTTACATCTGTTCTACTATCCCTATTAGTTAAAACGTGACCCGTAAAATGTATGGATACTTTACTGATTTCGGTTATCGATACAACAAGTACTTTTAGTACTCGATATTTTTTTGTGATACATTCCAGTATCAAGACTTTTGAGTTTCGAAAATTTTGGGCCAGTCGTTGTCTTTGTTGCAAGTTGAGTCGTTCATTATTCTTCTCTCTTTTTACTGTTTTGAGTGCGAATTGCTTTGTTTTAGTGTCACTGAGTTGTCACGAGTAACACAAACGCCTAGTAAAATTACCTAGTGTGAGGACGAGCTCCAAGGTAAAACTAAACCAAAACCTGAGTAAAAACATAAGTTCATACTATTTTTTATTTATTTATTACATATGAATTACGAACACTGAAAGAAAAACATAGACCATAGTGATTGCGAAATACCTTGACCAAGTTCTACAAAATTCTATTATTATCGAAACATTAATTACAGATGCAAAATTATTTTCCAAAGCCGAGACAGTCGTTTCAAAAGCACGGAATCGTTTGGTACCCCAAAAGATCGGGAAATTTTATTCGAAAAAGAGTGGAATATTAAATTATTGTAACTTTTTGTTATTTAAATTTAACTTTGAAAACATCAACTTTTTTTTTAGTATAAAGGTACTTGAAATGAAAAAATGTTTGTTAAATGTGATCAAATAATTAAAATATGTACGGGAAAAATAGTTTCGAATGTGTAAAATAAATGTTAGTTATTTGCCTAACAGCAACGTGCCTATCGTTTAAAATCGACAATTATAATTTTTAATGCATTAAAAAATAATGTGCTGTTTTCAATAAAATTCATGTGGTCTTATTGAAAAGTTTGAGAAGTCAACAACAGATAAACTTACTAATAAGAATTTCAAAAGATATAATGAAAAATCATTTTTATCTCGAACCGATATATATTTGATACTCTAGGGTATCGCTACTTTAATACTTATAGTTCTAACGTATCGATACCAGGGATTCAGCTCTGAGTAAAGTATCGATACTTTTATTCCGATACCGAGATGGGGAGAACTTTGGCGATTGCGATTCATGAATGATCAGGAAATTCCAGTTATTGTTATTCTTGTATTAAAAGATTTATCTCGCAGACTAGCGAACGATTTTGTCGTGTTAGGAGTACTTTCATCTTTGTCCATTTCGTTGTCACATTTTCGCTCCCGTCTCTGCTGAGTCACACAGAGAAGTGGCACAAGATACTTGAGTGAAAAGTGTGCGACTGACTGGTTTCGAACGAGGTAATCAGTTCATCCTCACCGTGATGCTGTCGCAGGAGAAAGGCTCCGACCCTTTAAAAGTGAAGTCGGTGAATATTACGTTCGCTGTGGCCTGAATATTAAGTACCCGCGAGTAAATGTAGGGGAAATTTTCCTTTCTCTTACTCAGAACATACCAAAAGTGACCATTTAATCCAGTTGACGACGTGGCCAGATCTTATTCGTAACTTCTTATCATTATATAGGTAGTGAGTAAATAGGGAGAAGTATGAAATGTTATTAAAAGGAAATTACGAATGAGGTTAAATAAACTAAATACAGATCTCAGATATAATTTATTTTGTAATATGGAGAGCTTGGGGTGTAATCAAACTCTAATAAACTACAAGGCTTAGATGACGAAATTAGTGGTTGTAGGAAACGTTTATAACTCTTCCTTGTTGAAGTATAATGCTTAGTGAAACAAATTAGTGTTATAGATGAGAAGATAGTAGTACCAGGGAGAAACAGAGGGAGAAGGAAAACATTTGGAGGGCAAAAAACTGTTATTTGCATTGTAAGATTATGAGACCTGAAATATATATTTCTATATATATCCTTGTATATATGCGAAACAATGTTGGTAATCGCAATTTCGAAATCCTGCAATGAAACTGACGAATTGCCACCAAACTATTATAAGCAAACAACACTCTTTATACGTCTTTATACGTCGGAAAAACTTACAATCTCTATTAACACTGTATAAGTTTAGAAAAAATAATTATATAAGCAAATAATAGTCATTAACAATTTGTGGTGTGAATCTGTCATGTTTTATAGGTTACAGAAGTAGAGCCAAGAAAAGACAACTATGAGAAAGAGAAAAAAATTAGAAAAAGTTTGGATTACAATACATTATTGAAAGCATATGGGTGCAAAGTAAGATTTGAGTCAAATGACTAGCTAGTGCTAGAAATTGTTACCAGAGCGCACAGAGACATGATAAATCTAATTTAGTGTGCCTGTACAATATTTTATTGTACTCTTACGCTTAAAATTGTATGTATGACAATATCGCAGCTAGCAAACAATAATTTAAAAGGATCATCGGGTTCTCAGCAATTATTCTAGAATGAAAAAATTACCGTCTGATTGAAATTAATGAATACGAAAGATAGCCAATTCAGACAAAAAGGTAATATAAATTTATATTATATTTAATATATTTATATTATTTATTTATATAAATACACAACGTTACTGGGATATCCCAGGTATTTATATTACCGTTTTGTCTGAATGGGCTATCTTTCGTATTCAATTATTCGAGAACTTTACGAAATTTAATATGAATATAATTTATAGTGTGAGCTATGATTTGATTCAAACACTTCACAGTTCTGCGAATGGCATTTCTAATTATATAATTGAACCGTTGTGTGTTCTTATTCCTACAAATATATATATATATAAATATAAACTTGCTATGGTGTCAAGCTGTAAACTGAATAGAAAATCTCATTGATTGGTCATAGATTCCTCAGTTTGTTAAACTATGTCGAAAATAAAAGACAAAAGTTTGGGTGATATTTTAACGCTTATCACTGTAACGAGTTCAATGGATGATGAGCAATAATTATTCAATGCAGTATTAGGCTAGTGATCCAGAAAATACTGTAAAGACCGCTATCAACTGAGTAACAAGGGGGTGAAGAATGGAATTCTACAAATTATATAATATAGGAAGTCTACGAGTAAGTCCACGTTAGGACGGCGTTGTCTAGAAAGCACCTTCAATTACCGACGCTAGCTCTCCAAGTAGAAAGCGAGCCAAACCACATCTCGTATTGGTACGAACGCTGCGAACTCTCTTAAATGCCCCTATTCAAGATACATCGGATAATAGTATCAAGCAACAGAATAGCATCAGCGTGTATTTGAAACAGATGTAGTGAGGCAGCAGAATAGGATACGTAAAGTCTAAAAGAGCAGCATGACCAATAAGACAGTCGTAGAAAACGCATTTATTCGATTTATTAACATAGAATACAATATTTGTAAAGAATAAAGACCTAGTCATGGTAACAAATAACATACAGAAACATTTTTTATGAAAGTGGATCTTTCAAATTCAAAGTAAACCAAGAAACGTTGGTGCTGCCGTTGAGAAATTTTTTGTTAGCAATTAAAGGTATATAGCAATCTATTACTCAGAGTATATTAATAACTCAATTTCTAAACTAAATAATAAATTATAAACGTCTGAAGTGTTTAAACAACATGAAACGGAAAACGCCGCACAAGGAAATTAACTAGAAACTTCATTAACGTAATTCTCATCATTGGCATCACGACGTAGTATTAGGAAAGGATCAGTTTTTATTTCTTTGCAAAAAATTTGAAACCACCTGCATCATAAAAACTACTTTAGTAAGGTTAGTAATAATTAAAATTTGAGAATTAACTTAATCATCCGCATAGTGACATTTGTAATTAAATTCGATAAAATATATGTTGACAAGAGATAACAGTATATTTATAAACGGCACAATTCTCTAATTTTAGAATCCATCGTTCTTAAACTGGTTGCATAACGTTCTTTACCCCTTCCTTAACTGCTCACTGAATGCAGAAACGTCAGCGAATCTCTTCAGTACCGCGTTTTCCTTACTACAATTTAAATGAACGTCCCACAGATATTCATAATTTCATCTCGTCCATATTTATCATGCACTCCTTATTGTTTTCTAACAAACATTTCAAATTCAAATGTGGTGTTTCAACTGATTTCCGTCAACAAAGTTAAAAAATATACACCTGTGCGATCCGGTATTATTTTATGTACTTCTCTAATTTATTTTCCATTAAGCATTTATGAGGATAATTATGTAGTAGACATTTACAGCAGGGTGAGAAGCATGAATTGCCACTTTAGAAAGCTACTCACGTTGGAAAAGTGCTGTTACACATGTGGTTCCCAACCACAAACGAGAAATTAACCATCAAGAAGGTTTTCAGAGCAACGTAGTATATTCTTAAATGTGTGAAAAAGGTCTTGAATAAAATAACATCCGGTAAAGCCCGAATGTAGGACCGACTGTAAACTTAATATTATATCTTTTGTTAAAGTGTAACGACAGTATACCGTCAAGTTACTAAGCAATTAGGTCATAAATGTAACCAAATATGATGATAGTCAACATATAACGTTAGAGAGTCACTGCCAAAAACAATGTGTGAATACGAAAGTAAACCATATTTTTTCCTACTTTTGTTTTCACGCCTGTTTTTTTATTATATAAAACAAAATAACTGACTGACTGATTTAATATAATTTACATTTTGTTTTATATAATTATATATTTTTTCGTTAATTCAACAAGTCAGATGATGTAGAACTGTATGTAGAAACAAGTATAAGAGATAGTTTAAGCCATAATATTTTCATATTTTATAATCTCAACATATACTCTATACTGCAATGTTAAATAAGTTGTTGAACTGAGAAAAGTATAGGTTACATACATATACGATTCTTCAAAAATAATTACTACTGTATTTGCCAGTTGATATATTATTAATGATCTCAATACGATTTTCCCAAACTTTGTCAACTCAAGGTGTCAAGTTTTGATATTCATAATACCTCCAAGTATACGACTTGAAATGCTATTGGAATAGTATATTTTGTTATTAAACCATTGTCATTACTTTGCTCATTTTTTCATGTAATAATTTGTTATGTAACTACATATTAATCGTGTTCATTCGATTTCAAGATTGATTCCAGGTCTTACTATCATATTTATCACTAATCTTGAGTATTCTTTAAATGTGATGCTATTGATTAGAATAATTAACGTCTGTAATTTTTAATTAGACTTATTCCATAATACGTTCGTTTGATGTGCTAACTGTTAGTCGTTGACTTAACCTCTTGAAATTGCCTTATGTCCTTGCTGAATAAGTTCTTTCTCATTATGACTTGCGATATCTTCTTTTCATTATAAGTTACCAAGCTTTAAATTTTATAGTTGACTCTTCCACTAAAATCCTTTGGCCCTATGATGAACTGAGACATACTAAAAATTTCCATACTACTACTAAAATTATTTGCTGTAATACTCATATTTTACATTTTCACTGTTTTCCCGTAATAAACTTATAGAAGAAAGATTTTAGGGTAACCATAAGAATATTTTTCAATTCTTTACTCGTAGTGTAAATGACTAAATACTCATGTCAATTATTTGATCATTATATTTGAATCATTTTACATTTGTTTCTCTACCCACTTTATCTCCATTTCTTATTTTATAAAATAAAGATGGAACACACATATAACTGCTAGCATAGAAACGTGTTGTCATTAAATGTGAGTCAAAAATATTTTGATTAACTGATATAAGTTGTATAAGTCATCAGGTTCACATTAAAGTCGAGGGTAAAATGAGTGTATATCGTGCAAAATGAGCGATAAATAATCGCGGATATAAAATTGTCGCGTGAGACAGTTTGAGCAATCGCTCAAGTCGTGTCTACGCAACCCAATGCATGTTTGCACAAAGGGCGGATTTCCTACCGCTGTAGTTTCATTCTTGATTTTAATTTTCGTATGGGAAGGTTGTTGTTTGCCATCCTATGTCTTTTTTTTTGCATATTGCATATTTAGAATATGAATAATTTGGGTGACATCATAGATACTTATTTCATTAATTCAAGAAAGACCTGTGTTGTGGGATAAAACCCTGAACATATTTCGCGTCATCCTGCCTCAACTCTTCAAACCGCGGGTAGAAAGCTCCAACCTCTTCTCTTTTGTCATTAATTGGTCGAACCCAAATTAGTCGATTTTTTCTTCTCATTTTCATTCGAAGACAAAATAACATAATGCCAGAATATGCACTCTGTTCATTTCGAACCACACTGTTAACAGCACTCTCAACTGAGAATCGTACGACGGATAATTTACAATCCCGATAATAATCGCTAAGTTGTGAAAGTGTCCCTTTTTCTTTGAACGTCGACGATAAATTTATCGCCGAATAAAAATCGCCATATGTGTAGACAAACAATGAACTTGTTCATGACAATCACATTTCAGACCGCACCAAGGTCCGATACGACAATCTTCTATATTTCATTTAAAAGAGTGAAGAAAAACGGTAAAACATTGAGGTGAACATTTGTGTGTTATCTGAACATAAAGAATATTTACGTTCAATGCAATTTTAAGGATAACGAGTGACGATCCACCTCGAGGTAAAAGTCGCGTTTCGTATAATTGCGTTAACAATTTTTCCAAAAGTTATGAATACTAAAGAGGCAAAAAGAAATATACTAACAAGCCAGGTCGTTCACATTTTTATGAATACGTAATGCAAAAATATACTCCGAAGAGTTTGGACGTTATGTTAATTGTAAAACAGGAAGTAAACTAGTTTTACATGACCACGACAATAAGAAATTATTGTTTCTATTCGTATATATTTTCTTTATAACTGACACTCTACTTTCACCAGAATCAGACGTGTTTCATCGGAATTGTTTCAATGTAATTTATATTACATCTTCAATTTTAAAGCAAGAAGGTTTTGCCGAACATATCGTTCTAGACAGCTTTATATAAATCATATCCTGGACCACGTCTTTTCTAATTTATTTTTGAAGCAAATTATCTTAGTTTTGTTTCAACATGTAGCAACTAGATAAAACATTAAATTCAGCCATACGATTGAGACTACAGTATAATTAGTGCAAAATGGTCGAAAATCTGAATTTATAAACATTAAAATTTACAATTAAGTAGAAACAAAATCTATAGCTATTGTTCCACGCGTATTCCGTTTAGTTCCATTGTTTTATTTTAACTTCTTGTTTTACTGATTAATAACTTAGACTGAGTACATTTAATCTTTACGATCAATGTCTGCCACTGGATAACTCGATTTATATTGCCACAATTTTCTTCAAAATGCGTAAAATAAGTTTTTAATTTTTCTGTTAACGTCTGATGTAATTAAGCTATTCTTATCTGTTAGATATATGTGTACAGTTAATACTTAGATGTAACATTTGCATTTATTACTTGTTTTATGTTCAAGCGGTATTGATTATCTACATTTCAAGTATGAAAATAAGGAAATTATTTCATGAACTTATATTTGTGACCTGATTTCATGTAGCAAAACCAGCTGTGTTTAATTAAATTGTGATTATAACTGTGTTTTGTTTCTTCTAGAATTGAAGAAAAATAATTTTTATCATTTACAACTGGCAAATATTCAGTTGCGAAATTCGATGTAGGCAGCAACGTAGGGAGAAAGTGCGTTGTCCTAAAGCTTATATGATGATAAACTTTCTGTCGAGCGATGAAACAGGCTAAACAGGTTTTCCAAGAGATCACCTCTCGCCGCTCCAATTCGGTATGTCACAGTCGCCAATATCTCGTCGGTGAGGGGGAGAGAGACTGAAATAGGAATTTTTGTTACTGAGATTACACGAGACTGATGGCTGATTATATACATTTTTAAATCACGCATTTGAATTAAAAACGAATCTGATCTACCGGTAACAAATTAAATTTCGAACGTTAGTATTTGCATTGTAATTTTTATGATTATGGTTCGATTATTTTCTGAGAGTAAAACGAAACAGAAGGAGCAAATGAAAATTTATATGCCCAAGAAAAAGTGATAAGATTAACAAATAATTAGAGGTTTCCTTTATGCTAAGGCTTATTATTTGCATTTTTTTCTTCTTGGTTTATGATTAGAACTGTGTGATTTCTCATTTGGATAATACTTCTACAATGGTGTCTACTGTCTTTATTTTCTGCCACCCGTCAATAAAATTTCCTACTAATCTATTTCTTGTCTTTACTCAATAAATGAAAGGAATAATTATCATATTATGATTGGTCAGGCGTTGCAGGAATATCTATTAATGGGCATATTGATTGGTATACACTTCCGGAAAGCACAAGGCACACTAGGTTTTTTATTTTATTTTTATTTTTTTAGGGTAACAGGCTACATGAGGGTAATCCACATGGTGGAAACTCCCCTTTAATAGCATAGGAACAGATTTGAAAGGGGGGATGCGGATGGGTAGAGGAAGGTAGCCAAGGGTTAACTAGGGCTCCCGGGCTATAGTTTAAGGATCCTACCCGGCATTCGCCTAAAAGTAATGCAGGGAAAACCCTAGAAAAACCTGCATCAGGTAGGTCGGACATTGGGTACTTGTCCCACGCCCTTCCGATAGCGGGAGAACAGTTTGCTGTGGGGACGCAGCATTCCCTACTCCGTACCTCGACCAGTTTAGGAGGCAGCCAGCCGACTGTTCCAATGGGAACAGTGAACAACTCTTACCGTATGGCCAACGTCTGTGACCCCGGAACATACAGGTCGAGGTGTCTCGGTTTGTGGGAACCTTAGTTCAAAAACGGAGAGAGGAAAAGGCATCCCCAAGGGTAGGCCCTTCCTGTCTCTGCCTGCGAGAGAACATCCCTCGCAGGTATTGCTTGCGAGAGAATAGCTCTCGCTGACCGCTTCAGCCTTTAAGTCACACTATCGACGTGTTACTGATAAGTTTCCGCGTTCAGACAGCAAATGACATACAGGCAAGATTTTTAATTATATCCAAGTAGTTACGACAGTATGATTTTATTATTATTATTATTAATTATCGAAATAAATCGTTAATTATTAGCTTCCGAGTCGCGTCTCACCCCGGCAGTGTGTTTCCTGGTCGCAAAGAACACGTGTACGTAATTTGGTGAAATTTGCTCCATCAGTGTAGATTTGTATAATGAACATACAAACATACATACATACAAACACACTGCTGTATTTATAAGAAGATAGTTTATAGCTCTGGAGAGAGATGTGCGTGAAAAGGGCCTTCATTTACCGTACACAATCCCACAGAGAAGCTTCGGAGAAACGACGCATTGTTTGAATATGGATGTGGTTTATACCGCAAGTCCGACAAATGTTGTAGTTCCGCACTAAAATAAAGTATTCTGGATATTATTATTCATACCATTGTGATACAAAAAAAAATTATAGATACGTGGCCGCCCTGGTGTGTAACTTGTGAAAAAGAGCCCCGGATGAACTTCTAAATTTTGTGCTGTGTTTTAATATGTGAGAATAGTATTTTAACATTTAGTGATAATTAGGAAAGACAAGGTACAAACACCAAAACGTTGTTTTAATTCAATAAATAAATATTGTTTGTAATTGGACAAAAAACTGCATTATCTACTCCATATAAACAGACGCAAAATCACAACCTTTAAGTATAGATTCGAATTAATAGAGAATAACCAGTCAGTATAAAAGTCATTTATAGGTTGATAATTTGAATCCCAAAACTGAATCACTGCAAACTATTTTGTTATCCGAAACGCAGTATTTGAAGAACTAATCGAGTTCAGGTCGTTGTCCCGGGGTGACGGGATGACGAATTTCCGGGAGCTCTGCACTGGTTCAGTTAGGTAATAGTGTTGTGAAAATCTACGCCAAAAACACCGCTTTGGTTTTCTCTTTTTGTCGGTTAGTACAGCGGACGCCGTGTTAAATACGAAACTAGGCTTCCTCAGCGCATGCAAGCGCAACGGTTTGATACCCCTGGTCGACTCCGACTCTAACGTACGCTAGGATTACTTTGAAGTTTCATAACAGGCGTACTGTTCCAAAAAAAAAATCGTTTCCATATACTGAAAGAAACAGAAATCGTAGAAAGATATGGTCTGCGATTTTAGGAAGACTACAAGATATCAAAGAAGATTGGAAAATAAAATAAATATTTTGATCAACAAAAGAAATTGACTAAAAAGAATATTGTTAACATTGACATTGTATTTTGCTTCATTAACAAAATTTTTATTTTTTCCAAATGTCTATAGATTTCTGTAAAACGTAAACATCCTCCGCATATCTAAAACTGAGGAATAAATTAAGTATTTAATTTATATTAAATTTTTATATATATATATATATATAGTTTATTTGCTCATATTTTGCTGGAGTTAAAGTTTCGTCGGCATTCCTGCAGTTTCTTTATCATTCTTGGCTTCAGTTTACGTTGCAAGGTTTAAATTGCATATATTACTCTCCACACTTAACAACGCAGACATAATATATTATACATTTCAAAGAACCTCTGCGTATTTAATTGAGATTAATTGGAATAGATTTCCAATTCAGCAACCTTCACTATGTTTTTTAGGTTGGTAAACTATTTGATTTATCGGCCTTGATAGTTTCTTACTAATTGTGTTCCTGTTGTCGACCTTCCACAGAAAAGAAAAATCTCGGGTTTAATAATACTAAATACGAACTTCATAAGACAAATTATAAATAGATAACAAAGAAAAAATAAATTTAAAAGCAGAGTTATTTTTTAATTATTAAAAATTTACAGTCTTACGTTTTTTCGCCGTTAGAAAAAGACGCAAATTCGCGTCAAAACGTTAATTTTAAATTATTTTTTTTAATATATATATGTTGTTTAATACAGTTTGCCCGTTTTAAGGTAGTATTTTTTGACAGACGTTAATTTCCACATCATAATTTTGGTTACAGTCCAGGCAGTAGGTCTACTAGTTGATAAAGTTTAGACCGATAAATTAACGAGGTTCATTTAATTCTGGTAATTGGGAAATGGATAACTCGCGTTACTTATGAAGTACATTTGCGAATATTAGAGCGAATATTTTCGCTCTCTGACCGATGGATGCAGCTTTTTACAGTATTCCAGCCTGGTAAACTCGTTGCACTCGGACGGGTACCACCAACGTCATCGGTTGAAGGATTATTAGTCAGAATACATAATAATCAATAAAAGTATATAGAATTTTCATGCCCATAGAATATAGTAAAAATTTTAAATGCAAGTGAACACGATATTATAAATATACATAATGCAAGGAATAGTTAAATTGCCATTAAGCGTAGTATTTAATACAGTATTGATGAAGCACTCTAGTTTTCATCCAGGTATTTGTGAACATCACTTTAAAACAATAACTGTCCCGGGGCATTTTCGTAAATCTTTTGTAAATGTCAACGTATTATAATTTAATCGAATAATAATCTGAATAGAAAATTTTTCTTGGAAAATATATTTTAATATTTAGTTCCTTTTTTATAAGGAACGTAGGTTTTCCCGGTGTAGTTGCTGGATGAAGTTCTCTCGGGATTCCAACTGGGTAGCGTAGTTTCTTCACCTGAAGAAGATGGCGGTGCAAGCCATCGAAACGTTGTGTTTACAAAACTACGCTACCCGGTTGGAATCCCGAGAGAACTTCATCCAGTTCCTTTTTTGTTCAGGAAAAGGTCGATGGAATAAAATTAATCAAAATATATTCATGTAGAAATATTGCCAAATGTTTTTCAGCAAGTACAAATATTGAAGGTGTTATATATTAATTCATTATAGGTCGCTCAGTATGTGATAACTTAGGTACTTTGTATAGAAGATCACTTCTTTCCAACAAATTACTAATTCAAAATACTAATTATACTATAAATAAGAATATAATTGAATCTGACTTGAATTTAATAATTATAAATATAATTAGTGTAAAATAGCAAAGTCAAAATTTATATAAGTTAAATTTTACAATTAAGTTCAAAACGTTCCTTCCATTCATTCTGTTACATCAACTTCCATGAAAATTTAAATAAAAAAATATAACAGAAAAATTCAGACTTCGTCCATCAACTTCCATACAATTCTGATATGGAAGTTGATGGAGAAAGATTTTTTCTGTTCAATTGTTTTATTTGAATTCACATCATATTTTAATTTTGAACGGGAATAGGAATAGAAAATCAGCCAACGAAAATAACAGGGACAATAATTTCGACATAATTGCCAGGGGAATAGTTCACGCAAGTTCCTGTATCAATAAAACCTTAATTCTGGACTGCAAACTTAGTTTGAAACCCAATTCTTAATACTTATAGATTAGTAATAATGAATATCAAGCATTATATACAAATATTTATTTCCTGGATTAATTCCTCGAAGAATATATAGTTGTCGCGTTGAAAGCAGATTCACCGGGAAAATCTACATCGATAGTTTGGTCTGAACAATGTAGTAGCCCGTTTGTATCTGTTGCAAACGACGGCCTATCATTAGTACTTAAAAGGCTATTGACTCATTTTATAAATCTGAACTTTTTCATCCTTTCGCTTTTCGGTCATTTTCCTTCTATCTTTTTTTTTAAAAAAATATTTTTTGCTACAAGAAAGTACAAAACTACAAAAAGTCATCCAAAATTTCACAGTCGACTTCTTCCACACCTGGCACAATTACAATCTTGTAAAACTGTCTCATTTAAATTCAGCGGCAACTGGTGTTACTAGATGTGATTTCATTATGAGGTATGTGAATATAACCTTAATTCCTCGCCTGGAAGAGGAAAGAGCTGTCGGTCTTAGAAACGTCACGTGTTAATCACTGTTGTACGTGGGTGGAAAACCGAATGAAACTACACCGGGATGATATTAGATTTTATCTTAATTCTTAATGCATGATATATATATATATATATATATCTACATTAAAATCATAAACTAAATTATTATGAAACGCACTATATGGTCAGTATCCACCACTCACCCAACAAGTAACTTATAATTTTGACATTCAATAAATATTATAAAAATTAAAGTTTAACAGTATGAGTTACTTGATTCATTTTACTCATTTCACTAATTTACCTTCCATTCGTTGATAATGCGTAGCCTGATTACTTTTACTAGTTTTAGATTTTTTCATGCTTCATGTATGCAAGTACATACATAAGGTGCTCAAAGAAAAGTTGGCCGGGTTAGAATAGGCGAAGGGATATTAAAACAGAGTCGGTGTTTTGCGATAGGGTAAATGTTTCATGTCAATAATCTAGGTATAATTTTTTATATATGTAAAATTCATACTGTGGTCAATTGTATACTTAAGGAATTGTGTATTATGCTATGTTTTTCAATATCATTAGTACCACTCTAGTTTATTAATAACCATCTGCCAGTTTTCGTCATGACATACTCCTTCAAATCAGCCGAGGACTCGAATCCATTACAATCTACTAGCCAGATTTCATGTCAAAATAGAGACGAAATTAATTGAAAATACGGAGAATTAAATTGTGCTAGCCAGTTTAACCCAAGTCTTTTTTTTTCAAATAAGGTTGCAAGGTTTTACAACAGACGTAAGTGACGGAGCTCAATAAATATAAGGAGAAGTGTGTCGCGTGAAAGTTATTTACCTTCTTTATAGGGGCCGCGCTAATGAAAACAGTTTCAGTGAGAAGAACGGCGCCACGAGATTCCCGGCTTCATAATAATGGTAGAATGTAGTTACCGTTAGAATCTTTTATTTGTGTTTTGCCCTATAACTGCCACTTATACTTAACTGAGTATTCGATTTGTGTACTATAAAATTTTTTCCAAACGTGTTCAACACCATATTTATCGTTACTTTTTTCTCGTCCACATGTTACGTACACATATAATGATTATGTCACGATTTCATGCTACGTTTTCTTTTACCATTACATACCATTCTTTTAAAAATAGGACTGACATTGGAATTTCTATTAGTAATCGGTAACATTCACTGTGTGTTTATCTAATTTTAAAGTGATGCTATTTCATTTTCACGTCATCATTCTCTTTCTAATTATTAATTTAACCTGTTTGGATGGCTAAACCTTTTTGCCATTCGCCATTAAATATGTAGACATTTGCTGCAAATGGATACTATTCTGTACAAAGTCTTTCTTGCGGTTTAATTATGACATATTTAATGTGCTCTTGCTTATCGTATTATTAATTTATTGAAGGATAAAACAGCAGCCTCATCGTACGATGAGGCCACATACTATATACAGAATATATATGTATTGTAGTAATTAAAAGGAAATTAATTAATTAACAAGATTTTGTACTTGTATTGTGGCGGCGTAATCACACGAGTAGTGTACAAGAATATGGGGCGAAAAAATGTCTGCCTGCTTCCTGGGATTATCGAAGTACATTTTGTGAGACGTGCAGAGCTACAGTGTGTGGACAGGAGGCGTAGGAATAACAGTTCCGACAAAATTTCAGAAAGTGTGTATTTGGAAGGCAAGGCTGTATTTTGTCTAAAAGCTCTAATATTCAGAACGATCTACGGTTTCCAGTCTATGAGCAAATAACTGCAACGATACAACGCCGACTGTTATTTTCCCTGATGCAGAATAGTTTCGGAGTCTAGCCTACATTCACGAGTTAGACATTTCTTCAATTATTGGGAGCCAGGTTATTGTATCCAGTAAATAACCAAACTTTGAGAATGGTAATAAGTTTTTGATGGAGAGGACAGTGAAATAAGTGTTATAAGTAAACACTGCAAGCGGAAAGTCTTGCCTATTAAATTCTGTGTATCATGACCTGTCTTTAAAGTGTTAATAATATTCGGGTATGTGTGTGTGTGTACGAGCCCATTCCTTGGCACAACAAAACTTTAAGGTAAAACTGCACAACTTATCTGTAAACCCGTCAGTAAATGATATCTTATCGTCAGATTTCCGATTTTATATTGTACTGATTGTTTAAATTAATGCTTTAATAACTTTGTAAATTTAATTTTTTAACATAAATATTATTTATTGAAGGCCCGATAGTCAGCCCTGAGTTCTAGCCGTAGTATATTGTCAAGTTTAATATGTAATATGATTTCAATAAATTGATTTAATAAATTAATTTATTTGTATGCTCTAACTTTTGATCTTTAATTAAAATATCCGATCACTTAATTATATATATATATATATATATATATTATTTGGGTAAGAGCCCATTTAGTAATTAGTCATTTTATTTTACTGTGTGCATCTAAGGCGTGCAGGATACGGAAAAACCGTATAAATGAGCGGGAAAAAGGAGAGGAAAGTGAATCTTGTTTTAATTGTGTTCCATCGGGTATCCCATTCCAGTTAGTCAATAGGATTAGGAGCGAAGAACACCGAAGCTTTGCCAACCTTGACCGCTACGCAAAGTCCCCTTCGACGACAGTTCAGCATTCCGCACAACATCGTTTCCAACGCGAACACAATTCGTTCATAAGGTTTGAGGTAACTTTGGGACATGTTCCGTCACGTTTAGAACGTTGTTGGCCAACGCAAGTGCGCAAGAACACCGAGAGAGGTGTTTCTGGTGAGAACATAAGTCATAAAGGCATTGTGTTCGAATATATTATGGTGATTTGCAAATGCAGGATATCAGACTCAGGAGCATTTTCATTTACAATACGACATTAGGTCAGCACATCACTTCCATTGCAAAAATTGCTCGCAGAGGCTTACTGCAGAAGCGAAATAAACCTTATTTCCGCAACTGATTTGAGAGTAACACACGATTAATTAATGAAAGACTGCTACATTTCCCTAAACTAATGGTTTGGTGTGGCGTATCATAATTCAGACTAATAGGCCGGTACCTTTTCAGGACGAAAGCATTACTACTCCGGGGTTTAGAGTAATGTCTCCAGGTTGTCAGTGGAATGCAGGCAAGATCACTAGATATAAGAATTTGAAATGTTTTCCTTTGGGGATAACTATACGATAAAGTAGTAAAACCTGTGCCTCTCAGCCTACCCGAACAACGGGAGAAGATTATTCGGTTAGTTAACTCCAAAACCCGTGAACGAGAAATGCAAAATTACAGAGAACAGTTTGCTGCTGATAACAGTTGCTATCTGGAATCTATTCATTGCTGAATTCTAAAATGAAACACGTTTCGTCTATATACTTCGGTCATATCACCTTAAAACTATTTTTTTTCTGCCGCACCCAGAATGAATTATCATTTATTTAAACGGCGGAAAACCAGAGAAACCTAGCAACAACTGTTCCACAATTTATCTTGGTATGTTTAAAACCTTTTCTAACATTTATATACATTTTCACCATTTATATACGAAAGGGCAGGACAGAGTGCTGCCAAAGTGTTCACAGTTCAGAGACGTCGGTTTTAATTTTTCCGTCCCCCCTGATTGAAAGGAAAACACAAATTCTTGATTTATCGTTGAAATATATACAAAATTGAAAACTCACCATAGTCAACTTCAAAACCAGACTGTCAAGTATTTAGTTTGTTAATAATTTTTCGTTACGACAACCTCACAATTTTTGTTGTCAGAAATTCTCTCCGTCAGACTCGTACACAAGGTGGCGTGTGATTGAGATCTCATTTCGTCACAGGCAAAGAGGCCAAGTGGCGTTCCCATTAAGGCGGATGCCCCCGCTCTTCTGCTTAAGATGCTTTTAAACACGGACTGCTACCATTTAAAACACGTCATTTTTGTAACGTACGTTACTTAGCATCAAGTTATCCGAAGATCACGAAGCCTACAACTTGTTTTTAGAGTAACAGCCTACATGAGTGTAATCCACGTGGTGCCAACTCCCCTTCAATAGTATAGGTAGGGATTTGAAAGGGGGGATGCGGAAGGGAAGAGTAAGGTAGCCAAGGGTTAACTAGGTCCACCGGGCTATGGTTTAAGGATCCTACCCGGCATTCACCTAAAAGCGATGTAGGACAAACCCTAGAAAACCTGCATCAGGTAGGTCGTGCATTTGGTACTCACGCTTGCATCATTTAAGCAGTTTTATATAATATTTTGAACTGCAGGAATAATGTGTAATTCAAAATAAGGAATTCCAAGATTTCTGATAAATTTAATCGCCTCCAATTTCTGTAATCTTCATTACGTTTACCGCGATACACACGATAATTTTTATGTCCTTTACACCCACAGCATTGTCATGAAAATTAAAAATTCCAAAATTATTTAAATTAATGCTGGAATCAAATAAACCATATAATGCATACAATTTGAATTGTAAATACGAATAGTTTCAACGAGTAAATCCAATTGTAGTATAATTGAACCTTTTTTAACACGTAAGAAGTGTGATTATGGAATTTATTGGTTTGTAAGACAGTGAGAATCGTTAAAGAGGTCTCGTGCAGAATACCGCGACTGCCTTGGCCACAATATGACAAGCCGGTTTCTCTGACCTGGCATATCGTAATATTAATCTCCTCTTCAATTCGCACGCTATTTACAGTTACTCTCTTTCTAACTTTAGGAAACGGTTTTCGTCTTCTCATGTCTTCATCTTCAACACGTCGGGTCTTCATAATCAAAAACTTGGAACAAATTTCAACTTTCACAATTCGGGCACTGTAAATACCTTAAGAGGAAATGACGAAACCTACCGAACAGTTCCAAAGAAAGCAGTAAGGGACGTAATAAAGAAACTAAAAGGAGACCAGCAGACGCAAAGGCAATAACAAATAAATTTTTAAAAAAAGTGGCCCACTCTTCGAAGGACAAGCAACGCAAATAGGCAACTGACGCAACCAGGACAAAAAGAGTAAAAGGCGACAGTCTGAATACGACCTCACAATGAGCATGAAAACGGTAATTCGGCTACTAATAAATTTCCTGTGGATAATGTCTGTTTTTAATGCGTAAGACTTATTTGATAACGGATAGATATGAAGGCCTAACCTAATAGGTAAAGTGACTTAAAAATACACGCGGTCTTAAATCTTTTTTTCTGAGTTATATAAAAGACGATTGCTTAACATTATACGAGATTGTATTATACTATGTTCTTACAAGATGATTTTCATCTCAAGCCAAACAACTACATTAGGTCTAAAATCGGAAAAAATAAAGTGTTAACCCTTCAGTTTGGAATGTCCTGATGCTGAATATATAAAGTAGGCATAATCAAACAATATTTTAAACTGGAATATTTTAAAATGAAACAATTACGTCTGGTTGAAAATAACGAATAAGAAAGATGGCCAATTCAGACAAAAAGGTGATAGAAATACCACACAACGTTTCTGGGATCCTTGTAGCTTGAGTTACGCTCTTCTTAGCACCTGACGAAAGGGACAGGGATCCTAGAAAAGTTGTGATGGAATATTTTAAAGTAATTACAAATTTCAGCAGGAAAAAAAAATAGGTTTACTATGTACATTTCTTTAATTAGCGGTAAAGGCAAGAGATACCGATGGGTTTTCATTGTTAACTCCACGAATAAAGTAATGCGAATATCATGGAGAATGTTTGAAATCCTGAGGACAAAACGGTTACAGGATATTGCGGAAAGTTACTCTGACCGGCTATCTTGGCATTAGCAGTCGTTAATAAACAAACTGAACTTTCATCTGATTTTCACATTTGAATTGTGATAGATGTCCGAAAATATTCAATTTTCCGGTATTGAAACAACAATGGTAAGTTGAAGATACAATTAAATATAAGTGCTGTAAAATTTCTAGAAAGTAATGAATTACTTTATTGACCCAATTTAAAGCTAACATGGGCAACAGACAACTATCTCTTTTAAGAGTGATAGTTAATAAAAGAGAAACGCGCAACACGATTAAATGTAATAATTAGGATGAAGTAGCTGAAAAAATCTACTGGATACAAAAAGTGTACGACTTTTCATCATGAATTTTAAAGGAATCTAAAATTAGACTAATAATTTTCCTGGTAGTAGTAAATAAAGTATTCACAATAATATTATGAAAAATATGGAAGAATTACTAGAATAAAGGTACCCGGGAGAGACGACAATAGTATAAAAATCTAATTGTATATTCAAGTAATTAAATATTATTCAAATATAATTTGCCGCTTATAACTCGAAAAATATGCATTTAACTACTGAGAAGTACCTATTGACATACGAATCCGATAATTGGACGATACTTTTACTGTATGATTGAGTATTTTCCATAATGTATGGACCCTCTCTAAAATCTGTTGTACACTGATGACACGAAATTGATTTTATATCAATATGAAGATTAAGAACCTTTATTTAGTTTACGGCCAAAAATCAACGCATTGTTCAGCAAACTAAGTTCGCTTGTTTTACAACAGAAAATAATAACTTACACTAGTGCAACTGACATTGAAAATAAATAATATATAATGGCGAAGGAGTAATTTAATAATTAATTATAAATAAAAATTACATTTCTAAAATTACATTTCTTCCACAATACGTGGACCTCGTCAGGTGTGCACCACATATAATAAAATAAATAGCATCGTAACTGATAAATTTTCAGGTGATGCAGGTCGATAATACATTAAAGTGGAAATTATTTATATCGATAGTCTTGCTGGCAAACTTAGTTTCGTTTCTCACTCACCGAGATTATTTTACGCAGCAAATATTAAGATCTTTGAAAATTTTGGGGATTAATTTTAGATTCTGGGATGCTGGATGAAACCCCACAGAAATTACATTCAACATAGAAACAGATTTACGAAAGTCTTCGTACGTTCCTTTCTTTAGATAAATGCTCCTTGAGGGTAATCCACGACGTGGTCATTCCTTATGATAGCGCAGGAAGGAATATAAAAGGAGGATGCGGAAGGGGAAGTAAGGGAGCCGAGGGTTAACTATGGTGCTCAGGCTATACTTAAAGGAGTTTGTCTACCTGGCATTCGCTAAAACGTTGTGCAGGCAAACCATAGAGAAACCTGCCTGAGAAAGGGCGGTCTCTCTGTATTTGTCCCACGCACTTCAGGTGACTTAAGGCGGAGTTTTCTATGGGGACGCATCATTTCAGACTTCAAGCCTCGATCACATTTGGAGGCAGCTTTCCGACTTCTCCAAGCAGCAAACTCTTAAGTGCCAGTGCATACCCCGCTCAATTGTGTTGAAAAAAGTTTACACTTTCATGAAGATTTTATACGTCACATACAGTTGCGAGAGAATTTTACAATCAAAGTAAGTGATTAAACGTCAGTGAAATGATTCTAAAAATAAATGAACGAAGTGTAAGTGTGAACTTACCTGAATATGAAGATTTGGATGTCTCTTGCAGCTTGAATGTAAAAGGGATGTGCACTTTCATCATCTTCATCTGTGGGATCTGAGGCTGAATTTGATGGACAGAACTGCCCAACATAAAATCCTCTCCTGCCAGACGAAAGGTTGTCATATTCCTGAAAATAATATATAGCTATAATATAAAAGTCTGTTGAAAAATAAGAGGTATTGTATAATTAATAAGAAAGATAGCCAATTCAGACAAAATAATTGATAATATAAAAACCACACAACGTTTGTGGGATCCCAGTCTCTTTCCTCAGGTGCGAAGAAGAGCCTAGAGCGACACAACTGCACTCGTCAGTTGACAAAACTCAAAAGCAAAGAAAAGGCAACGACAATGGGAGAGCCGAAAGGTTAGCGTAACAATAAGGTATTGTATAATGTCGGCATCCAACGTAACTCGTCTAAAACTTTTACTAATATTCATTCACTAATCATTTGAGGAAATGAAACGCCGTGGACACACAAGACTCGGTTACACATGAAATTTGGAGTACTCAATTTGAGACTACAAAGAATTATTTGAAGAAGACATCCATTCATGGGTAGTTGTGATAGGTGCTGATATGAAATGGAGTAGACTCAGTCTTTCACATTTAGATTTAGTTTAGCCCCAATCTGTTTTTCTTCGTAATTCATAGACACCGGACATTATATGTAACGTGGTCTCAATTAATACGGCATACAGTACTTTAGATAATAAGTTATACACAAGTATCAAAATTGATATTTTCTTAAAAGCAAATTAAAATCCTATAAATAAATAAGAATAAAGTCAATTTCATATTTTACATTCAGGTAATAAAAATATTAAAATAGGAAATCACAACCAGTATCATCAATTAAGAATACGACAATGGGTCTGACGAAAGAGAGTTAATACAATCGTAGAAAGTCAGAAGTGGATAATAGACATTTGCCAAGGTTAGCAATTACTACCCTGTTTTAGGTAGATACAACGCATAAATTAGTCATTTAGTATTCATTTCGTACTAGCTAAGAAAATAAATTCTTAAAGAAGGAGCATTCAAACGGTTTACTAATTTCTTATAATTGTAGTTTTTTATACCCCGTAGGAGGATATTACTGTTTTCCTTTGAAGGAACACACAGTTTTAGTAATTTAGACTTTTTATCTGATCAATGTTGGACGCAGTTTCTACCGTAATGTTTCTAAGATTCGATAAGATTAAATCTGACGAGTAAATCAAAATTACTTGTATAATTTTGAAAAGTTCCAATAACGAAACGATTTTATTGCGAGTTTCATTTCCAGTAAACACTTGCGTATTGTTGTAACTCAACTAAACAGTATGTTTCCATGAACCGCTCGTTAACCCAAATGTCAGCTTGAATTACCTGCATTACTTAACAGCAATGAAGGATAATGTGTTGCGTCATATCCGCTGGACAAGAATGAAGTAGACCGTATTAGGAACAAATATTACAATGCATAAGACGTGCAACAGCTTGCGGTCAAGGACTAGTCGAAAGACAAATCGCACAAGTCGCCAACATCAAGAGTATATATTTACTGGTAAAAAAAACGGTATATATTTCCTCATAAAAAAGAGTATATATTTACTGGTAAACCAACGCCATGATCAATGAAATAGCTATCTCACAATTATACCATTCCAACCATTATTATAACATAAATAATTAAGGATAATGCTTGAGACATAATGACTAAGTGGTGAAATTAAACGACCCTGGGAGATCACGAAGAACCAAAATTAGTATGAGTTAAATAGAATACAAAAGGAGTTAACCACAAAAGAATGGAATCAATAAAATATGATAGAAATATTAGATATACATAAAATTAAAGAAATCACTATGAATTAGTGATTACAGCTGACTTCTGTTCGAATTACATGTGCGTCAAACACAAAATAAAATGAAACTTATTATGTTTAAAATAATAGACAAAACTGAAATCGCGACTTAAAGTAATTATAAATAATTCTTTAAAAGTCGATAACAGTCAAAATAAATGTTTACTGAAAGTTCCACTGGTTCATTTCTGCCACTTCACGTAATAAACATTTATGTATATTAATTTAGGAACAAATGGGATGCGTTATTATTCAATAAAATACAATCTAATTACGTAAATATACTTATATTTTAAACAAAATTGACATTTCAGCTCGACGGTCTTAGGAAAATCATTACGGGATCATTTTTCTTTCAAACTTAATTAATGTAATGGATAATCAAATGACTGTTAAGCTGCTTATGTCAAGTTCAAAACCGTTCACCTAATACATATGTTTAGAGCGCATAATATACTTTTGAAAATTTTTTATAATTACATGAACTAACAATGTATTTTTGAACATGATAAGTTTCTTCAACTGAAATTGCAAACTTATAATATTTCATTGAATCGGGCATATATTTGGACATTTCTATTATATAATTGCCGTTTAACTTCTCGAATTAAATTATCTATCATATACGTTTTGATTTTCTGTTATATAAAACAAGGTAGTATTATTGTAGGATATAGTGAGTTGACTCCAAATTCGAATGTCTTGGCATTAATTAAATGGTGATCTTCCCTCAGTAAAATAAAATATTCTGCAGTCATCTGGAATTTATGAATTTGCATTTTTATTGGGACGTTTAGAGTCGCGTCAACAATTCTTCTTGGCGACTGTACACGAGTAAATTAAAACATATATTTCAACATTTTCATGATCTTAGAATATATAGTTATTAACAGTGGAGGATTAAATTTCTTTATCGAGTCTTGTAACCGTGAGGAATTCGAGCAGTGAGTGAATTGGTGCAGATGATGTGCAAAATTCTCTTCTGGTATGGGTTGCGAGAAATTTATATGAATTTTTGAACAATACTCAAAGTATAAGGTCATCTTACGCGTTCCTAGAGAAACATAATTAGCGATAATAAAAAACAAAATGCATTACTGTAATATTTAAATATAAATCAACTTTTTGGCGCCCAATTATAAAATATTTAATTTTAAAAATTATTAAAGAATCAACTATGTACATAGTTGCTTTCTAGTATGGGACATAAATATTTAGCTTTTAAAATTTACACTTAGCTCACAAAAATTTCGGAATAAAAGTTAATAACCTACGGCAGTACAATTTTAAAACCTAAGTAACATAAGAGAAAATGAGATTCCAGGTTGTCCATGAGACCTGGGTGGCTACTCTTCACCACGGAGATCACTCGGAGGAATTCCACGGCTCTGTACTCTCACATACATGTTTGCCCCACACCGACCTTCATTGTCAAGGTAAATGCCGTACCCTGACTATCTGGCAAGTTCGGAAACAAACAGGACCATAAAAGTTCTCCACAGTACAGCCATAACCGAAATTTTATCCCCATTATATTACAAAATAATTGTATTCGAAGTCCACAATCCAGAAATCATGAAAAGAAGATAAAATTCTTCCTTTAATTAAATGCTTTATTTGCAAGTCTACGGAGAATGTTTCTCATGCCGTGAATTGTGTTCTCTCATAATATACACAGTGCATCTTCAATAAGTATGAACTGGATTGAGTGATGAAGGCTATTTATATAGAAACGTTTTAATGCTAAATTCACACGATATTATTAACTTAAAATGACCAAATTGAGAAAAAAAGCATAATTTTACACCACATTCCACGAAAAAACTTTTGATTACGTCGCATGGTGTCAACTTAAAGCTCTTACAATGCAATTAGAATAAATAAACCCAAAGATGTCTTCAAAATGTTTTTTTAAATAAATCGTCACATATGTTAACAGCAGCTTTCCGTGACACGTTTCGGTTTGTAAAGTTAAATGATTTTAGAGCAAAATAAATTGCGGACGAGTAACAGATAATTATGGTTGGAATAGCTGAAAAATTCTGTCAAGTATGTGACGATAGATTAAAAATAAATTTTGAACACTTTTTTTCATTTCATTATTTTTATTCTCATCGACAGCTAAGGCGACATTCCATACTTTTCGCAATTCACTAGTCTGGGAACTAATGGTGTGGGATGTTCTTGGTATGGGAACACACACACAAAATCCATGCCCACGCCAGGATTCGAAGCCAGGACTCTGTGATACTGACCACTACACCACAGGAGTCTGACTTTGAAGGCTTGTTTGGGTTTAATTATTCAAACTGTGTTGTCAACCTAATAAGGTGTTTCAGGCTCTTAAAATTGTTAACAATTAACGAAAGTAACAAGATTTGCCCAAACGTTGTGTAATATTTATTTCATCACTTAATTTTGTCTATTTATTTAAATTTTTATTGTCTTAATTTTCATCGAATACAAAAGTTTTCATATTTTCAATAAACGTATCAATTAAGACATGTTTTCGTAAGATTGTAATTAACAGACGTAAGCCATCTAACTGACGAGGGAAACACATGACACCATGCTAATGGATAATAAGTAAAAGACTTTACGTTTCCTCAATGAGTTCAAAGTGAGACTAAATGTTAACTGTCCACTATTAGTACGAAGCTAACGAGTTACTTTCACCGGTGACATTAACAACGAGTCACCTAACCAACATCGGTTATGTGAACAGGATCCACTTGGCTCATATTGAAGTTTGCTCACATATAACCTATTGGAAATGTTTTACATTGAAATGTCTCAATTTTAATGTTTTATAGATTGAAAACACAAAATACACAATACAATGCTACACTGCAATAGCAGCTTCTTACGGAAAACTATGCAATCCTAACGAGGGTTTTTGCTATCGCATTCCAATAACATTTCATCACAACAATCAGAAAAATAACCTTATAATTCACCTTTCTGTGAAGTAAATTGTAAATCGAAATTTGGAAAAATAAAGTTAGTGGATTGCTTCATATTGAGACATGAGTGGAACCTACGGGAGATTAAATTCAGAAATATATTATGAAGTAGTCAATAGACAAATTTAGGTGATAAGATAAATAGCACACAATGTATCATACTTTGCTGCTCTCAGCAGGTGCTGATATAAGTAGAGCCTTCTTTAACGACACGCAGCACTAAACAGACGGCGTTAACATAAACGAAATGGTTCTGCTGCGTGTTGTTGGAAAAGCTCTACTAATATCAGCACCCGAATAAAGCAACAAAGTTTGCATATGTTGTTTGGTATTTACCTTATCTTGGCTGTTTTAAATTAAAAAGTTGTAAATTTTAAACTAATGGAGACGTTTATAAATTTTAGATTACAGATTCACATCCTGTCAAAAACGGCGTAAACACGAAAGACTGTACCAACTATAATAACAAGTCTCCGTTAGCACAACCTCGTGAAAATAAACTTTTTTTTTGTAGCGTAACAGGCTACATGAGGGTAATCCACATGGTGGCAACTCCCCTTTAATAGCATAGGAAGGGATCTGAAAGGGATGATGCAGAAAGGTAGAGGAAGGTAGCCCAGGGTTAACTAGAGGCCCCGGGCTATGGTTTAAGGATCCTAACCGGCCATTCGTCTAAAAGTAATGCAGGGAAAACCCTAGAAAAACCTGTATCAGGCATTTGGTACTTGTCCCACGCCCTTCCGATGGCGAGAGAGGGGTTAGCTGTGGGGTTGCAGATTTCCCCTCTCCGTGCCTTGACCAGTTTAGGAGGCAGCTGGCCGACTATTCCAATAGGAATAGGGGACAACTCTTACCGTATGCCCAAGGTCTGCGACCCCGGAACATACAACTCTCAAAACAGACCAAGGTGCCTCGGCATGTGGGAACCTTAGTTCAAAAAACCAGAGAAATGTGAAGGCATCCCCAAAGGTAGCCTCCGCCAGAGCTCTCTGGGAAGGTTCACCTGCGAGAGAATTCTCTCGCAGGCTTCCTTCCCCCTGTGAAAATAAACCACGCAGACGTAAATCAGTAGTTATTAAATTATTAATCACCTATGAGATTGTAATCATAAACCGTAGCTCTCCAATTCTTTCAAGACTTTATAAATCACTGTTCTGACATTTGTATAAATAGCATAATACGACGTAATCAGCAGGATTCTCTCAGGTGTCCAGTAAATTAATTGTACAAAAATTTATCGGAAGTATCATCAAATTTTCAGCGTAAACAAGAATCTTCAAATCACGAAATATCATACAGAATCTATAGAATTACAACGCCAAAGCCTGAAAAAAGTAACTTCATTTTTTTATACTGTCATTATGGCACCATGCAACGAAAATAGATCTTAGTTATTGACATAAATTAATAAAGCTAGATTTATATGTGCTAAAGACTAAAATATACGAAAATGAACACAACATTCGTTGTTACTAAAGGAAATATGGAACTACCTAATGTGAAGGCCGCTAAATATTTTTATATGCAGCGATATTTGAGGACGAAGACGATGAGTATAGATATGATGGACAACACAAAAAATATGAGATAGGAGTAAGAAGGACACATAGCGATAAGGCCAAATAGAAATCTATAGATAAATGTATAAACAATTAAGCAGAAGGCAGTGAGGGTAAACTATCGAAACGTCGCTGGAGATCTCGGTGACCCCAACGGAAACCTTTTGGTTATTAGATATAGATTTATTGTTTCTCCACTAGTACCCAGATTGGAACCAACCAATGAAGGAGGGTGAGGTGCACCCAATAAATATATGCTTTGTTCAACCCACGGAACTTTTTAATAAAGCTAAAGGCCAGTTATATTCCTTGAGGGTAGAGGATTATATAGTAGAAATTAAAATATAATACGTCAGTTTTGAAATATAATAAAAAGTGTTTATTTATTTAGATTTATTATTCGAGGTAATAGGATACGTCATAATGTAAGATTACATGAAAATAATAATTATTACAAATTCAAAGTTTAAAAAACAAACATTGTACTTTACAAAAAAATATAGGATTTAAAACTACGTTTAAGATATTAATATGACAGAAATTAGTAATTAAAGAAATGATAAGTATTTAATTCATCTTCAATTTCCTTTCGACGGAGTTTCCAGTACAAAATCATACATAAATTCCCGTCGAACACGAAAAAGAAAATAAGTCATCAGTTAAATTCTAAAATATTATCATCGTAAAATACTAGCATAACTTGATAGGATACCAGCTAACTATTTTATTAAAGAGGATCTAATCTGTCCTTCCTTTCTATGAACTCTTTCGCCGAGTAATATGCTCCATTAATTAACAGAGATTTACAGCACTTTTATAAATAAATTTTGTATACTTAAAAGCTTTTATTTCTTCCGGAAGACTATTTAATAGATTTATCCCGGAATAACGAATGCTTGATTCAAAAAGGCTTAAGCGATGTTTTTCAATGCGGAGTTGAGAGCGATTTCTAGAGGTGTATAAATGATTTGCTCCGTTTAGGGCATATAAATTAATGTTTGTGCAGACAAACTTTAAAATTTATAAAGTATAAGGAGAAGGCAAAGTTAAAATCTCAAGATTCCGAAACAAAGGCTAGAAAACTGGTTCGTATGGCCCTTTTTTGAAGTTTAAAATTAGCAACGCGTGATGTGAAGGACCCCAGTTCGCTATGCCGTAAGACATGGCAATGAAAATATGCATGAAATACCATTTTAGATATAGATATATCGCTATCTCCAGCGAACACTCTTAATGTGAAGCAAATTTTGCTAAGTTTTCCCGAGAGTTTATTTATATGGTGATTCCATTTCAATTTATTGTCAATCAACAGCAGACCAAGAAAAGGTGCATGCTCCGAAATGTTCTCCGAATTAGAAATTAAACTGTTTGTGTTTGAAGTGAAGGTAACGACTTTAGTTTTCTCTAGATGAAGAGAAAATTTGTTTGCAGTGAACCACAGATTGAAACGGCTCATCGCAACCTCTACTTTCTCACGCAACGTTTCAGAGTCGCTGTCCTTGATTACCAAATTTCTGTCGTCAGCGTAAAGGACTGATTTTAAGGGATCTAAATAATTCGGTAGATCGTTACTGTAAATGATGAAAAGTAAGGGTCCCAAAATTGAGCCCTGAGGGACACCGCAGGTAATTGTTTCCCATTATGACAGATGCTCATTTTCAATCGCAACTTTTTGGCGCCTTTTTTGCAAGTAAGATCACAATAAAGAAAGGAGAACTCCTCTAATTCCATAGAAATCTAATTTTCAAATGCTTTGGAAATGCCAGAAAAAATCCAGCCACTTTAAGTCTTTCGTCGATTGCGTCATGAATACTTTGAACGAAGTCGTATGAAGTCGTGTTGGTGGATTTACCTCTAATAAAACCATGCTGTGGTGTGGAAATAATTTTAAATTTTGTGAGAAAAGTTGCAATTCTTGTGTGTACTGCTTTCTCGAGAATTTTGGACAATATTGGCAAGAGCTAAAAGGGCGATAATTGGACACGTCAGTTGTAGAACCCTTTTTGTACAATGGTATAACATTCACGTCTTTTAGACCGTCCGGAAATATACCAGACGAAAAGGACAAGTTAAATATGAACTGAATTGAGATTTACAGCAGTTACAGCAGTGTTTAACAAGTTTACTGATGACTCAATATGTCACATGCATTTGAAGATTTAAAGTTTTTTATTATGTTAATATCATTTTTGTTGATCGGGAGTAGAAGTTACAACTGTCATAGGACGCGGTCCATGACTCTAACTTCATATTTCTTCTAATTTGGTATATATATATATATAATTAAAGGGTAATTAAGAATTAATACTTATAAGCTATTGAACTGAATTGTTACCGGCGAACACACAGAGAGACAATAATGGATGAGAACAAACAGGCCAAGACATTGTTAGACAATAGCGCGCACAGAGACCGACGGAGAGTTCAGTTGGCGAAGGAATTCAGTCGAGGACGGAACTAAAATTAATTCAGTTGGAAATCAGAGGCGAGAGAATTGAGTTATGTTAGCAGTCGGCGGTCAAAAGTGATCTTGTATGGAAGTGGTCTTAAGACATTAAAAAGCAGTGGGAGACGAGAGCGTCCATCCAGCCACTCAGAAAGGTCTCCGAGTACTACGCAAATTTATCTTGAGGTCGACGAGGAAGAAGAAAAGGTGTAAATTCAGTGGAAATATGGCATGTTCATAATAGTGTTCGAGTGAAAGTGCGTTGCAGAATCTTACAATTGCCCTGTGAGTAAAAAGGAAACATTTAAATTAAAATTGTAAACGTTAATAAAGGGTAGAATGTCGTCAGATTTCGATTTCATTTCGTTTTTATTCGATTACATTTCGAGAGTTTATTAAAAATATTTGTCAATACTAAATTGTAAAAAAATAATTGTTTAAAAGGGGAATAGATGTTCTTTATTTAAAAGGCCCAGTATAGACACTGAGGTAAGAGAAAAGCACTTTTTTTTGTATAAAATTGTTGTTAAGTTCAGCAAGTAATTTGTTTTGTAAGGTAAAATAGTTGTGTACAATAAACTAATTGTTTAATTAAATAAAATAAATGTTCCTTTCATTAGATAATTTTCAATTATTAGTTCAATTTAATTGATTATCTTCATTATTGAGTACCATATTTTGATGCCAAAACGTGTGGCCAATCAATGCATTTAATTTGGAATTATATTTTGCTTATTACATTAATGACGACCTCAACGTGGGGCCATTTTAATTGACGATTATTACTTGCTTATTACTATATATATATATATATATATATATATATATATATATATATATATAGTAAATATATATATAGTAATGCCAATTAATTAGGCCATTAATTGTTTTTAAATAATTAAATTGTAGCGGATAGAAACTGAATTGTAGCGGTATGAGCTATCAAAGACAACAATAGCGGCGAGTTCTGGTCCTTTGTTGAAAAGCCGAAATACGAATGCGAAAGGAATTCAGTCTGCACGGATCTTGAGTCGAGAGAACATCAAACAAAAGTCTAAAATCTGAGTACGAGAGATAATACAGTATCAAAAAGTAAAGTCTGTAAATATAAATTGCAAATCACGAGTTCCTGTATGGAAGCAAGCAAATAGTTGTACATAGAGATTTTCATAACAATTTGCAAACGGGGAAGCAAAAGGTTGCTTCACGATAATGGAACAATTTTCGCTTTGAGGAATCCGTTGTCTGCTAGCTGACCAGAAAGGGGAGGCTCATCCGAGGTTCCAGATAGCCGAGGACGAGAAATTCAAGCGTGTATACTAAAATTGCAATGAAGTACAGTCAGTGTAAAAAAAATCGCTTTTTAGTGTGTTAGTTATCAAGACACAAGAGAGAGATCTGATACCAGACAGACGATCCGTGAGTAACCAAAACTTTGATAAATTTGTAAACGATAATTAAAAGGATAGTCAGATTTCGTTCAGAGTTCATTTTCGTTCAGCTTTCTTTCCACTTATATTTCATATTGTTTTAGGTTATTTTTTTATATTTTGAATTGTTAATAGTCATATTATACATTGATTGTGTTCTAATTATCAAACCCAGTAGTGAGCCTGAGATTAAGGGATCTTCTACATATTGGATTGTCAATATTGATGTGTATTCACTAGAACAACATAAATTGT
This sequence comes from Zhengitettix transpicula, assembly GCA_037074705.1. Taxonomy (NCBI): domain Eukaryota; kingdom Metazoa; phylum Arthropoda; class Insecta; order Orthoptera; family Tetrigidae; genus Zhengitettix; species Zhengitettix transpicula. The sequence continues at coordinate 22,623,732 of CM073590.1, read as the reverse complement.
AAATAATTGAAGTAAAGTTTTGTAAATTTTGATCAAAGACCGGTGTACAAATATAGGGCTAACGATGTGCATTTTTAAGAAATTAAGAAAACTTTATATATTAATAATTTATTAATAATTTATTTTAATTAACCCTAATATGTTGTTCATAACATAAATTGCTACCACAACGTGGGGCAAATTAATCGCCTTCTAAATGATTATTACATTATATATATATATTTAACGTCGCTCACTGACTTTCTTTCCTACCCCCGTGCAACATCGAGCTGCTGGGGAATTGCGACGTCACTTACCTCTGCTTCGATTTCACTTGCTGGCAGAGCCGTTTTATAAGGAAAAGACGGGCGTCGCTATTTGATATTCGACGGTTTATAAATGATTCGTAAATCCCTATTTTTGGATATACACACTATCACACATATATCCTTAAAAATAAGAACATAGATAATACAAACTTAAACTAACTAACCTATGCATCGGATACCAATGAATTTGTTTCCATAATTTTAGAAAAAGAAAATCTTTAAAAATAAAATAATTCAATTTAAGAAAATTATAATAAATTAAACACAATCACTAGGTTTTAAATTCAAAACGGACATCAAGTGAATCCTAAGCTGACTCAAGAAAAATAATAAATAAAATAACGAAAATTTCTGGGAGTGTTCGCCCTTCATGGCGCTCCTTCACAGAAGCAGCGACGTCTAACTGGAGGTCCAGCCTCCTGTGCTATTAGTCAGAGTTCCTTCCTGGATTAGGAATCCACTCTTCTTTTAAACACTTTGTGATTTTGACATCAGTAGGTGTCGCTCCTTCGGTTCAACTCTTCTAATTATACACAACGCGACCACTCATATTCATTGGCAGCGTTTTCGCCCCACCTCGCTTTGCCCTTTGATTGGCTTGATACTTTTGTTGGTCGCGTTGCATTACCCACAGTAAGTTGGTTCTACCTGGTAAATGCCTCCGTCGCTGTTGTCCCCAAACTTTTTGGCGTATTTCACTGTAATGTCTCTGTCATTGTCTCTCCTACGTCACACTTGGTTTTGCTCATGATTCGTATATTTAGGGCGGGAACAGACAGTCGGACCGTTACAATAATATATGAACACATTAAAAACGGCACATTACCTGTTTACCTGAAGAAGTATCAAAATTGTAAATGAAACGTCGTATGAACTGATATTTTTGGTTTAATTAATTAATACATTTTTCTGACATTGCTGAATTATTTATTTACTTATCAAAGTAAACTTTTCAGATTACATTAAATATTAAAATTATATATAGTCCACGAGATCGATGAAACCAAGCAATTGTACGCAAGAATAGAAATAAACGAAGTATACTGAAATAACTGTCAATTATGAAGATGTACCATAATAAAATAATTAACATATTGGTCGGAGCAAATGTGAAATGGTTATCTTTTCTCTGTCCAGCAAGGTTTTCCCCACTTTCTACGCGTCTCACGCGTTAATGACCAACGATTCAGACGAGCCTGTAAGCAATTTCGTGAAAGGTTTCCATCGGGGTCACTGAGATCTCCAGCGACGTTTCGATAACTTGCCCTCACAGCCTCCTGCGGAAGACATGTGGAGAAAGTGTTGGAATATTTCCACCGTTCAAGATGTATCCGATTTCTTCCATCTTTCCTTAGGAAACAGCCTATTGCTTAAGGCTTAAACGTATACGGCACTCTCAAAATTCAAATGCTAACCAGCTTCTGTCAACATTTCGTTGATGTTCAAGCATAATTTTATATGCAATAGTTTAGAGAAACTTTTAGCCGGTTGCACAGACTTTTAAAGGTTTTCTTTACAGTTGGAAATTATTCTTTCCATTTACACTCAGTTATTCAATAATGCAATATTTGAATCAATAAAAGTGGAAAGGAATTTCTCCTAATAAAAAGAATTGTTTGCAAGCAAAATTACTCGTTTTTCATATACGAAAAATGCTACACACCTTTCTTCATAACGTATTCAGCTTTACTCTTATTTATTTTTAATCAATTTATTGTATTTTCATTAGCCACTTAATTATATAGTTGGTTTCTAAATAATTTACTGAAGAAACAGTACATCTCCTTCACGTCATTGAAAAGAATTGCAAACTGAAAAATAATCCTTTGAAATATCATGTAAAATATATCAGAGCAAAACGTTTTCAGAACAGAAATTAAACCTACAGTAACGTTAAAACAAAAACATACTAAGTTTTCGTTCAGTCGAAGCTGTTCCTTTCCTGCTTTGTAAACAAATTAAAAAATGAAGGCTGTGAATGAATTTTTTTAAAGTGAAAAAGTAAAGAAAAAGAACATTTGTAGAAGTTTAAACCTTAGACCGCGGAGGAAACTTGAAGATTTTAATAACTGAATACTATTATAACAAAGCGCGCTAGAGTACGACAAATACAATAAGTGGTTTGGTTTACAATACTCAACAATCTGAACTACGTCGTTTATCACAAAATACTATCAGACTTTGTTTACGTTCCCTCAGAGGTTGTTTTTCATTAAAATTCACGAACCAGTTTGATAATTTTTTAAGAGTTTTAAAAAATTCTGCTCACTTTATTGAGGACAAAACATGAATAATGGTTGTTCTGAACTACTTGAAATGGCATTGAAACAATTAAAACTTATACTTACATATATGTAAAAATGTAAAATTTTAGCTGCAATGCGGCAGGTCGGGTCAAAGGGGAGTTCGGGAAAAGCCAGGGGTGTTAATGCGGCGGCTGCGCTCTGCCGTAAAGGGGAGGTATAGACAGCGAAAAGACTTCGTGCTAAGTATGGAAAGATAAAGATCAGTAATTTGTTCCCAAAATACTGAAGGAATGTTCGAGTCACCCAGACGGCCAACTGTCGGAGTGGGGCGATCCGGTTGAAATGATTCATGACCTGTATCTGAAACCCTGTTAACCGAACATTGGAGATAGGGTTAGAAAAACAGAAGAATATTAATCCTTGGAGAGCTCGCAGAAAACAGTCTTGCGGAGAGAGAGAGACAAGATATTTTAGTTTTCGGGGAGAGAGTAAAGCAGTTTTGAGAGCAGTTTTTCAATGAGAGTTTTGTTTATCAATAAACGAAGGTTATACCGGCTTCCAACCGAGTGAGAATAGGCTTAGGCCACGAAGTTTCGATAACGGTCGTATGAAGTGATAGTCTGATGGAGTTGGCTGAGAGCGAATTAGTGGCCAAGGGCTCACACTGGTATCACGCAGAATACTAAAGACTATAGTTATTAATTTTTAACTCTAACAAGACATTACATAAACTGTTTTGTCTTGTTAGAGTTGTATATATATATATATTGTAATAAACACAAAAGAATTAATTAATTAAACACTTTATTGTAAAAGATTAGTTAATGATTTGAATTCCATAGTTTGTTTATGAATCAATTATATTCATTTTTATTTAAAGTGAAAGATTGCAAAATAATTACGGCATTCTTTAGAAACTTTACAAGACAATTTACTTTTATTCAGTTGAAATTTACAGCATTTTTATGAGATTATTTACATTTAAAGTTTTTCAATTTTATATATTTTACAACTCTTTTCTCAGGGGCATTTACCTGGGCCTTCTAAGTAAAGAAACAACTTTTATATTTACGTTACACAATCAAATTCCTTTACAACCTAAGAAATTAAACAATAAAACAAACGCGAAATCGAAATCTCACGACTTTACCTTTAATTATCGTTTACAAAACTTGATCAAATTTGTTCGTACTTTCAAAACATCTGCTGGTACCAGACTTAACTCTCTTGGGCTTCGGCTCACCTCACAATTCACACTAAAAGGCCATAAAATCACTGAATTTACATGGATTAAAGAACACTGTCGTAACTGTGGATCTCCTCTGGAAACTGGAAGCTGCAAACTCCTGGATTATTGGTGGGACAAATTGTTCCGAATTATTTCTCTCTGGAATTGGTGGCGGTCACAGTACTTATAGATTTTTATTTCGGCGTGATTTATTTGGTTACTGCTTGTAACTTTAACGTTGAAATTTACTGTCCAAAACTTCTCACTCAAATTTAACTTTTAATCTTTCCGGAATAATTTGTGCCTGCCACCCTGCTCGCTAACTGATTTTCAACTTCCGACTTGACTTCCAACATCCGACTGTTCTTTCAGAAAACGCTCGCGGCCAAACAAAGCTCGCCTATACATTGTCGCCTTGAAATTGCTGCCGCTAACAATCCACCACAAATATCCAATTATCAAAATAATTAATGGCCTCTAATTAGTATTACATTATATATACATAAACCGTTTTGTCTTGTTAGAGTTAAAAATTAATTCACCATTCAGATAAACCTACCCACCATTTTAAAGATAAGTGAATATAGCAAAAGATAAATATTACAAACTGGTGTGTGAATGATAGATCTTATTATAATAATTAACCACACCTGGAATAGGAATATCACAGAATTGACGAAATTTCCTGGGACATTGTTCTATGAAATAGTTTTGATTTAAACATTCATGGAAGCAAAATATTTGCTTAAGTAATTACTCAGCAGCAGTTGCTAGTTACACATAGAGTGATATCCAATCCAAATTACAAGTAAAATTAATATAATGTTCGCTAAAACACAGTGTTCTACTTCGCAGTAATTTTCAACACGATTATGTAAGAATACTAAGGTTATTTCTATATAATTCTAATATCCTTAGATAAAATACAAAATTAAAGAATATTTGTGCCACACTATTGTAGTTTCCTCCAAGGAAGAAGTGTAAAAATTATTCATCGTCGTACGTCATTTTTTATAGCAACTGTGAAAATGAGTTACAAAGAAATCACCTGTGTGTTTCATGGCAATCTACAAATTGTTAATGAATAAAAAAATAAATCAATTGCACATTTAACAACTTAATCATGTTTCCCTTGGTGACCAAGTCTAATCTTTATTCATTAAACGACCAGTCCTCAAGACCCACAATTTCTCTGAACGAAATACACTTCCGATTTTCGAGCCCTAAAGCCATAAAAATAATTCTTGGAGTTTTCCGAGTTATTAATAAGAAAGATAGCCAATTCAGAAAAAAAGTGATAATATAAATACAACGTTTCTGGGATCCTTGTCTCTTTCCTCAGGTGCGAAGAAGAGCCAAGAGCGACACAACTGCACTCGTCAGTTGACAAAACTCCGAAACTCGAACGCTCTTCTTCACACCTGAGCAAATGGACAAGGTTCCCAGAAACGTTGTGTGGTATTTATATTATCACTTTTTTTCCGAATTTCCTATCTTTCTTCTCATTTTTTTTTCAATCAGACTTAAATTTTATTATTTTTCTGAATTATGTTATCTGATATTATAGTTTACAAGTTTGTAGTGAAAGAAACCTTTAAATAGTCATGGGTATTCTTAGATTAGTTATTACTTGGAAACTCACGGTCTACAGTTGGCCAAATTCCTCTATTTTTTCTCTGGTCTAATAATTGACAAAAGAAATCTTTAAAATAATCATGAGGCATTCCGTTGAATTTATAAAATATCATCGTCTTGATAATACCTCATCCAGAATACAACTTTGACTGTTAAAAGGTTTATTTCACTACAAAATTTATCCACCAACAGTGGGATAACCCTAATTATCACAATTTTTAACCTGTGATTATACGATTACCATAACAATCAATTCACCAACCTTTTCAAATCGGAAGCTTACGGAAATTGAATAGATTTAAAGGACATATAAAACCAACACTCACGTCATCAGTCAGAACTTCTAGTAAATGCCTTATCGTCAATATTTCTATACGAAAAACATTGGCGATTACAGCCGACTATATTTTTAGCAATGTCCATAAGGATTCGTTGTTTCTTTTAAAGAAATGAGACAAAAACCATAGATTCGACGAAAACTACGAAAGAACACCAAAGGATGAATAATATAGCAAACTGACGTCGAGAAATTGATCTGGTTTAAAAATGTCGACAGACATCATCCAAGGTCTCACCGACACTGAAAACGCAGTACGGCTATACTGCAAACAGTAAGGCATTATTGATTAAAGTGTATAAATTATAAGGTGCACGTTTAGTAATAAAGAAAATTTAAGTTGTTAGTATTGTATTTCTTCAATACAAAGATGGCACAAGGCTCGGTGGCACTAATTATGTCTCATACAGACAAGTTCTATGGTGCTTCAAATCACCATTCTCAGGCTATATTTGACAGGTGTTCAATTCTATCAGACGACTGTATTTCTTAAGCAATTGTGCATTCTGTCCTACGTTGAATGGTAATACACAGTTGTGTTATATCATATAAGAAGTTAATTGTACAATCACGAATAATTTTTCAGCAAATAATAATACAGATTCATTTTTAAGTAATATTAAATATTTAATTCTATAGTGCACATTTTTCGTGTTCAATTTTCTTTGGTCGAGTGGAAACGGACAGTATATAATAGATCATGGATATTTTTATTTTAACAATTACAAAATTACCTGGGAGTTGTGTTCTGCATAACAGCAGAGTTGTGCAGACAATACAGTGAAAATGGAAAACCATATCGTCCGCACACCTTTGGTTTAGTTAACTGGAATTAGTTTTATATCCTATACGACACTGAAAGTAAAATCTCTCTCCTACTTAAATAAAACGTCCTTAAATTGTTTATTGCGTAAGGAAAGAATTCGTATTTTGATTCTCTATTTTCATATGAAATGAAATTATTTACTTTCAATATGTGAACAGTACATACATATATACAAAATAAAATATTATCGCAAAATCAAAAACGAAAAAATGTAATGTAATGTGAATGTTTACTCTGACAAATATTGAAATTTTCATGTATAATTTTATTCAATAATGTAATATAATTGAAAAAAACATTATTCCACCTAGTCGGTTAGATGCGATTTCAGAAACTCAAAATAATTTTAAAAAATACACCAAAAATATGTTAAAAGTCCATTTCTGCAGGAAGAATCTGGACATGTCACAACAAAGTTTGAACTTCCATGAATCTTGTTTTACGCATGTCAGAACGAGTGAAGCAATTTGACAAAAAATTACAATTTACAGGTAATTTCATACCTGTAATTTAAAAAGCTAATGTACATCACATCGTTACACAAATTACATATTTAAAGAGATGACATGTGTTTCATTCCTACGTAACCAACCGAAATTGTGGTATTGTAACTAAATGTCTAGCTACGTGTTCAAAAAAGGGTTGTAAAACACTTATTTCCGAGCATGAAATTGCTAATTCTATAGGGATATCAAAAAAACGTGTCATGGGTGACCGTGCATGCTCACTGCGGATCGGAATGCATTTGGACAATTTTTTTCAACACTGTTGGCTCCTTTTAGAAAAAGTAAGAGGGATGAAATCTGTATTCGCCATCACTCATCAGAATCAAAACAACAGTCAATGTAGTAGATCGAAGCTGGTTCATCAGTTCCGATGAAGGCGTAGACGGACCCATCGGCAGGAAAGGTAATGGAAAATGGCGAAAAAATTCTTCCGAAGACTACTTTTCAAATGGTAAAATGATAAGTGGGCAATACTTTTGTAACCTTATTTCTTTAGGTAGGTGTAGACAGGCTATGTATAGGGTAATCCACATAGTGGCAACTCCCCTTTAATAGCATAGGAAGGGATTTGAAAGGGGGAATGCGGAAGGGTAGAGGAAGGTAGCCAAGGGTTAACTAGGGCCCCCTAGCTATGGTTTAAGGATCCTACCTGGCAATTCGCCTAAAAGTGATGCAGGGTAAACCCTAGAAAAACCTGCATCAGGTAGGTCGGGCATTGGGCACATGTCCCACGCCCTTCCGATAGCGGGAGAGGAGTTTGCTGTGGGGATTTGACTCCATCGGACTTCTATTTGTCCCGAAAACTGTTTTGAAAACATGAATTTTCAAATTTAAGCCACTCTTGTGACATATTAAAAAAAAATCTAAAATATAAGGAATGTTGAATAGCACTGAACTTCAGACACTTGAAATTACATTAAAGCCCCATACATTTTATTTTAATGCTTACTATCTTTTAATAAGTATTATTTGAAAAAGACTTTTCATAAAATTAAACATTGATTTTAAACTTTGATGCTACACTGTCTTCTCTTTCCTTATTATGATCTTGCCCAATATTAAAAACGTGTAAAGTTTACATATAAGCAAGAAATCCCGGACGTTCCTTCTGCGGTGTACGCAATACGATTTTTCAGAAAGACATTGACTGAAACCTTTAATACTCTAACTCGGTTACTTATTCATCTCTATAACTAAATTTATCATTACTGACAAATATTTAAAAAGCGTAGAACGGTCTTTCTCAGCTGAAAACAGATATAGCTTTCTTAATTTTATACCTCAGACAGTGATTGATATGGTATTAATTTATATGGTAATTAACTTGGTGGTCTGACTGATTCTAATGCATAGAATTTTGACATTTGAACAACAAATGATTGTTATTTAGTTCATTAATAGCGTTTCACTAGTTATTTTATCTTCTCAATAGGCATTCTTCCTGCAACAAATTTTATTCAAATGTTGATATACAAATAAGTCTGATTTTTTTAAAAAAAAATCTGCATGACTATAATATAATTATTATTTGAAGCACGTTCTATTTTTTTAAACAACTATAAAATTATATATAACTACATATTATGCTCGTTACTGGCTCCACTTTCCATTAATAAAGCAGAATATATATGTATAAGACATTCCATTTGAAGGATATGTCTGCAATCTGTCAAAAATATAGCAAAAATGAACAAAGGAAGAAAATTCGACATTCTCAGACCTTAACTCCATTCTGAATTAAATTGAGCACGATGTCCTTGGCATATAATAAGGTTATGCTATTCATACTGAAGAGCTTTTTGGCCTTTAGAGGTGGAACTAAAGATGCCACGCAAACTCTGACATTTAGACATTTTCATTCGCCACAAATGTACAATGTACGAAGAATAAAGTACATTCAATTACATAAGAAGAGAAACAAATATTATGAATGAATATCGGAGCAAAGATTGTGTTCGTGTATTATACTAGCAGGGTGCCCGCCCTACATACAGGAATGAAAATATTGTGGTAAGCTTATGGCGCAAAGATTTGTCTCCATCAAAAGGATTGAGCTTCGGTAAAGACCCCTTTCTTTAACCAGTTCTTATAACAAGTATAACGATTTTTGTATGTAAGAAAAATGTTACCTCATGACTATTCAAAAAATTACTTCTCGCCTACTCTTGACATATAAGATTTTGTTTACTAACTAATATATGTGGTTTAAAGAGGAAAGTAAATTGGGATAACTTAATTTTAAGTTTAATTTTTTTAAATGGTACATTAAAATTTAAGATAGCCTCACTTCAGAGAAAACCTTTGCAACAGTTTTTATGTAAATCGAACAAAACCTCTCTACGAGCAGATAAAAATCAGATTTTGGAACGTCTGCAATTTAGGTAGCAGTTTAATTTTGTTAAAGACCTTGATACAATTATAAGTAAAAATAATAATAAGTTTCATCGAAACCCCTCCGACCGTTTTATAGAGAAAAGCGAAACAAAACAGCATGACAGACAAGAAAATGCATCGGTTTCGTATCCCCTAAACACGATCGCGATTAGATTAGCTAAAAACTACTTGATTCTCAGGTGCTCAATTATTTATACAGACCGATTTAACAATTGACGCTAATTGAACACAAACGTTTTTTTCTTTAAATACCTTGGTTTATTACAATAATTTCTGTTCTTTTTAAGCACGATTACATGTTTCTGGAGTGCTTTATTGTCCTACTATTTCTAATTTTAAAAACTATTACGCATTCCAGGCAAGCAGTAGTCGGCCCAAAATTAATTTATTCACTACTTCGGTAGCTGCCTTCCATTATTTGTACTTTTTTTCATGAAAAAGTTCTGCAGCTTGCTTATTACTTTCAACGCCAATGTCTTCGACGAAAGCTCTAAATGTGAATGGAAGAAACGGATTTTTAAATACGCACTATACGGCAGTCTCCCGTATTTTTTTCAAGAAGGCCAATAAGATATTATTCGTAGACTTACTATCAATAATTTTGAAAAAGATTTGTCCCAAATATAGCACAAACTTTGAATCATCCCACAATATGGTCACTTATTCCATATAATATGTCAGTATTATTATCCATCAAAAGAATACTTACCATGATATGTATGTTTTTGGGGTGTTATACAGAAAATGTAAAACCTCAGAAATATTATATAAAAAATAATAAATTAATAAAAATCCCATTAATTTAAATTATGTTTTATATTCAATTGACGTTTATCACCAATAGTGAGGATTTAGCAAGAATATAACAATTGGGACATTTTTATTTTGTGATAGGTTGATCTAAAATCTATATATGTAATTATATCTAAAGAAATAAAAATGCATGTACGTTCCGCATATAATCGTAAACGTGTGTAGCAATTTCAACCAAGTCGATCTAGGAACAAATAATGTAGGGTTAATACACGCCTAGGGGTTTAGGGATGGATAGGGACGGTATTTGAAAATAGTGCGAAAACGAGCGATATTAGAACAGAATAAATTATTTTTGAGAAAGTGTCGCTCTCTATTTAAAGTCCAATTATAACGCATAATGGCAAAGAAGGGGATCAACCCTAACGGCTTGAGTGAAATGGGCGGGCGGCAAATAAAATTCGTAAACGACAGTGAGTCATGTAGAATCAATTGATGCGAGGTTCATCGAATTCAATACTCATTCACAAAGCCGGTAAAATTGAAGTTGAGCCAGCCTTCATTGCTGTTTTATGTGCCGGGATTTTGAACATCTCCGTGCATCCTACGGGCATCGATCCATAAAAAACAGCATCCCAAAAGTCCTATCAATCTCCCACCGTCCTATAAGCTTCAGCCAGAAATCTAAATTTAAATGTACTACACAACGTAATAAAATACCAAGACTCCCCAATTTCCCACCATACTATAATCAGTCCATCCCAGAACTGTTGAATATCGAAGCTTAAATTGAAAAGAGTCATTTGGATTACTTTCATTGATTCAAAACAAGAAAAAAAGAAGTCTGCTCTATTCACCACCCGAACAGAAATAATGTTAAAAATAATTAAAAAATGTTCGCCTTTCACTTCTCCATCAAGATATGCCACTGTCCCAAATACCTGCTGAAGGGGGCTCTGGCCCCTATACCGCCATAGGACTCAAGACCTTGTATGATATCATCGTCATGTGTATGTGGGATAGGGGGTTGAAAAGGAGATAATAAAGGTATATTATTGTCGAATGCATCGTTTTCAGTTGTTGAAATGAACAGCGACACTCGACACCGGTTACGTGCTCAGCCCTCTTTGGTAAACGGCAGGTCGACGAGTCTAATATAAAATTGAGATAAATAAATACCCGGACATCTCTAATCTCTATCTCTCTCTCTCTCTCTCTCTCTATATATATATATATATAATGTAATGCCAATTAATTAGGACATTAATTGTTTGAACATAAAAATTAAATTGTTTGAGAAATCCATTATAGCGGTCTGATCGAACAAAGCGCGAGCTCTGTTGCTTTGTCGGAAGGTCAAAAATGGCGTATGCTCGCTAAAACTCGAGACGAGGGTAGTTCAGTTGGTGACTAGAATTTAACAGAGTTGGTTGGTGCCGGGACATTTCGGAGGACGGAACAAGTGATACTAGAGCAGAGACTAGCCGTCGTTTATTGTATTATTATGAAACAAAGTTGTGAGTTGAAGACAAAGTAAAACATTCACGAAAGCATTACATCGAAACTTGCTAAGTAAAAACAGTTTTACGTCCATAGCCAGCCAGAAATAGTAAAATTGCAGTTTAAGTCCAAAGCGGTAAAAGACTAGCTAATCTACAAACCACAGAATTCACCTAAGGCAAGCAGGTAACAGATAACTGACAAAAAGGAGGATCATCCGAGTTTCTGACATCCTATCAATTTTGACTAGAATCAATATAAAATCTGTGAATCTTAGAATCAGTGTAAAATCCCTCAATAGTGTATTTTCGAAACCAAAAGAAATGCTGGAACCAACTGAACAGATGTGAGTAACAAAATACAAAATAATGATTTATGTAAACGTAATTAAAAGATAGAAGTCAGATTTCGTTCTATTTTAAATTGTTAATCAGAGTTAATCTCTTTACTTTTTAATTTGTCAAGTTAATTTCTTTTCTTTTTAGTTTATTTCTATCGACGTATTGTTTAGGTAAATGTTATTTGTTTGTTAATAATCAAATTGTTGTGTCCATTATCAAACCCAGTGAAGATCCTGAGAAATAATATTTTAAAATTGTAATTGTTTTTAAATTATTGCCACAAAATAAATAAATATTGTTTGTAAATTTTATTAATTCTTTTATTTAATAAAAAGCCATCCATTTGATTATTACATAAATAGCTACAACGTGGGGCAAATTCTTTAAATTTAAATTAAATTAATTTAAGGTATTAATTGTGTATATTACAAAATATATATATGTATATATATATATATATATATATTGTAATACTAATTAAGGAGGCCATTAATGACTTTAATTATGGTGGATTGTTTAGCGGCACCGATCTCAAAGACAACAATGGAAAAGCATAGACTAGCTTTGTCGTGAACCGCGCGCATTGTACGGGAACGTAAGTTGGTGGCAGTTGGTCGTTGTGGTCTGGATTGTACAGATCAGACATCGTCGAGCATGGTAAAATAAAGTTGGTGAATCATTGGAGAATAGAAGTGGCCGACGGTGAAAACGTCGCAGAGGACGGTCTTTATAAAATTGAGCAGAGTAAAACATTCACCGAGATATTGCAACGTGAATATTGTCAAGTAATACCAGTTTCGTCAAAATAGAACTTTGTACAATCTTCGTGGAGGAATTGTTGCGGAATAACATTGGTGAATTATTACAAAGCGGAGCAGTCATCGAAGTATAGCCAATGTTGCCAATATAAAAATTGATGTATAGAACCTGTGATTAATTTTTTAAGTGTAAAAAAATTGTGTACCCAAGCCCCGAAAACTAAGTATGGTACCAGCAGGACATTTGTAAGTACAAACCAAACTAATTAAATTCTGTAAACGATAGTTAAAGGTATTAGTCAGATTTCGTTCTTTTCATTTAGTTAGATTTCGTATTCTGTTCGACTCAATTTGGTTTCGAATTGTTAATTATTTAATTGATAATTTTTTTGATTGTTCTTACTTATCAAGTCCAGTTAAATACCCTGCGAAGAAGAGTTATTAATTTTGATTGTTTGTGTAACATAAAAGATTGTATTTTACTTTGAACGCCACAAATTACAAATAAAATATTAGTTTGTTAATTTTGTAATTATTGAATTGTACGTGCCAACCTAGGGCAAACTATTTGTAAAAACTAAATAATCACCTGTTAAATTAATCTTTGGTAACTTAAAAGCTTTCTTTTAATCTTAATCATTGTTAATTAATTTTTTGTTAATTAGCTTCCTTTATTCATTACATAAATGGTCCCATAACGTGGGGCAATTCATTCATTTAATTAAATATAGCTTCTTTTAATCATTACAATATATATATATATATATATACTTCCTCAAACTAAATTTGGTACTGACGACTTACTATCAGCGAATGGTCACTGATAGGATAAGACACCTCTAGCACACACGGCGATGGGGATATGAGAGGGGAACATTAAAAAGTAATGACGAAACGACCGATATTTGTATTGAATAAATAGTTTTGCAGAACGCCGAGGATGAGTAACTGCGAAAATTACCTAAATTGGAATCGGGTTCATAGATTTGGAGGTATTTAGTTGAATAGTAACAGCACTGGCCTTATTAGTGTCAACTATCATCGGCTTCAAGGAGGAGAGGAGTGATTTGGACTAAAACAGCAAAATGACCGAGCAAGTGTTTAATTCATATGTTTGTGGATAGCTGAGTTGAATAGCACCACGCTAAATGCCGGTAAGCCACGTGATCAGCCCAGCCCGTATGCAGTAGACTGAGAAGTGATTTATTATGAAAACGTCAAAATGATCGAGGGATTAATGTAGAAGAATCAATTCATTTTCCTGTCGTATATAAGTTTGGTATAAATAATTACGTGGGCAACGCCGGGCAATCAGCTAGATATTATATAATTGGTGTACCACTGTGATCAAAAAGTAAGGTGAAATTGTCATTTAAAACTCCCGGGTATTAGGAAGGTAAATTTTTTTCCTAGGTTGGTAGGACTGTCTATAATATTTTCCAAGCGTCTGTTTGTTAAAAGGTTTAATTATCTCCGAGTTACACGTGTTTCTGTAAACAACCAAAAGTGAATTTTTCGATTTTTGCAATGGGTGATTTTGTTGAGCAAAGAACTTGCATCAAGTTTTGTTTGCGGAACGAATATTCTTGTGCGGACACGTTTAAAATGTTGCGGAAGGCCTTTGGTGATCAAACTAAGGCACCAAAAAACGTTTATAAGTGGTGCAACGAATTCAAAGAGGGCCGAGAACGCATTGAAGACGAACCGCGCTCTGGACGACCATCAACGTCTACCGACGAGGGCCACGTCCAAAAAAAATCAAAGATTGCTTGAAAACCGTCGATGGACAATTAGAGATCTCGCTGATAGTGTTGGAAAACCATTTGGCTCAGCCCAAACCATTTTGAAGAATGTTTTGTGTCTCAAACGCGTCAGGTTTCGATTGGTGCCAAAATCGCTCAATTTTTTGGAAAAAAAAATCGTCGCGTTGATGTGTATGAAACTTTGCTGTCTGACTAACTTGAAATGCATCATTACTGGAGACGACCCTGAAACCACCGACCAATCCAGCGAATATCGTGCAAAAGGTGAAGCAAGACCGAAAAGACAACGGCAGTCTTCTTGACAGTTTTCTTTGGTTATCGTGGTGTGGTGCACTATGAATTCCTTCCGCCGGGCCAAACTGTCAACAATAATTATTTGAGCATTATGCGTCGTTTGCGTGAAGCTATTCGTCTGAAACGGTCGGAATTATGGGCGAACAACTCTTGGTTCCTTCATCCCGATAATGCACCATGTCAGTCATACTGCGTTAGTTTTTCGCGACTTTTTTGCCAACAGCTGCACTCCTATGACAGCGAACATGAACTGCAGAAGGTAGGTTACCAGCATGATATTGCCGATTGTCTTAAATGAATCATGAAAGCTGAATTCTATTTGGTTAGTATACTACTCTGCTCATTTGTAAGGTAATAAAAGGAAAAAAATAAACTTCACACTTGAAAGGAAACAGGAATTTGGAAATAACATTGTCTAAGTCACACTAACATGCAAAAATAAAAATAATTAGTGAAAGGGGCAAATTAAAGGGAATGAAATGGGTGGGTCATCTTGCTGGCTGGCTACCTGACTCCATAAGACAGCAACCAGTTGCACAGGGGCCAACAAAACAAAATCAAACTGGAATTAACAAAGTTGGGACTCTTGGAAATTAACAATTTCAATTTATAAAATTAATTCAAAGTTAAATCATTAAAGATTAATCTTTACCCAAAGGTGCATTTGTCAATAAAACACTGATTTGTTATCTGCTGCCTACCTTGAACAATTGGACTCCAATTACTGCAAACATGAACTGTAGAAGGCAGGTGACCAGGACAATGTTTCCGATAGTCTTTACTGCTACTATCACGCACTGGACTACATGCTATGGGATAGATACATCATCAACAAATACCAGACAAATTATAGACTGCTACATCTTGATGATCCACCCAAAACAAAAATAACTCTTCAGATGAAAAACTGTTCATCCCTCATACTGGCATGTAATTTTTGACACCAGTACAATAGTGCCAAATAATAACCAAATATCTCCAATAATGATAATTTCAATATTTATATTAATTACATAATTATCAGCATCATCACTGCGTTGTGAATCATGATCCAGCAACTGATTATAAAATTATCATGAGTTAAGTCCTGTGCCATGACCTTTCCATTTGACTAAATGGATGTATTTTTGTTTAGAAGTAAGGGCCAGCATAATCTTTGCAAATGGGGTCTCTCATTCCCAGTTGCTGAGATCACCCACTCAGCAGCTGCATATATATCAACGCGCGGGGGTGGGTGGCGGTGGGACGGGGCTGGGTGGTGGTGGGCGGGTGTAAAAAATTGCAAACATGTTAAACGGCCTTAAGCGTGGGGGTGGTGTGGCATTAGTTAAAATTATGCAAAACATTCGAGATTCGAGTCGATTCCAAGGTTTTGTATGCCACTGAGTTTAATTATTACATTCCACTTGCCGTTTAGCTCCTCCAAGCGGGTAATGGTATTTTTCAAACATGTTAATCGGCAATATTGGCGTCGCAATAATATTTTTCGCGGTCAATTAAATTTATAATATTGCTCTAGATGTTCTCGTGTATAATTTCAATCCCTCGGGATGGATGGTGAGCGTTACATGAAAATATCGCTAATACGATTGGAATAAAAGTCGGGGGTATCGATATCTCTGAATTTAATTATGACATTCAACTTTTTGTTTAACACTCAGTAGAGGGGGAATCTGGGTGGAAATTTTGTAAAATGTTGAAACGGACGATATGATTTATGAAATAAACTTTTCGGGGCCAATGAGTTCAACCCCTTTCGGAATGGGGGTGAGCACATGTAGGGAGGGATACGGGGCGAAGTACGTTACATAAAAATAACGCACAAGCGAGATTGGAGTCAAATTGAAGGTTATGGATATATGACATCTCGGGCAACGCCGGGTATATATATAAAAATATAATAAAAAAGACAATATAAAACATAGAAATAAATTTAGTATAACATAATTCATTTGAAAAAACAATTAAATTATGACAATTTATATAAAAATTATGGAATCTATATAAATCATTATCAACAGAAGAAAATCTTGACTTCCTCCAACTTCACAGACAGACCAGAGAGAAATTATTGCCATTCAAACACATCACATAACTTCTGCTCGAAGTTTATATACAACTGAATTGGTCCCATTATACACTAAATAAATGAATTATTTCAAGACACCCGTAGTGGGGATGTTCCTCAATCTGGACATGACAACCTGCACGACTGTCTTCATGGTTTCAGATAAGATCGCCCATAATTTGAATCGTTATTCGACGAGAAGGTTAACGACTAGGTCAAGTAAATATAAATATTTCAAGAGCCGAGGCCAGATCGCAGGTCAGTTTTCAATTAATTAAGGACTCTGTTGATTCAAGAGACTTGTAGTCCTTAGTCATAAATATCGATCACAATCTCGATCTTCTCACTTTACATTACTTCCTTACTAAATAATTCAAAAATGTCCTACTACGGAATCCGTAACTCAGTAATCCAAAATGTACATCACAATAATACACACCATTTAAATACAAAATAACGATCAATATTAACCAAAACAATAGATTAAAATAGGAATCCGAGCTCACATTATACATAATCAAACTATGGGAATAAAGCAAAATAACTTTATTGTCTTTGAAATAATGGGTAAATTTAGATGTTTTAATTTTTTAGCCTTTTGTAACATTTTCCAATCATATTCTATTAATTTTTAAGTATTACAACTTATTTCTTTAATATAAAACACGTTAACATATTAACTCGCTTGTATTCTGTACGTGGCAACAAAATTGATTAAGTCGGGACCATAACAAGCCTCTTAAGTCAAGGGCGCCAACCCAGTAACGGAATTACAAATATAGGCATCAATATCATGACAAAACTCCATCATTACTTCAATATTACTTTTTAAACGTGCTAAAAATAATAAGCATTTCTGCCCCTTGAATAAAATAAATTTATTGTTATCTGTATCCTAATTTACAATCTACAACAGTGTCATGGTATTAAGTAAATTTTATACAAGGTCTTAGAATGAGGTGGGCAATTGACCATAAACCATTCCATAGTATACCAAAGTAAGATTTAGTTAATTCAGTTCGTGTTATGAATCAGGTCCTTTGTACACATTCTACCGAGTCTTCTCTCTATCTAGATTGACTATTCCTGCTACTAGTTCATTAACGTGTCCTAGACATTCGAAGTAGAGTTCTGATATTATCTTCATTTCCTCGGTAATGAATGGTATGTTGACATCATTGAGCAGGATGAAGTTTGACACAAACCACAGTGCGTTAATGATGGAGTGCAGTATTTTAGATTGGGTTCATTGAATAATATCTTGATTAGAGCGCTATGTGCATAATTGTATATCTTAAATCAATATGGGTTTAATAATGCATTTATATAACAGTAATTTATTAAACAATGATAATTTGTATCTCCTTACCATTTAACAAAGTATCTCTCTGAATTTTAGATTAATTATTGTCAACGATTTAGCAAATGGTATAAATTCAGACTTTCTGCTGATGACTGTGTAATATACGGCAAATACGTGGTAAACATGACGTAGATGTCCTCCAAAACGACTTAGATATACTAAGCTAAAGGGCTAAGCGAAATAAAATGAAAATTAACAATGGCAAAAGTAAGGTGATCGGTTTCACCAAAATATGCCTTGGAATACAAAATAGAAGGGGAAACAGTGGCCCAGGAGAAAAACTGTAAATACCTAGGCATTTATTTTAACAGTAAGCTGGGGTAGGCGGAGTAGGTAAAGTATGCTACAAGGAAAGCATGGAATACTTTGCACTTTGTAATGAGGTCTCTCAAAAAGGGAAATGTAAAACCCAAGGAAATGGCGTATCTATCATAAGTGCGCCCACTATTGGAATATGGTGCAGCACGCTGGGATCCGTATAGGAAAAATCAGATGGAAAGTGCTCAGAAAAGGGCCGCGAAATTCGTACACATAGGACCTGGGTATGGTAAAGTTGCTAGGGTGGGAAACACTTCTGACGAAAAGGGAAAGAGCCACGCTACACGACTTCTTTAAAGCCTTTGCAGGTCAAAAACCTTGGCAAGGAATTCGAGAGAACCGACTCGGAACGGGAGGACTGACCACATGTTCAAGTTAAATACCAGGCAGCAAAAAACAGATGTTGGAAAATACTCATTTCTAAATAGGACAATAAATAACTGGAACAATTTATCTGCAAGGATATTCTGAGAAAGTCCTCAAACGGAAAAAAAATTTCAACTTAATCTGAACTCTCTAGTGAATATAGGGTGGTGTAGTATAGTGAAGTGATAGTGCTCCTTTATAAACTAAAGTAAAAAGGTAACATTCCTTGTCTCCTTACGTAGTTAAGTAGTTAGGTAACCTATTTTCAGATCACTTTCCACTTTTCTTCTTTACAATATTAATTACTTCTTTAACTTTTTTCAAAATTAACCTTTAATTCATAACATGTTATATACAAGTATTTATAGTTGTAATAATTTCGCTAAACCTAGTTTATATTTTATAATAATTATGTTAAATTACTCTATTTTCCTTTATTGTAACTTCCCTTATTTAATTTGTAATTAAATTGTAATTTCATGCACCTACCAGCGGGCAAACTGCGCATTTGTAGATTGAATAAATGCATACATACAGACATAATTGGTCGGTGTTTAATTTTACATGTTTAATCTAGGTAATTTTCTGGTACAGGTGTACTTCACTCTTCTTGTGGTGGATGTAACTTACACTGATTTCAAGTCATTTATCTCGATTTTATATTTATCCATCCAGTAAAATAACAGGTTGTGGTGGGTTTTAAAGATTTTTTGATGCAACTGCTGCGTCAGAATTTAATGATAGCAAGGCAGTATCATCCGCGAATGTTTCAATAGTTGTATTACTTGTAGTTCGAAGGTCAGAAGTATAGATCAGGTAGAGTGGCAGTCGCAACACACTGCCTTGAGGTACCCCTGATTTGACTGGTTGAATAACTGGAGTTGTGTTTTATTTGGAAATATCGATCTGACATGTATGATCTTAACAGAAACAGTTTTTTGATTTTGTATAACAGATCAATGCGCCAGACTTTATAGAAAGCTTGTGTTACAACTAGAATACAGCGTTACATAGTTTATTTTCTACAAGGATTCTGTTGATAATATTTATAATTCTATGTGATTGGTGATTTATTGTATGTTTTTCGAGAAAGCTGAAATGGAAGTCCGGTATAACTATTGGTAATTCCAGATCTGTTTTCAATCTTTCTATTAGGAGTTTTTCAAAGACCTTGACAGAATAGGGAAGAGGCTGAATGGTCTAAATGAGCTTGTTTCATTGGCAGGTTTTCCTGGTTTGGACACCATAATAATTTCCAACTTGTGGGATAGTATTATAGCCTTGGCACAATATTATATGCTATTATCCATATAACTGCAGATTTAATAGCCTTTAAAATTATTTTACCTGTAATTATGTCATGTACGGGTGCTTTATGTGGATGAATAAAATGTAAAATACAATTC
This sequence comes from Zhengitettix transpicula, assembly GCA_037074705.1. Lineage (NCBI taxonomy): Eukaryota > Metazoa > Arthropoda > Insecta > Orthoptera > Tetrigidae > Zhengitettix > Zhengitettix transpicula. Next base: position 22,603,322 of record CM073590.1, on the reverse strand, counting down.
ATTTTCTTAATAAATCAATACCCAAATATATACTATAATTTATTCCATAGTAACCCAGTAATGCTTTCTTTCGCATTTACTATAAGTATCTTTAACAATTAGGTACGTTTACACCAAATGTTATCAACATTTTTTGTCAACAAGAGTAACAAAAGATGATACCAAATGTTGGAAACAAGACCCGTCAACATTGTTGCCATTAAATGTTGACAACATTACCTACCATCTGTGGCAAATTCTCTAAAATTCTAAAAGTTGGCAACCTTGTCACCGCTTAAAGACGCGTTTACACCGGAGGTGACAATTTTCAGAAGAATTTATGAGCATTTCTTGGTAACAATTGTTTCGTGTTATGAGACACCACTACAACGCTTCAGTTTCTTTAACGACGCGAAATAATTCCAACTTTACAGCGTCAAAATTGTGACTAAGTAAATTAAAATATAATGCTTCCCGTTTTAAAATATATTTAAATAAAATAGCAAAAAAACAAAACGAAGTGATAATATAAATATCACACAACGTTTCTATAAAACCTTGTTTCTTTCTTCAGGTGAATAAAAACGCAAGAGCCGTGAGAGTACTACACAACCATACAATCCAGTTGACTAACTCAAAAGCCTCAAAAGTTTTTAGTTCGGCGCTTGGATTCTGCGGTTGCGTAGTACTCTCACGGTCTTGCGTTTTTAATCACCCGACGAAAGGAACAAGGAAACCAGAAACGTTGTATGGCATTTATATTATCACACGATTTTGTCTTTTTGATATATTTTATCTAATTAGTAAACTAGGTAAGTATTCAAGTGTCAATGAGAGTTTGATTAATTTTCGTAACTTTTTTGGCAGAAAACAGTCTCACGCCGTGCGACTAGTAGATAAGGAAAAAGGAGGGGGGGGGGAGAATTTGTGATTTCGTTTATATCAAACAAATCCTAATAATTACAACACATATCAAATTAAAAGATCAAATATGATGCAAGGAAGTTAAATATTTGTATTGAACGAGTGCTGACTGACGTTAAGTACCAATTGAATATAACAGGTTCGAGGGGGTGAGGTTTTGTGTGCGAGTTGTCGTTTATCAGGGCTAAACATGTGCCATTAAATAAAGTACTAACAGTGGTGGCAATAGCGAAAGAATTTGAAAAGGAACTGAATTTGGATGAAAGACCCGTTACCGATAACATGGAGGTTCTACACAATATCAAGGTTATTTTTTGAATGCATTTCACATAAAAATGCAAAATTCAGTTATCATTTTGAATGTATATAATTGAAAGAACATTAGTCTGCAAAGTTTGAGCTTGTTTTCTACCTGGTTGGCCTTTCTGGAGACGACTTGTTTGTGTCGTCCTGAGCACATTCTATTGTAAATTACCGATGACGCCATTTGACAAGAGGTGTAAAGTAAATACGTCTGGTTTTCAAACGTATGCGGAATGTTAATGACACTAGACGCGTCTTCTTAGCGAGTGAAAGAAGATGACAGCGGCAACAAACAATTTTGTATCCGGAGAATATTTAGAACGTCATAAGTCTGGTTGGATTGAACAATCAAGGCAATTTCTCTTTGGAATATCAAAATGCATCAAAAACTTTGAAGTGTTGATGCCATTATTTTAGTAAGGCAAACAGAGATTAAGAGTAGTTGGAATGCAGCCAATGAGAACAAAGCAAAGGGTATAACAACCACGGGATGAGAAATAGTAGTGGAAAAACTGTTAATAGGTAAACGATACGTTGTTTTGATTAATCAGGAAGGAGCTGCAATTGTTGCAGACCTTCCAGAAAATCTACAGCCGATACTCAAGGACATGACTTCATCTCTCAAAAAGCCTTTGGGAGACAAATGCGATCACCTTTGAATCTGATTACAGGGGTAATAGTTTATGCCCGAATAATAGCCATAAGGCCTAATTAAGCATAATAATTGTCTGTCAAAAACCACGAATTATGGGCTCATATCCTCCCAGTAAATCGTTATACTGATTCTTTTATTTTTAAATCACCTACGGACATATTTTATTTTTTATTTCGCCAAATTTGAGATTAAATAAAAATTATTAGCCGTCGCCAATTTATTTAAACGGTACTCATATGTAACACTACAGTAACTTGTAAATGAAAACATTTCATCCAAACTTTATACAACTTAAGTTCGTGAAATAAACTAAGAAATCACTTAATAAGAATCAATATAACTTCAAGCTTTTTATTTACATTGAGCTTCCTAAAATAGCCAGTAAATTTATTACGAGCAAATGGTCCCTGGAGCATTCCGTCAAGATTATACGTTAGTGAAAATATATTTCCTATAGTTCGCTTAAAATTAGATGGCACTTGACCGCTATTTTCCACGAGTAGCGTGACGTTGAAACCACCAATCAGAACACTTAAAATGATGGGCGGGATAAGCAGCGTTGTCGAACAATCGCAGTGTAATCGGTGAGCTGTACACTAAGTCGGCATCATCGCTTCCCTCCACGGGGAAACTTAAACTGTCTTCTTATTTTAATTACACTCTTGTGACCATGTGCCGTGAAGTACAGGAAATGGAAAACGGACAAACGTTGAAATAAATAAAATATTTAATGATATTAGTTATTACTAGACCAAAGTATCCGTACATACAATTTCAATAAAAAACGGAAATGATTGAAACGTTCCGAATAAACGTGATTACAAATATTGTTTCAATGTAGAAATTATAAATTATAAAACATCTGTGTTAAAAGTATACCAGTTTTATAAATAAATACCATAATAACAGACAAAAATGAGTGGTTTCAGTATAATTGTACCAGGAAGGCCTTCATTAGGTTTCCAATTAGAGAATGTGAATTGAATCGTCCGGAAGACTCATCATGATTCGATCGAAATTATTTTTAATAGTGAGATAACGTGTCTTGTATCACATTTCCTCCTGCACAGTGATATTATAAAACATTGGCCTTCCCGAGGTATTTATATCAACTAATTGGGATCTCTTCATTTATGTAAGTTATTCGATTGCAGATAAGTGAAGAATGTTGAGGCACGTGTCAGAACCATAACAAAGGCACGACACACTGTAAGTGACACAAATACTTGGTTCCCAGTGAACAAGATCCAGGTACACCGCAAGCGGAAATAGTATCGAAAAATGTGAATAAACCATAAAAATAGATACCCGTTTTTCCTGCACTTTCGAGTTGTAATTATGACTAAATTAATTAGTTAATTAGGGTAGAATTCTGATCACGTCCTTATTTACAAAAATTCATCATATTAATAATGCAAACAAAGGAAGCATGTGCGAGATCAGGTCATAAAACTATTAAGAAAAATAAAAAATCTGCGCGATACAGTCAAATGAAATTTTTTATTTGCAAATATTTAACGGAACGGAGGCAGTCCACAACACTGCAGTATGTACCTTTTAAAACATTGCCACGTTACACAACTTTTTTAGATAATGTACATTAGGGTAACTCCACTCTGATAGCATAGGAAGGGAATTTGAGGGGGGGTATGCAGATGGGAAGAGTAAGGTAACCAAGGGTTAACTACGGCACCCAAGCAGTAGTTTTAAGGATCCGACCCTGCAATTCGCCTAAAAGTGATGTAGGCAAAACCGTAGAAAAACCTGCAACAGGTAGGTCGGGCTTGCCACCTTTTAGATGCCAGTACGTTTAATAACCAATAGAAACTTGAAAATATATACAGTTTGCAAATATCTCGCTCAGTTATGGAAAATGTTTTTCAACCTTTTCCTATAAGCTTCCTTTACTTTCAAATTTTATCCCGAATTTACGACTAGGGACGTGATCCGAATTCCGCTCATTAATTTTTTTAAAATTGAAGATTGTAAATTAGGTATCTTATGTGTTGTAAATTTCCTCACATAACACAAATAAGTTTTCAGAATCCATATGAGGAAAAATAAAATCACATCTTAGAAATGGGTCACAAAAACTACAAGTAACAACAGTTCTGATGAAATGGAAAAAATAAGCAACATAATGTATAATATAGAATCCTTCCTACCCCAGCTCATCTGCCGATTATTAATGTTTCCAATAGATGGTCAATAACCTCGCGAAACACAAATTTTAGGTGTCTATTTCATTCAAACATCTGAATGGTTCAATAAGTAACGAAGGTTTTCCCGGACTGCTGGATAAAGTTTTCTCGGGATTCCAACCGGGTAGCGTCGTTTAATTTTCGTAAAAAATCTGCGTACTAGAGAGGAAACTGTTAAAAGTCGACGGGGAGATATAATACAGTAGAGTTCACCTAGAGCAACAAACAGTAAAGTTTGCAGTTATAAAGTACAAATAGCGAGATCCTGTATTTTTACATGAAAGCAAGCAAATATTTTTACGCAGAGGTTTACATAATAATTTGCACACGGTGAAGCAAATGGTTGCTTCACGCTGATTGAACAATTTTCGCATAGAGGAGACCGGCATCCACTAGCCGACCAAAGGGGGCGGCTCATCCGAGGTTCCAGATAGCAGAGGACGAGTATTTCAATCGTGTGTATTAAAAATTTCAATGAAGTGTAGAGTCTGTGTAAAAATGGCTTTTTAGTGTGGTAGTTTTCAAGCTACAAGAGAGAGATCTGATAACAGACATTCCGTGACTAACAAAACTTTTTACAAATTTGTAAACGATAATTAAAAAGGTATAGTCAGATTTCGTTCAGTTTTCGTTTCATTTAGTTTTCTTCTGTTTCACTTATCTTTATATTGTTTTAGGTTAACTTTTTATATTTGAATTGTTAATTGTCAGTTTATACATTGCTTTTGTTCTAATTTTCAAACCCAGTAGTGACCCTGAGATATAGATCCGACGTATTTGATTGTAATGATATTAGAATTGTATTTTCATAAATGCCACGAATTAATAAATGAAAAATTAAAGTATTTGTTGTTAACTGGATGTAATTCAGCGTGCAAAATAGTTCATATAATGTAAATTTTCAACAATAAATTTTTAAATATAAATAACTTTTCGTTAATTGATTCATTACTTCATTAATTAACCCTAACAAGGTGTTTATTACATACATATAGTAGTGGTCACCAATGTGTAATGAAAGGATTTTTTTTAATAATTTCTTAAGTACTTGTATTGTATTGTCGGCGTAATAATTATAGCCCAGGTATTGTAAACAACTGTCAGTGTGGCGTAAGAATGTGGAGTGCTAGAGACTTATTATTGTCGGCGTACTTTGTGGTTGAAAGCTTGGACGATAAACAAGCCAGTCTGTTTTTGGGGACCGGCCAGTGGTGGTCGCATTCAGCCTATGATATTAAATGAAGCAGTTTAAGTGGAGAGACTGCATTAATATCCAGAACAGTAAAGTACAATAGTCAGTTTTCATTATATCCAGGACAGTAAATTGAAGTCGGCTGGCAGATGTAGGATGAAAAAGTTCTAGAACGAATGTTGGAGACGTGCCTGGTGGTCAGATGGTCGGAAGTTTAGCAAAGTTAAACTTAAGTTATGGAATAAGGTTTTGAAAAAGGGTTATAAGTTGACGAGAGAGAGAGAGAGAGAGAGAGAGATGTAACTCAGCGGTGATTTAAAACTGATCAAAATTCTATAGGACTTTAGATAATAATGTGGTAATGTGGTTAGTTTGCTGATTTAGGTTGTGAACAGTGAATACCTTGGCCTGTTAAATAAAATACTTTAAATTACCAATGATATGTAAAATCAGTGTTTTATGAGAGCAGATCTGATTATTTGGTATGTACAAAATTTCCATTGTAAACCGTATTTAAATATCGCGTATCGTCAGATTTCCGTAGTTTTTAGATTTCTTTAGATTTTTTATGTTAACATTTCTCTTGAAAATGAATTCATTATTTTTGTAATATTTTGCTTTCATTCGATACGGTTATAATTTCGAATTGCTGTGTAACTGTTAAGAGTCCCGATAAGTGACCCAGAAGAATTAAGAATTTCACTAAAAGTTGTGGCATTTATGTAAAGAATCCAAACTAAATATAAATCTGAATTAAATTTTTTACATTTAAAAGTTAATTGTTTACATTCATTTGTAAATCATTAATTTATCACATTAATTGGCCACATTTTGACGGCTTTGTTAATTTACCACATTATTTGGTGCCGTAAAGTGGCCATTACAGTTTTTGGCAGAATATCTTTAAATTAATTATTACAATATATACATATATCCGTTTGTGTATGTGTGTTTAGCAATATTAATTGATTCAAAAATGACATTTGATACTCATTAATGCGTCTATAAATAAAACCGCGCAAAATTTTAGATTTTAATAGAAGAAAATAAATTATTCCACTCTCATTTAACTGTTAAATGTTATATGTATCGTTGTGGAAACCAATATTAACTTTTGGATCTATAGTTTGGTCAACCTTCACAAAAAAAAATTATCAAGAAAATTGAAACTGTACAGCATACATTATTTAAAATCAGGTCTTACACAATTAATTTGACAGACCCATTTACAAACCATGATTATAAAAATATTTCTACAGCATTGAAAAGCAAATCTCTAGAATCTGAATGTTTCTCTAAAGATTTCAAATGTATTTTTAAGTTGGTTAATAATTAATTAGAAGGATTGTGTTGATTTTCTTGATAAAATTAATTTTACAGTTTCTTCTAGAAACTCTAGATTGAAATGTATATTTGTGGTAAAGAATTATAGGGCGAATTATACCTTAAACAATACCATAATGAGAATTTCAATGTGGTTAATTATTTTGATATTGATTTATGAATAAATTTGTAAAATATTATATGTATTATAAATATAATTTTGTTTTAAAATGTAAAATTTTGTGTAACCATTTTATTAATATAAAATAGACAATAGTCGTAACATATAAATAACTATATAAGCAAAGAGAGCAAATAAGAGTTCATTTATGAAATAAACGGCATAGAAAATTGAGTTGAGGAAATTTATAATCATTTGTTACGTTTTTATATTCTATCATAGTATTATAGCTGAATGCAGATCATTTCAATGTGTAATTAAGAAATTAATTACAAGTTTATCAGTTGACACTTTCCACATTCTTGAAGCCTTGTTGATCCTAACGGTCTACAAGTGACTGATAAATATTCAGTTAACTCCAATCAAATGTCCATCGTTTATGATCTGGTTTTGTTCATCGGACGACTTGTCTTATCGCATTGAGACATTTCAGATTTCTTATATAATCCACTGCATCTCTTATTGTCATCTTATCCGACTTTTTAAGAGGTCATTCGTAAAAACTTATCTAGACTCTGTCATGCTGGACTACATGTCTTATTTATCGTCCACGTTTATGATAAAAATAATTAGTACTGACAGTGAATGATACCTGTCAATAATCCTAGACTACAACAAACCTACAGAATGTTTAAGGAGCACCTCGAACGTTTTGTGCTGTAGTATCAATTACCACTCCTGAAATTACACCTGCGTGTAGCCTGCATAAAAAAAGACGGCCTTCAGTACGAATTTTCTCCATACTTCCTCATTCATGTTTCTATGACTACTCTATACAATTACAGATCGTGATAAGACCAAATTAAATAAACATATGAGACAAAAATATTGTATTTGTATTACATTAACGACTTTCGGAAATAAGTACTATGCGCCCCTTTAAAATTAAGAATTAGTTACCAATTTACGTATTTCTGTAATCGCGACGTGTGTGAGCCTCCACCCCCCCCCCCCCCCCACCAATGAACATTGCTCATACAAACTGGAATATCCTTCAGATATTATCCAATTATTGTTTTTTCTAACTGGTCTACTCCTGAGGAAACACTTATGAAATCAACTGTTGGTTGTCAGCTATATCCATAGCCTAGTCTAAAAGTAACTGCTACTTCATTGAACCATTTATCATAATTTTAGAGATCATAAACCTTATTTTACTATTTTCATATATTTTGTGTAATTGTTTATTGCAACAATTTATTGGAGGTCTGTTTCGATCATTCACAAGATATATTGTACTTAAAAGATTTTTCAATAAATGTATTTATTTTATTTATTTGCAAATGGTGCACACAATTTGTGCTGAAGAAAATACATAGCGTTAAAAGGGTCATTAGCAAAAAAGGTGGTATTGGGGACCAAGAAAAGAATTCTGTAAACGCAAATCTGAGAACCAGAATGCACTGAATTACTCGTAATAAGTAAAAAAATATGCGAAGAGTAGTTATTTTATTTTCTGTAACACTAATATAAAATGGCATCATTTAAAGCAGTGTAATTTAAAATAAATAGAAATAAGAAATCTACGTTTTTAACTTTTAAAAACAATATTAAATTGGTTCCCTTGTATAAAATTTTTCATATATGGAGAAGCTAATAATAAGTAAGAGTGTGAAACAGTAAAAGGGAGAAAAGAAGAGTAATGCATTGATTTAAATATAAGAGAATAAGATAAACAACAAGACCGAGAACTGAACGACACGAACCTAGAAGAGAACATGGTCGTGAATATGAAAGGAAGAAGATGGTAGAACGTTTCGAAGAATAAGAAATATGGTGTGTCTTCATGGAAAAGTATTCGTACATAATCCTCAAATCAGACCCAATTGGTTTCTGCATAGGATAGAAAAAACAATGCGTAACTGTAGCACGTGCTTTATCGCTTTACATTCATCAATGCTGAGTAGGTGGGGATTGCGAATAAGACAGTAAGGAATGAATCATATTCTAGCGGTTTTCAGGCTGAAACTAAATGTACTGTATATGAATAGTTTTATAAATAAAAATCTAAATGAATGCAAGCGATTGATTGTTCTGAGCAAAAAAGTGATTTCCCAAATAAGGATGATGCACGTACTTAGAAAACATTACTTTAGAAAACAATCAACTCTGTTAACTGAAGAGAACCTTCAGAAAGACAATGGAAAAGATATTTCCGGACGTTGTGATTTATTACAGAAACACGATTAGAAACAGCTCTCTCATACTGAACTCAGATTTATTGAATATCTGTTTGTGTTCAAACTATTTTGTAGTAATTGGGATTACTTTCGTGGATCGAAAAAGAGGATGGGCATTTTACCTACTCGAAACATTGGTTTCTGTCCTTCACAGATTTCTTACTTCGATGCTAAATTCTGATTTTCTTCTTTAACCATCTCGACCAGACTTCCAACTTTTTTGGTATCAAACACAATTTACTATTAACTTCTAAAATAGAATATAGAGACGAATTTAATTTCACACACCTGGTACTTTATTTCACTAATTTCATGAAGTTGAACAGTAGCAATACATTTTTAAAAGCGCCCGGAAAATTAGTTTCGTGAAAAAGTCTACCCAATTTGTAAAATATTGGGCTGAGCCAAGGTCATTCTCTGCGTTTCCTAGAACTGGTGTTAGTTAACCTTACTTTTGACAGCGGGAATTGCTCTAAAGTACATCGAAAAAACTCGCCCGCCTAATTTTCTGGCCGCGACTTTCAGTTCCTCGGGGACGAAATAAGATACAAAAATTAAACGAATTCGCTTGAAATGTAGATAGTTATTTTCAATCTTATGTATTATTAAAATATGATGAAATTTCTGCAAATCATTACTAAATATTTCAGTCTTTATTTAATAATTTATAAAACAGTTTGAGATTAGTTAAAAAAAATTAACTAAATTTGTTTTAAATAAAAAATTTTGAATATTAGCATAAATGTTTGTATATTTTGTACGCAAAATAAGTTTTCGCTCTTCAACCACATTCGTTTCTTGGACAGTTTTTTTTATTAATGATTAAGAAATTGTAAATACTGCACAATTTTCCCGCTCATGTGTAACTAAATAACGTGTTTCAAATAGCAGTAACAGGTCATTAAAGTTAAGTCTCTTTACTGAATCATCGAAAACGTATGCTGGTCTCATATTTATGACGAACTATCTAAAGAAGAAACTACAATTCCAAAAATCTCAGAATTACAGAAAGCTGAACTGAAATTTATGCAGATATACGGAAAGTGGTCCTAACAACTGGTAAAAGGAAACACCTCCGAAAGGTCGGCGTTTCGTGTTCCCCTTTCCTTGTAGCAGAGGTCAATTCATTGCTAACGAGTTTATTGTCCACGACACCTAAAAGCCTCAAATACTCAGGCGCAATACAGGAAGTATGAATGTTTTTCAATAATCACATTATTCTGATTTGCTTGAACAAATGGACAGCTACACTCCCAAGCGCTAATTTCCAATAAAAGTGCAGGGTTTCCTGTTTGTACGGTCAACAAAACCGACATTTCCTTCCTTTCATAAAGCAAAAGGAAATACAGATAGCTTTTTTCAAATCTTAAGCGAAACATTTTTCGTGAATAAATAAAGTCTTCTCGGGCTTCTAACCCAGTAAACAATTGTATTTGCAACGTTTTTATGACGTTCACTGCCATCGTCTTCTAGCCCGAGAAGACTTTATTCATTCTCTACACCGAGAAAGACTACATTCTTTTTCTTTAGTGAACATAATGGACTACAGAAAAATGTACATTAGACTTCATGCATACAACCATTATTGAAATATATCTTTGCGATACTGAACAAGGTTTTCGAATGATATTAATTGAATAAAACGGCTAAGCAAAAAATCAATTAATCGATTCTCACAAATATAAGGTTATAAAGTTAAGTACACACTGATCATTTAAGAGAGAAGTGCTATTCAAAAATATAAACAACGGTTCAAAGTGTCAAAGAATAATACTTGCCGAAGACACTAAATATATTACATTTTTTAGTACCTTTAATAAATTATATTACACCGTGCGTACCGTAACATCGCTTCGTACAAAATTCACAATTTATAATTGGTTTAGTATCGCACATCACTTCGCATTAAAATTTTTCTCCGAACGTTAAGATTAAAATAGAAATAACGATTGAATTAAGGGAGGGGCGGGGGGCAAATTAACTAGATACAATTCTCATTTGTTTCCGGGGAAAAAACGATAGACATGGTAAATTGTGTTTGGAAGAAATTTGTCGTTAGTATAGAGAGATATATCGTCTACAATAATATTAATTGCGTTGAGGGAGCAATGAAGATATAGGTGAGCCTGTGTTAAAGTCCATATTCCTGATCAAGAAAGCTCACATGCCACCTGGAGTCGACAAGGATAGGTCATTGAAAAGAGTACGCGTACTAATCGGAGCTCTCGTGCTCGATTCGCGGTCGTGTCGGGATGGTTCTATCCTAATCAGTTAAGAAAAATAATATAAAAAATTTTAAACATGAACCATTGCAGATGGAGATCGATTTCTGTTGCTAAAATTGAGACACGTCCGTTGTCAGTGAATAAATGTATGATAAAAGAAGCAGGAAGCAACTTCACGAAAGATTAAAGGTTATCCATAACTAAGTTCTCCGACAGGACAGTGTCGTCTACAAATTTAGCATGGTTATTTGCTCTCATCATATTCTGACTCCTGTAAAGATTTTTGTTTCATTTTCTTTGTTTCTTCCTCAACATTGAGATAGAAAACATAATTGGCTCTTAGCTGTGCCTTTCGCTCAAGTCAGTATATAATCATAATTATGAGTCGCACAATTATGAGTTGCTAGAACAGGTATCATAGAAACAGTAACTCTCAATCATACAAAAACTCGTTAATTATTTAAAGTTAATACCAAGTTCCAAAACTAGTGTACGAGTAGCAGCAATTAACCATACGGGTCCAAGTAGAAAAAGCATTTGTCATCCCTTGTCCTCTCAAAAAGAAAAAAATATACTCAATGACACCACTACAAATTACTTAAAAATTATCTCGAAATCAGAATGTTCACAGTCAAAAAATTAACTCCACATACTCCAAACCCCATCCAATTACTGTGGGCGTCCCCCAAGGAAGCATCCTCTCTCCCCTCCTGTTCAACGTATATATCCATGACATACCTCAACATCCCGCAACCAATACTGTATTATTTGCGGAAGACATCACCATCCTCCACCAAACCTCTTCCCTCACCACAGGACTACAACCTATCCAAAGTGCCCTCAATTCCCTAGACTCATGGTCCAAACAATGAAGACTCAACATCAACCCCTCCAAATCCTTCACCGTAAAAAGAAACCCACCCTTCTGAATTCCTCTCACCCTCAATGGAACCCTTATTCCGACAAAAAGAAAAGTAACGTACCTAGGCCTCACCCTTGACCCAAAATAATCCTGGTAAGCCCACATCAATTACCTTATCCCCAATACTAACAATAACTTCAAAACCCTATACTCTCTACTAAACAGACACTCCCCAGTCTCAATCAGTACTAAACGACTAATATATCTCTCCCTCATCCAACCCATCTGGTCCTACGCCTGTCCTATCTGGGGCTCTACCGCCAAAATTAACTCACGAAAACTCCAAATTACCCAAAACAAAATCCTTCGCTCCATTACCAAGCTCCGTGATTCCTTAGCAACTCTACAATCCACTACCATGAACACAACAATCAACAAATCCATATCCTCTCTCATCAAAAGTGCCCTAGATCACCCAACCATAGAATACATACATAGCCATCGCCCCCTGTCGCCCTCAAACTAACTCGTCTGAAACGCAAACTCCCACTAGACTTCATACACCCAGACACTTTCTGACAAATCCTCTTCCCATCAACACCAATATAACCTCCATGCCCGATAACCCACCTACCACTCTCTACCCAATGTACCCTGTATATTCCAAAGAAACAAGTTTTTAAGAATAAAAAAAACAGGTCCAAACTTATAAACATCAAACTTCATATATCATATCTAAATAAAAAACAGTGTGCCAATAATCCTAAATGTAAATGCGACGTTCTTTGCATGGATGGAAACATGTAAACCAACTCCTAGGGCTAAATGGGGACTGGGTGTGATCGACACACATTTTGACAAACCAGAACTTGCTACTCGTACCACTCTAGCAACGACCATTTCGGTTTATCGATTGTTTTTCTTTTTATTTTTAAAAAATTGTAGGTGTTAAAATCCGGAAATAATGTAGTCTACTTTGACGCCGTTTAAAATCGATCGTAAGGGTCTTCCTTGATTTCTTGGAAGCTGTCGATAACTAACGACCAACATGCAAGTACAGATTGAAGTCTGAATATTCGGAGTGATAATACCAAAATTGCATATCTATATGTTTCATCATTATTTGGAGATTTCTAGTTTTATACGAATAAATTAATTGGTGTGCGTTTGGCAATCGCCATAATAAAAAACACCCAAACAAATTTTTAAGAGAATTATGCACATCGATCACACACTTCGAGAAAAGAAAGTCATGTCGTGTGAAAAATAAAGAATAAAATATTCTACAACAATAAAA